>JAQPPZ010016913.1:1232976-2465953 GCA_028583015.1 Wollemia nobilis | reverse complement strand
AACTGATGGCCTAGTAGCTATCATAAGTTCTAGAGGTTGAGACAGGTAACTAGATTTACGGAAAGACTCCCTCTTTGTTTGACGCACTAGAGTGATTGTATTTTACTTCAGAATTATCAATCTTGATAATTAATGAACATCTAGCAAATAGTTTACCTTTACAAATTCATGTGTGCTTGTTTAAATAAATGTTTGATTTATTTAAAAAGCAAAAAGAGATTTGTTTAAATAAATGTTTGATTTATTTGAAAAACAAAAAGAGATTTGTTTAAATAAATGTTTGATTTATTTGAAAAACAAAAAGAGATTTGTTTGAATAAATGTTTTATTTATTTGAAAAACAAAAGGATATTTGTTTGAATAAATGTTTGATTTATTTGAAAAACAAAAAGAGATTTGCTTGAATAAATTTTTGATTTATTTGAAAAACAAAAAGATATTTATTTAAATAAATATTTGATTTATTTGAAAAAAAAAAAAATTATTTAAATAAATGTTTGATTTATTTAAAAGGGAGAAGATATTATTTAAAATGAATAATTATTTTAATAAAAGATCTCATTTGAGCATTTGGTCATTTTAAAAGACGCTCGTAGATGTTATTTTTATATAAAAAGGGTTGATTTATTCAAATAGTACTAGCAAGCAAGAAGTAATCAATTTTGCCAATGATTGTTAGTGGAAAACTTCCTTTGAAATATTTATAAAAAAGAAAAGCGATACATTTATTTTGGAGCCCAAAGGTAAGGACTTTACCATGGTGTATCTATGAAGTCACTGCTCACCTGACGATCAACCTAAGGCATAAATGTGATAAGATGGCACTCAAATGAATGGATCGGGTTGCCCTTTGAAGACCCAATTGTGTCAAGATGCATGAATCTCCTCTGATGTGAAGGGAAATATCTTTATGGTGATCACCTTGGGAAGAGGGGGAATCATGCTTGCCCTACCACCTATCGTAGGTGGCCAAGAAGTAATAGCAAGTAGGCGAGGATGTGGATCGAGGAAAAAAGGTGTCTATGGAGTAAAGTGAAAGGAGGTTGGCATATGAAGAGGAGGAGCAAAGAAGAGCAAAGTAGCCAAAGGAGATAAAAGTAACAAAGGAGAGAAGCAAAAAAGGAGAGCAAAGAGCAGCGAACATCCATGCAAGCGACACAAGTGATCTAGGTTGGTTCATGTAGAGCGGTTACTGTTATTTATTTTTACGTAGTTTATATATTGTGTGTTAGCCACTACGAAGGTAGTATGGCTATGCCCTTTGAGGCATTGTGTTAGCCACTATAAATGTAGTATGGCTATGCCTTTTGTATATTGTGTGTTATCCACTGTGAAGGTAGTATGGTTATGTTATTTGAGGCATTGTGTTAGCCACTACGAAGGTAGTATGACTACATCCTTTTTATGCTATGTTTTAGCCACTACGAAGGCAGTATGGATATATCTTTTGAGGTGTTGTGTTAGCCACTACAAAGGTAGTATGGCTATATCCTTTGAGGTGTCGTGTTAGCCACTGTAAAAGTAGTATGGCTACGTTATTTGAGGTGTTGTGTTAACCACTACGAAGGTAGTATGCTACATTCTTTGTATGTTCTGTGTTTGCCACTACGAAGGTAGTATGGCTACGTCCTTTGAGGCATTGTGTTAGCCACTATGAATGCAATATGGATACATCCTTTGTATACTGTGTGTTAGCCATTGCAAAGATAGTATGGCTACATATTTTGAGGTGTTGTGTTAGCCACTATGATGGCTATGTCCTCTGTATACTATGTATTTAGCCACTACTATGGTAGTATCACTATATTCCTTGGAATACTATGTGTAATCCATGTTTGGCAATGTGGTATTCGTTCCTCTATAGGAAGGATAGACACAATAGCATCAACACCTTGTCATTTTCATGTGTAGTTGGATAGGTGTGTTATAAGATAGCCAGTAAAGTAGTGCCATAGGTAAAACCTCCCTTTGAAGTCATAACTATATGGGAAGTCACCTTGGATGCCATAGACATAAAAAATAATTTGTCTATCATGATGACTAGCAGTGCCACAAGTGCGTGCATACCACCTTCTCTGGTGCTGCCAATGCCTAAACCACTTCTACTAAACTTTGGCTACCCTACGTATCCTCCCATGTTTTGGGATGTGTTAACCCATTCGTTGAAGGCTAGTCATATTCCTTTTCATGGATGTGTAAGATGATTTAAGTGCTTCTTATCATTTAAATGTTAGGTTTTAAAAGTAATGAGGTGTAGAAGCTTTAGGTGCTATTCATTATTTTAAGAATAGATTTTATGATAATGATTGTGTGAAAGCTCTACTTACCGCTCATTAATTTAAATGGTAGATATTAGTGAAATAAAATGAATGATGGTTATTTTGTAATTTAAGGGTATGAGACCTTATGTTATAAAATAAAATGAATGATGGTTATTTTTTAATTTAAGGGTATGGGACCTTATGTTATGAAATAAAATGAATGATGGTTATTTTGTAATTTAAGGGTATGGGACCTTATGTTATGAAATAAAATTAATGATGGTTATTTTGTAATTTAAGGGTATGGGACCTTATGTTATGAAATAAAATGAATGATGGTTATTTTGTAATTTAAGGGTATGGGACCTTATGTTATGAAATAAAATGAATGATGGTATTTTTCAATTTAAGGGTATGGGACATTATGTTATGAATTAAAATGAATTATGGTTATTTTGTAATTTAAGGGTATGGGACCTTATGTTATGAAATAAAATGAATGATGGTTATTTTTTAATTTAAGGTTATGGGACCTTATGCTATGAAATAAAGAAAAATGTTTATTGGGAATTAAGGTAGTTTCTTGAGTAATGATATGTGTGAACCTAGTTCTTACCAATTAAGTGTATGTGAGTTTAATTATTAAGAAGGTTTGTTCATTTATTTACAAGTAGAGTGCATGAGCTGATGCATGGTTGAATGACTCCCTCAATTTGACTAAGGGGGAGGGATTGAAAGGGTAGTTTCCATGATTATTAATATGCATTAGTAATTTGAATCACTGGGGTTATTTGTATAGTTGCAATTTGGCAATGAATTAAGTAAGTGCATATAGAACATGTCTATCTAGATCCGTGAGTGTCATGATACCCTAATATTCTCACTTGATCAATGGAAGAGCGGGAAGGCTAGAATCATGAGATGGACCAATTCACAAGTTTGCTCTCTACCTTACATCTTGTATTTTATGCATTAGATTAAATTATGAGGAGATTTCCCCAATAAAATGGATGTAAAGTATCGTGGAAAGTATGGGGTGTACCATAATTATTTATGTATCTGAATGGACATTGCAACTACTATGTTTAGTAATTATTTACTCAGATTATTGTATTTAAATATTTAATGTATGTCTATTTGGTGATTGTTTTTTTACACTTTGATTATTCTTGTTGTTGGTAAATTCATTTTGTTAGATTTAGTATCTATATCTGTAATGATCTTGTGTGATTAAAATAATAAATAATTAGTAAGTTCTAGGTGAACTTAGAGGATACCCTAAGGGCTTGAGATCCCCTTAGGGATATTTATGAATAGGTTTGGAATATTGTACCAAAGTTAAGATAGCTTGTAAGTACATAAGATCGATAGCTTAACTTGTAGTACACGTAGCATACCACACATAACGACTTGTGTGGATCTGGAGATGCATTTACACCTTCTAGTGATTGAATGTGGTAAGTCTAGCTTATAAATATTGGTGAGAGGGATGGACTTATATGCTCAATATAATATAGGCTTATACAAACAAACTTGCATGAAGGAAATCTTGTGTGGTATAGTTCTTGAGAAACTTAGGGGATGTAAAATAGTAAGCTGGTCTAAGGTTGGGTAAGGATTTATGAATCCTTCTCCTCAGTAAAAAAAAATTAGATAAACATTTTTCTTTTATTTGTATGTTTTCTTGTTTCGTGTTATTTTGGGGTGTTACATTTGGTATCAGAGCTCTAGGTTTGAGGGTATAGAGCTTCTTATGTGTTGTAGAAGAGAGCCGGGGATCTCCAAAGAGGCTCACTTGGGAATAAGCTAAAGGCCAGAGTAACCTAGAGTCTCTTCTATTAGGTTCTAATCGAATTGATTCTGAGGAAGGAAAAATATTAAAGATACCTTAGGATAGGCTTTGGTATTGATGATATATCCTCACCTAGGAACCTCATCCTAGTTAGACCTCTAATTATTACCAAAATAAGGACTCTATATTATGGTCAAGTTAGTGATAGAAGAATTTTTTCAAGAAAGGCAACAAACCCAATAATGCTAAACGTCCTCCGTAGAAACCATCAACTCCAGTACCAATGATTAAGAACGAGGAGAAAAAATGAAAAATAAGAAAGGGCCCAAGGATGGATGTTACCATTGCAAATGGACTCACTATGCTAATCAATACCCGTATTGATCGAGGACAAGCACGTACAACAAAAAAGGAAAGGAACCAATGCATAAGATCTATGCTACAACTAGGAATAAGAAACTTGAGGGATAAGCCACCTCATTAATCATCAAAGGTAAGATCTTTGATAAGAAATTATATATCTTAGTAGATAGTTGAGCTAATAATAGTTTCATTTCTTGTAAATTAGCCAAAGATATACCAAAAATGGTAGGGTATTTGGATCATGGATGGAAGGTTGAGTATGGGTTTGGATAGACCTACTCTGTAAACCAATGTTTTCTAATGATGGAAATTACTTTAGATAGTGGGACCACAAAATGTTACTTGTATGTGACCCCACTTCACACCTATGATGTGGACTTAGGAATGGATTGGTTATAGACCCATCAAGCTGTAATCAATTTTTGAGATAGATGGATAAAATATTATTAAGAAAGGAGAGGTTGTGAATCTATAGTAAGTAGGAGACATTTAAACCCTAGATGTTGTCAGCTATGCAGTTGAATAAAACCCTCAAAAAAAGAGGGATTTTTTATTTTGTAAATATGAACGAAGTTGAAAGTGATCAAAATGAAGAGGTGATTGAGGCTCACTCGATTCTATAGAAATTCCAAGATGTATTCCCAAAGGATCTACCAGGACTCCCTCCTGTGTGAGAATTTGATTTCATTATTGATCTTATACCCAGAGTGGAACCCATCCATCGATCACCATATGGGATGTCAACTATTGATATGCATGAGTTAAAGATACAACTACAAGGGTTATTGGAAAAAGAACTAAAAACCCAAATGTGTCACCATGGGGTGCACCTGTTCTATTTGTGAAAAATAAGGATGGATCTCTAAGATTGTGTATTGACTATAAGATGTTGAATAAAACCACAATAAAAAACTAGTACCCTCTGCCCAGGATTGAAGATTTATTCAACCATCTAAGAAATGCCATGGTTTTTTCCAAAATAGACCTAAGGGTTGGGTATCACTAAATGAGGATTCATGAGGAAGACACTCACAAAATGATATTTAAGATAAGTTATGGGCATTATGAGTTCATCGTCCTACCCTTCGGACTAACCAATGCACCCGATACCTTCATGAATTTAATGAACAGTGTGTTCAAAAGGCACCTGGACCAGTTTATCCTTGTATTTATCGATGACATCCTCATATAGTCATGGATCAGGGAAGAGCATGATAAGCATCTCAGGATCATCTTGGAACTACTAAGAGAGAATCAATTCTATGGGAATCTAGCCAAGAACAATTTCTATGTTTTAGAGGTGCGTTATTTAGGTCACATTGTATCGCTCCAAATTTTTCACACCCTTACCTTTAGGCTATAGGATCCGTGCTCGGAAGGAGGATGGAAAAAGGATGGCATGGTACCTCGGACTGAGAGGCCTTGCGAAGGTCCCGCCTCTCGAGGGAGGTTTATTATGGTGATTTTTTGATGGATGGTGGGTTCACCAGGAAACATTTAGTGGCAGTTTCCACGCCTAGGTTGGGAATGTGTTTTATGTGTTCAATTTTATCCTTAAACATCCAAGTCCTAGGTTTGGCCAAAATGTGTCTAAGCTATTCTATATGAAGATGCAGATTAAATGAATATAGAAGAACAAAATTAGATAGAAAATAGAGAGAAAAGGCAAGATTAGAAAGTCATACCTGATTCGGATGTCTGATGAAGATTCTAATTTTTGAAGCAGTCAGGATCGCCTCTGATTTGACAGGATCGTCTGCTATCAGACAAGATCGTCTGAGATCTGATGAATTCGTATTCATCAGAGACCTGCAAATAGAGAAATAGGTGCAAAACATAGAAAATACAACAATGCTAACATGGGGAAACAATGTAAAATTCCAATAACAATATCAAACTGAAAATTATAAACAGAAACATGAATGCATCATACTGATTTAATGACAATTATAACTTAATTATGCATTTGATCTAAATGGGTGAACTCCAAGATGCAAGATAGCATGAAATAGTAAATAAACTAGCTAATTGCAGAATAAAATAGCAGAGAAAAGATGAAGAAATGCAAACTTTGGGCACTGATTGTCCCAATGTTGACTGCAGTCGAAATCATCTCGCATTGGTACAAAACCATCTTTGATTTGACAGGATCGCCTCCGATCTGAACAGGATCGTCTGCGACAATGTAAGCTTGCTCTGGCTAAAAAATACTAAGGTACCTGCAACAAAATTTGGATAGAACTAATGCAAATAGCAATTTAGGATGTCTTAATGCATGTGAAGTCAAGTTACAGGAATTATCAGCCAGGGGGATGCTAAGGGGAAGGTTTAGGATTAAATAGGCTTTAGGAGGGAGGTTAGGAGGTTGGAGATCATCCCTATTTGGGAGATCTCCAATGGGGAGGGTCTCTAACGATGCAGACACGCTTCTGACCGGATTAGAGATGCCGTTGGAACATAGACTAATTGTGCAAAATCAGTTTTGAGACAAGATCATCTGGACGTCCTAGCCCAGACGAAATCGTCCGATCTGAGGCTATATCGTCTGATCGGCGACGATATCATCAAACGGTCAAAACAACCTCTAAAAATGACACGGGAAATGAGGAAACGGATTACACGGCGGTTTGGGAGCGATTTTGGAGGTTAAAATTTGAATTTGAATTATTTACTAGAGTGAATGTAATTACTAAGGTTTTACTGCACCAATTTTAGGGTGCTACATTTTGCCCCCTCTTTAGCGAATTTTTTGAAGAAAATGCGTTAAAGATGAGTTCTTCTCGATCTACGAGAAAGCAAAAATTATTCCCATTTTTAGGTGACGATTCTTGGTCGAATTGTATGACAACTTACTATGGTGCCCCCTCCGTGTTTTTACCCAAATCGAACGTTTCAAGTAAAAATGCGAAAAAGCAAAAAATTTAATTATTTTCAATTGTGTTTTGAATAAAATTAAGAAAAATAGGGTAAAACCCTAATTCATTTTTACTGTTCATTTTTTCTGGTTTTTAGAGCTCTACAAGCAAAAAATGGTGGAGACAGCGCACAGATCGACAGAGGTCCGGCGCGGGCTATGGGTAAGAGTCTAAACTTAGTTTAGAATGCTTTAAGTTGAATTTACATGCTTTTTAGGTGAATTTTGATCAATTTTTGAGCATCGCGGCCATTTTTGGGCCGTCGACGTCGTCGGGACGAAATCGCAAGTTCGTCGATTTTGTCTAAGGGCAAAATCGGCAAAAGGGGGACGATTTCATCAAATTAGGGACGATTTTGGCTTGCAAAATTGGAGACAATTCTGCTCAAATGTGGGACGATATCGTCCAATAGTGGACGATATCATCATTTGTAAAATTGAACTTATTTTAACTTGCATTATTGATCACTTGAGTTTGTTATTAATGATTGTTGTTTATTGTGTTGTTGTTTATGTTGCAGAGAGGTTTACTAAAGAGTAGGGAATGGAAATATGGTAGATTGAGAGATGACTTGGCCGCTCTAACACAGGCAAAGTGGGATCAGCTGGCTCAAGCCGGCTTACAGCATGTGGCAAAAATGCCACAAGTTTCTACAGACATGGGGCTACTGACAGCCCTGGCAAAGAGATGGTATCTGGGTTCTTCCTGTTTCTGGCTATCGATAGGGGAGATGACTCCCACATTAGAGGATGTATGGAGGATTCTAAGGATCCCCATACAAGGATGGTTGATCACTCCTATGGACAATCAGGGCCACGTTATGATGCGATTGTGTGGCGATCCGAGCTTCGCCCTGAAGAAGGGCAGAGTAAACATTGAGGCGCTGCGTCAGATGCCTGGGGCATCTAGACTCACACAAGTTTTGGTCGGAGTGGTTGGTGGACTTCTGCTGTGCCACCAGAGTGGGTGCAAGGTACCATGGGTGCTAGCAGATGTGATCTGCGATATGCAAGACCATGGTTATAGATTCTCTTGGGGCAGTTTTGTTCTATGCCGACTGTACAGGATCCTGCATGGGGTCATGTACAAGGGCGGTCAATGTCTGGTGATGACATCACTTCTACAGGTGTGGTACTGGGAGCACATTGTAGTGCGAAGGCCGATAGGGCTTCCTTTGATAGGGATTGATGGGGAGAGGCCCCGAGTTTTCTACTGGTGGCTCCGGAGAGGGTCACAGCGACGAATTGATCTACCGATGTCCCGGAGACTGCTGGATGACCTTGTCCCGGACCAGATCACCTGGAGGCCTTGGAGGGACCACCTAGGGTGGGCCGAGGATGGACAGGAGCTGGCTCACATCATGCGAGTCTACTGGCTGAGGATGGAGAGGGGAGAGGTGGAGCTCCACTGCTATGACCAAGTTTTGTGATAGTTCGGTCTACAACAGGGGATCCCATCGCTCAGGGATTACGAGTTTTCCTGGACTGTCTGGGATAACACCATAGTGAGCGGGGCTCCAGATATGTAGCGATTCTATAGTCAAGATGCGGACGATGCCCCCATTCAGCCAGTGGATGGGGATGACGTAGGGGTTGCAGACGGCTATGATGCCTGGTACATAGGCATCCGCCCTCCTCGAATGATGAGGGCTCAGGGTTTGATTCACATAGTTGTGCATCGGATGGGGAGGTGGCACCAGGTGGCTATGGAGGCAGCCCAGGGTCACGGAGGGAGAGAGATGAGGAGAGCACAGGCATAGCAAAGGCTACGATAGTGAGAGAGGAGGGAGGAGAGACCCCCTTCTCCATAGAGAGAGAGGCCACAATTTCCCGATAAGGGCAAGGGTGTTGACACTAGGGAGAGTAGCAAGATAGTGACTCTTCGAGCGAAGACAATTCATCTCCAGGCACAGGTGCAGACATTACAGGATGAGGCTGCATGCCACCAAGCTGAGGTTACACAGCTCAAGGACGAGATTGCATGCCTCAGAGCACGGGGTGGAGGAGCGAGCACTCAGGAGCTAGCACGGGCTATTGCCCAAATCACATTTTACCAGACATTATACTATTAGATGGTGCCAGAGGAGGAGAGATTACCACTGTCGGCTAACATCGTAGATCCGATCAGGATTGGGTCATCAAGGACCTCATCTCAATCCACGACTAGGACTCGCAGTACCACTCATACTGTGATGGGGCCACCTCATCCACCTCAGGGCGGGGGAGGAGATGAGGCTGAGAGCTCAAGGGGTTCTCGAGGCTAGACTACTGCATATGCATTGTACAGATTGATATATAGTATTTATTATTTTTGAGAGAGGATTGAGTATGCTGAGGTACAGATTGTGGCATACCGATCCAGTTTTGATATGATGTATATATATTTGTGATATATATAGATGAGATATTTTTGATCATATGACTTGTATCTTATGTATTTTTATGGTGCTTTTAATGTTTTTGATTGATTTATTTGATGATTAGATTGAGGATTCATGTAATTATGTCATTTTTGAAATATTATAATTTTGATGTCATGCTGTAAGATTTTAAATAAAATAATCTGATGTAACAAATTGGTTGTTTGTGATGTAATGATAAAAAATAAAAGGGGACTTTTAACAATAATTTCAAAGGACATTGTCACTATTATAGACCATTTCATGGAGTCGTCGCTCACTCGATCGTCAAGCTAATCCCAGTATAGAAATATTGTTAAAAGTAAAAGAGTGCTTAAGAGACTGTCTTAAGACTTTGGTGCAATGGTGCAAATGATGATGATGATGGTTTGTTTTCAGAGTTTCATAAAAATAGTATGCATGAAAATATGATGTTGCTAGGTATAAATTCCTAAGTGTGATAAAATTGTTGAATAATTCCCTAGGAATTATACCATCATTGCAAAATTGAAGTTCTGACATAATGACATGAAATAGTGATAATGTTCGTTCTTTTGAAAGCATAATTGTGTAATAGAATGATTTAAGTCATATGGTTTTCATGGATTGATTTTTAAATGAATGGGTAATAAAAATTGGTACAATGGTTTGCGCTAGGCATAGAATATGTAGGTATAGACTTATACCATCATCGCGAAAATCCAAAAAGAGATAGTATTATTGCATGATTGATTTTTGATAAATAGAAAATATGAAGATAAGGACTTGTGCTAGGCATAAAATTTCAATTTTGGTGTTGGAACTATACCATCGTCGCGAAAGTCGATAATATATATATATGTGTTTAGATTGTATAGTTTTGAAAGAAATTTTGATTTTTTTCTATTATGTATGTAGTTGTCTTTAGGCTAAACAACTGTATTTTAAGGAAGAAAATGAATTTATTCCAAACAATTGGCAAAAAATATTTCAAAGTATCTTAAAGACAAAAGTTAGATTTATAAGGAATCCCATGTGCATATGTGAATTCATTTCCGATCTTGATTTATCATAATGATACACAAAATCTCTCAAATACAAAATGTGTGTGCAATTGCATTGTTCATTTATCAGTTTGAGCAAGGTACTATGATACAAGTGATTTGAATGAACCAAATAAGACATCATTAACCATGATGTAGATGCATATAACCATACTAGACTACTATGTAAGTCAGATTATCAAAAGCTAGCTAATCCATAAGAAGACATAGGTTTGTACAAAAGAAGGTCGCTAATGTGACAGACATATCGCCACGCTAGGAGTTACCCAAGGCCAAGCAGGTTGGGCACAAACCACCTATTATGGGGCTTACCTCACAGTTTTCGAATAATTGAGAATTCCAAGGATTCAAGCTCATCAACCCTTCTTTTCTTTTCAAAGGGTAGGGAAAGGGATTTTATTGCTTTTGCTTTTTATTTCATTTCTTTCTTTTGCTTTCTTTTGTATTTTTTGCTTGATAATGTTGTAATGATAAAAATAATATTTTTCTTTTTTTTTCTCTTTTTCTTGAACTTTGCTTTTTCTTTTTGTGCTAGGGATACTTGCTCGGATTAGCTGTAGAGCAAGGGAGTTTTATTCTAGGTAGGGGTGAGCTTGTCCTTTTGCCAATTCTCAAAGATTCTAGACCATGTGCATGATAGGATAGCAGGGGAAAATTTTTGCTCAAGAAACCACTTCTACTATGTAGCAAAGCATGGAAATTACAAATATAATCATTTTATTGTGAAAAGATGTGCTTGGTTTAAGTAAATAACAAGATCAATTCTCTGTGCTCAAACTTTATTTAATTGAATTTTGTGAACTTTGATATAAGAGAGATTAGTAATCATGCCAGATAAAAATTAAGATATTTATTTTTGTGAGTGTGAAAGTGAGGGATTCCAAATAAATGCTAATTTATCCAAAATAATTTGAAACATATAATTGCAACATTTGTAAGAAGATATATATAAATACTTTTTGAGAAGTTTTGAGAATGTTGACTCTTTCTTTCTTCTTTATGTTGTTTTGGTTTCGAAAGAGTCAAGAATATTGCTACTTTTTTTTATTTTTATTATTAGTTTTTTGTTTTTGAAAGAAGCAACAAGTTCCATAAATAAATGCAACAAATAGTTTTGAAGATTTTGATGATTATGAATGTTTTGGGTGTTTTTGAATTTATAAATTGAAAGAAATACAAAATAGTGATTTTGAAATATTTTAAACAAATATATACAAGGATGAAATGACCAAATTTATACATAGTAAAGTTTAAGATGCAAAATGTTCATGGGTTCTTTAAGTTCTTTACCATATAAGGTAGATAATTTGTATGCTCCTGATTCAAATTTAGCAGTGATAATGTATGGTCCAAGCCAGTTGGGCTCAAACTTACCTTTAAGGTCCTTAGTTGCATTAGTATTTTTTTTATTTTCTTTTAAAACAAGGTCGCCGATCTCAAAGGATCGATGACGAACTTTTTTAGCATATGATATTTTAAGCTTGTTTTGGTAGGCACGGAGATGCTCCAAAGCATTAATGCATTTTTCATCTAAGAGTTCCAGCTTACTGAGTTAGCCAGCTCGATATTCATCTCCTACTTCAGTATCTTGAAGTAGCAGAGCCAAAGAAGGAACTTCTAATTCAAAGGGAAAAACGGCTTTAGCACCATAAACCAAAACAAAAGGTGAAGTTCCAGTGGGAGTTCGAACACTAGTTCGATAGGCCCATAAGACTGGATATAACTGAATGTGCCAGTCACGGCCAGTTTTATTGACCAATATTTTGAGAATTTTGATTAAGGTTTTGTTAGATGCTTTTGCTTGACCATTACCCTGAGGATAATAGGGAGTGGACCAGCGATGTTGAATCTTGTATTTTTGGCATAATTTTTTAACATCGTTATTTTTGAAACAAGTTCCATTATCAGAGATGAGATTTGCAGGAATTTCGAACCTACCAATGATTTGATTAAAAATAAATTTAGAAACTTGTGTGCCAGTGCAGGAAGCTAAATGCATAGCTTCAACCCACTTCGTGAAATACTCCGTGGCGGTTATGATGAATTTGTGTCCATCAGATGACACAGGATTGATTTTGCCAATAATATCTAAACCCCATTTTGAAAAGGGCCAAGGAGATGAAATAGCCTGTAGTTCTTGTGCAAGCGCATGGACAAGGTCAGCATGTTTTTGGCACTTGTCGCAATGGCACACATAATCATGTGTGTCATTCTCCATAGTAGGCCAAAAGTATCCTATCCTAAGAAGCTTTTTAGCAATGAAACTACCACTGAAGTGTCCTCCACAAGATCCATCGTGGGTTTCACTCAAGGCTGATTTTGATTCTTCTAAATTCAAACATCTTAATAGGATACCTTCAAAAGATCTCCTATATAAAGTATTGCCAATTATTACAAATCGACTTGCTCGTCTACGTAATAACCGACGCTGGTTTCTATTAGAATTGGTAGGGAAAGTCCCATTTTGGAGAAAATCAAATATATCCGTATACCAAGGTTCAGGAGTAGTTTCATTGATTAGAAACACATCCAAAGGTTCTAAGCATGACTTATTGGAAGCGGGTTCCTGAAGTCGACGAATAATGATAGTGGCATATTCGTCATCTAACTCCAAGGGCAGGAGAGATGCAGCTACGACCATAGCATCAGCTGCATGGTTGCAATTTTGAGGAATAGCTTTCAAGGTGATTTGATAAAATAGAGACATTAATTGTAAAACATAGGCTTTATATGGGCGTAGTTTATCATCTCTGGTCTGATAAAATTCATTAATTTGGTTTATGACAAGTTGATAATCACCAAAAACTAATAGATGTTTAATTTTTAGTGCCAAGGCAGCTCGTAATCCAAGGATTAGAGCTTCATATTCAGCAGTATTGTTAGTGCAAGCAAATGTTAATTTTAAGGACAAAGGAATAAGATGTTTTTGTAGGGATATTAAGATAATACCCGCACCAGCCCCACTCATGCATCGGGCTCCATCAAAGTATAAGGACCATTGTTCAATATGGTCTGCCTCTAATTGAAGGCATTCATCAGGAAACTCAATGATGAGGGGATGGGTAGACTCTAAGGGTGCAGCAGCTATGATTTGACCCATAATAGACTTCTGTCCTATGAACATGAGGTCAAACTCGCTTAGAGCAAGAACCCACTTGGCTGTGCGACCCGATAAATAAGGTCGACTCATGAGATACCTTAAGGGATCATATTTAGCAATGACATAGGTTTTATGACTAAGCATATAATGGCATAATTTTTGCGTAGCAAACACGACTACTAGACATAATTTTTCTAATGTTGTGTATCGGGTTTCATAACTGATGAAGTTTTGGCTAATATAATAATTAGCACGTTCTCTATTTTCATCATCAAGCTGAGCTAACATAGCTCCTAAGGCAGAATCTGAAGCTGAAATATACAGGAGAAATGGGCAATCAGGTTTAGGTGGTGAAAGCACAGGTGGATTAAGAAGGTATTATTTGAGAAGTTCAAAAGCTTCCCTACATTCGTCATCCCAATTAAAAGGGACATCCTTCTTAAGAAGTTTAAGAAAGGGACCGGTTTTGTCCGCCAGCTTATCGATGAAGCGACGGATGGCTTGAAGCTTAGCTTGTAAACTTCATAACTCAGATATATTAGTAGGTGCAGGCATATCAGTGATAGCCGCAATCTTGAGAGGGTCGATTTTGATACCACATAAAGAAACTAAAACCCCTAATAGTTTACCGGACTTAACTTCGAATATGCATTTGGTTGGATTTAATCGAATAAGATATTCTCGTAATCGATTAAAAACTTTTCTCAAATCATCTAAATGATTATCTTCATTAATAGAGCGAGCTATAATATCATCTAAATAATCATGTAGGATATCATGCATCATATCATGAAAAATATAAGTCATAGCTCGTTGATATGTTGCACCTGCGTTCTTTAAGCCAAATGGCATCACTTTCCAACAAAAGGTACCCCAGGGGGTAATAAAGGTTGTTTTAGCCTGATCTTCAGGAGCTATCCTGATCTGATTATAACCATAGAATCCATCCATTAAGGACATAATCCCACTCCCGGAAGTAAATTCAATGATTTGATCCATGTTTGGAATGGGAAAATCATCTTTAGGGCATGCAGCGTTAATATCTCTAAAATCTGTGCAAACCCTAACTTTGGTGGCTTCTTTTTTGGTGACTGGAACTACATTTGAGATCCATTCAGCATAATCAATAGCTTGTATAAAAACAACATTCAGGAGTTTTTCTAACTCCCCTTTGACTAGCAGAGCCACTTTGGGATGCATTTTTCTAAGTTTTTGTTTAACAGGTTTAGCATCCGAATGGACCACTAGATGATGCATGACTATAGAAGGGTCTAGACCTGACATATCTTCGTATGTCCAAGAAAAGACATCTTCATACTCTTTAAGGAATGCAATGTATTGTTCTTGTTTTTCTTGAATTAATTCTGATCCAATATTGATTATGTGAGGATTATCCTCAGTTCCAATATTAATTTTAATGACTTTTTCTACCTCCATGTGTAGATCTCTTTCAAAATTATGTGGGGCGGGTGAAACGCCCAATTCTTGTAATTCTTGTAAGGTTAATTTGGATAATTCATCTTGAGTATTAGCGGTCTCAAGTTGGGCTATAGTTGGTATAGAACCATCAAAATAAAATCCATTTTGTAACATCTCTTCCACGGAGACATCGTGGAAGATATCTCCTTCCAACTCCTCATCGGAGTCAACAATCATTTCAGGGTAAGGTATGGATAGCATGTTACATGTAAATGGCTGATTTTTTAGAGGCAAATCATCACACCTATCCAAATAATATTGACAACATATGAGTTGATCATCATCTTCAAAAGGAAAGGGTTGACCATTACTAGGAAATAGGCCCACACCACAGCGAGCAGGCCACGGTTCTACCTCGAAAGGTTCTTTCATGCCATTTTGGAAAGGTCCCAAGCCTTTCCCTTTATATCCCATTTTAAGCATTATGGGTTTAGCTTTAATATATTCATTGGTAAAATAACACCGAGCATATCCCTCATGATGAATTTTGATATTCCGAGGGATTCTTCCCCAGTCATATCCTTTATAAATGAAGGCACAACTCCCGACTTGGTAAATACTTCCCATAGGTTATGGGAGGCCCAGAGTACGAGGAGATGGTGGCAAGGTATTTAAAAGAATTGAATCTTGCATGAAAGCATTTGTTTTTTCTGATATTAAGGTTGTGGATAAATCTAGTAAAATTTCATTAGAAAGAGTATAAGATGTAGAAGTATCATTCCCTATATCTTTAGATGTAGAAGGTATGATAGATGTTGAAAATGGGGAAGTGTTAAGAGATGGGTCTATAGGTTTTGAAATTATAGGGATAGAACATGAAGGATTGGTTGTAGATTGAAAATATTTTTGAGGTTCTAGAGTGGTTTGTTTAGAAGATTGTTGATCTATATATGAGGATGAAATTAATGGAGGGGAAATAGGTGAAGTTATGGGTGTGTGTTTGACAGTTTTGGATGAAAAATAAGAATTAGGATGTGTGGATGACAGAGCAGGGCAAAATTGCACTCCAACAGGTTCTACCAAAGCACACATATCAAAAGGTCTAGGGTCACCATGGATAGTGACCAACTGATTTTTAAATTTGAATTTAACACATTGGTGTAAAGTTGATGGGACAGACCGCATTGCATTGATCCAAGGACGACCCAAGAGTATATTGTACGATGCGGGGCAATGTACAATAAACACGGTCATATCTAGAGTTCAAGGACCAACTTGCAATGGGATGGTAATAACTCCACATGTTTCTTGTGTTTCGTCATTGAAAACTTTGATAATCATGTCAGTTTTCTTCATTTCATCACTTCTAAAGCCAAATCGTTGGTAGAAGTCAAAAGTGCAAATGTTTAGAGATGAACCATTATCAATCAGGACTCATTTAACATCTACATCTCCAATTAGAGCAGTAATATATAAGGGATTATCCTTATGTAAACTGTGTTGTGGGATATCTTTATCCCGGAAGTCAATACAATAAACTTCTCGAGTGATGATAGTATTGGCCATGGCTTCAGGTTGAATTTTTTGAGGTACCATCATTTGGCTTAATGTAAGCATCAATTCATCCCTATGGGTAGGAGAAGATCTTAACAAATCCAAAAGGGAAATTCTGGCTGTAGTATTGGATAATTGCTCATTAATATTGTAAGGGGGTTTAGGTTGAACATTGGAAGCATGATTCCCTTTATTGGGATTTTTCAAAACGAATGGAGCTGATCCATCATTCTGGTTTGGTTCTTGTTGAGAATTTTGAGCTTGTTGTCGGGTAACGACTCCAATGGTACCTACAATGTTATATTGAAGACGCTGAACTGGTCTCGGTCTAGAATTTATAGCTTGTTCATCAGGGAGGAATTGATTAGAAGAGGGTCAAGTAGTAACTCTTATAGGAAATGGTTCTTTTGGAACCATAGCATCTGTGATAGGTTGAATAGGATCTGATTCATTTTCAGAACTATTCGATTGGTTTGAAGTGATGTCTATTTCACTTTTAGTATCTGATTCTATATCACTAGAATCTGGAGTTTGAGAATTATGTAGGGGCCTGGTTGTGACCAGGGATAAGGTTGTGTCAAATATTTGAGGATCATGATTAAGTAAATGTCCGCTAATAGTTCCTACATATCGGGTAGGAGGAGGAACATTATGATGTTCGATTTGATTGGCCACCTCTTTACCATGTCTTGGTAAAGGGTGTTGAAATATGTCTAATGATTGATTAGCATTTTGATTTTGATTTTGAGGAATGTTCTTTTGAGGATTATTAGGAGCATTTTGTTTAGGTTGGAAGGCTTGCACGTCCATTTCATTATTATCAATCAGATCCTGTATTTTATGTTTCAACCTTTTACAAGCGTTGGTAGAGTGTCCAAGTCCTCTATGGAAATCACAGTGTAAGTTAGCTCTATATCCGGGTATAGTTGGATCAGGTTCCCGGATAGCTGGTAATTGGATCAAACCTCTTTCAAGTAATTGAGGTAAAATAGTTGATAAGGGTTGATTCAATCTAGTAAATTCTCGAGGAGGCTTATCAGGCGGTTTCAATATGAATTTTTTTGTTGTTTTCGTTGCATTGATATTAGCAACATTTCTGCTATCAGTGACTCCGTCACCAACAACTTGTTTGTTTTTATATTGATTTCTAGATGTTTTCTCATCATCCTTCTTCCTAAGTTGGCCTCTTTTGATGAGGGCATCTTCTACTCTTCGAGCTAAATCTATAGCCTGATCGAAGGTAGTTAAAGTAGCAGTTGATAGCTCATAAGATATTTGTTCTTGTAAATTATTAATAAAAATGTCCAACATTTCCCTATAAGGTAGCACAAAGTGTAGTTTTCCTATCAACTACCTCCATCTAGCTAAGAAATCGGCAAAAAATTCATCCTTGTCTTGTTTTAAGTTGTATAAATCTTTAATGGTTACATGCCTCTCGATGTAGGCACTAAATTGATGGACAAAATATTCAGTTGTTTCTTCAAAGTTTCTCAAAGAATGAGTGGGCAATTGATAGTACCACTCTAATGCCATTCCACCTAAACTTTTCGGGAACATTTTTAGTAATAGCAAGTCATCATGTGATATATCATGACATGCTATCCTAAACATGCGAAGATGCTCTATGGGATCTTCGGTTCCTTTATATATAGGCAAGATGGGCATGGGAAAATGCTTAGGGTAATGTTGTGCTACAACTATGGGATCCAAAGGTTGACTACATATCTCTTGATAATTATACAAGGGACGATAAGGATCTATCTGGTCCATGCGCGAAGCTAACTATTTCACCATGGCTTCCAGATTACTAGTTTGTCCACCATATTGGTTCGGTAGGGCATTGATATGGGATTTGTGAGCATATGATGGAGGGACATGAAGATTAGATGCTATGTTGCTATTGTGTAAATTGTTGGTAGGAAGGGTGTTATGAAGGAATTTTGAAGTTGTATTATGCTGTATTGCAGATTGTTGAAAATTGGTGTTTGACTTCATTTTAGGTTTTTGTTTACTTGAAGCATATTGATCAATAGTTTGGCGAAGTAAAGCAGTGAAAGAAGTTTTTTTTTGTGTGGGAATTATTTTAGGCTCAATAACAGGTTCCTTAGGAGGTTGGGTAACCTTTTTTTTTGACATGTTTTGAATCATAGTGACCATATCTCTATTGGATGGTCCAGCCTTATCACTTTCTTGGTCAATGAAAGACAAGGGATTAGTGCACACATCAAACATATGTTCCATGGCTGCTTGAGTGTCACTAATTTTCCCTTTATCAATACGAACTGCCATATTAAGAACACCAATGTTATTATGGAAAAATTTCCAGAAATGATCTACATTGTCAAAAGCAATAGTTCCATCTGGAGCTACTCTAGGGGATGAGGATCCATCCTCTTTAACATTTTCTTCTTGTTCATTGTCTTCACCTAGGTCATTTTTTGGTTGATCTAGAGTTTCTCCTTCCGGAATTGGATCTTCAGGAAGGAAATTTGGGTCTCTAGTTTTATCTTCTAACCAATCTTCTTCTTCTCCTTCAGTTTGTTTACCATTCCTAAGTTTAGGCATTGTGCTTAATTTGGATTTCAGCAAATATATATATATATATATATATATATATGCAACAAGCTTAAGAGGTATATATTAATTATATACCTACTACAATATTTAAAATGAAAGGTTTTGGTTTTTTGTTATGTTTTTTTTTTTAATTTTTAGTTTTTCTTGTTTTTGTAATAATATTGTAAAGATAAACAACACAATAAATGCAAGAACTAATACTGAAAATAAAGATCTAGTTTTCTATAAACAATTTATAAATATCATTAATGGGCTCGAGTTCTTCAGGATTCATGAAGTGTTCTTCTTCAAATTGAAAGTTTTCCTTCAAAAATTTAATGAAAAGAGCTATAGAAATACCATGTATTTCAGATTCTGGTTGATAATAATAATTCTCACGACAATATTCACGATACAACATAGCTCTAGGAATTCTGTTCCATCTTCTTCTAATCATAAGATCAGTTTCTTGGGATTCTATATGAACTAGAAATTGACGTACCACAACTGTGTTCTTGAGGTATTCCTCGAAAGTGAAAAATTTTGAAGACACAAGAGCTCTCCTATAAGCTAACCATCTATGGCAAGCTCTCTGAAGTTCATGATAAAAGACGAGTTGATGAGGATCCAGGATTCTATCTAGGACAAGCCTCTTGATTTGTTTAAGTTTTGTTGACCTAGATGAAATGACACTAAGTCTTCTATCAAGTTCGTCCCACAAGAGTTGATTTCTATCTGTTTCGGGCACACTAAGCACATAATTGATTTCTATGGCTGCTAATTAGTTTTCAACATTTATAGTAACTGCTAATATTTTCTTAGGAGCTACCATATAAACATCATATGCAACTTATTAGTTTTAAATGATTTGAAATGCATCTATGTTTTGGTTGTTTTTTTTTTATTTTCAAAATGTTTAAAATGTATTCACGTCGGGTTCACCAAAATGTATTGCTCCAAATTTTTCACACCCTTACCTTTAGGCTATAGGATCCGTGCCTGGAAGGAGGATGGGAAAAGGATGGCATGGTACCTCAGAATGAGAGGCCTCGTGAAGGTCCCGCCTCTATAGGGAGGTGTATTATGGTGATTTTTTGATGGATGGTGGGTTCACCAGGAAACATTTAGTGGCAGTTTCCACGCCTAGGTTGGGAATGTGTTTTATGTGTTCAATTTTATTCTTAAACATCCAAGTCCTAGGTTTTGCCAAAATGCGTCTAAGCTATTCTATATGAAGATGCAGATTAAATGAATATAGAAGAACAAAATTAGATAGAAAATAGAGAGAAAAGACAAGATTAGAAAGTCATACCTGATTCGGATGTCTGATGAAGATTCTGATTTTTGAAGCAGTCAGGATCGCCTCTAATTTGACAAGATCGTCTGCTATCAGACAAGATCGTCTGAGATCTAACGAATTCGTCAGAGACCTGCAAATAGAGAAATAGGTGCAAAACACAGAAAATACAACAATGCTAACATGGGGAAACAATGTAAAATGCCAATAACAATATCAAACTAAAAATTATAAACAGAAACATGAATGCATCATACTGATTTAATGACAATTATAACTTAATTATGCATTTGATCTAGATGGGTGAACTCCAAGATGCAAGATAGCATGAAATAGTAAATAAACTAGCTAATTGCAAAATAAAACAATAGAGAAAAGATGAAGAAATGCAAACTCTGGGCACTGATTGCCCCAATGTTGACTGCAGTCGAAATCGTCTCGCATTGGTACGAAATCATCTCTGATTCGACAGGATCCCCTTCGATCTAAAAAGGATTGTCTACGACGATGTAAGCTTGCTCCGGCTGAAAAATACTAAGGTACCTACAACAAAATTTGGATAGAACTAATGCAAATAGCAATTTAGGATGTCTTAATGCATGTGAAGTCAAGTTACATGAATTATCAGCCAGGGGGATGCTAAGGGGAGGGTTTAGGATTAAATAGGCTTTAGGAGGGAGGTTAGGAGGTTGGAGATCATCCCTATTTGGGAGATATCCAACGGGGAGGGTCTGTAACGGTGTAGACACGCTTCTGTCCGGATTAGAGACACCGTTGGAACAGAGACTAATTATGCAAAATCAGTTTTGGGATAAGATCGTCTGGACGTCCTAGCCCAGACGAAATCATCCAATATGAGGCGATATCGTCTAATCGGTGACGATATCATCAAACGGTCAAAACAACCTCTAAAAATGGCACGAGAAAGGAGGAAATAAATTACACGGCGGTTTGGGAGCGGTTTTGGAGGTTAAAATTTGAATTTGAATTATTTACTAGAGTGAATGTAATTACTAAGGTTTTACTACGCCAATTTTAGGGTTCTACACACATTATATCAAAAAAGGGATTGTAGTGGATCCAAAGAAAATAGAGGACATGTTAAACAAGCCATACCCTACCAATTTTACTAATTTAAGAAGCTTCATGGGGCTAACAAGCTATTACCGGTGCCACATAAAGGATTTTTCAAAAATTGCCTTGGCAATAACTAATCTCTAGAAGAAAGGAAAGGAATTCAAATGGACAGAGAAGTGTGAAGTCATATTCACCATGTTGAAACAAAGGCTTACTACTACACTGATACTAAATATTCTGGATCCTCAAGGAGATTTTACAGTATGCACGAATGCATCATTGGAAGGACTAGGGGGATTGCTCATGCAAGGAGAGTCAGTAGTGGCTTATACTTCAAGGAAGATTAAAAAACATGAGGTTAATTATACCACTCATGATTTAGAACTAGCTGTTATAGTGCATGCTCTAAATACCTAGCACCATTATCTAGTAGGAAGACCCTTCGAGTTAAGATCATATCATCATAGTCTGAAGTACATATTTACTCAACCAATGCTCAATGCAAGGTAGAGAAGGTGGGTTGAGTTCCTCACTAAGTATATTTTGAAATTGAGTACATTAAAGGAAAATAAAATAAGGTTGTGGATACCTTGAGTAGAAGGAGACACCTAGAAACCATAACCAAAAGCCACATAAAACTCATGGATCAAGTAAGACGAGCAATTTCAAGATGAATATTATCAAGAAATTCTAGCCAAGTTAAGAGAAGACCTTGAGGGCAATAAGTAATTTGGAGTGATAGATGACCTCGTATGTTATAAAGGAAGAGTTTTCATACCAAAATCAAGAGATTTAAGGAGGATATTGATGCAAGAAGCTCACAAATCTCCTTATATGGCTCACCTCAGAGGGGTAAAAATGAGAGAAAACCTAAAAAGGACCTTTTTTGGGTAGGAATGAAGAAGAATATTAAAAATTTTGTTGCCTTATGCCTTGAATACCATAAGGTCAAGGTAGAATGCATGCATCCCATAGGATATTTATATCCCCATAGTATACCTACTCATAAATGGTAGGTTATATCAATGGATTTTATTGTAGGCTTACCTAAGACTAGGTACCAACATAATGTAATTTTTGTGGTGGTCGACAAATTGACCAAGGTCGCACACTTCATACCTAGAAATACCAAGGACGTCATTCAAGTGGTGGCTAATAGGTCTGTTAAATAAGTGTTAAGATTGCATGGATTTTTGGAGGTAATTATATCATATAGGATTCCAAGTTTACTTTAGAATTTTAGAGAGCCCTACATTAGGTAATGGGTACAAAGTTGCATATGAGTTTAGCATACCACCCTAAAATAGATGGTTAGACGGAGCGGGTAAACCAATTTTTGGAAGATATGCTTTAAATGTATTACATGGACCACAAGTCTCGATGGGAAGACTATATACTATTGGTAGAGTTTACCTACAATAATGGATATCATTCCTCTTTAGGGATGAAAACTTTTGATGCATTGTATGAAAAAAGTGTAGGACACCTCTATCATGGTACAACCCAAATGATAGAGCAGTAATTCAACAAAAAATTGTCACGAAAATGGAAGAGCAAATTAGGGTAATCAGGTAAAGGCTCAAGGAGGATGCTGATTGGAAGAGGAGCTATGCCGATTTTAAAATAACTCCTAGAAAATACTTAGTGGGAGATAAAGTGTTCCTAAGGGTTAAAACAATAAAAAGTGTGATTAAGTCCACAAAACTAGATCCACGATTTATAGGGCCCTTTGAGATCAATAAAAATATTAGCTTGGTTGCATACCGACTCGCCTTACCTCCTAATTTGTCAAAAATCCATGACACTTTCTACATATATTTGCTTAGAAAATATATTGCTAACCCTGAAAATGTGTGGGATGTCTCTAACTTGCAGATGGAAAATTTTAAGGTAATCGAAGTAATGTTAGTAAGGATCCTCAAGTTTCGCTCTAAAGCTATGAGGAATCAAACCCTTGAGTAGTGTAAGGTCCAATGGGACCATTTATCTGAAAGAAATACCACATGGGAGAAAGTGGCAGATATACAAAAATACTTTCCTTTCTTGTTTGGTAAACTTTAAGGGTTTTGTAACAAATTACTTAATGTTTTATGCCATTTGAAACTAAGAAACACTAGGTACGGTGTTAGTCCTAGTTGGGGAGGATGTCATGACCCTCCTAGATGGACCTTTGAACATGAAAGAAAAAAATGTATTAAAAAATGTGACTAATACTCGATTTTGTGTAATTAAGCAGCCTCACAATAATAAATTGAAAGTGAAGGATATGATACTGCTAATAAATTTCCAATGTGTAGGTTCAAGTGCGCTCGAGAGTAGAAAGGATTAAGTCAACCACCAGAGACGAGAGTACCTAATGAAGGGGATATTATGATAAGGCAACTTGAAGGTAACACAAATAAATACCTTCATATAGGTATGCATTCAATTAGGGATAATCCTCAATATCTAATCACCTTGAGCCCCACATTGATGGCCTAGTAGGTATTGTAAGTTCTAGAGGCTGAGATAGGTGACTAGATTGATGGAAAGACTCCCTCTTTGTTTGATGCACTTGCATGATTGTATTTTACTTCAACATTATTAATCTTGATAATTAGTGAACATGGAGTAAATAGTTTACCTTTACAACTTTGTGTGTGCTTGTTTAAATAAATGTTTGATTTATTTAAAAAGAAAAAAGAGATTTGTTTAAATAAATGTTTGATTTATTTAAAAAACAAAAAGAGATTTGTTTAAATAAATTTTTTATTTATTTAAAAAACAAAAAGAGATTTGTTTAAATAAATGTTTGATTTATTTTAAAAATAAAAAGAGATCTGTTTAAATAAATGTTTGATTTATTTTAAAAACAAAAAGATATTTATTTAAATAAATGTTTGATTTATTTAAAAAACAAAAAGATATTTGTTTAAATAAATGTTTGATTTATTCGAAAAACAAAAAGAGATTTGTTTAAATAAATATTTTATTTATTTGAAAAACAAAAAAGAGATTTATTTAAATAAATGTTTGATTTATTTAAAAGCAAGAAGATATTATTTAAAATGAATAATTATTTTAAGAAAAGATCTCATTTGAGCATTTGGTCATTTTAAAAGATGCTTGTAGATGTTATTTTTATATAAAAAGGGTTGATTTATTCAAATAGTACTAGCAAGCAAGAAGTAATCAATTTTGCCAACGATTGTTAGTGGAAAAATTCCTTTGAAATATAAAAAAATAATAAAAGTGATGCATTTCTTTTGGAGCCCCAAGGTAAGGACTTTACCATGGCATGTCTATGAAGTTATCGCTCACTCGACGATCAACCTAAGGTGTAAATGCAACAATATGGAACTCGATAGAATGGGTCAGGTTATCCTTTTAAGCCCCGACTGGGTCAAGTTGCACAAAGCTCCCCTGACATGAAGGAAAATATCTTTATGGTGATTGCCTTGGGAAGAGGAGGAAGTATGCCTACCCTACCGCCTGTCGGAGGTGGTCGAGAAGTAATAGCAGGTATGCAGGAACGTGGGCTGAGGAAAAAAGAAGGTGATATGGAGTAAATTGAAAGGAGGTTGGTAGATGGAGAGGAGGAGCAAAGGAGAGTAAAACAACAAAAGGAGAGAAAAACAATGAAGGAGAGCAAAGAAGTGAAAAAGAGCAAATAGTAGTGGATATCCATGAGTGAGACAAGTGATCTAGGTTGGTTCATCTAGAGCTATTGCTATTATTTATATTTATGTCCTTTGTATGTTGTATGTTAGCCACTACGAAGGCAATATGGCTATATCATTTGAGGTGTTATGTTAGCCACTACGAAGGCAATATGGCTATGTCCTTTGTATCCTATGTTACCCACTATGAAGGTAGTATGGATACATCCTTTGAGGCATTGTGTTAACCACTACGAAGGTAGTATGGCTATGTCCATTGTATGCTGTGTTAGCCACTATCAAGGTAGTATGGCTACATCCTTTACGGTGTTGTGTTAGCCACTACGAAAGTAGTATGGATACATCCTTTGTATATTGTGTGTTAGCCACTATGAAGGCAATTTGACTACATACCTTGAAGCATTGTGTTACCACTACAAAGGTAGTATGACTACGTCCTTTGAGGCATTGTGTTGGCAACTATGAAGGTAGTATGACTACATCCTTTGTATGTTGTGTGTTAGCCACTATGAAGGTAGTATGGCTACATCATTTGAAGCATTCTGTTAGCTACTGCAAAGGAAGTATGGCTACGTCCTTTGTATACTATGTGTTAGCCACTACGAAGGCAGTATGTCTACATAATTTGAGGTGCTATGTTAGCCACTATGAGTAAAGAAACAAAGGAGAGAAAAGCAGTGAAGAAGAGCAAATCAACAAAGGAGATCAAAGAGCAACAAACGTCCACATGAGCGGCACAGGTTATCCAGGTTGGTTCATCTAGAGTTGTTGCTATTATTTATTTTTAATTTCTTTGTATGTTGTATGTTAGCCACTACAAAGGTAGTACGACTATGTCCTTTAAGGCATTGTATTAGCCACTATTAAGGTAGTATGGCTATGTCCTTTGTATGCTATGTGTTAGACACTATGAAGGTAATATGGCTACATCCTTTGAGGCATTATGTTAGCCACTATGAAGGCAGTATGGCTACATCCTTTGTATACTATGTGTTAGCCACTACAAATGTAGTATGTCTATGTCCTTTGAGGCATTGTGTTAGCCACTATGAAGGCAATATAACTACATCCTTTGTATGCTATGTGTTAGCCACTATGAAGGTAGTATGGCTACATCCTTTGAGGCATCGTGTTAGCCAAATAGAAGGTAATATGGCTACATCCTTTGAGGAATTGTGTTAACCACTATAAAGGTAGTATGGCTACCTCCTTTGTATGTTGTGTGTTAGCCACTATGAAGGTAGTATGGCTACGTCCTTTAAGGTATTGTGTTAGCCACTATGAAGGTAGTATGGCTACATCCTTTGTATGCTATGTTATCCACTACAAAGGCAGTTTGACTACGTCCTTTGAGGCATAATGTTAGTCACTATGATGGCTATATCCTTTATATACTATGTGTTTAGCCACTGCAATGGTTGTATGACTATATCCCTTGGAAGGTTGTGTGTAACCCTTGTTTGGTAGCATGGTCTTCGTCCCTCTATAGGAAGGATAGATGCAATGACATCAATACCTTACCACTACCATGGGTAGTTGGCTAGGTGTGTTAAAAGAAATCCATTCAAGTAGCACCATAGGTAAACCCTCCTGTTGAATTTGGAGCCAAATGGGAAGTCACCTCGGATGTCGTCACCATCGAAAATGATTTTTCTATCATGGTGACTACTAGTGTCATAGGTGTGTGCGTACCTTCTCTGGTACTGCCAAGGTAGAAACCACTTCTACTAAAATTTGGCTACCCTATGTCTCCTACCACATGTTGGGATGTGTTAACCCATATGTTGAAGGCTGGTTGTCTTCTTGTCCATGGATGTCTAATACGATTTAAGTGTTGCTTATCATTTAAATGTCAGGTTTTAAAAGTAATGAGGTGTAGAAGATTTAGGTGCTATTCATTATTTAAAGAATACATTTTATGATAATGATTGTGTGAAATCTCTACTTACTGGTCATTTATTTAAATGGTAGATATTAGTAAAATAAAATTAATGATGGTTATTTTGTAATTTAAGGGTATGGGACATTATGTTATGAAATAAAATGAATGATGGTTATTTTGTAATTTAAGGGTATGGGACCTTATGTTATGAAATAAAATGAATGATTGTTATTTTGTAATTTAAGGGTATGAGACCTTATGTTATGAAATAAAATGAATGATGATTATTTTGTAATTTAAGGGTATGGGACCTTATGTTATGAAATAAAATGAATGATCGTTATTTTGTAATTTAAGGGTATGAGACCTTATGTTATGAAATAAAATGAATGATGGTTATTTTGAAATTTAAGGGTATGAGACCTTATGTTATGAAATAAAATTAATGATGGTTATTTTACAATTTAAGGGTATGGGACAATACGTTTTGAAATAAAATTAATGATGGTTATTTTGTACTTTAAGGGTATGAGACCTTATGTTATGGAATAAAATAAATGAAGGTTATTTTGTAATTTAAGGGTATGGGACCTTATGTTATGAAATGAATAAAAATTTTTATTGGGAATTAAGGTAGTTTCTTGAGTAATGAGATGTATGAACCTAGTTCTTAGAAATTAAGGGTATGAGACTTTAATTGTTGAGAAGGTTTGTTCATTTATTTACAAGTAGAGTGCATGAGCTGATGCATGGTTGACTAAATACCTCAAGTTGACTAAGTGGGAGGTATGGAAAGGGTAGTTTCCAAGATTAATACTATGCATTGATAAGTTGAATCACTTGGGTTATTTGTATAGTTGCAATTTGGTAATGAATTAAGTAAGTGCATATAGAAGCATATCTATCTGGATCCATGAATGTCCTGATCCCCTAATATCCTCACTTGATCGATGGAAGAGCGGGAAGGCCATAATAATGATATGGACCAATTTACAAGTTTTTTCTCTACCTTACATCTTGTCTTTTATGCATTAGATTAGATTATGGGGAGATTTCCCCAATAAAATGGATGTAAAGTATCGTGGACAATATGGGGTGTACCATCCTTATTTATGTATCTAAATGGACATTGCAACTACTATGTTTAGTACTTATTTATTAAGATTATTGCATTTAAATATTTAATGTATGTCTATTTGGTGATTGTTTCTTTATGATTTGATTATTCTTGTTGTTGGTCAGTTCATTTTGTTATATTTAGTATTTAGATCTTTAATGCTCTTATGTTATTAAAATAATGAATCATTAGTAAGTTCTATGTGAACTTAGAGGATACCCTAAGGGTTTGAGACCCCCTTAGAGATATTGGTGACTAGGTTTGGAAGATTGTACCAAAGTTAATATAACTTGTCAGTAGACAAGATCGATAGCTTAACTCATAGTACACATAGCATACCACACATAACAAATTGTGTGGCTGTGGAGATGTGTGTACACCTTCTAATGATTGAAGGTGGTAAGTCTAGCTCATCAATATTGATGAGAGGGATGGACTTATATGCTCAACATAAGATAGTATTACGTAGACAAACTTACATGAAGGGAATCTTGTGTGGTATAGTTCTTGAGAAACTTAGGGGATATCAAATAGTATGTCAGTATAAGGTTGGGTAAGGATTTATAAATCCTTCTCCTTGTTTTGTGTTTTCTTGAGGTGTTACTTGGGTAGTGATAATTTTTCAAGTCGCAAAAAATAAAAATATAAATATATGTCAACTATGGTTTGGATGATGGGAGGAGTAATGGAGGACTAGGGTTTTAGTGAGGTAAGGAATTCTATCTAGATATTTAATTTCTTAGCTAATTTTATTTCCCCCCTTATTTTTCTTAGAAATATTGCATGTATATTATTTTAGTTTTTTTATATATTTTATTTGCTATAAGATATTCTAGTAATTTTTAGTAGATTTTGAGTTTTAGTTTTCTTCCCTATATTGATTTACAAATAAATCCTTAGAATCATATCTAGTATTAGATGTTAGTAAGAGGATCATAGAGAATTGATCTATGTATCTCAAAGATAAAGTAAATTTTGGAAAATTTAATGGGTTTTGGCCAAGGGCTTTAGCCTTGAGAAAATTTATTGATAGGAATTAAGATTCTACAGGAGTGATTCTATCATTTATTCCCAAAGGTTTCTTCCTAGCCATTTTTTTTTTGAGGGAGGAAAGATATAGAATTCTAAAATGGGGTCCTTCATTTATGGGAAGAACAAGACCCTTCCTTACCCATTGGTATGAAGAGTTTGTGCTTAAAAATGTAAATATTTTTCTAGTGCTAGTCTAGGTTAGGATGTATGGTTTACGTATTGAATTTTGGGAAATATAAACCTTTAAGGTAATATGCAACACTTTGGTAGAATTCGTTGAGATTTTAGAAACTACAAAAGATAAATTCTTGGCTATTTATTCTCAAATATTGGTTACTATTGATATAATTAAACCTTTACCAAAATAAATTATTCTTAAGTATGGGGGTAAGTTGTGGATCCAAACCATATATTATGAAGACATATATTTTAGATTTAGAATATTTTATGAGTTGGGGTATATTGGAAGATCATGCCCTAATAAGAGTCTAGCATAAACATATGTAGAAAACTACAAGACTTACAAATGGATACTAATGAGGATGGTTTTCAACTTCCAAAAAAAGGTCTAGATAGATGAAAGTAAATAAATAGTGAAGACCAATAAGGAATGAAAATGGAAGAAATACCAATTCTTTTGAGGCTTTAGCCTATGAAGAAAAAGCATATTAGATCTTAGAGGAAACAATACAATAGTTTCAAAATATTAAGGAATCATTTATTTAGTATGATTATGATTTAAGGATGAATATTTTTGATTAACCTAAGGAATGTCTCATCATATTTTGAAGATTATATTGAAGTACCATGAACAATTGAGAGAAAAATTGGTAGATAAAACATAGTGTTAGATGTTAATACCTCTACCATTAATTAGGATATACCAAAAAATAAGCAAGATAAGTCAAAAGCTTTTGTAATAGATCCAAAAGAGGAAAATTTGAATAAAAAATAAAGTCATGAAAGAATATTAATGAATAGAATAATAATACCTACTCTTGATATAGTCAAGGCAAAAAGAGGAAAACCCTCAAATTATCAAGTGATATCCAAGGAAGTAAGATAAAATATAGATAAAGTAACACAAACTAAGTCGGTTAAAATTCTCTTTACCAAAAAACAAAATGATATTGGTAATTCATAGGTGGGGCAAGTAGCCCCTAATAAGACATGATTACCATATCATGGAATATAAGGGGTGCTAATGCCACATAAAAAAAAGGTGTATCAAGGACCTCTATTTAAGTAATAAGCCTGATATTATTTGTATCTAAGAAATTATAATGACAAAGGAATAAGTTTCCAAAACTATGAAAGAAATATGAGCAAGATGTGAATGGGATGTTGTGGATTTTGAAAAAGTGGCAAGGGGAATTCTAACATGTTGGAATCCTATTAGAACCTCCCATGTAACCATTCATAAAACTAGTCATTGAATAACCTCTTTAGTCACATGTTACTTTGTATATATTTATTTCATCCTTATAAATATCTATGGACCTACAACATAGGAAGGTAGATTAGAAGTAATGAGTGGGATTTAAGCCTTTATGAGAAGTAATGAACAAGAAATCCAAATCATGATCATAGGAGATTTCAATACCATAACCAATTTGGATAAAATTTTTGAGGGAACAAGGAAATTAACACAAATTATGAGAGTTTTCTCAGCTTTTATTCAAAATAAAAATATATGGGAGGTTTATTTAGGAGAAGACAACTATATATGGATCAAAAATATGAGAGCCCATAATTTACCAGTAGAAAAATTAGATATATGGATACTCTCATATCATTGGCTTGATAAAGGAACTTATGCTAAAATTAATACCTTGACAAGGATTGGTTTAGATACTGGAAAATAAGAGTTAAAATGGTGGTAAGTGAATTCAAATAAATATTATATTTTAAATATGAGAATTTTTAGGAAGACCATACTCAATTTATTGATATGATAGCACAAATATGAAATTATTCAAGAAATGGTGGGTTGTAGACACTTACTAAACAAATTAAATCAATGACATCTAGATTAAAAGAATGGAACAAGAACACTTTTGAAAATATTTTTGATAAGAAATATGAACTAAAAGATAATCTTTCAAAATTTATAAAGGTGATCATAATAATCCAAACTTGGAGGAAAGGGAGTTTCTTAGTGAATATCATAATATTTTGAGTAAGGAAGATAAATTTTGAAGATTAAAATCAAGAAAATCTTGGCTACAAGGAGATAACAATATAAAGTTTTTCATAGGATGACAACAATATAGATATCAACATCTAGAATTAGTAGAATTAAATCAGCAGAAGGGATTTCAATTGAAGACCAGAGTGAAATAAAAAGGAGTTAATTTTTTTTACTAAAATATTCTAGGATCAAAGGAGTTTGAAGTTGTTAATGGTAATCTACTACAAGAAGTACCTTCAATTATGTCAAATGAAGACAAAAGGAAACTAATGGAGCCTATTACTTTGGAAGAAGTTTATTTAGCTCTTTTCTCTTTTGATAAGGATAAATCTCCAAGTCTAGATGGACTCTCTACAACATTCTATCATGATATAACAATAAATCCTAGACTATTCCATTACCACCAATAAAAAATCCTTCACTATATCTATATAATTGAGATATAGTGAAGGATTTTTTATTGGTGGTAATGGAATAGTCTAGGATAAAATAATATATTTATTATAAATTAAATGTGACATATCTTATCCTAATTCAAGAAAAAGAAGGATGTAGAATTATTTGATTAATTTAGGCCCATTAGCCTATGTAATATGGCATATGAGATTATCTCCAAAGTGATGGTGAATTAATTAAGACCTCTATTAGATAAACTTATTTTAGAATATCAAGGAGGATTTTTGAAAGGGATAAAAATTTAAATGATATTTTCTTTTGTAGTATTAGAAAAGTTTGTATTTGGTAAGAAATGGGTCAGTTGGATTAAAGCTTGTATCTCTATAGTTTCTTATATAGTGTTGGTCAATGGGTTAGTAATAGAATCATTTAAAGCCAAGAGAGGTCTTAGAAAAGGAGATCCTCTATCACCAATTTTTTTCATTATTCTAGTAAAGGTTTTAGGTAGGAACTTGAAGAAGGCTAATAAATATGGGTTGATAAGTGGTCTTAAGGCTAGTAATAAAATTGAAAACATCACCCATCAAAAGTTTGTGGATGATACAACCATTAATATATTTCTATCCCCCTATCCCTTCTTCCTATCTTATTCCCCTTCTTCTTGCAACCTCCTTATCTCTTTTTTCTTCTCCTTTCATCTTGCATTCAATTTCACATGGTTGTTGTCACTTAGACTATATAATGTCTAAGGTATGATTTGATTTTTTAATTAATGAAAGGAATAGTCTTCTGGTTCACACTCTGGTATCAAAGCCAACACATTGTACGAGGTCAGACAGTTGACCTATGATAAAGTCCAAGGTAGGCATAACTCTCGAGATCGAGGAGCGGCCAGGCATAGTTCTCGAGGCAGTCAGACTGGGCAGTCTCCAGATCTGAGCGCAGAACCTAAGGTGGACTAGACAAAGTCTGGCATAGATCTCGAGGCCAACCTAACATAGTCAGGTAAGAAAACATAGAAATTGAGGTAATAGCTGGCAAGGGAGTTGAGACGGACCAAGGATGCAGTTGACATGGAATCTAACGAGGACTTGACACATGATCACACGTAGATCAAGATAGTCTAAAGACATGACATGTGGTAGATAGCCACTAGACCTAAAGTAGAACAAATTGACACATGGGATCTGATATGGACAGGGAGCTCATAGCAGGACGATACATAGCAGCAGTGGCTTGGATGATGTGAATGCCAGTAGGAGGGCATGACAGTAGGACAAGGCGAGAAGACACGTAGCATAAGGAGAACAGTGGTGAGTTGGTGAGATTTAGGTGGTTTTTGTAGTGGTAAAAAGGGACACGATGATTACCCATTGAACCCTTAAAGAGTTGGTGACGAGCTTCAAGACAACATAGGAAAATTGATATTAAATGAACAAATGGGTAATGTTAGAGTTTAGCTTCTCGAAGGTGGCAATGTCGACAAGGAATGTTGACAAAGGCATCTTTAATATATTTCTATCTCCCTATCCCTTCTTCCTATCTTATTCCCCTTCTTCTCGCAACCTCCTTATCTCTTTTTTCTTCTCCTTTCATCTTGCATTCAGTTTCGCATGGTTGTTGTCACTTAGACTATATAATGTCTAAGGTATGATTTGATTTTTTAATTAATGAAAGGAATAGTCTTCTGGTTCACATTTTGGTATCAGAGCTAGCACGTTGTACGAGGTCAGGCAGTTGACCTGTGAGAAAGTCCAAGGTAAGCATGACTCCCAAGATCAAGGAGCAGCCAAGAATAGTTTCTGAGGCAGTCGGACTAGGCAGTCTCCAGATATGAGCATGGATCCCAAGGTGGACCAGACAGAGTTTGGCACATATATAGAGGCCAACCTAACATAGTCAGGTAAACAAACATGGAAACCGAGGTAATAGCTAGCAAGGTAACTGAGATGGACCAGGGATGCAGCTGATATGGTAGCTGATGAGGACCTAACACATGATCACATGCAGATCAAGATAGTCTAAAGATGTGACTCGTGGTGGACAGCCACTAGACCTGATGCAGACCAAACTGACATGTGGGATCTGACATGGAAAGGGAGCTCATAGCAGGGCGACACGTGGCAGCAGTGGCTTGGCTGACGTGAATGCCAGCAGGAGGGCGTGACAATAGGACAACAAGGCGGGCAGACACGTAGCGCAAGGAGAACGGTGGTGAGTTGGCGAGATTTGGGTGGTTTTCGTAGTGGCAAAAAGGGACACGATGATTGCCCGAAGGTAATCGTTATACTCCTCGTGCGCCCCAGGTTAAAAACCTCTTCACTGTCCTCATCTTGGTGCATGTGGGATAATGCACCCATAGTTTGTTTTAAAAAAATGATTTTACCACGTGTTTAAGAGGAAGCCAGCGTCCATTAGGTTCACGTCGGGTGAGTGGCCCGATTGGCTAAGAAGGTCCCCTGCTTTACATCAGGTCATGGGTTCGAAGCCCGATGACATTAATTTATTTTTTTATTTATTTTTTGTTCTCCCACGCAGAAGGGTATAAGGCACGGTGGGTGCCTTGGAGGTGCTAAAGGAGATCGCAAGCAAGTTGGTAAGAAGCCCGTGCTGGTTCGAGAGGTTGCGGGTTCAACTCGCGTGGACGACATAAATTAAAAGGTTTTTTTTAAAGTCATTTTAATATTTTATTTAATAATTTAAAATTATTGTTTTTTAAATCATTTCCTTTTAAAATTTTGATTTTTAAAGCAATAGTTTTTTATTATTAAATAGAAATTTATTAAAATTACTTTAAAGTCTTTAGCAAACTTTAAAAGGGGCAAAGAGAAAATATTGCCTCAGAGGCAATTTGTGTAATACGCCCAAGGGGGGCTTTAAAAACTTGCAAATTTATGTAATACACCCAAGAGGCTTGAAAAAGTTTCGGGAAGCCTTCTGGAGCATTGCCCCTTGGAACCCCGTTCAAGGGATAAGTATTATGATGAAAAACTTGCAAATTGTGTAATAGCCTAAGTTGAAGGGAGAACTTCTTTGTAATAGCCTCAAAGGCTCTAAGGGGGATAATTTTTTGCATTGAAGGGTAGCATTGTAAAAAATTCATGATACGATCTACCGGGTGCTATCATGCCCTGTGTTCTCTTTTACTAAGAGAGAACACCAAATATTTTGACGAAAGAGTTCGGAGATATGGTTTGCACACTGTGTTCATCCAGTTACAAAACACAGTCATAGCTCATCAGAGACATCCAGATTCTGGATACGAAGCAGATTCTGAAGACAACTCCTTCAGAAACCGATTTGAGCAGTCAAAATCAGTAGGCATTGCACCTCAAGAACTAGAAAATCCTCAGATCAGTAATAGTGGTAGTGATTCAGTTCAAATACTGGAGCCAGCTTCACCAGAAATTATTCTCATCAGTGACGACGAAGATTCGGTTGTTGAAAAATTTGTGAATCCAGTGAACGGAGAACCTCAACAAGAAGAACATGCCATAATAGAAATAGTAGATCAAGCTAGACTTGATCTAAATTTGTAACTTCTTTCTTTTGAAATTGATTGTAATAGAGAAATAAAAGTTTGTTCCTAGTTTCTTTCAATAGCTATGGCCTCCAATGCTAATCTACCCATTCCAGAGTTTAATGGGTATGATTATGAGTACTGGTCCATCAAAATGAAGACCTTACTCATAGGTAAGGGGTTATGGGACATAGTAGAAGAGGGTTACTCAGAACCCTCTGATTGGACTACATTGAGTGCAGCTGATAAGAAAGCAAAGAAGGAAGCACAAAAGAACAATTCATTTGCTCTTTTTCATCTTCAAGCAACGTTGGATAAAAGTATTTTCCCCATAATTGCATCTTGTGTAACTGCCCAAGATGCATGGAATGCCTTAAAATAAGGTTTCCAAGGAAGCGATCAAGTGAAGCAGTTTAGGATTCAGACACTAAAACGAGATTTTGAGAATCTCAAGATGAATGAAGATGAGAAATTTGGTGACTACTGCGTTCAAGTTAAAGTAGTAGTTGACAAGATGGTAACACTTGGAGAAGAAGTCAAACCAGAAACTGTTGTGAAGAAAGTGTTGAGAACACTTCTTCCGAAATGGAATCACATAGCAATCATCATCGAAGAATCAAAGGATCTGTCTACACTATCCTTTGATGCTTTAATTGGTTCATTACTTTCACATGAAGAGAGATTACAAGAATCTCCATCAACAAGTTATGGAAGCGATGATAAAGCCTTCGCATCTCAAGAAGGTGCAGGAAAAGGACAAGGAAGAGGCCAAGGCAGAGGTCAAAGAAGAGGCAGAGGCAAGAATAGCCAAAGAGGTGGAAATCCCAGCAGAGGAGGAAATCCCAGTAGAGGTGGAAATCAAAGCAGAGGCAATCAACAAAGCAGAGGTAGAAATCAAGGTCGAGGAAGAGGAAGTGACAAATCCAAAAAGGTTTGTTTCAATTGTGGTAAGCTAGGTCACTTTGCTCGAGACTATTGGTCCAAATATTCTCAGGGAAGCAATAGTCAAAGCAGTCAGTATGGCCATTATGGTGAAGAAGAAGGAACTTCTAATCTCTTTCTTTCTTATGGGCAATCGGATCAAAATCTGAATGATACTTGGATTTTGGATATTGGTTGTTCCAACCATATGAGTGGCAAAGAAGAACTCTTTGCTACAATAGATTCCACCTATAAATCCCAAATCAAGTTGGGAGACGATAAAGCATTGCAAGTTGAAGGTATTGGAGCCATGGAGGTTCCAACGAAGGAAGGCATCAAGAAGGTGAATGACATCTACTACACCCCTCAACTCCAACATAATCTGCTTAGTGTTGGACAAATGATGGAAAAGAATTACAAACTTGTTTTTGATGAGGGAAAATGTGTAATATTTGACAAGAATAATTGTAATAGAGTCATCACGTAGGTACCTATGACCAAAAATAGGTTATTTCCCCTTAAGTTTGGATAGCCAGGGGAGCTCAACTTGCAAATATTGCTATTGCAAATCCAAGTGTGCTTTGGCACTTGAGATATGGTCACCTGAATTCTGCTAGCCTAAAATTGTTGACTTCTCAAGCTATGGTGACTGGACTTCCTAAAATTTAGGATCACAAGGAAGTCTATGAAGGCTGTGCTTTGGGAAAGCACTCCAGGTCCAAGTTTCCAAGAGGACAAGCATGGAGGGCCAACTATCCACTGCAATTAGTGCATTTGAACATCTGTGGTCCAATGCAGACAAAAAGTATCGGTAACAATTCTTACTTTCTCACTTTTATAGATGATTTCTCTAGAATGTGTTGGATTTATTTCCTGAAACACAAAGATGAAGCCTTTGATTGCTTCATTGATTTCAAGAATAATGTAGAGAAACAAAGTGGGTTTCTTGTAAAATGTCTCAGGACAGATCGAGGAGGAGAGTACTCTTCCAAGGCATTTCTACAATATTGTAAAGAATGTGGGATAAAAAGACAATTCACCACTGCCTATACTCCACAACAAAATGGTGTGGCAGAAAGAAAAAATTGCACCATAGTAGAGATGGCCAGATCGATGCTTCAAACAAAGCATCTTAGTAACATGTATTGGGATGATGTTGTCAGAACCAGTGTTTACATTCTAAATAGGAGTCCTACTTATAGTTTGAAGGGGATCACTCCTTACTAGGCGTGGTATGGCAAGAAGCCAAATGTAAAACATTTTAGAGTTTTTGGTTCTTTAGCATATGCACACATCCCTGAAGAAAAAAGGAAAAAGCTTGATCCCAAGAGTCAAGCATGTATTTTTGTAGGATATTGTGAGTCTACCAAAGCCTATAGACTCTACAATCCGAAGACCCATAAAATTGTCCTTTCCAGGGATGTAATTTTTTATGAAGGGGGAGAATGGGGTCATCCAAAAGTTTTTGTTGATGATGAATCCCATGATGCAGGTTCTTCTCAAATTTAGCAGGTGTCACCCAAGAAAGGTAAAGACACACCCCCTCCAAGCCCAAGTAGAAGTGCTACTTCTAGTACGTCAACAACTTCTCCAAGTCCTTCTCCACAATGATCAATCAGTTCTTCACCGATGGATATTGATTCTCCATCCAGAGGTAAGAGAACACTACAACATCATCCATCTTATCAGATGTTGGATAAAATTTTTCAAAGAAGGTACACTAGAAGTCAAGCTAGTGAAATGAGTATAGTTTTGCAACGACTTGAAAATTTGCATTTGTATGGAGATGATGACTCCCAAGAGCCTAGGGGAGATGTAGTCAATTATGCTTTATTGACTAGTGCACAACTAGAGCCTTCTAGCTATGAGAAGGCTTGTACTTAGAAGATATGGCAGGAAGCCATGAAAGAGGAGATGACCTCTATAAAAAACAATGATACTTGGGAGCTTGTAAAGCTTCCTAAAGGAAAGAAATGTGTTGGATGTAAATGGGTCTACAAGACCAAATTCAATGTTGATGGAAGCATTGAAAGACACAAGGCAATATTGGTAGCAAAAGGCTTCACATAGAAGTATGGCATTGATTATGAGGAGACCTTTGCTCATGTAGCTAGACAAGAGACAATCAGAACAGTACTTTCCTTGGCTGCTCACAAAGGATGGAAAATTCAACACATGGATGTAAAAAGTGCCTTTCTCAATGGGTACTTAACTGAGGAGGTTTATGTTGAACAACCTCAAGGCTTTCAAGAACAAGGTAAGGAGCACCTTGTTTATAAACTGAAAAAAGCACTTTATGGCCTCAAGCAAGCACCAAGAGCATGGTACTCTCGCATTGATGACTATTTCAAGGAATATGGGTTCACTCGGAGCAAAAGTGAACCAACTCTCTACTACCTAAAGCAAGGTAAAAACATCCTCATAGTTTGTTTATATGTGGATGATCTCATATTTATGGGTAGTAATGATAAGATGAATATGGAGTTCAAACACTCCATGATGAAACAATTTGAGATGAAATATCTGGGCTTAATGCACTACTTCCTAGGCATGGAAGTTCATCAGACAGATAGAGGGATCTTCATCTGTCAACACAAGTATGCTCGTGATATGATCAAGAAATTTGCTATGGAGCATTGCAAAGCAGTTGCAACTCCAATTGGACATGGGATCCAATTGAGCAAGGATGATGGAGCACCGAAGGTTGACACCACCACTTACAGGAGCATGGTTGGGAGTTTGATGTTTCTCACCAACACAAGACCTGACATTCAATATGTTGTTTCTCTTGTCTCAAGGTTTATGGCTAATCCATCCGAGCTGCATTTGCAAGCAACTAAAAGAATTCTTAGATATGTAAAGGGTACATGGGATTTTGGAATCCATTACCACAAATGTAAGGTTGTCAAGTTATTTGGCTTCAGTGATAGTGATTGGGGCAGCAATATAGATGATAGAAAATCTACATCAGGGAACTATTTTAGTCTAGGGTCATGACTAATTACATGGAGTTCCAAAAAGTAGACTATTGTAGCATTGTCATCTACTGAGGCTGAGTATATAGCCATCACATATGCTAGTACTCAAGCCCTATGGTTGATAAGAATCCTTGAAGAGATTGGAGAACAACAGAGTGGTTCTACCAGATTATACTATGATAACATCAGTGCCATTCAGTTGGCATATAATCCTATCCACCATAGTAGAACAAAACACTTTGATATGAAGTATCACTTCATCCGAGACATGGTGGAGCAACAAATTGTTGAGCTTAAATATTGCAACACTTTGGAGAACGTTGCAGACATCTTCACCAAAGGCATGGCTAAAGCTCAATTTATAAAGCTGAGAGACTGTCTTGTCAGTCCTCTCAACTTTAAGGGGGAGAATGTTAGAGTTTAGCTTCTCGAAGGTGGCAATGTCGGCAAGGAATGTCGGCAAAGGCATCTTTAATATATTTCTATCTCCCTATCCCTTCTTCCTATCTTATTCCCCTTCTTCTCGCAACCTCCTTATCTCTTTTTTCTTCTCCTTTCATCTTGCATTCAGTTTTGCATGGTTGTTGTCACTTAGACTATATAATGTCTAAGGTATGATTTGATTTTTTAATTAATGAAAGGAATAGTCTTCTGGTTCACACAGTCATTTCCTTCATCAACCTACAAAAAATAACACATGTTGGGAAGGATCATCCCTCTTTTGCATAAATTTTCTATAGTGAGGCGTTTATTTTGAATGACCAACCAATAAAAATATTCACCTTCAAAAGTGTTTAAACCAGACCTTACAAGGGGGGATCCAAAGAGGGGTGTTAGCATCAAGTAAAGAATATGTTGATGTGATTGAGAAAGATCCATTGCTCTCCCTTTTCCAAATAATACAATCCTCCACCTCTTGGGACTTTAAAACCTACAAATTGAGCAAATTTAGAATAAATTTCCAAGTAGTGAATTCTTCTCTGCTAAGACTAGAAGCAGGAACTTATTTCTCAATTTTTTTACCACCATCATAATCAATAAAATCAACCACCTTAGTCCATCCAAATCTTCTGGTAAAGCTTTCCGTTGGTGAAATGTTGAGATCCTACAACAGAGGATAGTGTAATTGCCATGAATTATTCTAGAAATCTATAGACCTCCCATTACCAAGGATCCAACGGAAACCTTTGACCAGAGCATTTTTAGACTTGCATAGATTTTGCTAGAATATAGAACCTTCTTCAAGAAGGAGGTCCACCAAGAAGCTCCCTAACGGGGGTTCAGATATTTGTCCGCAACAATATTGGCCCACTCCTAATCCTCCTTCATAAAAATGTAAATTAATTTACAAATATTTTAGCTATTTCCAATATTGACTTTCATCTTGGCAAAATTCAAATTTTAGAAGGCAATTGGAAGAGTAAATTTTTATCTCTTAATATTAAAGAGTTGATTAGTTTGAAAAAGAGAGAAATATTTTTGATAAAAAATTAAATGAAAAATATTATTAATAAAAAAACATGTTTATTATGATAATAATAAACATTATCTTGATAGTGATATAATAAAAATAATATAATGTTTTATTATAAATCAATAAAAATCACACCTTTAAACATGGATTGAACCAATTATACAAAGTGAAACATAGCAGTCTAGCCTTGCATTGATCTACCTATATCTCATCAAGAAAACACACATACATTGCCCGGAACCATTTAGTCGTCTTAGCAAAAGTTTTAAGAAAAAAATATGAGACGTAATAAATATTTAAAGGAGTATGAAAATGTTAGTGGTAAAACTATTTTTAAGATTAAAAAAAAATGAAAACACGAATTAATATAACAAATGTTGTCCATTTAAAGTTTCACACTGGAAATACCTTTGCCTGTGACCATTGAGAACGGTTTTTGCATCTTTCCTTCCCTCTGTGAACGACCGTATTAAAATATGCAAAAATTTACGGCAGGCCATCCATTTAGGTTTGAAATGAACATAACATATTCTAAGAACTAATCAATACTTTTCTCACGACAAAGAAAGTAAACTGTGTCTCGTGAGCATTCCTTTTCTTAAAGCATACAAACTCATGTAGTAGGTCGTGCTTTCTTCCAGGAGGCATAAAATTTCGTCGCCAATCCCAACAAAACTCTAGTTTATATAAATAACTTTACCGCAATAGTAAGCATTCCCTTCTGTCTCTTTGAGAAGGCCAAATGTGTCTAGATTCTATTACCATGAGTACGTCTTTTTCTGTAGAGAATACGTCTGAAACAGCATCCATGTCATGCTATAGAAAACTTGGTGGATATCTTTATCGTTTCCTAATTGGGAAAAGAAAAAGAAAACGAAGTTGTTTCTTGGCATAATTCATCTGGGTGACCAGAAAGAGGATTCCAGTTCCATCTGCCCTTTCCATTTACAATTATTTGAGTTTTAACCCTAGCCAAGTGCAGGGTATATTATTTTTCAGAAAGATGTATAATGGACATATTTCAGACATGCCATATTAACTGCACTTGCTTTATGTCCATTCTAATTAATAAATGCCACAATGTGTTGACGTTAAGTATATGATAAGAACTACAGGCAAAAGCATCTGGAAATAATATATAGTATTTTGTGCGGTTTTCAGAGCAGGTTTCAGTACACGATAAGACGGACATGATGACATCTATGGTAACCTTATCTTTTATGTAAATTTCGAATTGTTTGACGAAGGTTTCCATAAGTTCTTTGAACTTCTTGATAGAATGACAAGGTATTTGAAAATACCATTCCATAGCTAAACCATTAAGACTTTTAGGGAATAACAGGGTTTTTTCATCATGATTGTTATTATTATAAGCTATTTGAAATAGCCTTTGGGGTTTTGCTTTTCATTATATATTTGAAATTTGGGAGTTTCAAAGTTCTTTGAAAATTGATGATTAATGATCATTGGATCTAAATGTTTATTGTAAAACTCTTCAAAAGAGTACTTTAACTTGGATTTTGAAAATTGATAATTAATGATCATTGGATCTAAATGTTTATTGTAAAACTCTTCAAAAGAGTACTTTAACTTGGATGTTTCTTGAAGAGAGGTAAGTTCTTCGAACTTGGAATCCTTTTTTTCTAAGTCTAAAATTTTAGTGTTGATATCTTGATTATAATTTGATGGAGGGTTTGGTGGAGTAGGCAATGTTATGAAAGGTTGGGTCGGTAGTTGAGCAAAATATTGAGACATGAATGGTAGGTTCATGAGAGTTGAAATGTTTTTATTTGACGTTATGGTGGGAGGGACTTGGCTAAGTTCCATGTTGTTAGTGAGAAAGGGATGTGTAGTATTGATGGGAATTGCATCATTAGAAGATGCTGAAAATGGGTTACCTATGGTGGGCATCCCCATGGATATGGTTGGAGATTTTGTAGAATTGGTAGGTTGTGCCATAGCCACATTGAGACTTGCCAAGTTGTTTCGAGTTTTGTTGATTTGAGCAATAGTTGATTTATCATTAGGATGTTAAGGATTATCATGAATTGTGGTTGATTTTCTTTTCGCTAGTTCTCTAAGTTCATATCTTAGAACATATAAAAATATATTTTTGTTTCTTCTAATGTATTCTCTAACATGATCTATGGTTTGAATAGAAATTTGTTCAATAACTTGTTCTTGTTCCCTACTCACTTGTTGTGACCAAGGATTTTCTTCTTGCTCATGGGTGAAGGACTCATGAGATGAAGAGGGTAAACCCTTGTTTTAAGTGTTGTAAGGATGTTGAGACATGGTTTGAAGGTTTGAAGGAGATTGATTTATTTAAGTTTTGTTTCTAGAGTACTTATAGTAAATAAGAGAAGATGTTTGAAATCATTATGTCACCTTGAAAATTAGCCCTCCTTGTGACTCATGCTAATCCACCATAATATACTAGCCAAATAATATTGCTCCCCTAAGGTTTATACTTTGGTTTACTCAAGGGATCGTTATCCTTCCCCTAATAGGATTAAAAATTGGTTATGTTCTTGTTATCTTGATTTAATGTGATGTAATCTACGAAAACAAATTAGATGATCTTGTTTAGGTTTAACAAACTTTTATATTTGTTAAGGCAAAAGGAGTGTTCACATCGGGTTCATCAAATATGTAGACAGGTAAAAAGTTATTTCCTCTTAAAAGTCTAATTAATGTCAAGCGTGCGTGAGGGAGATTCATGAAAATATTTGCTTCTCCACTTGAGGATCTCTTTCCAAAGGAGACCCCAAGAATATGGATATTCTCAACACGGTTAGACCCCTACTTAATTCTTTTCTCACACCTTGTAGAAGTTGATGTTATGCTTGTTTGATTGGTGGTTTATATGGGTTTATTCAAAGAAAACATTGAAGGCTTGGATCGTTAATATCTTGACTCTTTTTTTAGCCTTAAAAAAATGAAGATCATATAAACGCATGCTAAGCTTATATCACACAAATGCAAGAATACAAGAACTATCTTATATGCTTTTTGGTTTCGATGAGTTTAACTAAGGAGGTTTTGATGTTTCAAGGTAAAACAAGAGAAGATGCAAGAAGACAAGTTAGCCTAAATGCAACTAAATGGTTTTTTATTTCTTTGCATATGTGCTTGAAAATGACCAAAACATTAAGATTTAGTCTAAGGTTCCTTGATTGACTAATTTAGATGTGTTTTGTAAGCAATTAGGGTTTTATTTTAATATTCCTTAATTATCCAAATGAAATGTGATTACAAGTGTAAAACAACAGAATACAGAAGCAAAACACAAATAAATGGAAGTTATAGAGCTTAAGGAAGTGCCTAGTGGCAAAATTACCTCTTTTGGAGCCTTTTTACCAAATTCACCACTATCTACCAAATTCACAGCTACTTGCGAATTTGGTACCTACACAAATCAACCAAAAAAATAGATTTTCTGATTTAGGAGATTTGTCTAAGAGTTGGATAGGGAAAAATACTTGTCTAAGAATCTAATCAGACCCCTTGTTAAAAGAAATTTTGAGTTTGCTTACCTCTTGGAGTGGAAATTAAACCTTGCCAAATTCGCTAGTAGGTTTACCAAATTTTCCACTAGCGAATTTGGTTTGAGTGGTGAATTTGGCATGTGTATTCCAGAGAACCAAAATCGGTAGTGACTATGCAAGGTGGCAATTTTGGTTCGAATATGGGTCTGAGGTATTTTTAAAGGTTATTTTGGGTGGATTCTCATAGAATTAGATGCTGAAACTATAGGAAGATGTTTCTAATAGAGTTTTCTAGTGATTTGAATGTTGAAATAGGGAGGAATGATCACAAAGCTTTTCCAATTTATGATCTAAGTGGATGTTTTTGTGAAGAAGAAGGGAGGGTGCCTAAATGACTATTATGAACAATAAGAGAGTTGCAAATAGAGATATGAGAGTGTAGAAGAGTTAGGAATATAGCAAGGTAACTTATTTATATTCTAATATTTACAATTTTTATGAAATTGATGCAGAACAAATGTAAACATACCAATAAAAATGAAGAATTTCTATGAAATGCAATTTGTAATAACTAGAAAGAAAGTCCATGTGAATGGGTATTAGAAAGAGGTTGTTAGTGGGACAAAAAGGCAATAAAAGGCCTTGTATCCTCCACTATGGTATCTTGAAGGATGAAAATAAATGATTAAATACTTGAAATACTAGCAAAATAATGCTAAATATGCTTGAAAATGAGATATTAACATGTTAAATAGTTAGTAAATGAAAGCACAAAATCATGGAGATAAGAGGAAATGATTAGTATGCATGAAATGAAATGGATAAAGCTACAAATATAAAGAACAACTAATATCCAAATGCTATGAAGAGGAATGCTTAAAATAACCCTTTAAGATGAAAGGGTTAGTAAGCAAATAAAGATGGTAAGTAAGAGGGCTCCTAAAAACCTGCAAAAATGATGTTAGATACTTGAAAGAAGACCTGCAAATGAAAATGTGAGAGCCTACAAGATAATGATAAGATTAAAATAATATGAAATATGAAAATTTAAGAAACTATGCAAGTAAATGGAGATAAACAAGTTAGCAAGGCTATGTAAAAGGAGCTAAAATGAAAGGGGTAGCAAATAAGTAAATAAGAGAACTATGTTAGGGATGATATCACCTAAAAATGGCCTCTCCCTTGCACCAAGGTGATCTCCTTGCCACCAAGACTGCTTGCCTTGCTTGACTCTCCTCCAAAAATGCTTGCAATAGAGGAAATATACTTAAAATGCTTTCTAGAATAGAAAAAATTGAAATGGGGATGCTAGATAAATCTTGGTAGAGTGTAATTACTCTTCAAGATCATGCCAAATGCCCTCCCAAGAGGTTGCTTAAATAGAATTTGAGAGAAGGATTGGGGGGAAAATTAGTTAGGATCAAATTAAAATTTGCAATTTTGGTCCATTCTTGGAGTGTGTGAGGTCAGAGCAAAGAGTGGAGGGATGGAATCCACATGCCTATGAATTATTTTGAGATACTTTGACCATTAGCCAAATTCACCACTAGTAAACCAAATTCACCACTAGTCAACCAAATGTACCACTGGTGAATTTGGTCTATCTTGAGTGGTGAATTTAGTCAGAAGTCAATTTTGGTTGATCTTATTTTATTTTGTGAAGTTTTACAAATTTGCCACTAGGCTTGCCAAATTCACCACTAGCGAATTTGGTCAAGGTGGCAAATTTGGTAAATGTTGAAAAATATGCCTAAAATACTAGGTTTGGGATAAATTGATGTTTTGTGATGTTTGTGATCAGTTTTGGTGTTTTCTGCCTTGCCAGTTGTTGGAAAATTGTATCAAGGCCAAAGGGAAAATATTATAATATTTTATTATAATATTCTAGTTAAAGGTTGATTTGAAGAAAATTGAAGACCATGAAGTGATCATTCTATAAGTTCTCTAAAAAATCTAGGTGGCAAATTTGAAAGGATAAGGTTAAAATTATTTAAATTTAAATATTTTAACTAAGGTTAAAATTTAAATTTAAATGATTCTTTTGGCACCAAATTTAAAGGATATATTTTAAATCTAATTTAAAAATTTGATATCCTCGTCGACGTTGGAAGTGCATGTGCAAAAGTGTATAAAAATGGGCCCATCCATGCAATTGATTACCCATAATAGCTAAGAATTCGAGCGTCAAAGTCTAGAGGGTTTTGTGTGTGTTAAATCAACATTGAGCAGTTAGAAGAGACAAGACAAAGGGAGTACTGATTTAAGTACCAAAGGCACTGGTAGCACAGTTGGTGACAGTGGGTGGTGTTAAGAAGTTCGGTAGGTGAGGGGAGCAGGGTTAAAAACCTGTCGAGTTGGTTTTGCAATGGAGAAGAGTGCATTTTGTTTTGTGTTGCACCAATCAAAAAAGGACAAAGGGAAGACTTGAGCCTTCCAATTTATGTAGAGACTCATAGCCCACGTGGTGGGCTAACACCTCGATAAGGTGCTCAGCTAGGAGTGGTCTCATGTTTGAAACCCGTCGAGACCTTTTTCTTGATATAAAAGGTATGCACTAATGTTTGCTAAGGTTGGATAAAAAATAAATATTTTTGAGGTTTATAAAGTTTTTTTAAACTTGGTTATTGAGTATTTGAGGGAGATAAAAGGGTAGGCAATATTATTTTTGAGGGTTTGATTTTTGGAGGTTGTTAGTTAAAGATTGGAGATTATAAGGTGTAAATGAGTAATTATTATTATGGTATGTTTTTATGATTGCTAATTTCAAAGTAGTAATAAGGTGTATCTAAGTTTGATTATTTTAGTAATTGAGAAATATTTTTGAGAGAGTGTTAGTGTGATATTTTGTCATCTAACCTTTGAAATTGGCAAAGAAGAAAATTGTGTTTAAGACAAGTTTTGAGGTCATCTCTTCATCAAAGAAAAGTTCTAGTGAGGACTTGTTGAGCAGATTTGAGGTAAGTCTTGGTGAAGACTTGTTGAGCAGATTGGACAAGTTCTAGTGAGAACTTGTTGAGCAGATTTGAGGTAAGTCTTGGTGAAGACTTGTTGAGCAGATTGGACAAGTTCTAGTATGGACTTGTTGAGAAGATTTGAGGTAAGTCTTAGTGAAGACTTATTGAGTAGATTGGACAAGTTCTAGAGAGGATTTTATGGGTAGATTAGTGTGAGATTTTGTGGAATATTACAACGTAGATTTGAGACAAGTCTTTGAGAAGACTTGAGAGCAAAGTTGATTAATTTTTTCAAACCTTGGATTAAGGTTTGTGGCAGATCTGGCAGAGTTGATTTGTGATTGAGTCAAGATTTGTGTTAAGGCTAGAGGAAAAATTTGTGCTAGACCGAAGGACTATGTTTAGTGTAGATTTGAGGACAGATATTGAGAATAGATTTGTGCTAGACCAAAGGACTATGTTTAGTGTAAATTTGAGGACAAAATTTAGTGCAGATTTGAGGACAAGTTTGTGCTAGACTAGAGATAAAGATTGAGCAGATTTGATCTAGACCAAAGGATCGTGTTTAGTATAGATTTGAGATAGAGCTAAGAGAAATATTTGGAGGTGACAGAGTATAAAGGACGATAGTCTCTAGTGGATAGAGGTCCATTAGCTAGAGTAGTGAGGACAGGTATTCTAAGTGAGGACAAGAGTCTTTAGTGGATAGAGATCCATTAGCCAGTGTAGTGGAGGCAGTAGTTCTTCTAAAATATCACCAACCAGAGCAGAGGGGATTGGTGTCTCCTGTGGATATAGATCCATTAACTTGATTAGGAGATTGATGTCTCCTTTGGATAGAGATCCATAAACATTGTAATATGGAAAGGTTTCCCAAGATATTTGTTGAGAAAATTTTAGTGAAATATTTTCTCTATGGAGTAGCCCACATTGGGTGAACCACGTTAAATTGGTGTTTCTATTGTGTATGGTGACGTGTGCATTGCTTTGATTACTACTGTTGATATTGCTATTGATACATTGCATAATATTGATTGGGAAAGAAAAGTAAAAAGTGGTCTTCTGTAGTTCACCCCCTCTTAGTATAAGTTTGTGTTCTTCAATTGGTATCATAGCGGGTTTCTTCGGAAGAGTTTAATAGCTTGAAGGAAAAGCTTACAAGAAAACAATGGACTCTAAGAGTGGATCCTTAGATAATTTAGCACCAGTTTTGATGGAAGTGATTATGTATTTTGGGGTATGAGAATGAAGATTCATCTGATGGCACTTGGCAATGAAATATGGGAAGTAGTTGAACATGGATACACACCTCCAACTAATCCATCTACAGATAAATATTGTAAGCTTCTACATCATTACAATTTAAGAGCACTGAATGCAATTTTGAGAGGTTTGCATAGAATAAAATTTGTTATGGTTATGCATTGCAAATCAACAAAAGAAATTTGGGATAATTTGCAAAGCATATATGAAGAAGATAAAAAGGTCAAAAAGGTAAAGTTGCAAAATATCAAAGGACAATTTGAAGAACTAAGAATGAAGTATGAGGAAAATATTAGTGCTTATCTACTTTGTGTAGATGAGGTTGTTAACTCCATGTAAGGACTTGGACTTGAGGTTCAAGAATTTGATGTTTGTGATAAGATCTTAAGATCTCTCCCAAACAGGTTTAGTGAAAATATTTCAACTATAGAGGAAACAAAATATGGTGATATTTTGACAAGGGATGAGTTACTTGGTATTATTACAACTTTTGATATGAGAAAAAAAGAGGAACCTAATCTCCAGAAAGAAGCCACCTTCAAAGATACTAAGAAGACAAAGGGTAAGAAGTCAGATTCAAGTAATGAGTCATCCAGTTATGAAGAAGAAAATTATGGCAGAAGGAACAAGGATCCAAGAAGATTTAAAGATGCAAAATCTATTAGATGTTTCAATTGTGGAAAGTATGGTCACTATGCAACTGATTGTCAAGAAGCTAGAAATAACAATGATGAAGAAAAATGGGATCATAAGAATAGGGAATCAAAAAAATACAGGTACCAAAATAAAGGCAAGGATGGACAAGGTAAACAAGGAAAGGAGTTCTTTCAAAGACAGAAGAAGAGTTACTATGCATACAAGGAAAGTAAGCACTCAAGTGATAGTGATAATAGTTCCTCATATAATTATAAATATGAAGTTCTATTTCTGAAAAAAGAAAAGGAAATGGTTAGGAAAAGGTCACCAATAATCCTCAAGTGTTTTAATGTGGTAAATTTGGTCATCTTGAAGATAGTTGTACAAAGAGTGGTTTCAGTTTCAGTGATGATGAATATGAAGATACACTTGAAGGTCTAGAAGAGAATATTCTAATGGCACTAGAAGAAGAAGGAGGTGATCCTATAGAAGACAAGTAAAAAAAGAATGAATATGTTTTCAAAGGCAAAAAAATAGAGGAAGAATCATAAACAGGAGGAGTTGATATTGAAGGTGAACTTATTCATGCTCTTGATGCATTAAAAAAGGTAAGAAATCAAAACTCCCAACTTAAGCTTTAGGTTCAATAATATGATGAAAAAAAAGGGAAAGCTTATAGAGGATCTAAATAAGTCAATGGATAAGACAAGAAAGTTCAAAGATAAGTTTGAAGAAAAGGTCTTAGAATGTGAAAGGTTAAAGTATGAAGTAGCTTCACTAAGGAAGGAAGTAAAATAATCTAAGGATAGGTTACAGAGGTTTGGAAGAAGCTCAAAGAATTTTTATAAGATTATCAAGATATAGAAACCTACATCAAGCAAGACAGGTCTTGGTTTTGAACAGGTACAAAAGAAACAAGGCGAGGAGTCAACCTCAAGTTCTGAAGAAGAAGAAAATTCAGAAGAAGAGAGTGAGACTTTAGAGGATGAGTTGGATAACAAAAAGTTCAACGAGGAAAGGAACAATGCACATATAAGGTATAGATGGAATAGGAACCAACACAGGGTAAAAGAAACTAAAAGACCAATGAGGTCAATGCAAGGTAGTTTCAATGGATGATGCTTCTTATGCCACAGGTTTGGGCACAAAGCTTCACAATGCAAGACATATGGAAAATAGGAATATGGAAGTTTCAAAAACAAGAAAATTTTTCAATGGTATTTATACTCTTGTAATCAGTTTGGTCACAAGGCAATAAATTGCAGGGTTCATGGTAGGAATGCATATGGCTTCACCAGGAGAAATCCCAAGATATTTGCACCTCCAAGGAATAAAAATATTAAGTGTTATAAGTGCAATAATTATGGACATACAACAAAGTGATGTAGAGAAGAAATTCCAGAGACAAGCAGAAATATAAATGGTCAGAGAAATCAGAAGGATAAGATAAGGAGCAAAGTTGACAAAGGTAAATATCAGTGCTTGCTGGGAGTAGAAATACTCCCATCCCATAATTAACCACATAAAGAGGAGGTGGGGGAGGGGATAAGCTAAGAGTTTCATTATTATCCCCAAGCCCCAAAAGTGACCCTTTTCCATTAATGTCAAAGGGGGAGAGATTTGAGTAAAGGGGAGAACATTGAGTCAGGGGGAGAAGTTTCCTAGGGGGAGCATAACAGAAAAAGGTTAAGGAAATGGAAAAAGGTAATTGGGTTGCCATCAATGACAAAGGGGGAAATTTTTGGATAGTTTGAGTATTTGAGTTGTCATTGATGTCAAGAGTCGATTTCAGTGAGAAGTGCAAGAGGAAGCAATTTCAGTAAGCAGTGCAAGAGGAAAATTGTATCAAGGCCAAAGGAAAAATATTATAATATTTTATTATAATATTCTAGTTAAAGGTTGATTTGAATATAATTGAAGACCATGAAGTGATCATTCTCCAAGTTCTCTAAAAAACCCAGGTGGCAGATTTGAAAGGATAAGGTTTAAATTATTTAAATTTAAATATTTTAACTAAGGTTAAAATTTAAATTTAAATAATCCTTTTGTTGCCAAAGTTAAAGGATATATTTTAAATCGAATTTAAAAATTTGATATCCTCATCGATGTTGGAAGTGCATGTGCCAAAGTATATAGAAAGGGGGTTAAATTTTTATTTAACCCATCCATGTGATTGATTGCCCACGATAGCTAAGAGTTCGAGGGCCAAAGTCTAGAGGATTTCGCATGTGCTAAAATTGACATTGGATAGTGAGAAGAGATAAGACAAAGGGAGCACCGATTTGAGTACCAAAGATGCTAGTAGCATAGTTGGTGATTTTGGGTTGTGCTAAGAAGTTCAGAAAGTGAGGAGAGCATGGTTTAAAACCCATTGAGTTGGTTTTGCAAGGGAGAAGAGTGTGTTTTGTTTTGCACCGTATCAATTGAAAAAGGACAAAGGGAAGGCTTGAGCCTTCCCCTTCATGTGGAGGCTCGTAGACCATATGGTGGGCTAGAACCTCGATAAGGTGCTCTACTTGGAGTGCTCTCGCGTTCGAAACCCACCGAGGCCTTTTGCTTGAGATAAAAGTTATGCACTAATGTTTGCCAAGGTTGCATGAAATATTTTTTATTTTCTAAGGTTGAATGAAAAATAAATATTTTTGGAGGTTTATAAAGTTTTTTTAAACTTGGTTATTGAGTAATTGAAGGAGATAAAAGGGTAGACAATATTATTTTTGAGGGTTTGATTTTTGGAGGTTGTTAATTAAAGATTGGATATTATAAGGTGTAATTGAGTAATTATTATTTTTGTATGTTTTTATGATTTCTATTTTCAAAGGAGTAATAAGGTGTATTTGATTTTGATTATTTTAGTAATTGAGAAATATTTTTGAGAGAGTGTTAGTGTGATATTTTTTCATCTAACCTTTGAAATTGGCAAAGAAGAAAATTGTGTTTAATACAATTTTTGAGGTCATCTCTTCATAAAAGAAAAGTTCTAGTGAGGACTTGTTGAGCAGATTTGAGGTAAGTCTTGGTGAAGATTTGTTGAGCAAATTGGACAAGTTCTAGTAAGGACTTGTTGAGCAGATTGGACAAGTTCTAGTAAGGATTTGTTGAGCAAATTTGAGGTAATTCTTGGTGAAGACTTGTTGACCATATTGAACAAGTTCTAGAGAGGACTTATGGGCAGATAAGTGAAAGCTTTTGTGGAAGTGAGATAAGTCTTTGACAAGACTTAAGAGCAAAGTTGATTGATTTGTTCAAACCTTGAATTAAGGTTTGGGACAGATCTAACAAAGTAGATTTGTGATTGAGTCAAGCATTGTGTTAAGGCTGGAGGACAGATTTGTGCTAGATCGAAGGACTATGTTTAGTAAAAATTTGAGGATAGAGATTGAGGACAAATTTGTGTTAGACTAAAGGACTATGTTTAACGCAGATTTGAGGACAAATTTTGGTGCAGATTTGAGGACAAGTTTGTGCCAGACTAGAGATAGAGATTGAGCATATTTGTGCTAGACTAAAGGACCATGTTTAGTACAAATTTGACATAGCTGAGAGTAAGCTTTGGATGTGAGAGAGTATAGAGGACAACTGTATCCAGTGGATAGAGGTACATTAGACAGAGAAATGAAGACAAGTATTCTGAGTGAGAACATGAGTCTTCAGTGGATAGAGATCCATTAGCCAGTGTAGTGGAGGTAGCAGTTCTTCTAGAATATCACCAGCTAGAGTAGAGGGGATTGGTGTATCCTATGGATAGAGATCCATGAACTTGATTAGGATATTGGTATCTCCTTTGGACAAAGGTCCATAAACATTGTAATAGAGAAATGTTTCCCAAGATATTTATTGAGAAAATTTTAGTGAAAGAGTTTCTCCGTGCAGTAGCCCACATTGAGTGAACCACATTAAATTGGTGTCTCTATTGTGTGTGGTGACTTATGCATTTATTTGATTATTTTTGTTGATATTACTATTGATACATTACATAATATTGATTGGGAAAGAAAAGTAAAAAGTGGCCTTATATTTTTCACCTCCCCCTCTCAATATAAGCTTGTGTTCTTCACTAGTGTGTCAAAATTGGGTGTCTATATTTTACCCTAGTTTTGATGTGATGTTTGTAATATTACATTAAAAGTTAAGTAGTGGAACTCAATTTTGATATTGTAATGTATTATTGTTGTATTGTTTTTCTGATTTGTAGAAATAATTGTGATTGCATTCGTTTTGATTGTTTTGCATCATTATTATATGTATACCTCATTTTTTATGATGTATGACTTGATGCTTGGAGAAGAAAAATTTTCCCCATATGAAAATTTTTTACCCCATGGTATGGTCCCTTTCTTGAGAATGATGCACTCAATGGTAGATTTGGGGTGAATTCCTTGAAAGTGGGATGTTAGACTAAGTTGATTATGGATAGGTGAATGGGCTAAAAGGAGGAACTTTGCCCCTTTTTAGAAAGTTGGAGAGAGAAAAATAGTTGCTTGAGAATGTGAATAACCGGAGATCGGTGCATCATGTGGACATAATTCGAGGGACAGTGGATGTGTCAGATCGATATCAATAGGTATGTTCTTGGTCCAAACTAAAAATTTAGCTTTTTGAGTCACTTTTTCCATTTTTTCTGTACCTATGGTGAATTTGGCACCAATGGAAAATTTGGCGCTAGCATTTTTGGCACCAATGGAAAATTTTGCAGTAGTATTTTTGGCACTAGTGGTGAATTTGGAACTGACCAAAAATTTGATTATGAAGCCTTTTGACTGAGTTTTGGATGTGTTTTTGATAGGCTATAAATATTTTGGTGAGCTAGGAGTGTTGTGCAAAGTGTTTGGAGAGTATATTGGCAAGTGAGTAGAGGATGGAGGATGTGGGAGTATTGACTATGACTAGGCTATACTATGTGACATATATGTCCAAGCTAGAGTTTGATTTTCCTGTGTTGATAACTCTTGTAGAGAGGTGGTACCCATTGTCTAACACTTTTATATTATCTATGGAGGAGATGATAGTGACATTAGAGGATGTATGACGTATCATCAAAGTACCTATTCAAGGTGTTAATATTTTTTAGGGATAGATGTAGATGCTAGGAATTTGGTATTATCAAATGAAGGTGACTTCATGGGGATGGATTCAGGGTTGAGGATCAATAATAACTACATGGGAGGGCATATCGATTGATTGAATGCATTGCTATCATCTATTATGTTAGGAATGATGATGGGTGATACTAGCAGGTGTTTCATGTAATGGGGATGGGGAGAGATCATCGCTAGATTGAGATATGATTAGATTATTTATGCCTGGGCTCCCGCTATCTTGGTGAAGTTATACCATACTTTGTACAGAGTGGTATATAGGTAGGGTAAGAGCTTGATATGTTGTACTTTGCTCTAGGTCTAGGCATGGGAGCATATAGCGATTTGATGGCCAATTATAGTGATGAGGGGTTGCAATCTTGAGAGACCATCAATTTATAGGTGGGTGAAGTGCATATGTCCTTACTTTTATTATTTGAATCAAGTGCAACATATAATTTATGATCTAAGGCTAGCACACATTGTTTTGCAACCATGGAGGGAGAGGTACATGTGGTTAAATAACCACAAGGAGCTAACTAGAGTGATGCAGACATGGTGGTTGGATGATGGAAATTGGGCCTATGAGTTGTATCAGTATGATCATGAGTTTCATTAGCACAGGGAGGTATAGGAGATACCAACTATAGGTGAGGTATGGATACAACGAATTTGTCATGAGATATGGTGGGATCTTGTGGACCCTATACCTTTATAAGGGTAGATACATATGACCATATGGTGCTGACTCCTATGAGAGATGATGTAGAGGTGATAACAGAGTATATCAATTAGTATGAGATATTTAGGCCTTATCAATTGATAAGAGGTCAACCATTGAGGGACCAAAGATAGGTGTTTTGGGATGTGGTCAACACCTTGAGAGGGATCAAGCATAATTTTGGGAGAGAGGTGGGAGATATTGGTATATAGGTAAATGGTTTTGGGATCATCCAATTCTCCCTTGGATGTACCTCCATTGGTTGTGATTCCATCCTTAGGTACCCCATCTAATGGAGTAGGATATGGCACTTTGAAGGAGCTAGGTCCTTGAAGGACTATGGATGAGGCTATGATGGTGGAATATGGGCTCTTTGTCATACCTTGGAGGAGGTGAGGAGGTAGCTGGAAGATTTTGAAGCCATGCATGTGGAGGAGGTGGTTAGGGTCAGATATGAGATGGTGTAGATGAGGGTTGTGAGTGAGAAGACCATATCTAGACTCCAATAAGATTTAGAACGAGTTGAGGAGGAGCAAGCAATGGACCAAGTAATCATTGCTAGTATAATGTTAGAGTTGGAGCAGATGCAAGGGGAGAGAAATGAGGCTCATTCATAGGTTAGGTAGGGTTTGGATGCTACAATAGTGGTTATGATTATAGGGCCACTAGAGCAATATTTTTAGGGTTCTATGGTAGAACTACAACATTTGAGGGTAGAGTTATAGAATTCGAGGGTAGAGTTAGACAATGCATTAGTGAGACTATATTTTGCAAATCTTAGAGCTAAGAGGGAGTGAGGGAGGACCATGTATTATTGGTAGTTATACCATACAGAGGTTCCTATGGAGTGGCGAGCACCATCACCTTTGAGATCATGATCAAGGGAACCATCAACGAGTGAAGCTTATTGAATATCTATTAGTTTCTAGCCACCTCCTCCTCCACCAGGAGTTGATGGAGGAGAGATTGGTTCTAGCTATTAGGCATATTTTGGAGTGAGTGTACCAATTTTGGCATGTGGTAAACCCTCCTTTTATGAGTTGAGTGTATCATTTTATATTTCTTTGTGATACACCTTCTCTAATGACATGTATGGTATGAGGTTTATATAATGATTACATGATGTTTTGACCTTTTATGGTTTGATTGTGTGATGTGAAAATGCGTTAGATGTTGAAAATATGATGTTTTGATGTGTTGAGATTGATTTCTTAGAGGTGGTCCTGTGAACCATGATGATGATCAAACGCTAAGGGAGGGTAGTTACCCTATTAAGAGATATGTTGAGTTTTGAATGATAGATAATCATTCAGAAGTATGCTATGAGCTATGGTTTCTAGACCTGATAGAGAAAATGCTCATGTATTTTAGGATGCGAAATCCCTTACGTGTTTCCATAAGAGGAAACATTGTCTCATCATGTCTAAATAGTTGTGTATAGAGACATATGAAGGATAAGTATTTAGGTCATGATGAGGTACCTACAATATGTACATGATATGTGTATTTTGAGATAGTATTTTTATTCTCATCAATGTTTAAGTGCCATGCTCTATGAAAAACTTAACTATGTAGATGAGGTACCTATAATATATATGCTTCTCATCAACGATTAAGTGTTATGCTCTATGAAACACTTAACTACATAGATGACATACTTGTAATGTGTATATGCTTCTCATAAATGTTTAAGTGCCATGATTTATGAAATACTTAACTACGTAGATGAGGTACTTGTAATGTGTATATGCTTCTCATCAATTTTTAAGTGTCATTCTCTATGAAACACTTAATTGCATTAGATGAGGTGTTTATTCTTCATGAATGTTTAAGTGATATCCTTGAATAAGGAGTGGGCACTTAACTGTGCAGATGAAGTATTTCACTTTTTATCAATGCTTAAGTGATATCCTTAACTAAGGAGTGGGTACTTAACTGCATAGATGAAATGTATTTGCTTTTCATTAATGTCTAAGTGATATCCTCAAATAAGGAGTGATCATTTAACTGCATAGATGAAATATTTTTTATTTTCATCAATATTTAAGTGATATCCTTAACTAAGGAGTGGGCATTTAACTGTGTAGATAAAATGTATTTTCTTTTCATCAATTTTTAAGTGATATCCTTAACTAAGGAGTGTACACTTAACTGTGTAGGTGAAATGCTTTTGCTTTTCAATAATGTTTAAGTGATATCCTTAACTAAGGAGTGGGCACGAAACTGCATAGATGAAATGTTATGCTTCTTATTAGTGTTCAAGTGATATCCTTGATAGCACTCAACTGCATAGATAAGAAATGTTATGTTTATTATCAATGTTTAAGTTATATCCTTGATAAAACTTAACTATGTAGATAAGCAATTTGTTGCCTACAAGCTTTTTGTAAAGCTTTGAAATAATGTTTGATAATGATTTTGATGTTTTGGATGCTTGCAAATGTTTTGCAAAGTAATGTAACAATGATTGTAAATATTTTACAATGCTTTTGTAATGATTTTTTGATAATTACAAATATTTTGTAATGTTTTGTGATGATTGCAAATTGTTTTACAATTATTTGTAATGATTTTATGCTTGAAAAGCTTTTGCAAGGTACTAAAATGATGATTGCATTGTTTTACAATGTAGTGCTTTTGTTATGCTTTGATGCTTGCAAAGGTTTTGCAAGGTAATGAGATGATGATTGCAATATTTTGCAATGCAATGCTTTGATGATTGTAAAATATTTTGTGATGTTATGTAACACTTTAATGTGATGTTGATAATGTTTTTGAAAATATAGGTAATGCAACTTTTTAGTGCTTTTTAAAGCATGATATGATGTTCGTAAATGTTTTTGCGATGTATTGATATCATGTTTACAAAATGCTTGTAGGATGATTTTGTGTTGTTCTTTTGCCCTCGTTGTTTGAAAGAAAAATGCTTTGATAAAGATAATGATTTGATATTGCTAACTTTCTTAACACATGAGAGAGAGTAACAAGAGTATATAAGTCCGTTACCTAACACATATGTAAATATTTACATGTACGTGAGGAATTGTTCTTAATACTCATTGCCACTTCTGATGTGTTTGGTTGAGATTTATTTTGCAATATTTGTCAACAAGGGTTGTCTTAAAGATAATATGCCCAATTATTGAGTATTTAAAATGTTTTTGTAAGTATGCAATTTGCAAGAACAGGATAAATAAGATTACCTTTAGGAGGTAATTTTTTTGATTATGTAAATTGAGTTGTTTCAAGAATGGTTTCTTATTAAATTTTTGAATGCATAATATAGACTCTAGGGACATGGGTCCATTATCCAATAGGTATGCAAAGTTTTACATGCACATGAAGCATGAAGTTGGTACATGAAGCACATCTAATGTGTTGAAAGACTTAAGAATTTTTTGGGTAAACAAAATCTTTTAGATTGAAGGTAATGCTCCCATATGGATGATCCAAGATAAGAAGAAACCCTTCTCCTTTACATAGTGTGTGTACAAATAATTGTATATGTGCAAGGCATGGGAAAAATAAATCTCATTTTCTAGGAGATCCATGTGATAGCGTGACCCTTAGCCTGAAATATCTTATTGTATCTGAAAAGATGACATTTATTTTGGATTACAAGCCATTAAGAAGCACAAAAATTTGATAATTGACTGCTTGGCATAGTAATAAATGATTATGGATACACAAAGTGTTGATTATAAAATCCCTATGTTCCAAAAGGGTCTATAAGGTAGCCATGATGTTTTGTTTTGTTAGATGTGATGATTTTTAGAAGAAATGATAGTTTTTTGTATATCAAGATGGAGGAAGTTCTCTATCTATTGATTTATGTTTTGTACAAATATATAGAGAATATATAGTCATTTTAATAAATGCTTATGAATGTTTTTGATATTTGATGTTTATGGCATATGTTTATAATAAACTAGTTGGGAACAAAAATTTGTTGATCTAACAATTTATTAGGCAAATAGTTTATGAAGAGAGCATGATTTGCAAATGTTCTATTATTGTAGAACATGTGGCTATGAAGGCAACATAGATCCAATGTTTGATGAATATTGCAAATGATTGTAGGCTCAAAAGGAATTGGATCCATGGAGCCTCGTAGTATGATATATCTATTTGAACAAAAATTTATGAGAGATTCTATTTTTTTTTTTTTATAGAATGCCAATGAAGTGAACTAGGTGATTACGAGGATAATATTGATCCAGTGCTTGGTAAAATTTACAAATGATTGTAGATCTACAAGATATTGGATCAATAGAGTCTTCTTAAACCGCATGACCTATCAAAGGTGATCAACGAGATTTGTGAAAATGTGATAGTATGTTGATGTAATAATTTAAGAGGAAGGTAAAGGAACCATTGATCCATTGCCTAATGATATTTGCAAGAAATTGTAAACCTATGAGATATTGTATCAAGGGAATTCTATGATCCCTGTGATTCATTGGAAAGGTAGCGTATGAAAATATAATTTATGTTTTATTGCATACTCAAATGATAATTCGAATGGAAAAGAGGACCCTTAATTATCCATTCCCATATAAAGTTGATAAGTAATTGTTAATCCATAGGAAAATGGATTATTAGGGACTTCTTAGCCCATGCGACTTACTAAATGAGTAAGCTTATGAAGATTTTTGTATTAGGTATGATTTGTGAAATTATATGAGAGACCAATCAAGGCAAAAAGTGAAATTCATAAATGATTATGAATATACAAGATATTGGTTGAATGTGATTTCCCATCCTAGGATGGTATGTCAAATGAGTTGCATTTGAAGAATGTGATGAATATATGTCATGACTTGTTTGATAGACTACTCTTAAAACTATCTTATGCAATACATCATTCTCACAAAAGGTTTGCAAGGTAATAACATATTATAGGAGAGGAAGGGGTGTCCTAGAGGAGCCTATTAAATAGTTGTGAGTGTTGATTGAAAAAAGGATATTTTGTTGAAAGATATTATGGATATGTATTATTGATGCTATTATCGTGAAATCATGTTAATAGCGATGGTGTGAATGTATATTAAAATGAAATATAGGCATGATCATGGGTCATCAAGGCTACGAATGATCATGTCATACATTACTTAACCCAATAAGAGAAGAAGTATGATTGGTATGCGGTAGGAGGCTTGTAACTAGGAATTTTGGACTAAGAGAGTTTACTCAACATATGGTTAGCCTAGGTAGATGAAATGCAGATGTATTTGTTTTAAGGATTGGCTTCTCCATTATAGTAAACCCTCATGACTCTATGGTATGATCAGAAAAACTAGACAATTGTGCAAGGGATGAAGTGTGTATGATGATATGATGATGTTTATGATTTATTCAATCATATGAATGAGGAAACAATTCAATTTTTTATGCATAGTATTGTTTAAGATGCATGATTTTGATCGGTTCCTTATGTTATTGGCCATCCAATATGGCTAGGCGGTAAGCTCCAGATCCAAATTCGGCTATGATGATGAAATTTCCTAACCAATTAGGTTCAAACTTTCCTTTAAGGTCATTGTCAACATTAGTATTTTTTTATTTTCTTTGAGAACTAGGTCCTCAACTTCGAAGGATCTTGGATGCACTTTCTTGTGATAGGTACATAGAAGCCTATTGGGGTATGTTCTAGAGCATTAAAGCCATTTTTATTCTAATATCTCTAGCTATTGTAATCAATTTTAGATGATATTCGTCCTCTATCGAAGAGTCTTTTAACAAGACTCTTAGAGAAGGTATCTTGAGTTCAATAGGAAAAATTACTTCAGTTTATAAAATAAGGCATATGGCATTACCCTCATGAGAGTATGCACACTTATGTGGTATGCCCATAGGGTTAGATAGATTTTCAAGTTATATTCTTGATCGTTTTTGTTTACTAGCTTCTTGAGGTTTTTGATTAGCAATTTATTGGACGATTCAACTTGTCCATTTCCTTGTAGGTAGTATGGTGTAGACCTTTTTTTTTAATTTTGTATTTGGTGAATAGTTTGGAAAATTCCTTATTTTTAAAAAGGGTGCTATTATCAAAAATTAAGGTAGAAGGTATATCATATCGACTAATGATTTTATTTAGAATGAACTTTGATACTTGAATTCCTGTTGTGGTAGATAAGGACATTGCCTCAACCCATTTAGTGAAATATTTTATAGTGATGATAATGAACTTGTATCCATTCAATGATTGAGGGTTGATATTACCTATGATATCCAATCCCTAAGAGGAGAAAGGTAAAGTAGACATGATTGGTTATAATTCTTGAGAAGCGATCAAGTGAAGCAGTTTAGGCTTTAGACACTGAAACAAGATTTTGAAAATCTCAAGATGAATGAAGATGAGAAAGTTGGTGACTATGGCGTTCGAGTTAAAGCAGTAGTTGACAAGATGGTAACACTTGGAGAAGAAGTCAAACCAAAAACTGTTATGAAAAAAGTGTTGAGAACACTTCTTCTTAAATGGAATCACATAACAATCATCATAAAAGAATCAAAGGATCTGTCTACATTATCCTTTGATGCTTTAATTGGTTCATTACTTTCACATGAAGAGAAATTATAGGAATCTCCATCAAAAATTTATGGAAGCGATGATAAAGCCTTCACATATCAAGAAGGTGCAAGAAAATGACAAGGAAGAGGCCAAGGTAGATGTCAAAGAAGAGGTAGAGGCAAGAATAGCCAAAGATGTGGAAATCCCAGTAGAGGAGGAAATTACAGTAGAGGTGGAAATCAAAGTAGAGGCAATCAACAAAGCAAATGTAGAAATCAAGGTCGAGGAAGAGGAAGTGACAAATCCAAAAAGGTTTTTTTCAATTGTAGCAAGCTAGGTCACTTTGCTTGAGACTATTGGTACAAATCTTCTCAGGGAAGCAATAGTCAATGCAGTCAGTATGACCATTATGGTGAAGAAGAAGGAACTTCTAATCTCTTTCTTTCTTATGGGCAATCACATCAAAATCTGAATGATACTTGGATTTTGGATACTGGTTGTTCCAACCATATGAGTGACAAAGAACTCTTTGCTACAATATATTCCACCTATAAATCCCAAATCAAGTTGGGAGATGATAAAAAATTGCAAGTTGAAGGTATTGGAGCCATGGAGGTTCCAAAAAATGAAGGCATCAAGAAGGTGAATGACATCTACTGTTGGGAGTGAAACTGATGGGATTATTTTATTGATACAAATGGTTACAATATATAGGCACAAGCCTATATGAAACACATGACACTTGTCAAGAGAAACTGACAAGTATCAAGGTGAAGGCATAGTGCACTTTAATTCTAACATTCCCCCTTAAAGTGCACTATCTTAACAAAAGAAGAAACAAAACAAGTCAACATTAGGTAACATTCCCCCTTAATGTTGACTTCTCTAAAACAACCTATCATCCTCTATTATTGTTGATTTGGTCTAGGCTCGTGCTCTTTGCACTTGACTCTCCAACTGTGAATAATGCTAGATTCACTATGTATACATCTCAATCTGTTGCCTTAGGGTCAACCACTTCCACGGGTCTGTTGCCACTGGGTCAACTGTCTAAGTGCCTTAGGGTCATCATGGGTGCCTCAGGGTCAGCCACTTCTGGGTCTATTACCTCTGTAGGTCATCCTCAGAGGATGTTGCCTCTCATAGGTCACTGACTAGATCCACCATCAAATCCCTCCTTATGGTGAACTCAATCTAGAAGGTGTCGGTATCTGTCGAAAATGCACCTTAATACAAATGAAAAATGAGCCATATAAGAGTGTTGGTCTCTGCCAAAAATGCACTCAATACAATAAAATGAGCCATAGAGCCAAATATGGAGGAGTAGAAGAAAGAATAAGAGAATCCTCTGAAGTGTCTTCGTCTATAGTCTTCAGAAGTAGATCTGAAAAAACCTTGGATAGAGACTAGGGTGTCTATGTCTAAAGTCCCTAGAATAAGTGTCCTTATGGTAGTCACCTCATCTTACTGGAATGCATGGGTAACCAGCCTCTGCATCCGCCAAGTAGAAAGAGGTGACTACTAGATACTAGGTTCACTTATAAGTGCCTTGGGAGTGTCGAGCACAACCGAAAGTGCACTCCAAGGTAGAAAAAACTTTGAGGCTAAAAAAAACTTAATTGAAACAGCCTCAAAATTATAATATGACACCACCATTGTGTCCGTCGTAGAAAAACATTTCCAAAGACTATAAATACCCCTATACTTGTATCAAAATGGGGCCTTCAACTTGCTGAAAAACAATAGCATGCCTCTCTAGGTAGCAAATAGACAACATTGCTCAATGGCAGCATCACTCTCAGGCGGAATAAAAAAATTCTTAAAATTTCCCTCGTAGGGGAATTACATGGGCCATCAGTCCTTTCACTTCCACTTCCTATGATTTAAATAATTAACCCCCATGCAATTTAAAAATGATCCTTTTTAGCAATGGCCCCCACATTTTAAATTTTAATCCCCACATGCTTTTAACAGCCACTTAAAAAATTAGCCACTTGAATCATCTGTAGTTTCAGTGAATCATCAAATTAACCACTTGTCATCGAGCGTGCGCCACGCAAACACATGATTTAAATTGCCCAATTATAGCAGTGGTCAAATAGGTGACAAGTGACGGTCAAGTGGCACATTCAATCTGGCAACGTGCTGCTGAAGCACAGTGAGGTTATGGTGCTCGTGTCCCACACCACTTGTTCTGATGGAATTATTTATCCATGGGAAACCTATTCCCCCCAACTCCCACTTTGATTAATAAATTGGCCCATAATAAGAACATTTAAAAACATCACCCCGCTATATCATGCGAACATTGTTAATGAAAAAAAAACATTTAATTAAAAAAGCCAAATTCTATTTTCAGATTGTACACAGTTGTGGGCCACGCGTTCCCACTCAGAGCTATTCCAGGATATTGCACACTTTCAGTGGCTGACGCATCCCTCTGATCTCTCCACCATGAATCTCCCCTACGACTACGTCCTCATGCCTCTATAATTCATCTCCTTCACTTGCTGCCACGGCTTGATCTTGCATCCTCCATCCACCGCCCTGCCTTGCATCATCTCCATTGCCGCAAAGGAGATACAAAGGAGATATATAGGAGGTACAAAGAAACCTCATCTTCCACTCATCACTGAAATCAGTGCATATTTTTGCAGTTACGAATGTTCTGTTACTGTCGACGTTAGCGTTCACTTCTACGTCCTGCTTCTTTCAGAGAGAACTAGATATGGAGGAACCAACTGAAACCAGACCTTCATCAAATCCAGGGAGAGCCAAAGCCGATAGGGTTTCATATTATAAAAAATAAAAATTCAGTCTCTAGAATTGTAGTAATTTTTTGGCACGGGGACGGAATGGGTTTGACAATAGGATGTCCACAGATGCCCTCTCTCTATCTCTGCTGGATGCTTGATCTTTCAGACTTCCATCATCTTCAGCTCGATCATGTATGCACACCTTCATTCTCTCTTCCTTAAGATCTTCTAGACGAAGCTTCTGATCAGTAACTCCGCCTCCTCCATAGCCTTCTGATGCAAGAAAAAGTCCAAAATCCTTCAATCTTCTTGAATGTGAGTTTTCAAATTCGGTTTCAGGGCATGAACCATATACATAAATTTTTATGTCGTCGCGAACAAAGAATATAGGAAAATTATTTCCAACCATATCGAAATTCCCCTTGCTCTTTACTGTTGCTAATATAGTCTGGAGTTCCCCTTTAGGTTTGCAATAGAAGTGAAGGCCTGGAGATCTCAGGATTGAAACCGATCCTAGAATACGCTCGTCGCAAAACCTCGCAAATAGTGCTTTCATTAAATATTATGATGCGACATCGCTTTCATAGATTCAAACCTTGAATGTGTTTGCTTCTTTCAGATGCCTCTGTGAACAGCCTCCATGCAGGCCATGAGAAGATGCACCAGTCGGATCCCAACAAGTTCTTCATATTTCAAGTGGATTGCTAGGAAAATTGCTTCGATGTGCAGATCAAATTGATGAGCATTTTGCGGCAGATGGATTTGGAATTCATGAATTTGTTGAATGAGATTCGAAAGGGGGTTTGCAGCCCAAAGAGCATCAGAATGCTCGATTGTTGTCGATGGTCGAGTCTGTCAAATGACACAGACGGAGACATTGCCTTCATGAAGCCACTGTAGCTGTGGCCTACCGCCACCATGCTCTTCACTTGCAGGGTATCCAGCATACTCTCCACGCACTCTGCTTGGAAAATCTCTGATCGCTTTGAGCTACAAGTTTTTCCAATGGCCTAACCCTCTTACTGCCACTGCCATATGGCTCCTCGTCTGTGAAAAAACCATTGTCGGTCCAGAAATAGAAACATATATTACTTGGGTTGCACTGAAGTATGTCAACCAGTTACCGCCAATGGGACTTTTAGGAGCTGCTTTCTTTTCCATGGTGCAGTCATAAATATCAGGGCCTGTTTAACGGCTCAACGTCGAGAAAAAAAACACACAGATCACGGACTAAACTGAACACCCGCCGAATTTAAAAAAATGGATCATCTTCAATTTAGATGACGACACCAAATCACTTATGGGCATCGAACACCATCGCAACAATAGAATTAATATTAGAAAGGAAACAACAACATTATCTCAAACCACCGATTTCATCAATCGGGTGTTGCATCAATCCTCGGATTGTAGCCGTTATCATCACATCTAAATTTAAAAAAAACCTGTTCAACTCCTTACCCATTGTTGATTAAAACACCAAAAACATTGAAACTCGAGAAATCAAAACTCAGAAACCAACACTGCTTCACACCAAGAAGATCTCACTCCAAAAAAAATGGATAGCCATTAATTTTTAAAGCTTCTGGTTTACACAAAAAAAACTTCATGGATTTTTTTTTTAACTTCTGGTTTCTGATCCATCCAAACAAGGGATGGAGAGCATACTCCCTTAGTATCCAAAAAAAATAAGGAAAAAAAATTGGGAAGAAAAAAATCATGGGGGAGGGAGGATTTCCATGAGGGAAATCCCCCCTTAAGAAGTTTCACAGGGCAGGGAAAGCCCGCTCTGATACCAAATGTTGGGAGTGAAACTGATGAGATTATTTTATTGATACAACTGGTTACAATATATAGGCACAAGCCTATATGAAATACATGACACTTGTCAAGAGAAACTGAAAAGTGTCAAGGTGAAGGCATAGAGTGAAACTGATGGGATTATTTTATTGATACAAATGGTTATAATATATAGGCACAAGCCTATATGAAACACATGACACTTGTCAAGAGAAACTGACAAGTGTCAAGGTGAAGGCATAGTGCACTTTAATTCTAACATTCCCCCTTAAAGTGCACTATCTTAACTAAAGAAGAAACAAAACAAGTCAACATTAGGTAACATCTGCTACACCCCTCAACTCCAACATAATCTGCTTGGTGTTGGATAAATGATGGAAAAGAATTACAAACTTGTTTTTGATGAGGGAAAATGTGTAATATTTGACAAGAATAATTGTAATAGAGTCATCACATAGGTACCTATGACCAAAAATAGGTTATTTCCCCTTAAGTTTGGATAGCCAGGAGAGCTCAACTTGTAAATATTGCTATTGTAAATCCAAGTGTGCTTTGGAACTTGAGATATGGTCACCTAAATTCTACTAGCCTGAAATTGTTAACTTCTCAAGCTATGGTGACTGGACTTCCTAAAATTCAGGATCACAAGGAAGTCTATGAAGGTTGTGTTTTGGGAAAGCACTCCAGTTCCAAGTTTCCAAGAGGACAAGCATGGAGGGCCAACTATCCACTGCAATTAGTGCATTCGAACATATATGGTCCAATGTAGACAAAATGTATCGGTAACAATTCTTACTTTCTCACTTTTATAGATGATTTCTCTAGAATGTGTTGGATTTATTTCTTGAAACACAAAGATGAAGCCTTTGATTGCTTCATTGATTTCAATAATAATGTAGAGAAACAAAGTGGGTTTCATGTAAAATATCTCAGGACATATCGAGGAGGAGAGTACTCTTCTAAGGTATTTATACAATATTGTAAAGAATATGGGATAAAAATACAATTCACCACTACCTATACTCCACAACATAATGGTGTAGTAGAAAGAAAAAATCACACCATAGTAAAGATGGCCATATAGATGCTTCAAACAAAGCATCTTAGTAACATGTATTGGGCTGATGTTGTCAGAACCAATGTTTACATTCTAAATAGGAGTGCTACTTATAGTTTGAAGGGGATCACTCCTTACTAGGCATGGTATGGCAAGAATCCAAATGTAAAACATTTTAGAGTTTTTGGTTCTTTAGCATATGCACACATCCCTGAAGAAAAAAGGAAAAAACTTAATCTTAAGAGTCAAGCATGTATTTTTGTAGGATATTGTGAGTCTACCAAAGCCTATACACTCTACAATCTGAAGACCCATAAAATTGTCCTTTCCAGGGATGTAATTTTTATGAAGGGGGAGAATGGGGTCATCCAAAAATTTTTGTTGATGATGAATCCCATGATGTAGGTTCTTCTCAAATTCAGCAGGTGTCACCCAAGAAAGGCAAAGATACACCCCCTCCAAGCCCAAGCAGAAGTGCTACTTCTAGTACATCAACAACTTCTCTAAGTCCTTCTCCACAACGATCAGTATGTTGAGCAAGGTGCAATGACAGTATTGTCATTGTTGGAAACACATGTACAATTTCCTGTAACTCTTCTCCCCCTTTGACAACAATATCAAAGGGCTACTGCAAACTCCCCCTGAGTCCATGCACAACATTCTCAGGCAAAAATTATTACACTTAGCAAAAATCACAAACATGAGCAAAAATATAAACAAATACATAAATGCTCCCCATGAGAATGTGGTCCCGATAGCTAGTCAATTCTTGGGAAGCGTGACCACTCCCAATTTATTGTGAAGGTACTCAAAGACTTCCTTGGGCAACGATTTTGTGAAGATATCCACTACTTGCTCTGTTTTTGGAACAAAATCCAACTTAACCTCACCTTTCGCAACTTTCTCCTTCAAAAAGTGATACTAGATAGCAATATGTTTTGTTCAAGAATGCATAACCGGATTCTTTGAGATGTTAATGGCACTAGCAGCGACAGTATTGTCATTGTTGTCAAAAAAGTCAGATAGATCGGTTGATGCAATGGATAGGAGTTCAGAGGTTACTCAGAGTATGTACAGTGATGTTAAATGCTTATGAGGATGTTTACCCACCTTTTTGCATATTTTCCAAGAAGACCGAAGTGGCCCATATGCTAAAGATCAAAGAAAAAGCAAAACACCGCAAAGAAAAAAAGTGTCGCGATATCGCGACATGTTGCATTTTCGCGGCCGAAAGAGCAAAGAGAAAAAAGTGTCGCGATATCGCGACATGTTGCATTTTCACGGCCAAAAGAGAAGAGAAAAAGCAAGGAGAAAAAAGTGTCGCGATATCGCGACATGTTGCATTTTTGCGGCCGAAAGAGCAAAGAGAAAAAAGTGTCGCGATATCGCGACATGTTGCATTTTCACGGGCCAAAGCAAAGAGAAAGAGCAAGGAGAAAAAGTGTCGCGATATCGCGACATGTTGTATTTTTGCGGGCCAAAGCAAAGAGAAAGAGCAAGGAGAAAAAGTGTCGCGATATCGCGACATGTTGTATTTTCGTGGGCCAAAGCAAAGAGAAAGAGCAAGGAGAAAAAGTGTCACGATATCGTGACATGTTGTATTTTCGCGGGCCAAAGCAAAGAGAAAGAGCAAGGAGAAAAAGTGTCGCGATATCGCGACATGTTGTATTTTCACGGCCAAAGCAAAGAGAAAGAGCAAGGAGAAAAAAGTGTCACGATATCGCGACATGTTGCATTTTCGTGGTCCAAAGCAAAGAGAAAGAGCAAGAAGGAAAAAGTGTCACGATATCGCGACATGTCGCATTTTCGTGACTCAAAAAGGGCAGCAGGCAGAGAAACAAAAGTGTCACGATATCGTGACATGTCGCATTTTCGCGACTCAAAAAGGGTAGGAGGAGAGAAAAAAAGTGTCACGATATCGCGACATGTCGCATTTTGCGACTCAAAAAGGCAGGCAGAGAAACAAAAGTGTCACGAATATCGCGACATGTCACATTTTTGCGACTCAAAAAGGGACAGGTAGGTAGAGAAACAAAAGTGTCACGATATCGCGACATGTCACATTTTCATGACTCAAAAAGGGCAGGCAGCAGAGAAACAAAAGTGTCACGATATCGTGACATGTTGCATTTTGCCAAAGGAACAGAGTAGTTGACAGTGCATCTGATATTAGTGATGAACACCAGGATAGTGAAACTGAAGACTACATAGTGACGTGGACCCATAAGGAATATTTAATGATTTGAAATCATTTAAGATGGTCATTACACATGGAAAGAAGCGGATGCATGCATGAAGGGCCTCAAAATAGAAATGAAAAGCCTTTTTGGAAACCAAAACACATGCATGCATAAGGGAAAGAGAATAAGGAGAAAAGAAGTAAGGAGAAAATGAAAAATGAAGGAGAAAATGAATATGAATGATGAAAGGAGAAAATGAATATAAGGAGAAAATGAATAGTCATGAAGGAGAAAATGAATAGTCATCGAAGGAGAAAATGAACAATCATGACCGAGAAAACGAACAGTCATGGTAGGAGAATATGGTGTCAATTATTTGCATGTGACGTGTTTGACGAAATGCCTTCTCAATATATACAAAAGGAGTTACATAAAGAAGGAGTTACAATTGACAAGTGGCATATGAGAATATGAAAGAAGGTGTTACAATTGACAAGTGGCGTATGAGAATATGAAAGAAGGAGTTACAATTGGAGTTACAAAGAGAAAGGATAGTTATAAAAGGAGTGTTGCTTGGAGAATTTTATAAGGGGGATTTTATTTTGTGAAGTGCGATGAGTGTGTGTGTTTTGTGAATTGTGGTAGACGTTGGGTAAGCAATAGACCAATCAGGGTCTTGTAAAAGTGAAGGCATTTTTATGTCAATCTTCTAGTTTCAAAATTGAAGTCCAAGTTGGTGCTTGGCATCAAGGGTTGGTGCTCCTTCCAGTTGGTGCTGGTAAATCGGGGGTTGGTGCTCCTTTCTTTGGTGTAGATAAATCAGGGGTTGGTGCTCCTTTCTATTGGTGTAGATAAATCAGGGGTTGGTGCTCCTTCCAGTGGGTGCTGGTAAATTGATTGTAAAGTTGGTGCTTTGCAAAGGCTGGATTTGGATGGGAGTCCAAATAGTCATTTTGAGGAGTAGCCAAATCGGTGAACCTCGATACATCTTATGTTGTGTGATGTTCTCTTGTTATATTTGCTTTATTTGGTTTTAAGTTTTCATTGTTTCGGCTTTAAGAGTTGAAGATTTAAGTTAAAAGAGCTACACTGATTCACCCCCCTCTCAGTGTCATTGTGAGACTAACAATTGGTATCAGAGCCAGTTTCCCTTGTCAGGCTAAATCAGCTAGGGTTGATCTTGGATTAGTACGCAATGGGTAAGAAGAATAGATCCTCCTCAAATAAGGCATCTCAGTCAGTTTCAGTTCCTGTGGAAGAGAAAATTGAACTAGAAAAGATAGGAGTGAATTCTGAAGTATGTGATGAAAACCTTGAGGTTGAAGTAGATCTAGAAGGTGAGTTGATCGCTGCACTTGAAGAGTTGGATATAGAAAGGAAAAAGAACAAAATACTCGTCCAAGAAGTTGGAAGAATATGGGGATAATATTGAAGATCTCTTCTTACAAATTCATAAAGCCAAGAAAATAGAAGAAGCCTTGAAGTCACACCTGGATGATAAAGGCGATGTATGTAGCAAACGTGAAGAGGAATCTAACAAAGTTATTAGTGATCTAAAGCTGCAAGTAGAAGAGTCCAAAAGGATTGAAGAAACTCTCAGGTCACAGATCAATGAAAAAGAGATTGTTTGCTGCAAACAAGAAGAGGAGATTGTTTTATTGAGGAAACAACTAGAAGAGGCCAATACAAATCTCAAATTTGAGAAGAGCACAAAGTTGCTAGATAAAATGATAAGGCAACAAAGAAGCTCCATGGGTAAGCTTGGTCTTGGATGTGAAGTTGAACAACCTTCATCTTCTAAATCTGCAGAGAAGAAGAAGTCCACTACTGAAGGATCAAAGCAAGAAAAGCTTGAAGCTGAATCTTCAAAAGGAAGAAAATCTCAAAGGAGATCTACAACAAAGCAACCACAACAAAAGAGGTTCTATCACTCTCACTTTATTCATAATAATGCTTTTAATGGCTATTGTTTTAGATGCAACCATTATGGTCACAAGGCAATTTATTGTGGATTGAATAATAGATCAAAGAGTTATGCTGGTAGAAATACATCTATTTTTCTGATTGAACACCATGTGCAATGTTTTAAATGTAATGGTCATGGGCACATAGCAAGGTTTTGTCCAAGAACTTTTGTATCTAATCTAAGGCAAGACAATAGATTTCATCAGACACAAAGAATGCAACACAGACAGGGAAGAAATCATGTGCATCAAAGAAAGGAAAATAATCATCCATCAAGGATGCACAAGAGACAACCACCAAGTAGAAATGTTTTTTCACCTTTGATGGATTATGCAGTAGAATGTTATAACTGTCATAATTTTGGGCACATTGCAAGAAATTGTCGAAGTACATTTGCATCAAATCAATTTCAGGGAAGAAAATTTCAACCAAATGGAATGAGACAAAATAGAAAATTTCTCGAAAAACATGCACAAGCTACTGAAAAAGAAAAGTCAAAACAAGAGCCCAAAACTGTAATCAAACCAGAGTGGAGAAAGAAAGAAGAAAGGAAATCGTGTCTCCTTGGACTGAAGGAGACTACTCCTCTATTGCACTAAGCAACTCCCGGTAGCACATCCTCAGGGGGAGCAATCTTAAAGTTTTATTTTAATGCTCCTATGTATTTGTTTGGTTATCTGAGGATGAAAGGCAAGTAGTCAGGGGGAGTTGTCGTATAGTTGTCAAAGTGTGTTTCAGTTCATGTAGTTGTTTGTGGAGGTACCATGAAGGGTGGTGATTAAATTGAGAGTTGTCACCATTTGTAGTATTGCTATATGTCGGTGTTGTACTTTTGATGGTTCTTACTACCATTGTTCAAAGTTATGGATTATAACAGTTATGATAATTTGGTTTAGTGAAAGAATGTTGCCCTAGCTGCATATATGTGTTTCGATAAAAGCAATGTGTATTTGTACTACACATTGATGTGAAGATTGTTAGATCTATTATGACGCTTTGGTGAAAATATTTAATTCACGTGCAAAATCAGAAAGCTCACATTTTATTATTGCATTCAAAGTGGCTACATGAGCAGGAAGTTACATCAATACAAATTGAGTACAAATATTCAGGGAGACCCCACAGTTGGTGTTCAGACAAGAAGAAGAGTAGTAAGCAACTACTCTCTATTATCCAGCATTGAACCCAAAAATGTTGCTGACGCAAGCAAAGATGAAAGTTGGATGAAGGCAATAAATGAAGAATTAGATCAGATCGAGAAAAACAAAACTTGGGAGTTAGTACCAAGACCTGCAAATAAAAATATAATCGGTACTAAATGGGTCTTTCGAAACAAATTGAATGAAGATGGACAGGTAGTCAGGAATAAAGCAAGATTGGTATGTAAAGGCTATGCACAAGTTGAAGGTATTGACTTTGAGGAAACCTTTGCACTTGTGGCTAGACTAGAGGCAATTAGAATGTTTCTGGCTTTAGCAGTTTACAAGAATTTCAAAGTTTATCAAATGGATGTGAAATCAGCATTTTTGAATGGGAAACTTGAAGAAGAGGTTTATATTGAGCAGCCAGATGGTTTCCAACTTGGTGATGATCCCAACTTGGTTTGCAAGTTGAAGAAAGCATTATATGGCTTAAAAAAGGCACCCCGAGCATGGTATGCAAGGCTAGACAACTATCTTACTCAACAAGGGTTCAAGAAAGGTATGGTGGATAGTAATTTGTATGTCAAAATAGAAAATGGCCATCTTATTGTTCTTGTTGTATACGTAGATGATATCATATTTGGCAGTAGCAAAGATGAGTCGTGTAAAGATTTAGCAAATAAGATGCAGAAAGAATTTGAAATGTCAATGATTGGTGAACTTTCGTATTTCCTCGGGTTGCAAGTTAATCAAAATGAGAAGGGCATATTTATTTCTCAAATTAAATATGTGAAAGAGATGCTAAAAAAGTTCACAATGGAGGATTGTAAGCCAGTTAGCACTCCCATGACGACAGGTTGCAAGTTGAGCAAGGATGACAAATCTCCACATGTTGATCAAACCATGTACAGATCTATGATTGGGAGCTTACTATACTTGACGGCTACCAAACCAGATATTTTGCAGGAAGTATGCATGGTAGCACGATTTCAGGCTAGTCCCAAGGAGACTCATGTGACGAAAATGAAGAGGATTCTTCGGTACCTCAAGGGTACTATGGAGTATGGGTTATGGTATCCGAAAGGTAAGGACTTCACCCTTATTGCGTATTCAGATGCAGATTGGGCAGGATGTGTAGATGACAGAAAGAGTACCAATGGAGGTGCATTCTATCTTGGAGACAAGTTGGTCACGTGGCACAACAAGAAACAAGAGTCAGTCTCCTTATCCACAGTAGAGGCAGAATATATTACAGCGACAACGTGTTGTACGCAGGTATTATGGATGAAACAAACCCTGAAAGATCTTGGTATTAACTTCAGTGAGCCAATTTCAGTTAAGTGTGATAACACCAGTGCCATTAACATCTCAAAGAATCCGGTTATGCATTCTCGCACAAAACATATTGCTATCCGGTATCACTTTTTGAAGGAGAAAGTTGCGGAAGGTGAGGTTAAGTTGGATTTTGTTCCAACAATAGAGCAAGTAGCGGATATCTTCACAAAACCGTTGCCCAAGGAAGTCTTTGAGTACCTTCACAATAAATTGGGAGTGGTCACGCTTCCCAAGAATTGACTAGCTATCGGGACCACATTCTCAGGGGGAGCATTTGTGTATTTGTTTATCTTTTTGCTCATGTTTGTGATTTTTGCTAAGTGTAATAATTTTTTCCTGAGAATGTTGTGCATGGACTCAGGGGGAGTTTGCAGCAACCCTTTGATATTGTTGTCAAAGGGGGAGAAGAGTTACAGGAAATTGCACGTGTGTTGCCAACAATTCCAAAGGGGGAGATTGTTGAGCAAGGTGCAACGATAATATTGTCATTGTTGTCAACACAATCAGATAGATCGGTTGATGCAAGTGGATAGGAGTTCAGAGGTTACTCGGAGTATGTACAGTGATGTTAAATGCTTATGAGGATGTTTACCCACCTTTTTGCATATTTTCCAAGAAGACCGAAGTGGCCCATATGCTAAAGATCAAAGAAAAAGCAAAACACCGCAAAGAAAAAAAGTGTCGCGATATCGCGACATGTTGCATTTTCGCGGCCGAAAGAGCAAAGAGAAAAAAGTGTCACGATATCGCGACATGTTGCATTTTCATGGCCAAAAGAGAAGAGAAAAAGCAAGGAGAAAAAGTGTCGCGATATCGCGACATGTTGCATTTTCATGGCCAGAAAGAGCAAAGAGAAAAAAGTGTCGCGATATCGCGACATGTTGCATTTTCATGGGCCAAAGCAAAGAGAAAGAGCAAGGAGAAAAAGTGTCGCGATATCGCGACATGTATTTTCATGGGCCAAAGCAAAGAGAAAGAGCAAGGAGAAAAAGTGTCACGATATCGCGACATGTTGTATTTTCATGGGCCAAAGCAAAGAGAAAGAGCAAGGAGAAAAAGTGTCGCGATATCGCGACATGTTGTATTTTCACGGGCCAAAGCAAAGAGAAAGAGCAAGGAGAAAAAGTGTCGCGATATCGCGACATGTAGTTTTTGGGCCAAAGCAAAGAGAAAGAGCAAGGAGAAAAAAGTGTCACGATATCACGACATGTATTTTTGCGGTCCAAAGCAAAGAGAAAGAGCAAGAAGGAAAAAGTGTCACGATATCACGACATGTCGTATTTTGTGACTCAAAAGGGGGAGAAGAGAAAAAAAGTGTCGCGATATCGCGACATGTCGTATTTTGCGACTCAAAAAGGGAGAGAGCGAGAGAAACAAAAGTGTCACGATATCGTGACATGTCGCATTTTCGTGACTCAAAAGAGCGAGCAGGCAGAGAAACAAAAGTGTCACGATATCGCGACATGTCACATTTTCGTGACTCAAAAGAGCAGCAGGTAGAGAAACAAAAGTGTCACGATATCGTGACATGTCACATTTTCACGACTCAAAAAGGGCAGGCAGGCAGAGAAACAAAAGTGTCACGATATCGTGACATGTTGCATTTTCGCCAAAGGAACAGAGTAGTTGACAGTGCGTCTGATATTAGTGATGAACACCAGGATGGTGAAACTGAAGACTGCATAGTGACGTGGACCCATAAGGAATATTTAATGATTTGAAATCATTTAAGATGGTCGTTACACATGGAAAGAAGCGAACGCATGCACGAAGGGCCTCAAAATAGAAATGAAAAGCCTTTTTGGAAACCAAAACACATGCATGCACAAGGGAAAAGAAAATGAACAATCATGAAGGAGAAAATGAATAGTCATCGAAGGAGAAAATGAACAGTCATGAAGGAGAAAATGAATAGTCATCGAAGGAGAAAATGAACAGTCATGACCGAGAAAATGAACAATCATGGTAGGAGAATATGGTGTCAATTATTTGCATGTGACGTGTTTGACGAAATGCCTTCTCAATATATACAAAAGGAGTTACATAAATAAGGAGTTACAATTGACAAGTGGCATATGAGAATATGAAAGAAGGTGTTACAATTGACAAGTGGCGTATGAGAATATGAAAGGAGTTACAATTGGAGTTACAAAGAGAAAGGATAGTTATAAAAGGAGTGTTGCTTGGAGAATTTTATAAGGGGATTTTATTTTGTGAAGTGCGATGAGTGTGTGTGTTTTGTGAATTGTGGTAGACGTTGGGTAAGCAATAGACCAGTCAGGGTCTTGTAAAAGTGAAGGCATTTTTATGTCAATCTTCTAGTTTCAAAATTGAAGTCCAAGTTGGTGCTTGGCATCAGGGGTTGGTGCTCCTTCCAGTTGGTGTTGGTAAATCAGGGGTTGGTGCTCCTTTCTGTTGGTGCAGATAAATCAGGGGTTGGTGCTCCTTTCTTGTTGGTGCAGATAAATCAGGGGTTGGTGCTCCTTCCAGTGGGTGCTGGTAAATTGATTGTAAAGTTGGTGCTTTGCAAAGGCTGGATTTGGATGGGAGTCCAAACAGTCATTTTGAGGAGTAGCCAAATCGGTGAACCTCGGTACATCTTGTGTTGTGTGATGTTATCTTGTTATATTTGCTTTATTTGGTTTTAAGTTTTCATTGTTTCGGCTTTAAGAGTTGAAGATTTAAGTTTAAAAGAGCTACACTGATTCACCCCCCCTCTCAGTGTCATTGTGATACTAACATAGTAAGTTCTTCACCAATGGATATTGATTCTCCATCCAGAGGTAATATAACACTACAAAATCATCCATCTTATCATATGTTGGATAAAAAAATTCAAAGAAGGTACACTAGAAATCAAGCTAGTGAAATGAGTACAATTTTGCAACGACTTGAAAATTTGCATTTGTATGGAGATGACGACTCCCAAGAGCCTAGGGGAGATGTAGTCAATTATGCTTTATTGACTAGTACACAACTACAACCTTCTAGCTATGAGAAGGCTTGTACTCATAAGATATCGCAGGAAGCCATGGAAGAGGAGATGACCTCTATAAAAAATAATGATACTTGGGAGCTTATAAAGCTTCCTAAAGGAAAGAAATGTGTTGGATGTAAATGGATATACAAGACCAAATTCAATGTTGATGGAAGCATTGAAAGACACAAGGCAAGACTGGTATCAAAAGGCTTCACATAGAAGTATGGCATTGATTATGAGGAGACCTTTGCTCATGTATCTAGACAAGAGAAAATTAGAACAATACTTTCCTTGGCTGCTCACAAAGGATGGAAAATTCAACACATGGATGTAAAAAGTGCCTTTCTCAATGGATACTTAACTGAGGAGGTTTATGTTGAACAACCTCAAGGCTTTCAAGAACAAGGTAAGGAGCACCTTGTTTATAAACTAAAAAAGCACTTTATGGTCTCAAGCAAGCACCAAGAGCATGGTAATATCACATCGATGATTATTTCAAGGAATATGGGTTCACTTGGAGTAAGAGTGAACCAAATATCTACTACCTAAAGCAAGGTAAAGACATCCTCATAGTTTTTTTATATGTGGATGATCTCATATTTATGGGTAGTAATGATAAGATGAATATGGAGTTCAAATACTCCATGATGAAACAATTTGATATGAAATATTTGGGCTTAATGCACTACTTCTTAGGCATGGAATTTTATCAAAAATATAGAGGGATATTCATCTATCAACACAAGCATGCTAGTGATATGATCAAGAAATTTGCTATGGAGCATTGCAAAGCAGTTGCAACTTCAATTGGACATGGGATCCAATTGAGAAAGGATGATGGAGCATCGAAGGTTGACACCACCACTTATAGGAGTATGGTTGGGAGTTTGATGTTTCTCACCAACACAAGACCTGACATTCAGTATGTTGTTTCTCTTGTCTCAAGGTTTATGGCTAATCCATCTGAGCTGCATTTGCAAGCATCTAAAAGAATTCTCAGATATGTAAAGGGTACATGGGATTTTGGAATCCATTACCACAAATGTAAGGTTGTCAAGTTAGTTGGCTTCAGTAATAGTGATTGGGGCAGCAATATAGATGATAGAAAATCTACATCAGGGAACTATTTTAGTCTAGGGTCATGAATAATTACATTGAGTTCCAAAAATTAGACTATTGTAGCATTGTCATCTACTGAGGATGAGTATATAACCATCACATATGCTAGTACTCAAGCCCTATGGTTGAGAAGAATACTTGAAGAGATTGGAGAACAGTAGAGTGGTTCTACCAAATTATACTGTGATAACATCAGTGCCATTCAGTTGGCATATAATCCTATCCACCATAGTAGAACAAAACACTTTGATATGAAGTATCACTTCATCCGAGACATGGTGGAGCAACAAATTGTTGAGCTTAAATATTGTAGTACTTTGGAGAACATTGCAGACATCTTCACCAAAGGCATGGCTAAAGCTCAATTTATAAAGTTGAGAGACTGTCTTGTCAGTCCTCTCAACTTTAAGTGGGAGAATGTTAGAGTTTAGCTTCTCGAAGGTGGCAATGTCGGTAATGAATATCGGCAAAGACATATTTAATATATTTCTATCTCCCTATCCCTTCTTCCTATCTTATTCCCCTTCTTCTCGCAACCTCCTTATCTCTTTTTTCTTCTTATTTCATCTTGCATTCAGTTTTGCATGGTTGTTGTCACTTAGACTATATAATGTCTAAGGTATGATTTGATTTTTTAATTAATGAAAGGAATAGTCTCCTGGTTCACACAGTCGTTTCCTTCATCAACCTACAAAAATAACACATGTTGGGAAGGATCATCCCTCTTTTGCACAAATTTTCTATAGTGAGGCGTTTATTTTGAATGGCCAACCAATACAAATATTCACCTTCAAAAGTGTTTAAACTAGACCTTACAAGGGGGGATCCAAAGAGGAGTATTAGCATCGAGCAAAGAATATGCTGATTTGATCGAGAAAGATCCATTGCTCTCCCTTTTCCAAATAATACAATCCTCCACCTCTTGGGACTTTAAAACCTGCAAATTGAGCAAATTTAGAATAGATTTCCAAGTAGTGAATTCTTCTCTGCTAATACTAGAAGCAGGATCTTTTTTTTCAAATTTTCTACCACCATCATAATCAATAAAATCAGCCACCTTAGTCCATCCAAATATTTTGGTAAAGCTTTCCGTTGGTGAAAGGTTGAGATCCTACAACAGAGGATAGTGTAAATGTCATGAATTATTCTAGAAATCTATAGACCTCCCATTACCAAGGATCCAACAAAAACCTTTGACCAGAGCATTTTTAGACTTGCGTAGATTTTGCTAGAATATAGAACCTTCTTCAATAAGGAGGTCCACCAAGAAGCTCCCTAACGGGGGTTCAGATATTTGTCCGCAACAATATTGGCCCACTCCTAATCCACCTTCATAAAAATGTAAATTAATTTGCAAATATTTTATCTATTTCCAAACTTTCATCTTGGCAAAATTCAAATTTTAGAAGGCAATTGGAAGAGTAAATTTTTATCTCTTAATATGAAGGAGTTGATTAGTTTGAAAAAGAGAGAAATATTTTTGATAAAAAATTAAATGAAAAATATTATTAATAAAAAAACATGTTTATTATGATAATATTATCTTGATAGTGATATAATAAAAATAATATAATGTTTTATTATAAATCAATAAAAATCACACCTTTAAACATGGATTGAACCAATTATACAAAGTGAAACATAGCAGTCTAGCCTTGCATTGATCTACCTATATCTCATCAAGAAAACACACATACATTGCCCGGAACCATTTAGTCGTCTTAGCAAAAGTTTTAAGAAAAAAAAATGAGACGTAATAAATATTTAAAGGAGTATGAAAATGTTAGTGGTAAAACTATTTTTAATATAAAAAAAAAATGAAAACACGAATTAATATAACAAACATTATCCATTTAAAGTTCACACTGGAAATACCTTTGCCTGTGACCATTGAGAACGGTTTTTGCATCTTTCCTTCCCTCTGTGAACGATCGTATTAAAATATGCAAAAATTTAAGGCAGGTCATCCATTTAGGTTTTAAATGAACATAACATATTCTAGGAACTAATCAATACTTTTCCCACGACAAAGAAAGAAAACTGCGTCTCGTGAGCATTCATTTTATTAAAGCATACAAACTCATGTAGTAGGTCGTGCTTTCTTCCAGGAGGCATAAGATTCCGTCGCCAATCCCAACAAAACTCTAATTTATGTAAATAACTTTACCGCAATAGTAAGCATTCCCTTCTGTCTCTTTGAGAAGGCCAAATGTGTCTAGATTCTATTACCATGAGTACGTCTTTTCCTATAGAGAATACGTCTGAAACAGCATCCATGTCATGCTATAGAAAACTTGGTGGATATCTTTATCATTTCCTACTTGGGAAAAGAAAAAGAAAACGAAGTTGTTTCTTGGCATAATTCATCTGGGCGACCAGAAAGAGGATTCCAGTTCCATCTGCCCTTTCCATTTACGATTATTTGAGCTTTAACCCTAGCCAAGTGCAGGGTATATTATGATTCAGAAAGATGTATAATGGACATATTTTAGATATGCCATATTAACTGCACTTGCTTTATGTCCATTCTAATTAATAAATGCCACAATGTGTTTGACGTTAAGTATATGATAAGAACTACAGGCAAAAGCATCTAGAAATAATATATAGTATTTTGTGCGGTTTTCAGAGCAGGTTTCAGTACACGATAAGACGGACATGATGAAATCTATGGTAACCTTATCTTTATGTAAATTTCGAATTGTTTGACGAAGGTTTCCATAAGTTCTTTGAACTTCTTGAGGTATTTGAAAATACCATTCCATAGCTAAACCATTAAGAATTTTAGGGAATAACCAGATTTTTTCATCATGATTGTTATTATTATAAGTTATTTGAAATAGCCTTGGGGTTTTGCTTTTCATTATATATTTGAAATTTGGGAGTTTCAAAGTTCTTTGAAAATTGATGATTAATGATCATTGGATCTAAATGTTTATTGTAAAACTCTTCAAAAGAGTACTTTAACTTGGATGTTTCTTGAAGAGAGGTAAGTTCTTCGAACTTGGAATCCTTTTTTTCTAAGTCTAAAATTTTAGTGTTGATATCTTGATTATCATTTGATGGAGGGTTTGGTGGAGTAGGCAATGTTATGAAAGGTTGGGTCGGTAGTTGAGCAAAATCTTGAGACATGAATGGTAGATTCATGAGAGTTGAAATTTTTTGATTTGACGTTATGGTGGGAGGGACTTGGCTAAGTTCCATGTTATTAGTGAGAAAGGGATGGGAATTTCATCATTAGAAGATGCTGAAAATGGGTTACCCATGGTGGGCATACCCATGGATATGGTTGGAGATTTTGTAGAATTGGTAGGTTGTGCCATAGCCACATTGAGACTTGCCAAGTTGTTTCGAGTTTTGTTGATTTGAGCAATAGTTGATTTATCATTAGGATGTTAAGGATTATCATGAATTGTGGTTGATTTTCTTTTCGCTAGTTCTCTAAGTTCATATCTTAGAACATAGAAAAATATATTTTTGTTTCTTCTAATGGATTCTCTAACATGATCTATGGTTTGAATATAAATTTGTTCAATAACTTGTTCTTGTTCCCTACTCACTTGTTGTGACCAAGGATTTTCTTCTTGCTCATGGGTGAAGGACTCATGAGATGAAGAGGGTAAACCCTTGTTTTAAGTGTTTTAAGGATGTTGAGACATGGTTTGAAGGTTTGAAGGTTTGAAGGTTTGAAGGAGATTGATTTATTAAAGTTTTGTTTCTAGAGTACTTATAGTAAATAAGAGAAGATGTTTGAAATCCTTTTGTCACCTTGAAAATTAGCCCTCCTTGTGACTCATGCTAATCCACCTTAATATACTAGCCAAAGAATATTGCTCCCCTAAGGTTTATACTTTGGTTTACTCAAGGGATCGTTATCCTTCCCCTAATAGGATTAAAAATTGGTTATGTTCTTGTTATCTTGATTTAATGTGATGTAATCTAAGAAAACAAATTAGATGATCTTGTTTAGGTTTAACAAACTTTTATCTTTGTTAAGGCAAAAGGAGTGTTCACACCGGGTTCATCAAATATGTAGACAGGTAAAAAGTTATTTCCTCTTAAAAGTCTAATTAATGTCAAGTGTGCGTGAGGGAGATTCATGAAAATATTTGCTTCTCCGCTTGAGGATCTCTTTCCAAAGGAGACCCCAAGAATATGGATATTCTCAACACGGTTAGACCCCTACTTAATTCTTTTCTCACACCTTGTAGAAGTTGATGTTATGCTTGTTTGATTGGTGGTTTATATGGGTTTATTCAAAGAAAACATTGAAGGCTTGGATCGTTAATATCTTGACTCTTTTTTGAGCCTTAATGGTTATTTAAGACTTAAAAATGAAGATCATATAAACGCATGCTAATCTTATATCACACAAATGCAATAATACAAGAACTATCTTATATGATTTTTGGTTTCGATGAGTTTAACTAAGGAGGTTTTGATGTTTCAAGGTAAAACAAGAGAAGATGCAAGAAGACAAGTTAGCCTAAATGCAACTAAATGGTTTTTGATTTCTTTGCATATGTGCTTGAAAATAACCAAAGCATTAAGATTTAGTCTAAGGTTCCTTGATTGACTAATTTAGATGTGTTTTGTAAGCAATTAGGGTTTTAGTTTAATATTCCTTAATTATCCAAATGAAATGTGATTTACAGGTGTAAAACAACAGAATACAGAAGCAAAACACAAATAAATGGAAGTTATAGAGCTTAAGGAAGTGCCTAGTGGCAGAATTACCTCTTTTGGAGCCTTTTTACCAAATTCACCACTATCTACCAAATTCACAGCTACTTGCGAATTTTGTACCTACACAAATCAACCAAAAAAATAGAATTTCTGATTTAGGAGATTTGTCTAAGAGTTGGATAGGGAAAAATACTTGTCTAAGAAGCTAATCAAACCCTTTGTTAAAAGAAATTTTGAGTTTGCTTACCTCTTGGAGTGGAAATTGAACCTTGCCAAATTCGCTAGTAGGTTTACCAAATTTTCCACTAGCGAATTTGGTTTGAGTGGTGAATTTGGCATGTGTATTCCAGAGAACCAAAATCGGTAGTGACTATGCAAGGTGGCAATTTTGGTTCGAATATGGGTCTGAGGTGTTTTTAAAGGTTGTTTTGGGTGGATTCTCGTAGAATTAGATGCTGAAACTATAGGAAGATGTTTCTAATAGATTTTTCTAGTGATTTGAATGTTGAAATAGGGAGGAAATATCACAAAGCTTTTCCAATTTATGATCTAAGTGGATGTTTTTGTGAAGAAGGGAGGGTGCCTAAATGACTATTATGAACAATCAGAGAGTTGCAAATAGAGATATGAGAGTGTATAAGAGTTAGGAATATAGCAAGGTAACTTATTTATATTCTAATATTTACAATTTTTATGAAATTGATGCAGAACAAATGTAAACATACCAAGAAAAATGAAGAATCTCTATGAAATGCAATTTGTAATAACTAGAAAGAAAATCCATGTGAATGGGTATTAGAAAGAGGTTGTTAGTGGGACAAAAAGGCAATAAAATTCCTTTTATCCTCCACTATGGTAGCTTGAGGGATGAAAATAAGTGATTAAATACTTGAAATACTAGCAAAATAATGCTAAATATGCTTGAAAATGAGATATTAACATGTTAAATAGTTAGTAAACGAAAGCACAAAATCATGGAGATAAGAGGAAATGATTAGTATGCATGAAATGAAATGGATAAAGCTACAAATATAAAGAACAAATAATATCCAAATGCTATGAAGAGGAATGCTTAAAATAACCCTTTAAGATGAAAGGGTTAGTAAGCAAATAAAGATGGTAAGTAAGAGGGCTCCTAAAAACCTGCAAAAATGATGTTAGGTACTTGAAAGAAGACCTGCAAATGAAAATGTGAGAGCCTACAAGACAATGATAAGATTAAAATAATATGAAATATGAAAATGTAAGAAACTATGCAAGTGAATGGAAAAAAACAAGTTAGTAAGGCTATGTAAAAGGAGCTAAAATGAAAGGGGTAGCAAATAAGTAAATAACAGAACTATGTTAGGGATGATATCACCTAAAAATGGCCTCTCCCTTGCACCAAGGTGATCTCCTTGCCACCAAGCCTGCTTGCCTTGCTTGAATCTCCTCCAAAAATGCTTGCAAATAGAGGAAAGATGCTTGAAATGCTTTCTAGAATAGAAAATCTTGAAATGGAGATGCTAGAGAAATCTTGGTAGAGTGTAATTACTCTTCAAGATCATGCCAAATGCCCTCCCAAGAGGCTACTTAAATATATTTTGAGAGAAGGATTGGGGGGAAAATTAGTTAGGATCAAATTAGTTAGGATCAAATTAAAATTTGCAATTTTGGTCCATTCTTGGAGTGTGTGAGGTCAGAGCAAAGAGTGGAGGGATGGAATCCACATGCCTATGAATTATTTTGAGGTACTTTGACCATTAGCCAAATTCACCACTAGTCAACCAAATTCACCACTAGTCAACCAAATTTACCACTGGTGAATTTGGTCAGAAGTCAATTTTGGTTGATCTTATTTTATTTTGTGAAGTTTTACAAATTTGCCACTAGGCTTGCCAAATTCACCACTAGCGAATTTGGTCAAGGTGGCAAATTTGGTAAATGTTGAAAAATATCCCTAAAATACTGGGTTTGGGATAAATTGATGTTTTGTGATGTTTGTGATCGGTTTTGGTGTTTTCTGCCTTGCCAATTGTTGGATATTTTGAGTAGTTGAGTTGTCATTAATGTCAAGAGTCAGTTTCAGTGAGCAGTACAAGAGGAAGCAATTTTAGTAAGTACTGCAAGAGGAAAATTGTATCAAGGCCAAAGGAAAAATATTATAATTATTTATTATAATATTCTAGTTAAAGGTTGATTTGAAGAAAATTGAAGACCATGAAGTGATCATTCTATAAGTTCTCTAAAAAATCTAGGTCGCAAATTTGAAAGGATAAGGTTAAAATTATTTAAATTTAAATTTAAATAATTCTTTTGGCACCAAATTTAAAGGATATATTTTAAATCGAATTTAAAAATTTTATATCCTCGTTGACGTTGGAAGCACATGTGCAAAAGTGTATAAAAATGGGTCCATCCATGCGATTGATTACCCACAATAGCTAAGAATTCGAGCGTCAAATTCTATAGGGTTTTGCATGTGTTAAATCAACATTGAGCAGTTAGAAGAGACAAGACAAAGGGAGCACTGATTTAAGTACCAAAGGCACTAGTAGCAAAGTTGGTGACAGTGGGTGGTGTTAAGAAGTTCGGCAGGTGAGGGGAGTAGGGTTCAAAACTTGCCAAGTTGGTTTTGTAATGGAGAAGAGTGCATTTTGTTTTGTGTTGCACCGATCGAAAAAGGACAAAGGGAAGACTTGAGCCTTCCCATTTATGTAGAGACTCATAGCCCACGTGGTCTCACGTTTGAAACCCGTCGAGACCTTTTTCTTGAGATAAAAGGTATGCACTAATGTTTGCTAAGGTTGGATGAAAAATAAATATTTTGGAGGTTTATAAAGTTTTTTTAAACTTGGTTATTGAGTATTTGAGGGAGATAAAAGGGTAGGCAATATTATTTTTGAGGGTTTGATTTTTGGAGGTTGTTAGTTAAATATTGGAGATTATAAGGTGTAAATGAGTAATTATTATTTTTGTATGTTTTTATGATTGCTAATTTCAAAGTAGTAATAAGGTGTATCTGAGTTTGATTATTTTAGTAATTGAGAAATATGTTTGAGAGAGTGTTAGTGTGATATTTTGTCATCTAAACTTTGAAATTGGCAAAGAAGAAAATTGTGTTTAAGACAAGTTTTGAGGTCATCTCTTCATCAAAGAAAAGTTCTAGTGAGGACATGTTTAGCAGATTTGAGGTAAGTCTTGGTGAAGACTTGTTGAGCAGATTGGACAAGTTCTAGAGAGAACTTGTTGAGCAGATTTGAGGTAAGTCTTGGTGAAGACTTGTTGAGCAGATTGGACAAGTTCTAGTAAGGACTTGTTGAGAAGATTTGAGGTAAGTCTTGGTGAAGACTTATTGAGTAGATTGGACAAGTTCTAGAGAGGATTTTATGGGTAGATTAGTGTGAGATTTTGTGGAATATTACAACGTAGATTTGAGACAAGTCTTTGAGAAGACTTGAGAGCAGAGTTGATTAATTTGTTCAAACCTTGGATTAAGGTTTGGGGCAGATCTAGCAGAGTTGATTTGTGATTGAGTCAAGATTTGTGTTAAGGCTTGAGGAAAAATTTGTGCTAGACCGAAGGACTATGTTTAGTGTAGATTTGAAGATAGATATTGAGGATAGATTTGTGCTATACCAAAGGACTATGTTTAGTGCAAATTTGAGGACAAAATTTAGTGTAGATTTGAGGATAGGTTTGTGCCAGACTAGAGATAAAGATTGAGCAAATTTGTTCTAGACCAAAGGATCGTGTTTAGTATAGATTTGAGATAGAGCTAAGAGAAATATTTGGATGTGATAGAGTATAAATGACGATAGTCTCTAGTGGATAGAGGTCCATTAGCTAGAGTAGTGAGCACATGTATTCTAAGTGAGGACAAGAGTCTTTAGTGGATAGAGATCCATTAGCCAGTGTAGTGGAGGCAGTAGTTATTCTAGAAGATCACCAACCAGAGCAGAGGGGATTGGTGTCTCCTGTGGATATAGATCCATGAACTTGATTAGGAGATTGGTGTCTCCTTTGGATAGAGGTCCATAAACATTGTAATATGGAAAGGTTTCCCAAGATATTTTTTGAGAAAATTTTAGTAAAATATTTTCTCTGTGGAGTAGCCCACATTGGGTGAACCACGTTAAATTGGTGTTTCTATTGTGTGTGGTGATTTGTGCATTGCTTTGATTATTGTTGTTGATATTGCTATTGATACATTGCATAATATTGATTAGGAAAGAAAAGTAAAAAGTGGTCTTATGTAGTTCACCCCCTCTCAGTATAAGTTTGTGTTCTTCAACTGGTATCATAGCGGGTTTCTTCGGAAGAGTTTAATAGCTTGAAGGAAAAGCTTACAAGAAAACAATGGACTCTAAGAGTGGATCCTTAGATAATTTAGCACCAGTTTTTGATGGAAGTGATTATGTATTTTGGAGTATGAGAATGAAGATTCATCTGATGGCACTTGGCAATGAAATATGGGAAGTATTTGAACATGGATACACACCTCCAACTAATCCATCTACAGATAAATATTGTAATCTTCTACATCATTACAATTTAAGAGCACTGAATGCAATTTTGAGAGGTTTGCATAGAATAAAATTTGTTAAGGTTATGCATTGCAAATCAACAAAAGAAATTTGGGATAAGTTGCAAAGCATATATGAAGAAGATAAAAAGGTCAAAAAGGTAAAGTTGCAAAATATCAAAGGACAATTTGAAGAACTAAGAATGAAGTATGAGGAAAATATTAGTGCTTATCTACTTTGTGTATATGAGGTTGTTAACTCCATGTAAGGATTTGGACTTGAGGTTCAAGAATCTGATGTTTGTGATAAGATCTTAAGATCTCTCCCAAACAGGTTTAGTGAAAATATTTACACTATAGAGGAAACAAAATATGGTGATATTTTGACAAGGGATGAGTTACTTGGTATTATTACAACTTTTGATATGAGTAAAAAAGAGGAACCTAATCTCCAAAAAGAAGCAACCTTCAAAGATACTAAGAAGACAAAGGGTAAGAAGTCAGATTCAAGTAATGAGTCATCCAGTGATGAAGAAGCAAATTATGGTAGAAGGAACAAGGATCCAAGAAGATTTAAAGATGCAAAATCTATTAGATGTTTCAATTGTGGAAAGTATGGTCACTATGCAACTGATTGTCAAGAAGCTAGAAATAACAATGATGAAGAAAAATAGGATCATAAGAATAGGGAATCAAAAAAATACAGGTACCAAAATAAAGGCAAGGATGGACAAGGTAAACAAGGAAAGGAGTTCTTTCAAAGACATAAGAAGAGTTACTATGCATACAAGGAAAGTAAGTACTCAAGTGATAGTGATAATAGTTCCTCATATAATTATAAAGATGAAGTTCTATTTCTGACAAAATAAAAGGAAATGGTTAGGAAAAGGTCACCAATAATCCTCAAGTGTTTTAATGTGGTAAATTTGGTCATCTTGAAGATAGTTGTACAAAGAGTGGTTTCAGTTTCAGTGATGATGAATATGAAGATACACTTGAAGGACTAGAAGAGAATATTTTAATGGCACTAGAAGAAGAAGGAGGTGATCCTATAGAAGACAAGTAAAAAAAGAATGGATATGTTTTCAAAGGCAAAAAAATAGAGGAAGAATCATAAACAGGAGGAGTTGATCTTGAAGGTGAACTTATTCATGCTCTTGATGCATTAAAAAAGGTAAGAAATCAAAACTCCCAACTTAAGCTTTAGGTCCAACAATATGATGAAAAAAAAGGGAAAGCTTATAGAGGATCTAAATAAGTCAATGGATAAGACAAGAAAGTTCAAAGATAAGTTAGAAGAAAAGGTCTTAGAATGTGAAAGGTTAAAGTATGAAGTAGCTTCACTAAGGAAGGAAGTAAAATAATCTAAGGATAGGTTACAGAGGTTTGGAAGAAGCTCAAAGAATTTTTATAAGATTATCAAGATATAGAAACCTACATCAAGCAAGACATGTCTTGGTTTTGAACAGGTACAAAATAAACAAGGCGAGGAGTCAACCTCAAGTTCTGAAGAAGAAGAAAATTTAGAAGAAGAGAGTGAGACTTTAGAGGATGAGTTGGATAACAAAAAGTTCAACGAGGAAAGGAACAATGCACAGATAAGGAATAGATGGAATAGGAACCAACACAAGGTAAAAGAAACTAAAATACCAATGAGGTCAATGCAAGGTAGTTTCAATGGATGATGCTTCTTATGCCACAGGTTTGGGCACAAAGCTTCACAATGCAAGACATGGAAAATAGGAATATGGAAGGTTCAAAAACAAGAAACCTTTTCAATGGTATTTCTACTCTTGTAATCAGTTTGGTCACAAGGCAATAAATTGCAGGGTTCATGGTAGGAATGCATATGGCTTCACCAGGAGAAATCCCAATATATTTGCACCTCCAAGGAATAACAATATTAAGTGTTATAAGTGCAATAATTATGGACATACAACAAAGTGATGTAGAGAAGAAATTCTAGAGACAAGCAGAAATATAAATGGTCAAAGAAATCAGAAGGATAAGATAAGGAGCAAAGTTGACAAAGGTAAATATCAGTGCTTGCTGGGAGTAGAAATACTCCCATCCCATAATTAACCACATAAATAGGAGGTGGGGGAGGGGATAAGCTAAGAGTTTCATTATTATCCCCAAGCCCCAAAAGTGACCCTTTTCCATTGATGTCAAAGGGGGAGAGATTTGAGTAAAGGGGAGAGCATTGAGTCTGGGGGAGAAGTTTCCTAGGGGGAGCATAACAGAAAAAGGTTAAGGAAATGGAAAAAGGTAATTGGGTTGCCATCAATGACAAAGGGGGAAATTTTTGGATATTTTGAGTATTTGAGTTGTCATTGATGTCAAGAGTCGATTTCAGTGAGAAGTGCAAGAGGAAGCAATTTCAGTAAGTAGTGCAAGAGGAAAATTGTATCAAGGCCAAAGGAAAAATATTATAATATTCTAGTTAAAGGTTGATTTGAATAAAATTGAAGACCATGAAGTGATCATTCTCCAAGTTCTCTAAAAAACCCAGGTGGCATATTTGAAAGGATAAGGTTTAAATTATTTAAATTTAAATATTTTAACTAAGGTTAAAATTTAAATTTAAATAATCCTTTTGGTGCCAAAGTTAAAGGATATATTTTAAATCGAATTTAAAAATTTGATATCCTCATCGATGTTGGAAGCGCATGTGCCAAAGTATATAGAAAGGGGGTTAAATTTTTATTTAACCCATCCATGTGATTGATTGCCCACGATAGCTAAGAGTTCAAGGGCCAAAGTCTAGAGGATTTCGCATGTGCTAAAATCGACATTGGATAGTGAGAAGAGATAAGACAAAGGGAGCACCGATTTGAGTACCAAATGCGCTAGTAGCATAGTTGGTGACTTTGGGTGGTGCTAAGAAGTTCAGAAAGTGAGGAGAGCATGGTTTAAAACCCATTGAGTTGGTTTTGCAAGGGAGAAGAGTGTGTTTTGTTTTGCACCGTATCAATCGAAAAAGGACAAAGGGAAGGCTTGAGCCTTCCCCTTCATGTGGAGGCTCGTAGACCACATGGTGGGCTAGCACCTCGATAAGGTGCTCTACTGGGAGTGCTCTCGCGTTCGAAACCCACCGAGGCCTTTTGCTTGAGATAAAAGTTATGTGCTAATGTTTGCCAAGGTTGCATGAAATCTTTTTGATTTTCTAAGGTTGAATGAAAAATAAATATTTTTGGAGGTTTATAAAGTTTTTTTAAACTTGGTTATTGAGTAATTGAGGGAGATAAAAGGGTAGACAGTATTATTTTTGAGGGTTTGATTTTTGGAGGTTGTTAATTAAAGATTGGATATTATAAGGTGTAATTGAGTAATTATTATTTTTGTATGTTTTTATGATTTCTAATTTCAAAGGAGTAATAAGGTGTATTTGATTTTGATTATTTTAGTAATTGAGAAATATTTTTGAGAGAGTGTTAGTGTGATATTTTGTCATCTAACCTTTGAAATTGGCAAAGAAGAAAATTGTGTTTAAGACAAGTTTTGAGGTCATCTCTTCATCAAAGAAAATTTCTAGTGAGGACTTGTTGAGCAGATTTGAGGTAAGTCTTGGTGAAGACTTGTTGAGCAAATTGGACAAGTTCTAGTAAGGACTTGTTGAGCAGATTGGACAAGTTCTAGTAAGGACTTGTTGAGCAGATTTGAGGTAAGTCTTGGTGAAGACTTGTTGAGAAGATTGAACAAGTTCTAGAGATGACTTATGGGCAGATAAGTGAAAGCTTTTGTGGAAGTGAGATAAGTCTTTGACAAGACTTAAGAGCAAAGTTGATTGATTTGTTCAAACCTTGAATTAAGGTTTGGGGCAGATCTAGCAAAGTAGATTTGTGATTGAGTCAAGCATTGTGTTAAGGCTGGAGGACAGATTTGTGCTAGATTGAAGGACTATGTTTAGTACAGATTTGAGGATAGAGATTAAGGACAAATTTGTGCTAGACTGAAGGACTATGTTTAACGCAGATTTGAGGACAAATTTTGGTGCAAATTTGAGGACAAGTTTGTGCCAGACTAGAGATAGAGATTGAGCATATTTGTGCTAGACTAAAGGACCATGTTTAGTACAAATTTGAGATAGCTGAGAGTAAGCTTTGGAGGTGAGAGAGTATAGAGGACAACTATATCCAGTGGATAGAGGTACATTAGCCAAAGAAATGAAGACAAGTATTCTGAGTGAGAACATGAGTCTTCAGTGGAGAGAGATCCATTAGCCAGTGTAGTGGAGGTAGTAGTTCTTCTAGAATATCACCAGCCAGAGTAGAGGGGATTGGTGTATCCTAGGGATAGATATCCATGAAATTGATTAGGATATTGGTATCTCCTTTGGATAGAGGTCCATAAACATTGTAATAGAGAAATGTTTCCCAAGATATTTGTTGAGAAAATTTTAGTGAAAGAGTTTCTCCGTGGAGTAGCCCACATTGAGTGAACCACATTAAATTGGTGTCTCTATTGTGTGTGGTGAATTATGCATTTATTTGATTATTTTTGTTGATATTACTATTGATACATTACATAATATTGATTGGGAAAGAAAAGTAAAAAGTGGCCTTATATTTTTCACCTCCCCCTCTCAATATAAGCTTATGTTCTTCACTAGTGTGTCAAAATTGGGTGTTTATATTTTACCCTAGTTTTGACGTGATGTTTGTAATATTACATCAAAAGTTAAGTAGTGGAACTCAATTTTGATATTGTAATGTATTATTGTTGTATTGTTTTGCTGATTTGTAGAAATAATTGTGATTGCATTCGTTTTGATTGTTTTGCATCATTATTATATGTATACCTCATTTTTTATGATGTATGACTTGATGCTTGGAGAAGAAAATTTTTCCCCATGTGAAAATTTTTTACTCCATGGTATGGTCCCTTTCTCGAGAATGATGCCCTCAATGGTAGATTTGGGGTGAATTCCTTGAAAGTGGGATGTTAGACTAAGTTGATTATGGATAGGTGAATGGGCTAAAAGGAGGAAAGGGACATAAAAGTACCTTCATTTGAACTTTGCCCCTTTTTAGAAAGTTGGAGAGAGAAAAATAGTTGCTTGAGAATGTGAATAATCGGAGATGGGTGCATCATGTGGACATCATTCAAGGGACAGTGCATGTGTCAGATCGATATCAATAGGTATGTTCCTGGGCCAAACTCAAAATTTAGCTTTTTGAGTCACTTTTTCCATTTTTTCTGTACCTATGGTGAATTTGGCACCAATGGAAAATTTGGCGCTAGCATTTTTGGCACCAATGGAAAATTTTGCAGTAGTATTTTTGGCACTAGCGGTGAATTTGGAACTGACCAAAAATTTGATTATGAAGCCTTTTGACTGAGTTTTGGATGTGTTTTTGATAGGCGATAAATATTTTGGTGATCTAGGAGTGTTGTGCGAAGTGTTTGGAGAGTATATTTGCGAGTGAGTAGAGGATGGAGGATGTGGGAGTATTGACTATGACTAGGCTATACTATGTGACATATATGTCCAAGCTAGAGTTTGATTTTCCTGTGTTGATAACTCTTGTAGAGAGGTGGTACCCATTGTCTAACACTTTTATATTATCTATGGAGGAGATGATAGTGACATTAGAGGATGTATGATGTATCCTCAAAGTACCTATTCAAGGTGTTCATATTTTTTAGGGATAGATGTAGATGCTAGGAAGTTGGTCTTATCAAAGGAAGGTGACTTCATGGGGATGGATTCAGGGTTGAGGATCAATAATAACTACATGGGAGGGCATATCGATTGATTGAATGCATTGCTATCATCTATTTTGTTAGGAATGCTGATGGGTGATACTAGCAGGTGTTTCATGTAACGGGGATGGGGAGAGATCATTGCTAGATTGATATATGATTAGATTATTTATGCCTGGGCTCCCGCTATCTTGGTGAAGTTATACCATACTTTGTATAGAGTGGTATATAGGTAGGGTAAGAGCTTGATATGTTGTACTTTGCTCTAGGTCTAGGCATGGGAGCATATAGCGATTTGATGGCTAATTATAGTGATGAGGGGTTGCAATCTTGAGAGACCATCAATTTATAGGTGGGTGAAGTGCATATGTCCTTACTTTTATTCTTTGAATCAAGTGCAACATATGATTTATGATCTAAGGCTAGCACACATTTTTTAGCAACCATGGAGGGAGAGGTACATGTGGTTAAATAACCACAAGGAGCTAACTAGAGTGATGCAGACATGGTGGTTGGATGATGGAAATTGGGCCTATGAGTTGTATTAGTATGATCATGAGTTTCATTAGCACAGGGAGGTATAGGAGATACCAACTATAGGTGAGGTATGGATACAACAAATTTGTCATGAGATATGGTGGGATCTTGTGGACCCCTATACCTTTATAAGGGTAGATACATATGACCATATGGTGATGACTCCTATGAGAGATGATGTAGAGGTGATAGCAGAGTATATCAATTAGTATGAGATATTTAGGCCTTATCAATTGATAATAGGTCAACCATTGAGGTACCAAAGATAGGTGTTTTGGGATGTGGTCAACACCTTGAGAGGGATCAAGCATAATTTTGGGAGAGAGGTGGGAGATATTGGTATCTAGGTAGATGGTTTTGGGATCATCCAATTCTCCCTTGGATGTACCTCCATTGGTTGTGATTCCATCCTTAGGTACCCCATATAATGGAGTAGGATATGGCAGTTTGAAGGAGCTAGGTCCTTGAAGGACTATGGATGAGGCTATGATGGTAGAGTTATGGGCTCTTTGTCATACCTTGGAGGAGGTGAGGAGGTAGCTGGAATATTTTGAAGCCATGCATGTGGAGGAGGTGGTTAGGGTCAGATATGAGATGGTGTAGATGAGGGTTGTGAGTGAGGAGACCATATCTAGACTCTAATCAGATTTAGAACAAGTTGAGGAGGAGCGAGCAATGGACCAAGTAATCATTGCTAGTATAATGTTAGAGTTGGAGCAGATGTAAGGGGAGAGAAATGAGTCTCATTCATATGTTAGGTAGGGTTTGGATGCTACAGTAGTGGTTATGATTATAGGGCCACTAGAGTAGGATTTTTAGGGTTCCATGGTAGAACTACAACATTTGAGGGTAGAGTTATAGACTTTGAGGGTAGAGTTAGTCAATGCATTAGTGAGACTATATTTTGCAAATATTAGAGCTAAGAGGGAGTGAGGGAGGACCATGTAATATTGGTAGTTATACCATATAGATGTTCCTATGGAGTGGCGAGCACCATCACCTTCGAGATCATGATCAAGGGAACCATCAACGAGTGATGCTTATTGAATATCTGTTAGTTTCTAGCCACCTCCTCCTCCACCAGGAGTTGATGGAGGAGAGATTGGTTCTAGCTATTAGGCATATTTTGGAGTGAATTTACCAATTTTGGCATGTGGTAAACCCTCCTTTTATGAGTTGAGTGTATCATTTTATATTTCTTTGTGATACACCTTCTCCAATGACATGTATGGTATGAGGTTTATATAATGATAACATGATGTTTTGACCTTTTATGGTTTGATTGTGTGATGTGAAAATACGTTAGATGTTGAAAATATGATGTTTTGATGTGTTGAGATTGATTTCTTAGAGGTGGTCCTGTGAACCATGATGATGATCAAACGCTAAGGGAGGGTAGTTACCCTATTAAGAGATATGTTGAGTTTTGAATGATATATAATCATTCAGAAGTATGCTATGAGCTATGGTTTCTAGACCTGATAGAGAAAATGCTCATGTATTTTAGGATGAGAAATCCCTTACGTGTTTCCATAAGAGGAAACATTGTCTCATCATGTCTAAATAGTTGTGTATAGAGACATATGAAGGATAAGTATTTAGGTCATGATGAGGTACCTACAATATGTACATGATATGTGTATTTTGATATAGTATTTTTATTCTCATCAATGTTTAAGTGCCATTCTCTATGAAAAAATTAACTATGTAGATGAGGTACCTGTAATATATATGCTTCTCATCAACGATTAAGTGTTATGCTCTATGAAACACTTAACTACATAGATGACATACTTGTAATGTGTATATGCTTCTCATAAATGTTTAAGTGCCATGATCTATGAAATACTTAACTACGTAGATGAGGTACTTGTAATGTGTATATGCTTCTCATCAATTTTTAAGTTTCATTCTCTATGAAACACTTAATTGCATTAGATGAGGTGTTTATTCTTCATGAATGTTTAAGTGATATCCTTGAATAAGGAGTGGGCACTTAACTATGCAGATGAAGTATTTCACTTTTCATCAATGCTTAAGTGATATCCTTAACTAAGGAGTGGGTACTTAACTGCATAGATGAAATGTATTTGCTTTTCATTAATGTCTAAGTGATATCCTCAAATAAGGAGTGATCATTTAACTACGTAGATGAAATATTTTTTATTTTCATCAATATTTAAGTGATATCCTTAACTAAGGAGTGGGCACTTAACTGTGTAGATAAAATGTATTTTCTTTTCATCAATGTTTAAGTGATATCCTTAACTAAGGAATGTACACTTAACTGTGTAGGTGAAATGCTTTTGCTTTTCAATAATTTTTAAGTGATATCATTAACTAAGGAGTGGGCACAAAACTGCATAGATGAAATGTTATGATTCTTATTAGTGTTCAAGTGATATCCTTGATAGCACTCAACTGCATAGATAAGAAATGTTATGTTTATTATCAATGTTTAAGTTATATCCTTGATAAAACTTAACTATGTAGATAAGCAATTTGTTGCCTACAAGCTTTTTGTAAAGCTTTGAAATAATGTTTGATAATGCTTTTGATGTTTTGGATGCTTGCAAATGTTTTGCAAAGTAATGTAACAATTATTGTAAATATTTTACAATGCTTTTGTAATGATTTTTTGATAATTACAAATATTTTGTAATGTTTTGTGATGATTGCAAATTGTTTTACAATTATTTGTAATGATTTGATGCTTGCAAAGGTTTTGCAAGGTACTAAAATGATGATTGCAATGTTTTGCAATGTAGTGCTTTTGTTATGCTTTGATGCTTGCAAAGGTTTTGCAAGGTAATGAGATGATGATTGCAATATTTTGCAATGCAATGCTTTGATGATTGTAAAATATTTTGTGATGTTATGTAACACTTTAATGTGATGTTGATAATGTTTTTGAAAATATAGGTAATGCAACTTTTTAGTGCTTTTTAAAGCATGATATGATGTTCGTAAATGTTTTTGCGATGTATTGATATCATGTTTACAAAATGCTTGTAGGATGATTTTGTGTTGTTCTTTTGCCCTCGTTGTTTGAAAGAAAAATGCTTTGATAAAGATAATGATTTGATATTGCTACCTTTCTTAACACATGAGAGAGAGTAACAAGAGTATATAATTCCGTTACCTAACACATATGTAAATATTTACATGTACGTGAGGAATTGGACTTAATACTCATTGCCACTTATGATGTGTTTGGTTGAGATTTATTTTGCAATATTTGTCAGCAAGGGTTGTCTTAAAGATAATATGCCCAATTATTGAGTATTTAAAATGTTTTTGTAAGTATGCAATTTGCAAGAACATGATAAATAAGATTTACCTTTAGGAGGTAATTTTTTTGATTATGTAAATTGAGTTGTTTCAAGAATGGTTTCTTATTAAATTTTTGAATGCATAATATAGACTCTAGGGACATGGGTCCATTATCCAATAGGTATGCAAAGTTTTACATGCACATGAAGCATGAAGTTGGTACATGAAGCACATCTAATGTGTTGAAATATTTAAGAATTTTTTGGGTAAACAAAATCTTTTAGATTGAAGGTAATGCTCCCATATGGATGATCCAAGATAAGAAGAAACCCTTCTCCTTTACCTAGTGTGTGTAAAAATAATTGTATATGTGCAAGGCATGGGAAAAATAAATTTCATTTTCTAGGAGATCCATGTGATAGCGTGACCCTTAGCCTGAAGGATCTTATTGTATCTGAAAAGATGACATTTATTTTGGATTACAAGCCATTAAGAAGCACAAAAATTTGATAATTGACTGCTTGGCATAGTAATAAATGATTATGGATACACAAAGTGTTGATTATAAAATCCCTATGTTCCAAAAGGGTCTATAAGGTAGCCATGATGTTTTGTTTTGTTAGATGTGATGATTTTTAGAAGAAATGATAGTTTTTTGTATATCAAGATGGAGGAAGTTCTCTATCTATTGATTTATGTTTTGTACAAATATATAGAGAATATCTAGTCATTTTAATAAATGCTTATGAATGTTTTTGATATTTGATGTTTATGGCATATGTTTATAATAAACTAGTTGGGAACAAAAATTTGTTGATCTAACAATTTATTAGGCAAATAGTTTATGAAGAGAGCATGATTTGCAAATGTTCTATTATTGTAGAACATGTGGCTATGAATACAACATAGATCCAATGTTTGATGAATCTTGCAAATGATTGTAGGCTTAAAAGGAATTTGATCCATGGAGCCTCGTAGTATGATAGATCTATTTGAACAAAAAATTATGAGAGATTCTATTTTTTTTTTTTTATAGAATGCCAATGAAGTGAACTAGGTGGTTACGAGGATAATATTGATCCAGTGCTTGGTAAAATTTAAAAATGATTGTAGATCTACAAGATATTGGATCAATAGAGTCTTCTTAAACTGCATGACCTATCAAAGGTGATCAACGATATTTGTGAAAATGTGATAGTATGTTGATGTAATAATTTAAGAGGAAGGTAAAGGAACCATTGATCCATTGCCTAATGATATTTGCAAGAAATTGTAAACCTATGAGATATTGTATCAAGGGAATTCTATGATCCCTATGATTCATTGGAAAGGTAGCGTATGAAAATATAATTTATGTTTGATTGCATACTCAAATGATAATTCTAATGGAAAAGAGGACCCTTAATTATCCATTCCCATGTAAAGTTGATAAGTAATTTTTAATCCACAGGAAAATGGATTATTAGGGACTTCTTAGCCCATGCGACTTACCGAATGAGTAAGCTTATGAATATTTTTGTATTAGGTATGACTTGTGAACTTAGATGAGAGACCAATCAAGGAAAAAAGTGAAATTCATAAATGATTATGAATATACAAGATATTGGTTGAATGTGATTTCCCATCCTAGGATGGTATGTCAAATGAGTTGCATTTGAAGAATGTGATGAATATATGTCATGAATTGTTTGATAGACCACTCTTAAAACTATCTTATTCAATACATCATTCTCACAAAAGGTTTGCAAGGTAATAACATATTATAGGAGAGGAAGGGGTGTCCTAGAGGAGCCTATTAAATAGTTGTGAGTGTTGATTGAAAAAAGGATATTTTGTTGAAAGATATTGTGGATATGTATTATTGATGCTATTATCGTGAAACAATGTTAATAGCGATGGTGTGAATGTATATTAAAATGAAATATAGGCATGATCATGGGTCATCAAGGCTACGAATGATCATGTCATGCATTACTTAACCCAATAAGAGAAGAAGTATGATTGGTATGCAGTAGGAGGCTTGTAACTAGGAATTTTAGACTAAGAGAGTTTACTCAACATATGGTTAGCCTAGGTAGATGAAATGCAGATGTATTTGTTTTAAGGATTGGCTTCTCCATTATAGTAAACCCTCATGACTCTATGGTATGATAAAAAAAACTAGACAATTGTGCAAGGGATGAAGTGTGTATGATGATATGATGATGTTTATGATTTATTCAATCATATGAACAAGGAAACAATTCAATGTTTTATCCATAGTATTGTTTAAGATGCATGATTTTGATTGGTTCCTTATGTTATTGGCCATCCAATATGGCTAGGCGGTAAGCTCCAGATCCAAATTCAGCTATGATGATGAAATTTCCTAACCAATTAGGTTCAAACTTTCCTTTAAGGTCATTGTCAGAATTAGTATTTTTTTATTTTCTTTGAGAACTAGGTCCTCAACTTCGAAGGATCTTGGATGCACTTTCTTGTGATAGGTACATAGAAGCCTATTGGGGTATGTTCTAGAGCATTAAAACCATTTTTATTCTAAGATCTCTAGCTATTGTAATCAATTTTAGATGATATTCATCCTCTATCGAAGAGTCTTTTAACAAGACTCTTAGAGAAGGTATCTTGAGTTCAATAGGAAAAATTACTTCAGTTTATAAAATAAGGCATATGGCATTACCCTCATGAGAGTATGCACACTTATGTGGTATGCCCATAGGGGTAGATAGAGTTTCAAGTTCTATTCTTGACCGTTTTTGTTTATTAGCTTCTTGAGGTTTTTGATTAGCAATTTATTGGACTATTCAACTTGTCCATTTCCTTGTAGGTAGTATGGTGTAGACATTTTTTTTTAATTTTGTATTTGGTGAATAGTTTGGAAAATTCCTTATTTTTAAAAAGGGTGCTATTATCAAAAATTAAGGTAGAAGGTATATCATATCGACTAATGATTTTATTTAGAATGAACTTTGATACTTGAATTCCTGTTGTGGTAGATAAGGACATTGCCTCAACCCATTTAGTGAAATATTTTATAGCGATGATAATGAACTTGTATCCATTCAATTATTGAGGGTTGATCTTACCTATGATATCCAATACCCAAGAGGAGAAAGGTAAAGTAGACATGATTGGTTATAATTCTTGATAAGCGATCAAGTGAAGCAGTTTAGGCTTTAGACACTGAAACGAGATTTTGAAAATCTCAAGATGAATGAAGATGAGAAAGTTGGTGACTATGGCGTTCGAGTTAAAGCAGTAGTTGACAAGATGGTAACACTTGGAGAAGAAGTCAAACCAAAAACTGTTATGAAAAAAGTGTTGAGAACACTTCTTCCAAAATGGAATCACATAGCAATCATCATAGAAGAATCAAAGGATCTGTCTACACTATCCTTTGATGCTTTAATTGGTTCATTACTTTCACATGAAGAGAGATTATAGGAATCTCCATCAAAAATTTATGGAAGCGATGATAAAGCCTTCACATATCAAGAAGGTGCAAGAAAATGACAAGGAAGAGGCCAAGGCAGATGTCAAAGAAGAGGTAGAGGCAAGAATAGCCAAAGAGGTGGAAATCCCAGTAGAGGAGGAAATTCCATTAGAGGTGGAAATCAAAGTAGAGGCAATCAACAAAGCAGAGGTAGAAATCAAGGTCAAGGAAGAGGAAGTGACAAATCCAAAAAGGTTTGTTTCAATTGTAGCAAGCTAGGTCACTTTTCTTGAGACTATTGGTACAAATATTCTCAGGGAAGCAACAGTCAATGTAGTCAGTATGACCATTATGGTGAAGAAGAAGGAACTTCTAATATCTTTCTTTCTTATGGGCAATCAGATCAAAATATGAATGATACTTGGATTTTGGATACTGGTTTTTCCAACCATATGAGTGGCAAAGAACTCTTTGCTACAATAGATTCCACCTATAAATCCCAAATCAAGTTGGGAGACGATAAAAAATTGCAAGTTGAAGGTATTGGAGCCATGGAGGTTCCAAAAAAGGAAGGCATCAAGAAGGTGAATGACATCTACTGTTGGGAGTGAAACTGATGGGATTATTTTATTGATACAAATGTTTACAATATATAGGCACAAGCCTATATGAAACACATGACACTTGTCAAGAGAAACTGACAAGTATCAAGGTGAAGGCATAGTGCACTTTAATTCTAACATTCCCCCTTAAAGTGCACTATCTTAACTAAAGAAGAAACAAAACAAGTCAACATTAGGTAACATTCCCCCTTAATGTTGACTTCTCTAAAACAACCTATCATCCTCTCTTATTGCTGATTTGGTCTAGGCTCGTGCTTTTTGCGCTTGACTCTCCAAATGTGAATAATGCTAGATTCACTGTGTATACATCTCGATCTGTTGCCTTAGGGTCAACCACTTCCATGGGTCTATTTCCATTGGGTCAACCGTCTAAGTGCCTTAGGGTCATCATGGGTGCCTCAAGGTCAGCCACTTCTGGGTCTGTTACCTCTGCAGGTCATCCTCAGAGGATGTTGCCTCTCGTAGGTCACTGACTAGATCCACCATCAAATCCCTTCTTATGGTGAACTCAATCTAGAAGGTGTCGGTCTCTACCAAAAATGCACCTTAATACAAATGAAAAATGAGCCATATAAGAGTGTCGGTCTCTGCCGAAAATGCACTCAATATAATAAAATGAGCCATAGAGCCAAATATGGAGGAGTAGAAGAAAGAAGAGAATCCTCTGAAGCGTCTTCATCTGTAGTCTTCAAAAGTAGATCCAAAGAAACCTCGGATAGAGACTAGGGTGTCTATGTCTGTAGTCCCTAGAATAAGTGTCCTTATGGTAGTCACCTCATCTTACCAGAATGCATGGGTAACCAGCCTCTGCATCTGCCAAGTAGAAAGAGGCGACTACTAGATACTAGGTTCACTTATAAGTGCCTTGGGAGTGTCGGGCACAACTGAAAGTGCACTCCAAGGTAGAAAAAACTTTGAGGCTAAAAAAACTTAATTGAAACAGCCTCAAAATTACAATATGACACCACCATTGTGTCCGTCATGGAATAATGTTTCCAACGACTATAAATACCCTTATACTTGTATCAAAATGGGGCCTTCAACTTGCTGAAAAACAATAGCATGCCTCTCTAGGCAGCAAATAGACAACATTGCTCAATGGCGGCATCACTCTCAGGCGGAATAAAAAAAGTCTTAAAATTTCCCTCGCAGGGGAATTACATGGGCCATCAGTCCTTTCACTTCCACTTCCTATGATTTAAATAATTAACCCCCATGCAAAAAATGATCCTTTTTAGAAATTCCCCCACATTTTAAATTTTAATCCCCATATGGTTTTAACAGCCACTTAAAAAATTAGCCACTTGAATCATCTGTAGTTTCAGTGAATCATCAAATTAACCACTTGTCATCGAGCGTGTGCCATGCAAACACATGATTTAAATTGCCCAATTACAGCAGTGGTCAAATAGTCAAATAGGTGATAAGTGGTGGTCAAGTGGCACATTCAATCTGGCAACTTGCTGCTAAAGCACAATGAGGTTATGGTGCTCGTGTCCCACACCACTTGTTCTAATGGAATTATTTATCCATGGGAAACGTATTCCCCCCAACTCCCACTTTGATTAATAAGTTGATGTTATGCTTTTTTGATTGGTGTTTTATATGGGTTTATTCAAAGAAAACATTGAAGGCTTGAATGGTTAATATATTGACTCTTTTTTGAGCCTTAATGGTTATTTAAGACTTAAAAATGAAGATCATATAAATGCATGCTAAGCTTATATCACACAAATGCAAGAATACAAGAACTATCTTATATGCTTTTTGGTTTCGATGAGTTTAACTAAGGAGGTTTTGATGTTTCAAGGTAAATCAAGAGAAGATGCAAGAAGACAAGTTAGCCTAAATGCAACTAAATGGTTTTTGATTTCTTCGCATATGTGCTTGAAAATGACCAAAAAATTAAGATTTAGTCTAATGTTCCTTGATTGACTAATTTTGATGTGTTTTGTAAGCAATTAGGGTTTTAGTTTAATATTCCTTAATTATCCAAATGAAATGTGATTTACAGGTGTAAAACAACAGAATACAAAAGCAAAACACAAAGAAATGGAAGTTATAGAGCATAAGGAAGTGCCTAGTGGCAGAATTACTTCTTTTGGAGCCCTTTTACCAAATTCACCACTATCTACCAAATTCACAGCTACTTGCGAATTTGGTACCTACACAAATCAACCAAAAAAATAGATTTTCTGATTTAGGAGATTTGTCTAAGAGTTGGATAGGGAAAAATACTTGTCTAAGAAGCTAATCAGACCCCCTGTTAAAAGAAATTTTGAGTTTGATTACCTCTTGCAGTGGAAATTGAACCTTGCCAAATTCGCTAGTAGGTTTACCAAATTTTCCACTAGCGAATTTGGTTTGAGTGGTTAATTTGGCATGTGTATTCCAGAGAACCAAAATCACTAGTGACTATGCAAGGTGACAATTTTAGTTCGAATATGGGTCCGAGATGTTTTTAAAGGTTTTTTTGGGTGCATTATCATAGAATTAGATGCTAAAACTATAGGAAGATGTTTCTAATAGAGTTTTTTAGTGATTTGAATGTTGAAATAGGGAGGAAATATCACAAAGCTTTTCCAATTTATGATCTAAGTGGATGTTTTTGTGAAGAAGAAGGGAGGGTGCCTAAATTACTATTATGAACAATTAGAGAGTTGCAAATAGAGATATGAGAGTGTATAAGAGTTAGGAATATATCAAGGTAACTTATCTATATCCTAATATTTACAATTTTTATGAAATTGATGTAGAACAAATGTAAACATACTAAGAAATATGAAGAAATTCTATGAAATGCAATTTGTAATAACTAGAAAGAAAATCCATGTGAATGGGTATTAGAAAGAGGTTGTTAGTGGGACAAAAAGACAATAAAAAGCCTTGTATCCTCCAATATGGCAGCTTGAGGGATGAAAATAAGTGATTAAATGCTTGAAATACTAGAAAAATAATGCTAAATATGCTTGAAAATGAGATATTAACATGTTAAATAGTTAGTAAATGAAAGCACAAAATCATGGAGATAAGAGGAAATGATTAGTATGCATGAAATGAAATGGATAAAGCTACAAATATAAAGAAAAACTAATATCCAAATTCTATGAAGAGGAATGCTTAAAATAACCCTTTAAGATGAAAGGGTTAGTAAGAAAATGAAGATGGTAAGTAAGAGGGCTCCTAAAAACCTACAAAAATGATGTTAGATGCTTGAAAGAAGACCTACAAATGAAAATGTGAGAGCCTACAATACAAAGGTAAGATTAAAACAATATGAAATATGAAAATGTAAGAAACTATGCAAGTAAATGGAGATAAACAAGTTAGCAAGGCTATGTAAAAGGAGCTAAAATGAAAGGGGTAGAAAATAAGTAAAGAAGAGAACTATGTTAGGGATGATATCACCTAAAAATGGCATCTCACTTGCACCAAGGTGATCTCCTTGCCACCAAGCCTGCTTGCCTTGCTTGACTCTCCTCCAAAAATGCTTGCAAATAGAGGAAAAATACTTAAAATGCTTGCTAAAATAGAAAATATTGAAATGGGGATGCTAGAGAAATTTTGGTAGAGTGTAATTAATCTTCAAGATCATGCCAAATGCCCTCCCAAGAGGTTAATTAAATAGAATTTGAGAGAAGTATTGGGGGGAAAATTAGTTAGGATCAAATTAAAATTTGTAATTTTGGTCCATTCTTGGAGTGTGTGAGGTCAGAGCAAAGAGCGGAGGGATGGAATCCACATGCCTATGAATTATTTTGAGATACTTTGACCATTATCCAAATTCACCACTAGTCAACCAAATTCACCACTAGTCAACCAAATTTACCACTGGTGAATTTGGTCTATCTTGAGTGGTGAATTTGGTCAGAAATCAGTTTTGGTTGATCTTATTTTATTTTGTGAAGTTTTATAAATTTGCCACTAGGTTTGCCAAATTCACCACTAGCGAATTTGGTCAAGGTGGCAAATTTGGTAAATGTTGAAAAATATCCCTAAAATATTGGGTTTGGGATAAATTGATGTTTTTGCCTTGCCATTTGTTGGATATTTTGAGTAGTTGAGTTGTCATTAATGTCAAGAGTCAGTTTCAGTGAACAGTACAAGAGGAAGCAGTTTCAGTAAGTAGTGCAAGAGGAAAATTGCATCAAGGCCAAAGGAAAAATATTATAATATTCTAGTTAAATGTTGATTTGAAGAAAATTGAAGACCATGAAGTGATCATTCTATAAGTTCTCTAAAAAATCTAGGTGGAAAATTTGAAAGGATAAGGTTAAAATTATTTAAATTTAAATATTTTAACTAAGGTTAAAATATAAATTTAAATAATTATTTTGGCACCAAAGTTAAAGGATATATTTTAAATAAAATTTAAAAATTTGATATCCTCATCAACGTTGGAAGCGCATGTGCCAAAGAGTATAAAAATGGGCCCATCCATGCGATTGATTACCCACAATAGCTAAGAATTCAAGCATCAAAGTCTAGAGGATTTTGCATGTGTTAAATCAACATTGAGCAGTTAGAAGAGACAAGACAAAGGGAGCACTGAGTTAAGTACCAAAGGCACTGGTAGCACAGTTGGTGACAGTGGGCGGTGTTAAGAAGTTCAACAGGTGAGGGGAGTAGGGTTTAAAACCTGTCAAGTTGGTTTTGCAATGGAGAAGAGTGCATTTTATTTTGTGTTGCACCGATCAAAAAAAGACAAAGGGAAGACTTGAGCCTTCCCATTTATGTAGAGACTCATAGCCCACGTGGTGGGCTAGCACCTCGATAAGGTGCTCGGCTGGGAGTGGCCTCGCGTTTGAAACCCGTCGAGACCTTTTTATTGAGATAAAATGCATGCACTAATGTTTTCTAAGGTTGCATGAAATATTTTGGATTTGCAAAGGTTGGATAAAAAATAAATATTTTGGAGGTTTATAAAGTTTTTTTAAACTTGGTTATTGAGTATTTGAGGGAGATAAAATGGTAGGCAATATTATTTTTGAGGGTTTGATTTTTGGAGGTTGTTAGTTAAATATTGGAGATTATAATGTGTAAATGAGTAATTATTATTTTTGTATGTTTTTATGATTGCTAATTTCAAAGTAGTAATAAGGTGTATCTGAGTTTGATTATTTTAGTAATTGAGAAATATTTTTGAGAGAGTTTCAGTGTGATATTTTGTCATATAACCTTTGAAATTGGAAAAGAAGAAAATTATGTTTAAGACAAGTTTTGAGGTCATCTCTTCATCAAATAAAAGTTCTAGTGAGGTCTTGTTGAGCAGATTTGAGGTTTGTCTTGGTGAAGACTTGTTGAGCAGATTGGACAAGTTCTAGTGAGAACTTGTTGAGTAGATTTGAGGTAAGTCTTGGTGAAGACTTGTTGAGCATATTAGACAAGTTCTAGTAAGGACTTGTTGAGAAGATTTGAGGTAAGTCTTGGTGAAGACTTGTTGAGTAGATTGGGCAAGTTCTAGAGAGGACTTTATGGGTACATTAGTGTGAGATTTTGTGGAAGATTACAATGTAGATTTGAGATAAGTCTTTGAGAAGACTTGAGAGCAGAGTTGATTAATTTGTTCAAACCTTGGATTAAGGTTTGGGGCATATCTGGCAGAGTTGATTTGAGATTGAGTCAAGCTTTGTATTAAGGCTAGAGGACAAATTTGTGCTAGACCAAAGGACTATGTTTAGTGCAGATTTGAGGATAGATATTGAGGATAGATTTGTGCTAGACCAAAGGACTATGTTTAGTGCAAATTTAAGGACAAAATTTAGTGCATATTTGAGGACAGGTTTGTGCCAGACTAGAGATAAAGATTGAGCAAATTTATTCTAGACCAAAGGATCATGTTTAGTATAGATTTGAGATAGAGCTAAGAGAAATATTTTGAGGTGATAGAGTATAGAGGATGATAGTCTCTACTGGATAGAGGTACATTAGCTAGAGTAGTGAGGACAGGTATTCTGAGTGAGAATATGATTCTTTAGTGGATAGAGATCCAATATCCAGTGTAGTGGAGGTAGTAGTTCTTCTAGAAGATCACCAACCAGAGCAGAGGGGATTGGTGTCTCCTATGGACAGAGATCCATGAACTTGATTAGGAGATTGGTGTCTCCTTTGGATAGAGGTCCATAAACATTGTAATATGGAAATGTTTCCCAGGAAATTTGTTGAGAAAATTTTAGTGAAAGATTTTCTCCGTGGAGTAGCCCACATTGGGTGAATCACGTTAAATTGGTGTTTCTATTGTGTGTGGTGACTTGTGCATTACTTTGATTACTACTACTGATATTGCTATTAATACATTGTATAATATTTATTGGGAAAGAAAAGTAAAAAGTGGTCTTATGTTGATGACCCCCCTCTCAGTATAAGTTTGTGTTCTTCAATTGGTATTAGAGCGGGTTTCTTCGAAAGAGTTTAATAGCTTGAAGGAAAAGCTTACAAGAAAATAATGAACTCTAAGAATGGATCCTTAGATAATTTAGCACCAGTGTTTGATGGAAGTGATTATGTATTTTGGAATATGAGAATGAAGATTCATCTGATGGCACTTGGCAATGAAATATAGGAAGCAGTTGAACATGGATACACACCTCCAGCTAATCCACCTACAGATAAAGATTGTAAGCTTCTACATCATTACAATTCAAGAACACTGAATGCAATTTTGAGAGGTTTGCATAGAATAAAATTTGTTAAGGTTATGCATTGTAAATCGTCAAAAGAAATTTGGGATAATTTGTAAAGCATATATGAAAAATATAAGAAGGTAAAAAAGGTAAAGTTGCAAAATATCAAAGGACAATTTGAAGAACTAAGAATGAAGTATGAAGAAAATATTAGTGATTATCTACTTTGTGTAGATGAGGTTGTTAAATCCATGCAAGGATTTGTACTTGAGGTTCAATAATCTGATGTTTGTGATAAGATCTTAAGATCTCTCCCAAACAGGTTTAGTGAAAATATTTCAGCTATAGAGGAAACAAATTATGGTGATATTTTGACAAGGGATGAGTTACTTGGTATTATTAAAACTTTTGAGATGAGAAAAAAAGAGGAACCTAATATCCATAAAGAAGCAGCATTCAAAGATACTAAGAAGAAAAAGGGTAAGAAGCCAGATTCAAGTAATGAGTCATCCAGTGATGAAGAAGCAAATTGTGGCAGAAGGAACAAGGATCCAAGAAGATTTAAATATGCAAAATCTGTTAGATGTTTCAATTGTAGAAAGTATGGTCACTATGCAACTGATTGACAAGAATATAGAAATAAAAATTATGAAGAAAAGTAGGATCATAAGAATAGGGAATCAAAAAAATATAGGTACCAAAATAAAGGCAAGGATGGACAAGGCAAATAAGGAAAGGAGTTCTTTCAAAGACAAAAGAAGAGTTACTATGCAGACAAGGCAAGTAAGTACTCAAGTGATAGTGATAATAGTTCCTCATATAATGATAAATATGAAGTTCTATTTCTGACAAAATAAAAGGAAATGGTTAGGAAAAGGTCATCAATAATTCTCAAGTGTTTTAATGTGGTAACTTTGGTCATCTTGAAGATAGTTGTACAAAGAGTGGTTTCAGTTTCAGTGATGATGAATATGAAGATAGACTTGAAGGACTAGAAGAGAATATTCTAATGGCACTAGAAGAAGAAGGAGGTGATCCTATAGAAGACAAGTTCAAAAATAATGAATATGTTTTCAAAGGCAAAAAAATAGAGGAAGAATCATAAATAGGAGGAGTTGATCTTGAAGGTAAACTTATTCATGCTCTTGATGCATTAAAAAAGGTAAGAAAACAAAACTCCCAACTTAAGCTTCAGGTTCAATAATATGATGAAAAAAAGGGAAAGCTTATAGGGGATCTAAATAAGTCAATGGATAAGACAAGAAATTTCAAAGATAAGTTAGAAGCAAAGGTCTTAGAATGTGAAAAGTTAAAGCATGAAGTAGCTTCACTAAGGAAGGAAGTAAAATAATATAAGGATAGGTTAGGTTTGGAGGAAGCTCAAAGGATTTTTATAATGTTGTCATGATATATAAACCTACATCAAGCAAGACAGGTCTTGGTTTTGAACATGTACAAAAGAAACAAGGCGAGGAGTCAACCTCAAGTTCTGAAGAAGAAGAAACTTCAGAAGAGAGTGTAAGAGAGAGTGAGACTTTAGAGGACGAGTTGGATAACAAAAAGTTCAACAAGGAAAGGAACAATGCACAGATAAGGAATAGATGGAATAGGAACCAACACAGGGTAAAAGAAACTAAAATACAAATGAGGTCAATGCAAGGTAGTTTCAATGGACGATGCTTCTCATACCACAGGTTTGGACACAAAGCTTCACAATGCAAGAAACATGGAAAATAGGAATATGGAAGGTTAAAAAACAAGAAACTTTTTCAAGGGTATTGCTACTCTTGTAATTAGTTTGGTCACAAGGCAATAAATTGCAGGGTTCATGATAGGAATGGATATGGCTTCACCAAGAGAAATCCCAAGATATTTTCACCTCCAAGGAATAACAATATTAAGTGTTATAAGTGCAATAATTATGGACATACAACAAAGTGATGTAGAGAAGAAATTCCAGAGACAAGCATAAATATAAATGGTTAGAGAAATTAGAAGGATAAGATAAGGAGGAAAGGTGACAAAGGTAAAGATCAGTGCTTGCTGGGAGTAGAAATACTCCCATCCCATAATTAACCACATAAATAGGAGGTGGGGGAGGGGATAAGCTAAGAGTTTCATTCTTAGCCCCAAGACCCAAAGGTGACCCCTTTCCATTGATTTCAAAGGGGGAGAGATTTCAATAAAGGGGAGAGCATTGAGTCAGGGGGAGAAGTTTCCTAGGGGGAGCATAATAGGAAAAGGTTAAGGAATGGTAAAAGGTAATTGGGTTGCCATCAATGACAAAGGGGGAAATTTTTGGATATTTTGAGTAGTTGAGTTGTCATTGATGTCAAGAGTCAATTTCAGTGAGCAGTGCAAGAGGAAGCAGTTTCAGTAAGCAGTGCAAGAGGAAAATTGTATCAAGGCCAAAGGAAAAATATTATAATATTTTATTATAATATTCCAGTTAAAGGTTGATTTGAATAAAATTGAATACCATGAAGTGATCATTCTCCAAGTTCTCTAAAAAACCCAGGTGGCAGATTTGAAAGGATAAGGTTTAAATTATTTAAATTTAAATATTTTAACTAAGGTTAAAATTTAAATTTAAATAATCCTTTTGGCACCAAAGTTAAAGGATATATTTTAAATCCAATTTAAAAATTTGATATCCTCATCGATGTTGGAAGCACATGTGCCAAAGTGTATAGAAAGGGGGTTAAATTTTTATTTAACCCATCCATGTGATTGATTGCCCACGATAGCTAAGATTTCGAGGGCCAAAGTCTAGAGGATTTCGCATGTGCTAAAATTGACATTGGGTAGTGAGAAGAGATAAGACAAAGGGAGCACCGATTTGAGTACCAAAGGCACTGGTAGCATAGTTGGTGACATTGGGTGGTGCTAAGAAGTTCGGCAAGTGAGAAGAGCATAGTTCAAAACCCATTGAGTTGGTTTTGCAAGGGAGAAGAATGTGTTTTGTTTTGCACCGTATCGATCAAAAAAGGACAAAGGGAAGGCTTGAGCCTTCCCCTTCGTGTGGAGGCTCATAGACCACGTGGTGGGCTAGAACCTTGATAAGGCTCTCAACTAGGAGTGCTCTCGCGTTTGAAACCCACCGAGGCCTTTTGCTTGAGATAAAAGGTATGCGCTAATGTTTTCCAAGGTTGCATGAAATATTTCAGATTTTCTAAGGTTGGATGAAAAATAAATATTTTTGGAGATTTATAAAGTTTTTTTAAAATTGGTTATTGAGTATTTGAGGGAGATAAAAGGGTAGGTAGTATTATTTTTGAGGGTTTGATTTTTGGAGGTTGTTAATTAAATATTGGAGATTATAAGGTGTAATTGAGTAATTATTATTTTTGTATGTTTTTTATGATTTCTAATTTCAAAGGAGTAATAAGGTGTATTTGAGTTTGATTATTTTAGTAATTGAGAAATATTTTTGAGAGAGTGTTAGTGTGATATTTTGTCATCTAACCTTTGAAATTGGAAAAGAAGAAAATTATGTTTAAGAAAAGTTTTGAGGTCATCTCTTCATCAAAGAAAAGTTCTAGTGAGGACTTATTGAGCAGATTGGACAAGTTCTAGTAAGGACTTGTTGAGTATATTTGAGGTAAGTCTTGGTGAAGACTTGTTGAGAATATTGGACAAGTTCTAGAGAGGACTTATGGTCAGATAAGTGAAATATTTTGTGGAATTTTACAAGTTATATTTGAGATAAGTCTTTGACAAGACTTAAGAGAAGAGTTGATTGATTTGTTCAAACCTTGGATGAAGGTTTGGGGCAGATCTAGGAAAGTAGATTTGTGATTGAGTCAAGCATTGTGTTAAGGTTGGAGGACAAATTTATGCTAGATCGAAGGACTATGTTTAGTACAGATTTGAGGATAGATATTGAGGATAAATTTGTGCTAGATCGAAGGACTATGTTTAATGCAAATTTGAGGACAAAGTTTGGTGTAAATTTGAGGACAAGTTTATGCCACACTAGAGATAGAGATTGAGCAGATTTGTGCTATACTAAAGGACCATGTTTAGTACAAATTTGAGATAGTTGAGAGTAAGCTTTGGAGGTGAGAGAGCATAGAGGACAACTGTATCCAGTGGATAGAGCTACATTAGCTAGAGCAGTGAAGACAGGTATTCTGAGTGAGAACATGAGTCTTCAATGGATAGAGATCCATTAGCCAGTGTAGTGGAGGTAGCAGTTCTTCTAGAATATCACCAGCCAGAGCAGAGGGGGTTGGTGTATCCTAGGGATAAAGATCCACCAACTTGATTAGGATATTGGAATCTCCTTTGGATAGAGGTCCATAAACATTGTAATAGAGAAATGTTTCCCAAGATATTTGTTGAGAAAATTTTAGTGAAAGAGTTTCTCCGTGGAGTAGCCCACATTGAGTGAACCACATTAAATTGGTGTCTCTATTGTGTGTGGTGACTTATGCATTTATTTGATTATTTTTGTTGATATTACTATTGATACATTGCATAATATTGATTGGGAAAGAAAAGTAAAAATTGACCTTATATTTTTCACCTCCCCCTCTCAATATAAGCTTGTGTTCTTCACTAGTGTGTCAAAATTGGGTGTCTATATTTTACCCTAGTTTTGACATGATATTTGTGATATTGCATCAAAATTTAAGTAGTGGAACTCAATTTTGATATTGTAATGTATTATTCTTGTATTGTTTTGTTGATTTGAAGAAATGATTGTGATTGCATTTGTTTTGATTGTTTTATATCATTATTGTATGTATACCTCATTTTTTATGATGTATGCCTTGATGTTTGGAGAAGAAAATTTTACCCCATGTGAAAAGTTTTTACCCCATGGTATGGTCCCTTCCTCGAGAATGATACACCCAATGGTAGATTTGGGGTGAATTCCTTGAAAATGGGATGTTCGACTGAGTTGATTATGGATAGGTGGATGGGTTAAAAGGAGGAAAGGGAGGTAAAAGTACCTTCATTTGCACTTTACCCCTTTTAGAAAGTTGGAGAGAGAGAAAAATAGTTGCTTGAGAATATGGTGAATAACTAGAGATGGGTGCATCATGTGGACATCATTCGAGGGATGGTACATGTGTCGGATCGAGATCAATAGGTATGTTCCTGGGCCAAACTCAAAATTTAGCTTTTGAGTCAATTTTTCTATTTTTATATACCTGTGGTGAATTTGGCACCAATGGAAAATTTGGCACTAGCATTTTTGGCACCAATGGAAAATTTTACAGTAGTATTTTTGGCACTAGTGGTGAATTTGGAATTGACCAAAAATTTGATTATGAAGCCTTTTGACTGAGTTTTGGATGTTTTTTTGATAGGTGATAAAGATTTTGGTGAGCTAGGAGTATTGTGCAAAGTGTTTGGAGAGTATATTGGCGAGTGAGTAGAGGATGGAGGATGTGGGAGTATTGACTATGACTAGGCTATACTATGTGACATATATGCCCAAGCTAGAGTTTGATCATCCTTTGTTGACAACTCTTGCAGAGAGGTGGTACCCATTATCTAGCACTTTTATATTATCGATGGGGGAGATGATGGTGACATTAGAGGATGTATGGCGTATCCTCAAAGTACCTATTTGGGGTGTTCCTATTTTTTTAGGGATAGATGTAGATGCTAGGAAGTTGGCCTTCTCAGAGGAAGGTGACTTCATGGGGATGGATTTAGGGTTGAGGATCAATAATACCTACATGGGAGGGCATATTGATTGATTGACTACATTGCTATCATCTATTATGTTAGGATTGATGATGGGTGATACTAGTAGGTGTTTCATGCAATGGGGATGGGGAGAGATCATTGCTAGATTGAGATATGATTAGATTATTTATGCTTGGGATCTCGCTATCTTGGTGAGGTTATACCACACTTTGTACAGAGTGGTATATAGGTAGGGTAAGAGCTTGATATGTTGTACTTTGCTCTAGGTCTAGGCATGGGAGCATATAGCGAATTGATGGCCAATTATAGTGATGAGGGGTTGTGATCCTGAGAGACCAATAATTTATAGGTGGGTGAAGTGTGTCCTTCCTTTTGTTCTTTGGATCAGGTGTGACATCTAATTGATGATCTAAGGCCAACACACATTGTTTGGTGACCATGGAGGGAGAGGTATATGTGGTTAGATGACCACAAGGAGCTATCCAGAGTGAGGCAGACATGATGGTTGGATGATGGAAACTAGGCCTATGATTTATATTGATATGATCATGTGTTGCATCAGAACGAGAAGAGGTATAGGGGATACCGACTATAGGTGAGGTGTGGATACAATGAGTTCATCATGAGATATGGTGGGATCTTGTGGATCCCTATACCTTTATAGAGGTAGATACAGATGACCCTATGGTGTTGACTCCTATGAGAGATGATGTAGGGGTGATAGTGGAGTATACCAATTGGTATGGGATATTTAGGCCTCATCAATTGATAACAGGCCCACCATTGAGGGACCAAAGATAGGTGTTTTAGGATGTGGCCAATGCCTTGAGAGGGATCAAGCATAATTTTGGGAGAGAGAGGTGGGAGATGTTGGTAGCTAGGTAGATGGTTAGGGGATCATCTAGTATATCCCTTGGATGTACCTCCATTGGCCATGATTCCACTCTTAGGTGCCCCATCTGGTGGAGTAAGATTTGGTACTTTGAGGGAGGTAGGTCCTAGTAGGACTATGGATGAGGCTATGATGGTAGAGTTAGGGGCTCTTTGTCATACCTTGGAGGAGGTGAGAAGGTAGTTGGTAGCTTTTGAAGCCATACATGTGGAGGAGGTGACCAAGGTCACATATGAGATGGCATAGATGAGGGTTGTGAGTGAGGAGACCATTTCTAGACTCTAGTCATATCTGGATCAAGTTGAGGAGCAGTGAGCTATGGACCAAGAAATCATTGTTGGTCTAAGGTTAGAGTTGGAGCAGATGAGAGGGGAGAGAGATGAGGCTTAATCATAGGTTAGGTAGGGTTTGGATGCTACAGTAGTGGCTATGATTATGGGGCCACTAGAGCAAGAGTTACAGGGCTCTAGGGTAGAACTACAGGCTTTGAGGGTAGAGTTATAGGCTTCGAGGGTAGAGTTAGCCAATGCTTTAGTGAGACTATAGTGTTTAGAGCTTTGAGCTAAGAGGGAGTGAGGGAGGACCATGTATTATTGATAGTTATACCATATAGAGGTTCCTATGGAGTGGCGAGCACCATCACCTTCGAGATCACGATCAAGGGCACCATCGATGAGTGATGCTTATTGGATATCTGTTAGTTTCTAGCCACCTCCTCCTCCACCAGGAGTTGATGGAGGAGAGATTGGTTCTAGCTATTAGGCATATTTTGGAGTGAGTGTACCAATTTTGGGATGTGGTACACCCTCCTTTTATGAGTTGAGTGTATCATTTTATCTTTCTTTGTGATACACCTTCTCCAATGACATGTATGATATGAGGTATATATATATAATGATGTTATTTGTGTTTCAGCCCTTGACATGATGTTTTGATCTTTTATGGTTTGATTGTGTGATGTGAAAATATGTTAGATGTTGAAAATATGATGTTTTGATGTATTGAGTTGGGGGATTGATTGCTTAGTGGTGGTCTTGTGAACCATGATGATGATAAAATGCTAAGGGAGGGCAGTTACCCTATTGAGAGATATGTTGAGTTTTGAATGATAGATAATCATTCAGAGGTATGCTTGTGAGCTATGGTCTCTAGACTTGATAGAGAAAATGCTCATGTGTTTTGGGATGTGATATCCCTTGCATGTTTCTGTAAGAGGAAACATCATCTCATCATGTCTAAATAGTGGCCTATGGAGCCATATGAAGGATAAGTATTTAGACCATGATGAGGTACCTACAATATGTACATGATATGTGTATTTTGAGATAATATTTTTCTTCTCATCAATGTTTAAGTGCCATGCTCTATGAAACACTTAACTATGTAGATGAGGTACCTGTAATATGTATATGCTTCTCATCAATGTTTAAGTGCCATGCTCTATGAAATACTTAACTATGTAGATGAGATACTTGTAATATGTATATGCTTCTCATCAATGTTTAAGTGCCATGCTCTATGAAACACTTAACTGCGTAGATGAGGTACTTGTAATATGTATATGCTTCTCATCAATGTTTAAGTGTCATGCTCTATGAAACACTTAATTGTGTTAGATGAGGTGTTTATTCTTCATCAATGTTTAAGTGATATCCTTGACTAAGGAGTGGGCACTTAACTATGTATATGAAGTATTTACTTTTCATCAATGTTTAAGTGATATCCTTAACTAAGGAGTGGGCACTTAACTGCATAGATGAAATGTATTTGCTTTTCATCAATGTTTAAGTGATATCCTTGAATAAGGAGTAGGCACTTAAGTAGATGAAATATTTTTATTTTTCATCAATGTTTAAGTGATATCCTTAACTAAGGAGTGGGCACTTAACTATGTAGATGAAATGTATTTGCTTTTCATCAATGTTTAAGTGATATCCTTAACTAAGGAGTGGGCACTTAACTAGTAGATGAAATATTTTTGCTTTTCATCAATGTTTAAGTGATATCCTTAACTAAGGAGTGGGCACTTAACTACGTAGATGAAATGTTATGCTTCTTATCAATGTTTAAGTGATATCCTTGACTAGCACTTAACTGTGTAGATAAGAAATATTATGTTTATTATAAATGTTTAAGTGATATCCTTGATAAAAGTGGGACTTAATTATGTAGATGAAAAATTTGTTGCATATAAGATTTTTGTAAAGCTTTGAAATGATGTTTGATAATGTTTTTGATGTTTTTGATGATTGCAAATATTTTGCAAAGTATTGTAATGATGATTTCAAATATTTTGCAATGTTTTGTAATGATTTTGTGATAATTGCAAATATTTTGTAATGTTTTGTGATGATTGCAAATGTTTTACAATGTTTTGTAATGATTTTATGCTTGAAAAGGTTTTGCAAGTTATAATGATGATTGCATTGTTTTGCAATGTAATGCTTTTGTTATGCTTTGATGCTTGCAAAGGTTTTGCAATGTAATGAGATGATGATTGCAATATTTTGCAATGTAATGCTTTGATGATTGCAAAATATTTTGTGATGTTATGTAATGCTTTGATGTGATGTTGATAATGTTTTTGAAAGAGATAGGTAATGCAACTTTGTAGTGCTTTTGAAAGCATGATATGATGTTCGTAAATGTTTTTGTGATGTATTGATATAATGTTTACAAAATTCTTGTAGGATGATTTTGTGTCATTCTTTTGCTTTTGTTGTTTGAAAGCAAAATGCTTTGATAAATATAATGATTTGATATTGCTAATTTTCTTAACACATGAGAGAGGGTAACAAGAGTATATAAGTCCGTTACCTAACACATATGTAAATATTTACATGTACGTGAGGAATTGGACTTAATACTCATTGCCACCTCTGATGTGTTTGATTGAGATTTATTTTGAAGATTTAGAAAGGGTTATCTTAAATATATATTCCATTATTGATGTATTTAATGTTTGTAAGTATGAATTTTGATGATAAATAAGTTTTTAGGAGGTAATTTTTTGATTGTGTAAATAGTTTTTCGTGTTTTTTAAATTTTTGAACATAAGAGAGATCTAGGGACATGGTCCTTATAAGGTATGTAAATGTTTACATGCCATGATGCATGGAGTGGTACTAGAGCACATATGATGTGTTGAAATATTTAAGAATTTTTAGGGTAAACAAAATATTTTAGACTGAGGGTAATGCTCCCATATGGATGATCCAAGAGAAGAAGAAACCCTTCTCCTTTGCCTCGTGTGTGTACAAATAATTGTATATGCATAGAGCATGGGAAAAAGAAATCTCCTTTTCTAGGAGATCCATGTGATAGCATGACCCTTAGCCTAAAGGATCTTGTTGTATTTAAAAATATGACATCCATGTTGGCTTATAAGCCATTAAGAAGCATAGGAATTTGATAATCGACTGCTTGGCATAGTCATAAATGATTATGGATACATAAAGTGTTGATTATCAAACCCCTATGTTCCTAAAGGGTCTATAAGGTAGCTAGGATGTTTTTTTTGTTAGATGTGATGATTTTTAGAAGAAATGATAGTTTTTTGTATATCAAGATGGAGGAAGTTCTCTATCTATTGATTGATATTTTGTACAAATAGATAGAGAATATCTAGCCATTTTAATAAATGCTTATGAACATTTTGAGATTTGATGTTTATGGCATATTTGTATAATAAACTAGTTGGAAATAAAATTTTGTTGATCCAATGACTTATTAGGCAAGTAGCTAGTGAAGAGAGTATGATTTGTGGATGTTCTATTATTGTAGAAGACCAGGTGGCTATGAAGACAACATAGATCCAATGTTTGGTGAAGCTTGCAAATGATTGTAGGCTCACAAGGCATTGGATCCATGGAGCCTCGTAGTCTGATAGATCTATTTGAACAATAGTTTATGAGAGATCTTGATTTTTGTTTGATAGAATGCCAATGAAATGAACCAGGTGGCTACGAGGACAATATTGATCTAGTGCCTGGTAAGATTTACAAATGATTGTAGATCTACAAGATATTGGATCAATAGAGTCTTCTTAAACCGCATGACCTATCAAAGGTGATCAATGAGATTTGTGAAAATGTGATAGCATGTTGATGCAATAAATCAAGAGGAATGTAAAGGCACCATTGATCCATTGCCTGATGAGACTTGCAAGTAATTGCAAAAGTCTATAAGATATAGGATCAATGAAATGTTATGATCCTCATGATTTATTGGAAAGGCAGCGTATGAAGATCTGATTTATGTCTAATTGCATACTCAAATGGTAAGTTGAATGGGAAAGACGACCCTTAATCATCCATTCCCATATAAAGTTGACAAGTAATTGTTAATCCATAGGAGAATGGATGATTAAGGGCTTCTTAGCCCATGCGACTTATCGAATGAGTAAGCTGATGATGATTTTTGTATTAGGTATGATTTTTTTGAACTTAGATGATAGGCCAATCAAGGAAGAAATCAACTAGTGACTAGTGAAATTCACAAATGATTATGAATTTATGAGATATTGGTTGAATGTGATTTCCCATCCCAGGATGGTATGTCAAATGAGTTGCATTTGAAGAATGTGATGAATAGATGTCATGACTTATTTTATAGACTGCTCTTAAAACTCTCTTATGCAATATATCATTCTCACAAAAGGTTTGCAAGGTTATGACGTATTATAGGAGAGGAAGGGGTGTCCTAGAGGAGCCTATTAAATAATCATGAGTTTTGATTGAAAAAAGGCTCTTTTGTTGAAAGATATTGTAGATATGTATTGTTGATGCTATTGTTGTGAAATAATGTTGATAGCCATGGTGTGAATGTATATTGAAATAAAATATAGGGATGATCATGGGTCATCAAGGTTATGGATGATCATGTCATACATTACTTAACCCAAGAAGAGAAGAAGTATGATTGGTATGCAGTAGGAGGCTTGTAACTAGGAATTTTGGACTAAGAGAGTTTACTCAACATATGGTTAGCCTAGGTGGATGCAATGCAGATGTATTTGTAATAAGGATTGGATTTTGCATCATAGTAAATCCCTCCTAACTCTATGGTATGATCAAGCAAACCAGGAAATCATGCAAGGGGTGGAGTGTGTATGATGATATGATGATGTTTATCATGCATTCAATCATATGAACAAGCAAATGACTCGATGTTTTATGCATAGTATCGTTTAAGATGCATGATGTTGATTGGTTCCTTATGTTCTTGGCCATCCAATATGGCTAGGTGGTAAGCTTCAGATCCAAATTTGGCTGTGATGATGAAATGTCCTAACCAATTAGGTTCAAACTTTCCTTTGAGGTCATTGTCAATGTTAGTATTTTTTTATTTTCTTTGAGGACTAGGTCCCCAATTTTGAAGGATCTTGGATGCACTTTCTTGTGATAGGCACATCGAAGCCTATTGTGGTATGTTCTAGATGTTCTAGAGCATTAATGCATTTTTCTTCTAAGAGCTCTAGCTATTGTAAGTGATTTAGGTGATATTCATCTCCTACCGAAGAGTCTTGTAACAAGACTCTTAGAGAAGGTATCTCGAGTTCAAAAGGAAAAACTACTTCAGTGCCATAAACTAAGGTGTATGGCATTGCCCTCATGGGAGTACGCACACTTGTGTGGTATGCCCATAGGGTTGGATAGAGTTGCAAGTGCTAGTCTTGACCATTTTTGTTTACTAGCTTCTTGAGGATTTTGATTAGCATTTTTTTGGAGGATTCAGCTTGTCCATTTCCTTATGGGTAGTATGGTGTAGACCATTTTTTTTGAATTTTTTATTTGGTGCATAGTTTGGCAACTTCCTTATTTTTAAAATGGGTGCCATTATCAACAATTAAGGTAGAAGGTATACCATATCGATTGATGATTTGATTTAGAATGAACTTTGATACTTGAATTCTTATTGTGGTGGATAGGGGCATTGCCTCGACCCATTTAGTGAAATATTTTATAGCGGTGATAATGAACTTGTGTCCATTTGATGATTGAGGGTTGATCTTACCTATGATATCCAATCCCCAAGAGGAGAAAGGCCAAGGAGATGTGATCGGTTGTAATTCTTGAGAAGGGGCATGAACAAGGTTGTCATGTCATTGACACTTGTCACATTTCTTAACATAGTTGTGAGCATCCTTTTCCATAGAGGGCCAATAATAGCCCATCCTAAGGAGCTTCTTGGCTATGGCTAGTCCACTAAAATATCTACCACATGATCCATCATGGGCTTATTTTATGATATTTTGGGCTTCTTTTGTATTTACGCATCTGAGGAGTATACCTTCAAAGGAGCATCGATATAAGATATCTCCAATGATGACATATTTGCAAGATTTTAGCCTAAATTATCTTCACTTTTGAGAGTTGGATCCCTCAAGGAATATTCCCTCTTTGAGGAATTTAAATATGTCTTGATACCATGGTTCTTGTGGTGTAGATGCTTCGATAGTGCATATGTTGAGAGGTTGTAGACATGATTTGATGGTAGAAGATTTGTTAATTGATCTTATGATAATAGAAGCTTCTTCATCTTCCAAATCTAAGGGAATGAGAGATGCAATTGTAGCCATAGCATCAACATGATGGTTGCTAGATCATGGTATGGCTTCTATGGTGATTTGGTTGAAGTGAGTTTTCAACATGTCTACAATGTCTTTGTAAGGTTTTAGCTTCTCATATTTGGTTTGATAAGTATCATTCACTTGGTTGATTACTAATTGTGAATCACCATATACTATTATGTTTTTGATATTTAGTTTTTTTGTGGCCCTAAGACCTAGGATGAGTGCTTCATATTCTGTTGTGTTGTTAGTACATGAGAAGTAAATTTTAAAAGATAATGGAATGAGTTGTTGTTGTGGGGTGACTAGGATAATTTCTGCCCCTATGCCTTTAGCACATCTAGCTCCATCAAAGTACAAGATCCAAGTTTTAGGTTCTTGGGCTTCTATTGAGAAGATTGTTTCATCTGGGAAAGACATGCTTATGGGATGTTTTGATTCTAAAGGGGATGCAACAAGTTGATCAGCTATAACTTGTCCCTTTAGTGATTTTTTATTTATGAATTCTATGTCAAATTCATTGAGGGCTATGACCCATTTTGTAATCCTACCAGATAGGTAAGGCTTTGACATAAGGTAGTGCAGTGGGTCTACCCTTGCTAAGATGTAGGTATTTTGACTAAGCATGTAGTGTCTTAGTTTGAGATATGAGAATACAACTACTAAGAAAATCTTCTCTAATGGTGTGTAGTGAGTTTCATAGTTTACCAAAGTTCTACTGATGTAGTAGATTGCTCTTTCTTGGTGTTGTTCATCGTATTGGGCTAATAAAGCCCCAAGGGCATGCTCAGTGGTTACTATGTATAGCAATAGTGGTTGGTTTAGGTTTGGTGATACCAAGATGGGTGGTGTCAAGAGGTAAGTTTTTAGAGCTTTAAAGGCTTTTTGACATCCTTCATCCCATTCAAATTTTATCCCTTATTTAATAATTTGGAGAAAGGTTGACATTTATCTACAAGTTGTGATATGAATCTACGAATAGCTTGTAGTTTACCTTGCAAGATTCTTAATTTAGTTAAGTTTGTAGGTGGTGACATGTTTGTTATGGCTATAATTTTGGAGGGATCAACTTCAATCTTATGATGGGATATAATGAATCCCAATATTTTTCTTGATGTTACCCCAAAGATACACTTTTGAGGTTTTAGCTTGACTTTGTAATCTCGTAATATTTCAAAAATACATCTAAGATCTAGAGTATGGTTTTGTCTTTCCTAAGATCGACCTAAGATGTCATCCACATAGTCTTCTACTATTTTATGCATAAGGTCATGAAATATGTATGTCATGGCCCTTTGATACGTTGCCCCTACATTTTTAAGGCCAAATGGCATGACCTGATAGTAGAAGGTTCCTCAAGGGGTAGTGAAAGTTATTTTAGATTGATCTTCTGGTGCAATATTAATTTTATTATAGCTTAAGAATCCATCCATTAAATATAGCATCTCAGATCTTGCAGTGAAGTCCACTATCATGTCTATGTTTGGCAAAGGGAAATCATATTTTGGACAAGCATTGTTTATATCTCTGAAGTCTATGTAAATTTGAATGGATCCTTCCTTCTTAGTGATAGGAACGATGTTGGATATCCAATCCAAATAATCTATGGCCTTTATGAAGCCAACATCTAGTAATTTTTGTAGTTCATATTTTACCAAAAGAGCGACTCTTGGATGTATTTTTCTTAATTTTTGTTTGATGGGTTTGGCGTCAGGGTGCACTACCAAATGGTGGACTACCAGTGAAGGGTCAAGTCCTGGCATGTCATCGTATCCCCAAGCAAAGATGTTAGAGAATTCCTTTAGTAGGTTTGTGTATTCTATCTACTCTTCTTGAGTTAGGACTTTTCCAAGTTTGATAAGGTGAGGATCTTGATCCATTTTCTGATGTTGATATCTATCATTTCTTTGATTAAGGCTTGTGATTCATCCTCAAAATGAAGAGGGGCATCTATTATCCCTAACTCTTCAAGTTCTTGTGGATCCATAGATGTTTGTTCCAACCCAGGAAGTTGGGCTGAGTTTAAGTTGAAGATTTATTTAAGAGATTCTTCTATAGGATAATTATCCAAAGAATCTTCAAGATTTTCTTTGGTTGCTATTGATTTTGGATGAACCAATTCTAGCATGTTAATGCTACCAAATCGTATGGTTTTGTGGGGTGTTTGGTTAAGGAGTGACCATAGTTCTTCTTCATCCTCATCACCCCATTGAGAGCCATGTAGTGATTTGGGATAATTATCCTCATTATCTTCTTCTGATAGAGGAGAAGGTTCATTTTTTCTAGGGATGAATCCGATCCCACATCATGTTGGCCAAGGTTCAACTTCTAGGGGTTCTTTGATACCCTATTCATAATGACCTAGGCCTTTGCCTTGATAACCCATGTTGGAAAGCATTTGTTTAGCTATAGAGAATGAAGATGATATGTAGCATGTAGTGTATGTTCATTCACTTGGCATGAAGTTATACCCTTGAATATTTTCATCAAAGGTAGTTCCCCCATGAATGAAAGCACAAGATCCTATTTGGATTTTGAGTCCTTTTCTATTGGGCATGCCTATGTCACGAGGAGATAGGAACATGCTTACTAGTTCTATGAAAGGATCTAACTTTTGATAAATTATATTGACTTGATCATTGGAAGAGGATGATTGGGGAGTATCCCCTAAGTTTATGAGGGGTTCCTCTAATATTTTCTTTCCTTTGTCTACTTTTGGTTGATCACTTGATATTGCTCATTGTATGGAAGGGCAAAGATTAATCTCTTGTAGGTCGATAGAGTTGCACATGGAAAAAGGTTCTAGATCTCTAGGAACATGGATAATCCTCCCTTGATACTCATATTTGAGACATTGATGTAAGGTAGAAGGCACTGCCCTCATAGCATGTATCCAAGGTCTTCCAAGGAGCATGTTATATGTTACATCACATGATATGACATAGAAGAGGGTGTTTAGGACATGAGGCCCCACTTTGATAGGTAAAGTAATAGTGCCTGTTACCTCTCGTTCTTCGTTGTTGAAGGCTCTAATGATGAGGTTCAGATTTTTGTAAATCATTTTTGGTTAAGTCAAAATTTTACAAGAATTTGATATTGCATACATTCAAGGTTGATATGTTGTCCACTAGGACTCTCTTGATATATTTATCACCTACTTGAGTTATGATGTAAAGAGGAGAATCTCTTGATATGGTTTCAAGAGGGGTATCTACCTCATGAAATGCTAAGATAGCATTGTTTACTCTAGCTAGTCCAACCATGTTGGTGATATCATTTGGAGATATGTCTTGAGGGACTTCTTGCTCACTTAAAAGTTTTAATAATATTTCCCTATGAGTAGGTGATGTTTTTAGCAATTCTAAAAGGGAGATCTTTGCGGGCACCTCCTCTAATTGTTGATGGAGATCGAAGGTATGCAAGGTGTTTTGAGAAGGTGTGAGCACCAAAGGTGACTTATTAGGAATGTTGATATTTGTTCTTGGGATAACCAATGGAGGTTGATCCAAAGATTGATTCTTTGCTTGTTTCCTAGTCATGATGTAGGAAGATCTTGATAAATGCATAGTGCCTATGAAGTTGGCTGATTTTTTATCATGTGTTGGCAAGGGATCTTGAAAGATCCCCATATTTTTGTTGGGATTTTTTGGTTTATTGAACATTATTTTTCCTTCCTCAATGAGGTCTTGGATAATGTTCTTTAAAGTTCTACATTTGTTGGTAGTGTGTCCTTCCATATGGTGAAAATCATAATATTCATCCTATCTATACCAAAATAGATTTTCTTTGGATAAATCCCAAGGCTTGATAGGTAGAAGTTCCACCAATTTAGAATCAAGGAGCATCTTTAGCATAGATATTTGACTTTGTCTAGTATTTGTATATTCTCTTTTGGGTTTTTCTTCTCTTTGGATGACTAATTTTTGAGGAACATTTTGAGTTATGTTTATATTGTTGTTTTGATGAGAGTCAGTTACACCATCTCCTACAACATGTTTGTTTTTGTATTACCCCTTGCTAGGGGGTTTTTCATCTTCTTTCTTGTTATAGTTGAGTTGCCCTCATCTTATGAGGATGACTTCTACTCTTTTAGCCATATCAATGACTTCTTCAAAAGAGGTTAGGTTTATCATTTCCAAGGGATATGATAATTGTTCATGAAGGTTTCATATGAAAATATGTAAGAGTTATTTAGGAGGAGGAATATATTGAAGTCTTCCTACTAAGCCTCTCCATTTGGCTAAGAAATCTAAGAATTTCTCGATCTTAGATTGTTTGAGTTGATAAAGGTCATCTATGGTAACCTTATCTTCTATGTAGATTGAAAATTGTTTGATGAAGGTTTCCATAAGTTCCTTGAACTTCTTGATGGAATGATGAGGTATTTGAAAATACCATTCCAAAGCTAAACCACTAAGACTTTTAGGGAATAACCTAAGGAGGAGTTTTTCATCATGATTGATGTCACTACAAGCTATTTGAAATAGCCTTAGATGGTTAATGGGGTCTTGCTTTCCATTGTACATTTGAAATTTGGGAGTTTCAAAGTTCTTTGGAAATGGATGATTAACGATCATTGGATCTAATGGCTCATTGTAGAACTCTTCAAAAGAGTACTTTAACTTGGATGTTCCTTGAAGAGAGGCAATTTGATGCTCAAGTTCTTTGAACTTGGAATCCCTCTTTTCTAAGTCTAAGATTTTAGTGTTGATATCTTGAATATCATTTGATGGAGGGTTTGGTGGAGTAGGCAATGTTATCAAAGGTTGCATAGGTGGTTGAGCAAAATCTTGAGACATGAATGGTAGATTCATGAGAGTTGAAATATTTTGATTTGATGTTATGGTGGGAGGGACTTGGCTAAGTCCCATGTTGTGAGTGAGAAAGGGATTTGTAGTATTGATGGGAATTGCATCATTAGGAGATGCTAAAAATGGGTTACCCATGGTAGGAATCCCCATGGATATGGTTGGAGATGTTGTAGAATCGGTAGGTTGTGCCATAGCCACATTGAGACTTGCCAAGTTGTTTCGAGTTTCATTGATTTGAGCAATAGTTGATTGATCATTAGAATGTTCAATATTATCATGCATTGTAGTTGATTCTCTTTCCACTTGTTCTCTAAGTTCATCTCTAAGAACATCTAAAAATATATCTTTGTTTCTTCTAATGTATTCTCTAACATGATCTATGGTTTGAAAAAAAATTTGTTCAATAACTTGTTCTTGTTCCCTACTCACTTGTTGTGACCAAGGATTTTCTTCTTGCTCATGGGTGAAGACCTCATGAGATGAAGAGGGTATACCCTTGTTTCAGGTGTTGTAAGGATGTTGAGACATGGTTTGAAAGTTTGGTTTTGAAGGAGATTGATTTATTAAAGTTTTGTTTCCAGAGTACTTATAGCAAAGAAGAGAAGATGTTTGAAATCCTTATGTCACCTTGAAAAGCAGCCCTCCTTGTGACTCCCACTAATCCACCGTGATATACTAGCCAAAGAAGATTGCTCCCCTAAGGTTTGTACTTTGGTTTACTCAAGGGGTCGTTATCCTTCCCCCAGTAGGATTAACAATTGGTTATGTTCTTGTTATCTTGATTTAATGTGATGTAAGCTATGCAAGAAAATTAGATGATATTGTTTAAGTTTAACAAACTTTTATCTTTGTTAAGGCAAAAGGAGTGTTCACATTGGGTTCACCAAATATGTAGATGGGAAAAATGTTCTTTCCTCTTAAAAGTCTAATTAATGTCAAGCATGCATGGGGGAGATTCACTGGAATATCTGCTTCCCCACTTGAGGGTCTCTTTCCAAAGGAGACCCCAAGAATATGGATATTCTCAACACGATTAGACCCCTACTCAATGATTTTTCTCATGCCTTGTAGAAGTTGATGTTATGCTTGTTTGATTGGTGTTTTATATGGGTTTATTCAAAGAAAACACCTAAGGCTTGGATCGCTAATATCTTGACTCTTTTTCGAGCCTTAACGATTATTTAAGACTTAAAAATGAAGATCATCTAAATGCATGCTAAGCTTATATCACACAAATGCAAGAATACAAGAACTATCTTATATGCTTTTCAATTTTTATGAGTTTAACTAAGGAGATTTTGATATTTCAAGGTAAAACAAGAGAAGATGCAAGAAGACAAGTTAGCCTAAATGCAACTAAATGATTTTTGATTTCTTTGCCTATGTGCTTGAAAATGACCAAGAAACTAAGATTTAGTCTAAGGTTCCTTGATTGACTAATTTAGATGTGTTTTGTAAGCAATTAGGGTTTTAGTTTAAGATTCCTTAATTCCCCAAATGAAATGTGATTTACAGGTGTAAAATAGCAGAATACAGAAGCAAAACATAGAGAAATGGAAGTTACAGGGCTTAAGGAAGTGCCTAGTGGTAGAATTACCTCTTTTGGAGCCTTTTGCCAAATTTACCATTTCCTTCCTATCACAACCCTCCTTTGAAGGCCTTATCATTGGTATAGATTATATGCTTAATCTTGCTTTGTAGTTGAAAATATGATGAGTAGTTAAAAAATATTTGATTTTTTGAGTATGGTACTATTGATATTTTCCTTGATTGTAGGACTAGGTGTAGGGTAATGGAAAAGGGGTCTAGCAAAAAATCCATCCAATAGGTTCAATTAATACCAAATTTACAAGCTAATAATTAATATTAGTATTGGTATAAGATAAATTAATTATGAGAAGATAACTAGTGTAATTATTAATGATATTTAGAACGGTTGGGCGATTTGGCGGGAAACTCTCTGCGCAGGCGACAGGCGATGTTCTAGGGTTTGTGGAGCGAAGGAAGGTCCAGGACATCGGGTGGACTACCGTAGCGTTTTGTTCTTGTGGATCTGAAGGATCGTTTGCTGCCTCAGGAGGGCCCAATGGGGTCTCCTCCAGACCCTCTCTCTGGGAGGAAGAGCTCTTACGCTGAACTGCTAAAAGACAATCCTTCGTCTTCTAACGACGAAGCTCAGAGAAACACTCTTAATACGATATTCAAGAATGCTGGCAAGAGCTCAGCAGCGCATCGAGTTAACGGATGTCTCCCAAAATCCGCCACAAGACCCAAGATTGTAATCGAACCAAAGCTGGTCGAAGACACAATCCTCTACAAAGCCAACCATGATTTGATTTGTAAATTCATGGGTATCCGACCTACCCTAAATTTCTTGCACACTTGGGTCAGACAGAACTGGGAGCCCCATGGTGAGTACTCCCTGTGGTTTATTAGTAACGGGTATTTCATTGTTAGCTTTTCTTCTTTAGCTGATAGAAACAGGGCGTTTGAGTCAGAGAAGAGAAACCACGGTCCGACAGGGTTATTTGTTCAACCCTGGAGAGTGGGATTCGATCCTCGCATCGAACCCATGGCTGTCCCGGTTTGGATCCGATTGTACGCTCTTCCAATGGAGTTTTGGGGGGAGCAGGTCCTGGAAATGATCGGTAACTCCCTTGGTAGACACCTGGGTGTCTCCAAGGACACCATAGAAGGTAACTCTGGTGTCTTTGCTAGAATCTGCATGGAAATGGATATTAGCCAGCCTCTCCCAGCAGAGGTGGAACTGGAACTGGCAGAAATATCTTGGATCCAACAGTTAGACTATGAGGCTCTGCCTTTCAGATGCAGAGTCTGCCACAAGCATGGGCATTTGGCCCGGTTTTGTCCAAATATTTTGAACACTAAAATGGAAGCCCCGTCTGGAATGCCAAATCGCCCTAGAGAGGGTAAGTCTACTCCTGCCAAAGAAACATCCAATACTCCTCAGGGTAATGAGGGTCAGAAAGATGGCTTTGAACAGGCCAAAAGAAGGAGAAAGCAGAAGAAAAATGGTAAGGAGCAATTACAATCCAAGCCAGCCAACAGATATGAAATTTTTAAGACATTAGTGGATCAGGAGGACCAAGACATGGAAGGAGTGGATGGGAATATTGAGGTCCATAACATCCACACTCATGTTTCTCCCTCATCTCCTCCTGTCTTAGAACAGGTGATTGAGCCCACTGAGTTACTGCAACCAGAAGATGCAGGGGCACTGATAGTGCACTCCCAAGCGCCGCCAGTAGTTAAGGATGTCAGCATGGGAATTGCAAAAAAAAATAGAGAAAGGCCAGCCCTGGGGATATCTCAGGTGGAAAAGAGATCCAAAAATAGCAATACTCAAGGAGCGGGCAGAAAGTCAAATAAGGATCTGATTGCAGCTCAAGGAGACAAGCTGATCAATGGAGGATCGGTGAGGACAATTGATTCTTACTGCTCCCAAGGTTTTCAATGATTATTCAATCTTGGAATGTTAGGGGTTTAAACAGTAGAACCCATCAATCTGTTGTTCTAAGACTATTAGGAAAATGTAAAACAGACTTTTTGCTTATCCAGGAGACGAAAATGTCTTTAGATCTTATGAGTAAAATAGTTAATAGAATCTGGAGGGGCGCTGGTCACATGGATGTGGCTGCCCAAGGTGCTTCAGGGGGGATTGTTACTCTTTGGAACCCTCTGGAGTGGACTGCACTAGAACATATAGCTTGGAGGGGTGTTCTCACATCTCATTTTAGGAATAATGTCACAGCTGAACATGTCTTAATCACTAATTTTTATGGGGCCCAAGACCTTGATGGTCAGAGGCTCCAATGGAAAGTTGTACATAACATGAGGTCCTCCAGGGAAGACTTAGACTGGATTATTGCAGGGGATTTCAATGCAAAATTATCTGCTCGAGAGCAAGAAGGTGGAACCCCAATTTTGGATCCAGGGGATCGGCTTCTGATTGCCCAAGTCCAGGCCTTTCAATTAGTGGATGTTAAAGGCCCTGGAACCTACTTTACTTGGACCAACAAGAGGAAGGAGCCACACAGCAGGAAGGTCAAGTTAGATCATTTTCTGGTTTCGGAGGAGGCATTTGTAAAGTGGAACACTAAATTCCAGATTTTGGAGGGCCCAGTTTCAGATCACTTTCCCATTTTGTTGGAGGGAGGGACTATGACAGGGCAGCATCACAGGCCTTTTAAATTTGAGAATTTTTGGTTACAAAAGGAGGACCTTCGAAAGAAAATTCCACAATGGTGGGAAGAAGGCCGTCCACCTTTTGGGACAGCAATGTTTAGATTTCACAAACAGCTTCATTTTGTCAAACTTCAACTGAAACAATGGAGGAAAGATAATAAGTCAGATTTCCAGCTCCAACGTGCCCCCTTGGTGGCCAGATGGGAGGAGGTTCAAAAACTCTTTAGGGAAGGAACAATTACTGAGCAACTCAAATCCGAGGATGATGCCTTGCGCAGAGCGGTTGAGGCCATTGATAACCAAGAGGAGATTTATTGGAAACAGAGAGCAAGAAATACTTGGTTATTAGAAGGGGATAGAAATACCAAATTTTTTCATCGGTCAGCTTGTGCTAGGAGACAGATGAATAACATGGAAGCCCTTAAAGATGAGAATGGACATTCCTTTGATACTCTTCCTGGTATGCACTCCCATTCAATCGATTACTTTTCTAAACTTTTTAAGGAAAGTATGGAGCAGGATGTTGAGGCTCAGAACGAAGTTATTAATGTCATACCTTCTATTATTTCTGAAGAAGAAAATCAGGCCCTTCTTAGACCCATTGATAGAGATGAATTAAAAAATGTGGTCTTTGGAATGAGTACTGGCAAATCTCCAGGTCCAGATGGCTTTCCTATTGAGTTTTTTCAGGCCTTTTGGGATACTTTGGGGGAGGATGTTTTGGCTGTCACAGAGGAATCCAGAACTAATAAAAGAATGCTTAGGGCAATAAATCATACCTTCATCACCTTAATTCCTAAAGGGGAGGAGGGGACTCATATCTCTGATTTCAGACCTATTGCCTTATGCAACGTGATTTATAAAATAATCACTAAGATAATGGCTGAGCGGCTCAAACCTCTCCTTCATAACATCATTTCTTCAGAACAAGGGGGTTTTGTTGAGGGAAGACAAATCTTGGATGGGGTGGTTCTCGCTCAGGAGGCTATCCATACAATGCAAAAATTTGGTAATAAAGGGATGTTCATTAAACTGGATATGTCCAAGGCTTATGACCGGGTGGAGTGGAGCTTCTTGTCTAAAATGATGGCAGCCTTTGGCTTCTCCCAGGGTTGGATTGATTGGGTCATGAGCTGTGTTTCTACACCCTCTTATTCTGTTCTTATCAAGGGTCTTCCCTCGCAACCTTTTGGAGCCACCCGTGGTCTTCGCCAAGGAGACCCTTGCTCTCCCTATCTTTTCCTCATTTTGGCTGAAGGATTAGGTAGACTATTCTTGAGGAGAAGGCATCAAGGCCTTCTAACAGGTATCAAGGTAGGGGAGGAAACTCTGACTCACTTGCAGTTTGTGGATGATACTGGATTGGTTGGTGTGGCCAATTTCAGGGAAGCTAGAGGAATCAGAGATACTCTTAATGTCTACCTTAGGGCCTCAAACCAGGCCCTCAATGACAAGAAGTCCAAAGTGGTCTTTTTCAATCTTGACCAAAGGCTGCAGGACAGAGTTATTGAAATCCTGGGATTCACTAGGACTTCTCTTCCAATAGTTTACTTGGGAGTTCCCTTGCATTTCAAAAAATTGAAAAAAGACATCTTGAAGGACCTATTGGAAGGTATCAAAGATAGAATGAATCATTGGTCCCATAAATGGTTAAGCTATGGGGGTAGATTAACTTTCTTGCAGTCAGTTATTCAGGCCATGCCAATCTATAAATTCTCTATCCTGGCTGCCCCTCATACCATATGGAAAGAGCTGGACAAAATGGCAAGAAGATTTTTATGGGAAGGTGCAAAAGGGGAGAAAAAATGGGCCTTGGTTGGGTGGGATAAAGTTACCCAGCCCAAGGATAAAGGAGGGCTGGGACTGAGAAGCTCCAAGCTTAATAACAAAGCTTTGGCTGGAAAACTGTATTGGAGGTGGATTTCCCAGCCAACCTCCTTATTTAGCAGAATCCTCACCAGTAAATATTTGGGTCATGTCCACCCCAATGAGGTGGGCCGTTTCCCCCTGGATGGTACTGGATCCTTAGTGTGGCAGACTCTCAAGCTTGGATCTCAGGTTATCAAAGACCAATTATTTTGGAAAGTGGGGAGAGGGGATAAGGCACGTTTTTGGACTGATTCTTGGGACCAATATCCACCCATCATTGCTTCGTTTCCCGAATTACAACCAATCAAATCTGCCATAGAAGCCAAGGGCTGGACTCAAATTGAAAGCTACTTCAACACCAGCCAGATGGGGGAGTATAAGCTTAAAAATTTTAAGAGGTGGGAGGAGTGGCCAATTACAATACCTCCGGAGCTGGCACCCATCTTGAACAAAATCTTGACAGAAAGGTTTCTCACAGGGAGGGATGAGGAGGATGAATTAGCTTGGGGCTATGGGAACCTTGGGGTATATACAGTAAAGGACGGATATGAAAAGATCCTCCCAGAGCCTCCCCCACACTCATTTTTGGTTCAGGATTGGAGAAAGATTTGGCATTCCAAGGGCTGGCCGAAAGTTAATTTCTTTGCCTGGCAGTTTATGCACAATGGGATTCTCACCTTTGACAATCTCCGAAGTAGAGGAATCATCGGTCCTTCTCAGTGTGCTTTATGCCACAAGCATGAGGAAACAACGGATCACCTGATGTTCGAATGCCCTTTCACGCGTCAGATTTGGAAGCACTGGTTTTCTCACTTTAAACTCCAGGCTCATGGTGATCTGAATCGAGCCAATATTTGGGAAAAATGGAAAAGGGGCAGATTTAAATCTATAGCTCTCCGAATTGGTTGGGAGCTTGGCTTACTTTTCATCTGGTGGCAAGTGTGGCTGGAGAGAAATGCCCGGATTTTTAGAGAAACTTTCTCCTCGATTGACGGAGTTTGGCAGGTCATCTGGAGCAAAGTCTCAGAAACTGTTGCCATCTATGCTGAAGAGGAAAATCAGGTTGGTCTTGGGTCTCTGGAAGAGAGAGTTGAAGAGCAAGAGAGACAAGACAGAGCTAGTTGGAAACCTCCCCCAGAAGGTTGGATCAAAATCAACACTGATGGAGCTGCAAAAGGCAATCCGGGCAGTGTCGATATTGGTGTAGTTTGTCGGGATCATGCTGGTTCAGTGCTCTACTGGGAACTGCAAGGCTTGGGCAGAGCCACAAACAATGAAGCCGAAGCCATTGCCATCAAAGCTGCTTCCATCTGGGCTGTTAAGCAGGGTCACAGGAGGATAATTCTCGAATCCGATTCTCAAGTCCTGGTTGGCGCTCTTGATTGTATGAGGAACTTTTCTTCGAAAGCTTGGAGGCTACGGATTCTGATCTCTCAAATCAAGGAACTATGGAGGGAATTAGATGACGTGATCCCTGTCTATGTGAGTAGAGATTTAAATAAGGTGGTCGATTTCCTTGCAAAGATGGGTGCTGAGAAAGAGGTAGGGGTGCAGCTGCATAGTGACATGCCTCTGGTGGATGAAGTGATCAGGCAGGGTCTAGAACGATCCTTGCGACAATGAGTAAGAAAAATGCTAAGGGTGGTTTTTGTCACGATTTCATGACCTGTTGCACCGTCGCGGCCTTTGCTGGAAAGCTGTCACGATTTCGTGACATGTTGCGCTGTCGCGGCCTTTGGAGTGAAGCTGTCGCGATTTCGTGACATGTTGCGCTGTCACGGCCTCTATTGGAAAGTTGTCATGATTTCGTGACATGTTGCACTGTCGCGGCCTTTGCTGGTAAGTTGTCACGATTTCGTGACATGTTGCGTTGTCGCGGCCTTTGGAGAGAAGCTGTAGCGATTTCGCTACCTGTTGCATCGTCGTGGCCTTTGGAGGGTAGCTGTCACGATTTCATGACCTGTTGCGCCGTCACGGCCTTTGGTGGGAAGTTGTCACGATTTCGCGACCTATTTTGCTGTCGCAGCCTTTGGTGGGAAGCTGTCGCGATATCGCGACACTTTTGGAAAAAGTGCGCCAAGGGGGAAAATCGTCGCGATATCGCGACAGTTTTGATGAATAGAAGCCAACGGGAAAAACCGTCGCGATATCGCGACACTTTTGACAAATGGACGCCCAGGGGGAAAATCGTCGCGATATCACGACATTTTTGCAGAACTGGCACCAGGGGGAAAATTCATCGCGATATCGTGACACTTTTGCAGATTGGGCACCAAGGAGATAACTCGTCGCGATATCGTGACACTTTTGAAGAAAGGACGCTAAGGGGAAAACTCGTCGCGATTTCGTGACAGTTTTGGAGAACAAGCATCATGGGGGAAAATCATCGCGATATCGCGACACTTTTGAGGAATGGGCGCCAGAAGGAAAACTCGTCGTGATTTCGTGACACTTTTGCTGAAGGGGCACCAAGGGGAAAACTCGTCGCGATTTCGTGACACTTTCGGAGAACTAGCGCTATGGGGAAAAGACGTCGCGATATCACGACACTTTCGCAGTTTCGGCGCCAAGGGGAGAACTCGTCGCGATATCGCGACACTTCTGGAGAACAGGCACCTTCTGGATTTCTCGTCGTGATTTCATGACACTTTTGGTGACTGGGCGCTTTGGTGTTGTGCCGTCGCGATTTCGTGACACTTTTGGTGTTTAGCGGCTACGGCGACTGTCTGTCGCGATATCGCGACATGTCGCGATTTCGCGACATGTCACGAAATCGTGACTTGTCACGTTTTCGCGACTTGTTGCTGTGGCACGGCCTTTGGTTGGTTTGGTGTCGCGATTTCGTGACATGTCGCGAAATCGCGACATGTCACGTTTTCGTGACTTGTTGCTGTGGCGCGGCCGTTGGTTGGTTTGGTGTCGCGATATCGCGACATGTCGCGATTTCGTGACATGTCACGTTTTCGCGCCCTATTGTAATCTTGTTTCTCTGCTTTCGGTTGGGATGTTTCTTTTCCCACTTGTAACTGTTCTTTGTTTTAATACAAGTTTTTTTCAAATTTTTCAAAAAAATTATTAATGATATTTATCATTAAAAAATTTTAATTTTTTGATTATGAATGGTGGGGATTATGATTATTTTGTGGTGTTGTCCATATCTATCCCTTCATGTCATGTGAATAAAGGGGATAAATAATTATTTAAAATGGGCAAGGGATAGGAGATCCCGTGAGTGCCTCTTATCATGCTTTAGTGGGAGTTAAATAAAATATCTCCTTGTCTTCTCCTTCCACCTTACATAGGTTTAATATTAGTTAAGTAGAAGCATGGGATAGGAGATTCCTTGAGTGCTTCTACTTGCCCTTAGTGGAGATTAAAATAGATTATCTCCTTTGTCTCCTTTCTCCTCCACTTTGCATGGGTTTGATAATATTTTATTGGAAAGAGGACCTCCACTCCTCTAGTGCTTATCCTTTTGAGATTATTTTATTAGGGCCCTTGCTATTAAATAAGGAAGGGAGGAGGCTTAGAAAGCTAGTAAGAAATGGTAGAAATTCGAGGGAAGGCTAGCTTTGAGGAGGAAAATTTAGAGGAAATTTTAAGACATGATTCATGAAAAAATTACAAATGCTAGGAGGAAGAATTCTCGAAAGATCCACCTAAGTATCAGGTAGGAGCACCTATTCTATGTTATGATTAAATCATGTTTATAGTGAATTTTGAAGGGGTAAATATGAGATTAATTAAGGCTTTCTTTGATTTATTTGAATTTGCCCGAGTTAAATATTGATATTGCTTCTTCTTGGGCCCTGTTGGGCATTTTGAATAAGATTCTTGTTAAGGTTTTATTTGCCTTATTAAAATATATTTACGATTAAGTCTAAATCCCTGGTTGCTTTGGAGGATTTGAAGAATACCTATTGCTTGTTTTTCTTAAGCTATGTAACCACAAGAATTATCACCTTTTTGTTTCATGGTTGAGGACTATAGCATAACATCATATTATCTGTCCTTGGCCCTGTAAACTATTGCTTTCATCTGAAGCAACTCTCGTTGTCAAATATCCAATTGAGAATATGGTGGTAGCATGGTTAAACATGAATCTTTTTTAGCAAGGGTTATATTTATTTATGCCCCTATTAGGATTACCTATAAAATAGGCAAATATGTATGTGTTTAACGTCATCCTTATAAGATACCTTCACAACATTTTTGTTGTGATTAGAGTTTAAGGTATCTTGTATTTTATTTCCTAATATTCTAAAATATTTAAAATTATAATTTGAGCAATACTGTGAGTGCAACTTCATGATCGCGATGCTTGTGCTCAAGTAGGCTTAGATGGAAATGCCCTTCCAAAATATATATCCCACACCTAATGTGTGGTAGGTATAAAGCACCTTAAAAGGGAAACCCCTCCCTTTTAACTTTGACCACCACTCGATGGTCAAGGTAGCCACCACATGGAGGTTGCTTGAGCACTTGTTGAAGTGATTACTTTAGACATGTAGTACATTTGTCTCCCTTTGACCCACTTTTAATTGTTGATATTCTTTCTGATTGGTTATGATTTGGTACTTCATGATTGGTCGATTATTGATATTACTATTTGGTGGAAAATAGATAATTTTGTTTTAAATTCGAGAAGGGATTTATCCCACATGTATTTTGGGGAGGATTCACATAGGTTTAAATAGGCAAATATGCATATGGAAGGATATACAAGCCCCTAGGAACTTGGCTAGACCATGTTTGATTGCATCCCCTATTCATTGATTTCTTTACCCCTTTCTTTTGACCAATTAGTTATCTGCAATGTGGTATTCTATGATTAGATGTTAGATTTCTATGTTGAAGTATTTTTAAAAGGGAATAACCCCATTGTAGCCTAAACACCAAGTGGTGGCAGGGGTAGGCCTTGCCTAGTGGAGGTCAAGGTTGAGCGTCAATGGTGGATGCCTCATTGACCATTTGACTTGATTAGAAATTGGATTGATTGGATTGAATTATGCTGACCAAACTTAATCACCCTTTTTGAATGTAGCTTTTAGGTTTGAAGAAATTAGTTCAGATGGAATCTTTCCTTTTTGTAATTTAACTCTAGGTTTTGGAGACTAAAATCTAGATGAAACCAATCTATTTTGCAAAGAAAGAAATGATTGAGTAAACTCAAAATGAAAGATTAATCAAATTGGGTGTCTTAAAAAGATAAACCTTGTAAGACAAGTATAGGATAATTTTGTGGAGAAATTTTAAGTTAACTATAGTACAATTTTGTGGAGAAATTGTAGGTTAACTATAGGAAAATTTTGTGGAGAAATTGTAGGTTAACTATAGGATAATTTTGTGGAGAAATTGAATACTATTGTGAAATAATTTTGTGGAAAATTTGTAATTCAATTATAGGGCAATTTGGTAGAAAATTTTGCATAATACTATAGGGGGAAAATTTGTGGAAATTTTTTATGATTCATAGGGAATAAATTTAGGGAAAATTTGTATGAAACTATAGGGAACAAATTTGTGGAAAATTTGTATGATTCTTAGGGAACAAATTTGTGGAAAATTTGTATGATTCTTAGGGAACAAATTTGTGGAAAATTTGTATGATTCATAGGGAAAAAATTTGAGGAAAATTTGTATGAAACTATAGGGAACAAATTTGTGGAAAATTTGTATGATTCATAGGGAACAAATTTGAGGAAAATTTGTATGAAACTATAGGGAACAAATTTGTGGAAAATTTGTATGATTCATAGGGAAAAAATCTATGGAAATTTTGTATGATTCATAGGGAAATATTTGGGAAAAATTTGTATGAAACTATAGGGAAAAAATTTGTGGAAAATTTGTATGATTCTTAGGGAAAAAAATTGTGGAGAATTTGTATGATTCTTAGGGAACAAATTTATGGAAAATTTGTATGATTATTAGGGAACAAATTTGTGGAATTTGTAAGTGAACTAAAGGGAAATTTTGAGTAATTGTTTGAGATCAATTTCGTGGAGAAATTGAATAAGTTGTTGGGATAAATTTCCATTCTTGAGGAAATTATGGGGTTTCCTCACTTTATATGTTTTAAGAAAATTAAGAAGATGAATGCATGGTTGCATTAGAATTTCATTTTGTGGAAAAATGATTGCTTTTGGAAGAATGGATGGGGAATCCATTCTTGAAGGGATTATGGGGTCCCTTCTTGAAATTTGTTTTATACAAAATTATTGAATGATAAAATGACTTTCAATATTGAAGAATGAATGTGGAATTCATTCTTGAGGGAATTATGGGATTCCCTCATTAATTTTGTAATATGAATTAAATGAGCAATTCATGATTTTGGGGACATAAGAATTATGGGGTTCTTATGTATTTGTATATATATGATTTGGAAAAAGAAATTATGAGACTCCTTTATATCATTGTATTTGAGATAGTTAAACTTATGAAATAAAATGGATGTTTCAAAGATGAGTTTTTTCCAAAAGGGTTTCCAAAGATATTTTTGAGCAAGGTGCAACAACAGTATTGTCATTGTTGTCAACACAGTCAGATAGATCTGTTGATGCAGTGGACAGGAAGTTCAAAAGCTTTTCAGATGCAGAAGACAGGAGTTCAAAGGTTACTTAGAGTATGTACAGTGATTTTCCAAGAAGACCGAAGTGGCCCATATGCAAAAGATCAAAGAAAAAGACAAGTAAGAAAAGTGTCACGATATCGCGACATATACAACAGGCAAGAAAAACTATCGCGATTTCGCGACATGTTGGAAGAGAGAGAAAAAGTAGGAAAAATTGTCACGATTTCGTGACATGTTGGAAGAGAGAAAAAGCAAGAAAAACTATCGGATTTCGTGACATGTTGGAAGAGAAAAAGGCAAGTGGAAAAACTATCACGATTTCGTGACATGTTGGAAGAGAAAAAGGCAAGTGGAAAAACTGTCGCGATTTCGCGACATGTTGGAAGAGAAAAAGACAAGTGGAAAAACTATCACGATTTTGCGACATGTTGGAAGAGAAAAAGGCAAGTGGAAAAACTGTCACGATTTCGTGACATGTTGGAAGAGAAAAAGGCAAGTGGAAAAACTGTCACGATTTCGCGACATGTTGGAAGAAAAAGAGAAAGTAGGAAGAAGTGTCACGATTTCGCGACAAGTTCAAAGAAAGAGAAAAAGTAAGAAAAGTGTCACGATTTCGTGACATGTCGCATTTTCGTGACTAAAATAGGAGAGAGAAAGTATGTTTGAAAAGTGTCACGATTTCGTGACATGTCACATTTTCATGACAAAAGAAAGAGAGGAAGTAAAAGGCATGATTTTGACAAAAGAAAGCAAGACTTGAAGAAGTGTCATGATTTCATGACAAAAGCAAAGAAGTAAAGTACGAAAGTAGAAGTGTCATGATTTCATGACAAAAGTAGAGAAGAAGACTTTGAAGGCAGAAGTGTCATGATTTTGTGACAAAAGCAAAGAAGTGAAGTATGGAAGCAGAAGTGTCATGATTTCATGACAAAAGTAGAGAAGAAGACTTCGAAGGCAGAAGTGTCATGATTTTATGACAAAAGTAGAAAGCAAGACTTAAAGCAGAAGTGTCACGATTTCATGACATGTCACATTTTTGTGACTCAAAAAGGATAGGAAGGCAGAGAAGCAAAAGTGTCATGATATCGTGACATGTCGCATTTTTGTGACTCAAGAAGGGTAGGCAGGCAAGATAACAAAAGTGTCACGATATCGCGCAATGTCGCATTTTTGCGACAAAAGAATAGAGAAAGTGTATGGAGGCAAAAGTGTCATGATATCGCGACATGTATTTTCAAAGCTAAGAGAAAGAGCAAGGAGAAAAGTGTCGTGATATCGTGACATGTTGTATTTTCATGGCCAAAGCTAAGAGAAAGAGCAAGGAGAAAAAGTGTCGTGATATCGTGACATGTTGTATTTTTGGGGGCCAAAGCTAGGAGAAAGAGAGGAGAAAAAAGTGTCATGATATCGCGACATGTTGTATTTTCATGGTTGAGTTGAAGTCGACGAAGACCGATGATAATCGACTAAAATTAGGGTTTACAATTGTCATGAAAGCCGACTAAGATTAGGGTTTATAATTGACTAAGATTAGGGTTTTCATCACAAGAATTCTGTTATAAAAGGAGGGTTGTTTGGAGATTTGAGGTGTTGTTGAAGTGTGCGAAGTTTGGTCGTAGTGCGAAGAGAGCAGAGTGCATGAAAGGGAGAAGATGATCGTGAAGGTCGATTGTAACGAAGTAGAGTGTGCGAAGTGATTACGTAGAGAAAGTAGAGTGCATAGAGAGGGCAAAGGTGAAGAAAGACCAGTTAGGATCTTGCAAAAACAAAGGTATCTTTCTGTCAATCTTATAGATTCAAAATTGAAGTCCAGGTTGTAGCTTGGCATCAGGGGTTGGTGCTCCTTCCAGTAGTTGTTGGTAAATCAGGGGTTGGTGCTCCTTTCTATTGGTGCAGATAAATAAGGGGTTGGTGCTCCTTCTAGTGGGTGCTGGTAAATTGATTGTAAAGTTGGTGCTTTGCAAAGGCTAGATTTGGATGGTAGTCCAAGCAGTCATTTTTGAGGAGTAGCCACATTGGTGAACCTCGTTAAATCTTGTGTTGTGTGATGCTCTTGTGTTATACTTGTTGTATCTAGTAATTAGTTTTAATTGCTACTGTATTAAGAGCTATAAATTCAAGTTAAAAGAGCTACACTGATTCACCCCCTCTCAGTGTCATTGTAAGACTAACAATTGGTATCAGAGCTAAGTTCCTGTACAAGCCTAACCGGCTAGGGTGATCTTGGAAGTAACACAATGGCAGGTGGTGAAGGTTTCTCATCAAACAAAGCACCATTGTTTGATGGATCTAATTACATGTTCTAGAGAATCAGGATGCAGACATATCTCTGTGCTTTGGGATACGACATCTGGGATTCAGTAGTTAGTGGTTACACAATACCCATCACTCCTCCAAAAGAGGTTGATGAAAAGAAACTGTTTGAAAGTAACTCAAAAGCAAAGAATGCTATCATGTGCGGATTAGCAGACAGTGAACTAGTAAAGATCATGAGCTATAAAATGGCAAAAGAGATATGGGACAAACTGAGGAGTATTCATGAAGGAGACGATAAGATCAAGGAGGCCAAGTTATAGACACATCGAGCTCAGTTCGAAGCATTAAAGATGAATGACAATGAAAACATTGAGGCATATATGTTAAGAGTTAATGGAATCATTAATGCGATCAGAGGACTCGACGAGGATATCGAAGACTCTACCATCGTGAAAAAGGTATTAAGATCTCTTCCTCAAAGGTTTGATTCTAAAGTCTCAATGATAGAAGAAGCTAAGAATCTAAATTATTTTAGTATAGATGAGATGTATGGTTCTTTGACTGCATATGAGATGAGGATAGGAAGATCTAAACCCATAGACAGAGAAGCGGCTTTTAAAGCCCTTAAAGATAAAAACGCAAAACAAGAGTCCGAGGAAGAAGAGACGTCAGATGAAATGGAAGCAAACTTTGTTAGAAAACTAAAAAGGGGAAAAGGAAAATACAGAGGAAAGCTACCGCTTAAATGTTTCAACTATGGAGGCATTGGGCATTTTGTGACTAAATGTCCACTTAAAGAGAAGAACAAAAATGATGAAGGATCGCACCAAGAAAGAAGTGACTGGAAGAAGAAAATGAATTTCAGAAAAGGCAACTTCAAGAAGAAAAGTTTCATCTCCAGGAATGCCAGTTCATCAGAAGACAGCTCCGGTGAGGTTTCTGAAGAGGAAATAGGTGAAGCTCTTTTCATGGCATTTGAAGAAGTAAGATCACAAAAGGAAGAAGGAGTGAACTCTGAAGTATGTGGTGAAAACCTTGAGGCTGAAGTAGATCTAGAAGGTGAGTTGATCTCTGCACTTGAAGAGTGGAGAATAGAGAAGAAAAAGAATAAGAAACTTTCAAAAAGGCTTGAGGATGCAAATGAAATCATATCTAGTTTGAAAGTACAGATAGAAGAATCCAAGAAAATCTTTGAAGATCTCGAAGTGCAAATAACCATGAAAATAGATTATTGCAGCAAGCTAGAAGAAGAGATTGTTGGTTTAAGAATGCAGCTAGAAGAGATGAATAAGAAAATCAGTTGTTATCACAAACGTGAAGTAAGTTCTATGAAGCTGGATAAGATCATAAATGACCAAAGGCCTGTAGGCATCAAATTTGGTCTGGGTTTCATCGAAGGAGAATCATCAAATGGATCAAAGGCCAGAAATGTAGAATCCATAAAGAACAAAGATAAGAAATAGGTTGATCAAGGAAAAACATCTCATGCAAGAGAAAGCAATAATGCCAGGCACGAAAGGAGAATTGACAATGATGGATTCACCAATGTCACACATCAAAGAAGAAGAAGACCTATGGCTCCTACGACAACATGGCAAAGACCTTCACCCAGGTTCAATTATCCCTTTTCTGGTTTCTATTTTAAATGCAATGGCTATGGACATAAAATCTCAGACTGCAAATATAATGTAAGACCAAGGAATTTCACCAAGTAGAAATGCTTTTTCTCCTCTGATGAATTATACAGTAGAATGTTATAACTGTCATAATTTTGGGCACATTGCAAGAAACTGTAGAAGTACATTTGCATCAAATCAGTCTCAGGGAAGAAAATTTCAATCAAATAAGATGATACAAAATAGAAAACTTCCTGAAAAACATGCACAAGTTGTTGATAAGGGAAAGGCAAAACAAGAACCCAAAACTACTATCAAAATGGAGTGGAAAGGAAAAGAGCGACTTAAGGAAGAAAAGGAATCCTTAATCGTACAAACAACATTTAAAGCACAGAATAAATATGTACCATGGATACTTGATAGTGGATGCTCCAGTCATATGACAGGTGACAAACAAAAATTTGAGAAGTTACAGAAATATGAAGGTGGTTCAGTAAAGTTTGGGAATAATGATGGAGCTAAGATAGTTGGCAAAGGATCAGTTAAAATTAGTGAGGGAAAAATTAAGTCAGAGGAAGTCTTGTTTGTGGATGGTTTGAAACATAACCTGTTGAGCGTAAGTCAGATTTGTGATAAAGGTCATGAAGTAGTTTTTATGAAGCAGGGTTGTGAAGTCAGAAAAACAAACAGTGGAAAATTGATAGCAACTGGAGCAAGGACATCTAGAAACCTGTACACGCTCTCAGAGACTTCAAAAGGAGCTTGTTTTATTGGACAGGAAGAAGAAAATTGGTTGTGGCATAAGAGACTCGGTCATATCAGTTTTGATAATCTAGTAAAAATCACCTCAAAAGGGGCAGTGAGAGATATTCCCACCATCAGCAAACCTGCAAACAACATTTGTGCTTCATGCCAAAAGGGGAAGCAAACTAGAGTCACATTCAAAACAAAAGAGTACTACACAAGCAAACCTTTGGAACTAATACACACTGATTTATGTGGACCCATGAGAACACAAAGCATAAATGGTGACAAATATTTTATGTTGTGCATTGATGACTATTCCAGAATGACATGGATATTTTTCTTGAAGCATAAATCAGAAGCTTTTGATATGTTCAAGATTTTCAAAAACCAGGTTGAGAATGAAATAGGAAAGAGGATCAAATGTTTAAGATCAGATAGAGGAGGAGAATTCATTTCAGAAGAGTTTACAGAGTACTATGAAAAATACGGTATTAGGAGACAGTTTTTAGCAGCCAGGACACCTCAACAGAATGGAGTGGTAGAAAGAAAGAACAGGACAGTGCAAGAAATGGCACGGACTATGTTGACTGAAAGCAGACTAGCAGACAGATTTTGGAAAGAAGCAGTCCATACTGTGGTGTATATCCAAAATAGGTACATGCTGAGAACACATGAAAGCAAAACTCCTTATGAATTGTGGTTCGGTAAAAGGGCAACAACAAAATACCTCAAAGTTTTTGGCAGCAAGTGCTACATCAAAAGAACTGAAGATAATCTTGGTAAGTTTGAAGATAGAGCGGATGAAGGTATTTTTGTTGGTTATTCATCAAAAAGCAAAGCTTACAAATGCTACAACAAGAAGCTAAAGAAAATTGTGGACAAGTGCCGATGTTAAATTTGATGAAGGTAGAGAACGAGTAATTAGCTATGAAATGAACTACCCAATTTATGAAGAGGTTATTGAAGGAGATGAGGAAAACGAAATGGAAAAGATACAAAAAATTGACTCGGATGATTTAAGTTGTGATTCAGAAGTGGAAGAAAATAAGAAATTCAAAATAGGTAGCTAGCAGAAAAATCATCCTAGAGAGCAAATAATTGGAGACCCCAAAGTTGGTGTTCAGACAAGAAGAAGAGTAGTAAGTAACTACTCTCTATTATCCAGCATCGAGCCCAAAAATGTTGTTGACGCAAGTAAAGATGAAAGTTGGATGAAGGCAATAAATGAAGAATTAGATCAGATCGAGAAAAATGAAACTTGGGAGTTAGTACCTAGACCTGCAAATAAAAATATAATCGGGACTAAATGGGTTTTTCGAAACAAATTGAATGAAGACGGACAGGTAGTCAAAAACAAAGCAAGATTGGTATGTAAGGGTTATGCACAAGTTGAAGGCATTGACTTTGAGGAAACTTTTGCACCAGTGAGCGAGACTAGAGGCAATTAGAATGTTTCTGGCTTTAGCAATCTACAAGAATTTCAAAGTTTATCAAATGGATGTGAAATCAGCATTTTTGAATGGAAAACTTGAAGAAGAGGTTTATATTGAGCAACCAGATGGTTTCCAACTTGGTGATGATCCCAACTTTGTTTGCAAGTTGAAGAAAGCATTATATGGCTTAAAACAGGCACCCCGAGCATGGTATGCAAGGCTAGACAACTATCTCACCCAACAAAGGTTTAAGAAAGGTATGGTGGATAGTAATTTGTATGTCAAAACAGAAAATGGGCATCTTATTGTTCTTGTTGTATACGTAGATGATATCATATTTGGCAGCAACAAAGATGAGTCATGTAAAGATTTAGCAAATAAGATGCAGAAAGAATTTGAAATGTCAATGATTGGTGAACTTTCGTATTTCCTCGGGTTGCAAGTTAATCAAAATAAGAAGGGCATATTTATTTCTCAAGTTAAATATGTGAAAGAGATGTTGAAAAAATTCACAATGGAGGACTGTAAGCCAGTTAGCACTCCCATGACGACAGGTTGCAAGCTGAGCAAGGATGACAAATCTCCACCTGTTGATCAAACCATGTACAGATCTATGATTGGAAGCTTACTATACCTGACAACTACCAGACCAGATATTTTGCAGGCAATATGCATGGTAGCACGATTTCAGGCTAATCCCAAGGAGACTCATGTGACAACAGTGAAGAGGATTCTTCGGTACCTCAAGGGTACTATGGAGTATGGGTTATGGTATCCAAAAGGTAAAGACTTCACCCTCATTTCGTATTCAGATGCAGATTGGGCAGGATGTGTAGATGACAGAAAGAGTACCAGTGGAGGTGCATTCTATCTTGGAGACAGATTGGTCGCGTGGCACAGTAAGAAACAAGAGTCAGTTTCTCTATCGACAACAGAGGCAGAATATATTGCAGCGACAACATGTTGTACGCAGGTATTATGGATGAAACAAACCCTGAAAGATCTTGGTATTAGCTTCAGTGAGCCAATATCAGTTAAGTGTGATAACACCAGTGCCATTAACATCTCCAAGAATCCGGTTATGCATTCACGCACAAAACACATTGCTATCAGGTATCACTTTTTGAAGGAGAAAGTTGCAGAAGGTGAGGTTAAGTTGGATTTTGTTCCAACTACAGAGCAAGTAGCAGATATCTTCACAAAACCATTGCCCAAGGAAGTTTTTGAGTACCTTCGCAATAAATTGGGAGTGGTCACACTTCCCAAGAATTGACTAGCTACAGGGATCACATTCTCGGGGGAGTGGTCATGATTTTTGCTAAGTGTAATAAATTGTGCCTGAGAATGTTGTGCATGGACTCGGGGGAGTCTGTAGTAGCCCTTTGGTATTATTGTCAAAGGGGGAGAAGAGTTACAGGAAATTGCACATGTGTTGCCAACAATTCCAAAGGGGGAGATTGTTGAGCAAGGTGCAAGCAACAGTATTGTCATTGTTGTCAACACAGTCAGATAGATCTGTTGATGCAGTGGATAGGAAGTTCAAAAGCTTTTCAGATGCAGAAGATAGGAGTTCAAAGGTTACTCAGAGTATGTACAATGATTTTCCAAGAAGACCGAAGTGGCCCATATGCAAAAGATCAAAGAAAAAGACAAGTAAGAAAAGTGTCGCGATATCGCGACATATACAGAAGGCAAGAAAAACTGTCATGATTTCGTGACATGTTGGAAGAGAGAGAAAAAGTAGGAAAAACTATCATGATTTCGTGACATGTTGGAAGAGAGAAAAGAAGGGAAAAACTGTCATGATTTCAGTGAAAAAACATGTTGGAAGAGAAAAAGGCAAGTGGAAAAACTGTCACGATTTCACGACATGTTGGAAGAGAAAAAGGCAAGTGGAAAAACTGTCATGATTTCGCGACATGTTGGAAGAGAAAAAGACAAGTGGAAAAACTGTCATGATTTCATGACATGTTGGAAGAGAAAAAGACAAGTGGAAAAACTGTCACGATTTCGTGACATGTTGGAAGAGAAAAAGGCAAGTGGAAAAACTGTCACGATTTCGTGACATGTTGGAAGAAAAAGAGAAAGTAAGAAGAAGTGTCACGATTTCGTGACAAGTTCGAAGAAAGAGAACAAGTAAGAAAAGTGTCACGATTTTGTGACATGTCACATTTTCGTGACTAAAATAGGAGAGAGAAAGTAAGTTTGAAAAGTGTCACGATTTTGTGACATGTCGCATTTTTATGACAAAAGAAAGAGAGGAAGCGTATGGAAGTAGAACTGTCATGATTTCATGACAAAAGTAGAAAGCAAGACTTCAGAAGTAGAAGTGTCATGATTTCATGACAAAAGCAAAGAAGTAAAGTACGAAAGCAGAAGTGTCATGATTTCATGACAAAAGTAGAGAAGAAGACTTTGAAGGCAGTAAGTGTCACGATTTTATGACAATAGCAAAGAAGTGAAGTATGAAAGTAGAAAGTGTCATGATTTTATGACAAAAGTAGAGAAGAAGACTTCGAAGGCAGAAGTGTCATGATTTCATGACAAAAGTAAAAAGCAAGACTTCAAAAGTAGAAGTGTCACGATTTCATGACATGTCACATTTTCATGACTCAAAAAGGATAGGAAGGTAGAGAAGCAAAAGTGTCACGATATCACGACATGTCGCATTTTTACGACTCAAGAAGGGCAGGCAGGTAGAATAACAAAAGTGTCATGATATCGCGCAATGTCACATTTTTGCGACAAAAGAATAGAGAAAGTGTACGGAGGCAAAAGTGTCGCGATATCGCGACATGTTGTATTTTCATGGGCCAAAGCTAAGAGAAAGAGCAAGGAGAAAAATAAGAGTAGAGGAGAAAAGGTGATATCGCGACATGTTGCATTTATTTTGGGCCAAAGCTAAGAAAAAGAGCAAGGAGAAAAAGTGTCACGATATCGCGACATGTTGTATTTTCGTGGTTGAGTTGAAGCCGACGAAGACCGATGACAACCGACTAAAATTAGGGTTTACAATTGTCATGAAAGCCGACTAAGATTAGGGTTTACAACCGACTAAGATTAGGGTTTTCATCACAAGAATTTTGTTATAAAAGGAGGGTTGTTTGGAGATTTGAAGTGTTGTTGAAGTGTGCAAAGTTCGGTCGTAGTGCGAAGAGAGCAGAGTGTGCGAAAGGGAGAAGACGATCGTGAAGGTCGACTGTAACGAAGCAGAGTGTGTGAAGTGATTGCACAGAGAAAGCAGAGTGCACAGAGAGGGCAAAGGTGAAGAAAGACCAGTCAGGATCTTGCAAAAACAAAGGTATCTTTCTGTCAATCTTATAGATTCAAAATTGAAGTCCAGGTTGCAGCTTGGCATCAGGGGTTGGTGCTCCTTCCAGTAGGTGCTGGTAAATTAAGGGTTGGTGCTCCTTTCTGTTGGTGCAGATAAATAAGGGGTTGGTGCTCCTTCCAGTGGGTGTTGGTAAATTGATTGTAAAGTTGGTGCTTTGCAAAGGCTGGATTTGGATGGTAGTCCAAGCAGTCATTTTTGAGGAGTAGCCACATTGGTGAACCTCGTTAAATCTTGTGTTGTGTGATGCTCTTGTGTTATACTTGTTGTATCTAGTAATTAGTTTTAATTGCTACTGTATTAAGAGCTGTAAATTCAAGTTAAAAGAGCTACACTGATTCACCCCCCTCTCAGTGTCATTGTAAGACTAACATATATATGATGTGTTGTATCTTCATCTTGTGATCTTACATTTGATGCTTTCTAGATCTAGTTATTGGAGTTATGTTTGCACTTCAATGAGATGTTTATTAGAATAAATCATGGACATGAGTTTCATTTGAATATAGATGCAATGTTCTATGCTTTTATCTTACATGGAATGCTCAAAGAGGAAGTCTTTGATTATAGTCTTTTATGAATGAATGTTGTAGTCTTTACATTGTTTAATGATGAATGACTTATGATGCTATGGAAATATCTTGTGTACCTTACTTGTGTAACCTTTTCTTGTGAATTTTTTCACTAAAAAAAAATTCTTTCTTGGGTTGTTTAGAGTTGAGTAATGAGTAGGTCATTACAGTTGGTATTAGAGCCCAATATAGAAAAATGATGCTAGTATAAGGTCCATGCTAGTAAATGGATGCTGGTAAAAGAACCAAATGTTGGTTCAAGACTACAGGTTACTCAATTAGAGTTTAATATTGATAAAAATGTTTCAGTTGTTAAAGCTCTGGTCATAGGACTAGAAGCTTCCATGAATAAACTAAAAATTGCTTAAAATTTGATCCTAGGAAAGGTAGCTTTACTTTGATATGGTACCTTGCATGAAGCAAAAGTGACCATCATTATCAGGTGAGTGATAATATATAAGCTTACTTAGGAGTAGTATCTTGCATGGGGTAAGAATAATCATAACCATTATTGGATGAATGATAATGTGAAAAGTTAGTTCATAGGGATAAAGAACTAACTATAAATAACTAAAATCAACTTTTTGTAACCCCAATCATTTTAGAATGAATGATAAAGTGCAAAATTTTTGAGATGGCACCTTGCACGTAGGTAATATTGACCTAGATCATTGTCAATGGAGTGATAATAGTTAGAATTAAAATGACACCCAAGGATAAGGTATTTAAATAGATTTATATAGGAAGGATTGATGGAATTATATGATGAGATATCAAATGGGTTAAAATGCCAATCAACCAAAAAGCATTAGGTTCTACTTGAAAATTTTGTTTTGCCCTATGAATTTGGTACCTACACAAATCAACCAAAAAAAAATTAGGTTATTTTAATTTAGGAGGTTTATCTGAGAGCTGGATATGGTAGAATACTTTTCTAACAATTGATAAAAATCCTTGTTAAAAGAAATTTTGAGTTTGTTTACCTATTGGAGTGGAAATTGAACCTTACCAAATTTTCTAGTAGGCTTACCAAATTTTCCACTAGAAAATTTGGTTTGAGTGGCGAATTTGGCCCGTATATTCTAGAGAGCCAAAATTGCCAATGACTATACAGGGTGGAAATTTTGGTTTGAATATGAGCTCAAGGTGGTTATAAAGGTTTTTTTGGATGGATTATTTCATATAAGATGCTAAAAATGTAAGAAGATATTCATAACAAAGTTTTTTAGTGATGTGAATGTTGAAATAGCGGGGAAAGATCACAAAGCTTTACCAATTTGTGATCTAAGTGGATGTTTTTATGAAGAACAAGTGAGGGTGCCTCAATGATTATTTTGAACAATTAGAGAGTTGCAAATAGATATATGATAGTGTAGAAGAGTTAGGAATATATAAATATAACTTTTCTATATAATAATATTTATATTTTTTGTGAAATTGATGAAGAACAAATGTAAACATACCAAGAAATACGAAGAAATTATATGAAATGCAATTTTTAATAACTAGAAATAAAAATCCATGTGAATGGGGATTGGAAAGAGGTTGTTAGTGGGATAAAAATGCAATAAAAGGCCTTGTATCCTCCACTATGGTAGTTTGAGATATGAAAAGAAGTGATTAAGTGCTTGAAATACTAGCAAAATAATGCTAAATATGCTTGAAAAGAAGATATTAGCATGCTAAATACTTAGTAAATGAAAGCATAAAAGCATGGAGATAAGAGGAAATGATTAGTATTCATGAAATAAAATGGATAAAGCTAAAAATAGAAATAACAGCTAATATCCGAATGCTATGAAGAGGAATGCTTAAAATAACCCTCGAAGATGAAAGGGTTAGTAAGCAAATGAAGATGGAAAGTAAGAGGGATCCTCAAAAAATGCAAAAATGATGTTAGATGCTTTAAAGAAGACCTGAAAATAAAAATTTGAGAGCCTAAAAGACAATGGTAAGTTTAAAATAAGATGAAATATGAAAATGTAAGAAACTATGCAAGTAAATGGAGATAAACAAGTTAGCAAGGCTATGTAAAAGGAGCTAAAATTAAAGGGGCAGCAAAGAAGTAAATAAGAGAACTATGTTAGGGGTGATATAACCTAAAAATGGTCTCTCTATTGCACCAATATGATATCCTTACCACCAAGCCTCATTTCCTTGCTTGAATATCCTCCAAAAATTCTTGCAAATAGAGAAAAAATACTTTAAATGCTTGCTAGAAAAGAAAATATTGAAATTGGGATTCTAGAGAAATATTGGTAGAGTGTAATTAATCTTAAATATCATGCCAAATTCCTACCCAAGGGGCTACTTAAATATAATTTAGAATAAGGATTGGGGGGAAATTAGTTAGGATCAAATTGAAATATAAGACAGTTAATAGGTAATTGACCAAGCTAACTCATACTAACTTAACACCTCACCCCTCCCCTTGGTGGCTGTCATTTCCTATATATTTAACCCCTTTGGATGACATTAGGGATAAAATTTTAGGTAACAAAGTATTTTTGAAGTTTCTAAAGCATCAAAGCTCTATTGTATTTTGGTCATCTATTTGGCAAGCTTCTAAATGGGGGAGAATCAAAAACATGGCATAGTGACCTTAGATGAGTGCTACTTTCATTCTATATTCATATTAATTTAGCTTATTATTATAATCATTCTCTTTACATTTATATTATGTTGTCCTTATTCATGTTTCATTCTTAACAAGTTCTTTTCCTAGCCTTGCATGTAAGCTTGTTTTGCAAGTCACTCTAGGACATTGATTGGATAATATGTTAGTAATAGCATATTATAATAGTATCAATAGTAGGCCTACACCTTGTGTTAGCTTCATTTCCTTTATTTCTTCTATCCAAGTTTAATTCACCACCTAACATCTGTTTAAGTGGCAAATACATTTCTAGTATCTTTGGTCATATTATCCTAGGGTAATGTCATATCCTTCTGCCTAGCAACCCATAGAATAATTTTTTTCCAATCACATTATGCCTTCACACCATTTTTAAGCCCCTATACTATATTTTTATCATAGATAAATGATTTTTCTTCCTATAATTGTTTTAGGTGGTAAATTTATCTCTTGCAATCTAGCACCATTTTTTCATAGTAATCTAATATCCAACCTATTTGAACCACTCCTATATCAATTTTACATTATTTCTTTTACAATTCCACATCATCAACTCCTTATTTTGGCTCTCTATCATCTCTTTATGATCATAAAAAACTAATTTTCCAACCACTACACTTTTAAGTGGTTGATTCATAAGAGGTATATGCAACATCCATTTTTAGGTTCAATTTCTAATTTTGTGTTTATAATAAAGGGTCTAACTATGCCAATCAAATACCTAGGTGCCTCTTGCTATTTAGAATGCACCTAAAATCTAATTCCACTTTTCAATTTGTTTTTTTGTAGGTCTCAGTGAATTCACAAGCTCCATGGTCTATAGACGGCGATTTTGCAAGGTGGAAAATTTAGCTATAGGAGATGGATTTGTAGCAACCACCAGGTTAGGTAAGTCTACTATTCATATTTCTATTCCTATTTTTAGAAGATTTTATTTACTATATTTTATTTATAACCCCTTTTTTTTTTTTAAGATATTATAAAAAGGAGAAAAAAAAGATAAAAGGAGAAAGAAATATTAGCTTATGTTTTGGCATAAGCTTTTTGTTTTAGGCATTTGAATCAAAATTTTATATAGAATATATGTTAGGCTATACCTATTTTATCTGTATGTTCTTATTGCATCTTCATATTGTTTGGAAAAGAGGAAATAAAAGTAAATTTTACTTCAAAAGCTTTCTTTTCTATCTTAGAATAGCACCAAAAAACCAAAATTACAAGTGAGTTAGCCTATTGTTTGATGCACTTTTTATTTTCATATGCATTGCATTGTCATCCTTGCATATTAGAAATTAGGATAGAACATACCTTAGGTTTTTTTAGAGTGAACTCATCAAATTAGATTTAGGGAAATCTATAAACTACCCTTGGTGAACCCGCAAAAGTTTTCCTCACCAAATATTAAAGCGAGAAATTGCACTAAACAATGGATCAACAATAGGGATTTCTCATCCAAGTGTGGATTGTCCCATTTTGGTGCCCCCACACCAATAATACCTTTATAAAATTATATAAAAAATTATTTATCAAATTTTATGTTAACTTTTTCTCTCTTGTTGAATATCTTTCAAATTTTAATCCTATCAAATTTGACTTTAATATTAATACTTATAACACTATTTGGTGCATTTGAAAGATCTTTATTTATATTATGGTTTAGTACTTACCTAACATTTTCATAACATAATTAATGTCTAATTAATAAGTGAAATATCATCAAAATCCTAATTATTTTCTCCACAACATCATTAAGTATGTAAGTAAAATCAAGGCTAAGCTTGATTAGGGTATAACAATTGTAAGTGCATACAAACAAACCTTACTTATATAGAGCTTGTGCACTTACCTAAAATTTCCATATTAGTGTATAATAAATAACTCAAATATCATCACCTTATAATTATTTTCTCCACAAAATCATTATGTGCACAAGTGGAATGAAGGCCATGAAAGAAATTATTAATGTTAGATATGTACAAAAACACACTTTGCTACACTTAATCTAAAAATACCAATTTTGAAAAGTCATGGTTACCAGAATACTATGAAATATGGTTAATTTAATGTAACATTAAAGAAAAATAATTACTATAAATTTTAGTAGAAACACAAATATATTCAATTATTTATAGAAAATAGTATGCTTTAGTAAATAAACCCATCTTAGAAGTGAACTATGCATGTAATTTTCCAAGATACATTTATTCATTGATACACATAACATTATTCTACTAAATATATTCATTTCCTCAAAGAAAATAATATCCTTTAGAAAATAAATACATCTTCAAAGTGAATTACCTATATGATTTTTCAATTTGGATGCCTGCATTGATACACATCACATTCTTTAGTTTTTTATGAAATATAATTATTTTCATTATTTGATTCTATTCTCATATGTTTTTATGAAATATAATTATCATTTAAATACATAAAATAATTTAATGTATGACATATTAATAACTAAAGGAAACCACCTTAGTGAAGGTGACTTGCAAGAATTAAACTTAATTGGTTTAGTCATGTTAGTATTATTATTATTTGAATCCTATGTTTGCTTAAAGAAATGGTTAAGGTTTGAAGATCCTATGTGTAGAGGGGAAAATCTGCCCTACCACGTACAATTCTCAAAGGTTGGATTTGCAAGAGAAAGCCTTGAGGTCAATCATGAGGGTATTTTGTTCTCTACACTCGGTGCTAGGGGGGAGGAAGGGTTCACCAAGAACGGGTTAAGGACTCACTCCAAGTCCTATGGTTTTTAAGAATATTTGATGTATCTGATTCAAGAAAAACACCTAGATTTGGTCATTCTAGATCTATGCTATAAAAGATAAAGGACAATGCAAAAATGCAGAATGCAAGAGGACAAGAGCTAACCCTGGAATTATTATTTATTTAAATGATTTTCTAACCCTAGGGTTTCAAAAAAAAGCTTTAAGAAAGGTCTAAAGAAGAGATGCACAAACATAATTAACCCTAAGTGCACACTATAAGTTTTTTATCTTTCAAATGCATAGGAATTAATTAGATGTATTTCTTATAAAATTAGATCTAGGATTTACAATAGAAATGTAAAGCACTCAACAAACAACCTAAATACTAATAAAAACACCTAGCTTATCTAGTGATTGATCCTTTCTTTTATCCCTTTATCCAATGCTATCAATAATTCTTGTTCCTGCAAGATAACTTGATAAACACTTGAAAAATATGATTAGCATTAGGGGGCCTTCTTAGGATGCTATATAGAAATTCTTGGAGGTTCAATAGTCAATCCCCTAGGTCATTTTAACTGATATTTGATAAAAAAAATGAAAATTTACCTTGGAAAGAAAAAACCATATCATAATACAACCGAATAAAATGATGGAACCACAAAATATAATATAATACTATGCTCTAGATGCAGCCCAAAATGCAATTATAATATTAGGGACAATAATTTGCTCCTAGATACTATATGGGAAAGATCACACCCCATAACAGGTCACCGTGATTTAGCTCAAGAAGAATCGCATCCTGTAGGGAGTCAGACACGATTTTGTAGAGACTATACAAAAAATAAAAGACAAGTACGATGGCTCGATTACGTCAATCAAAAAATCTAAATATGCATGTAGAAGAGCAAATTCACCTAGAAGAGAGAGAAAAAGCAAATAGAAGGGTTGAGACCTCCTGAATGGTTGATATTTCCTTAGGGCTCCAAAAAAAATCCACCAAGAGGGAGCAACAACAATCAACAATCCAATGCAGCAGCAAACCAATCAGGCTTCACGCTCCAAAGTTAAATTGCTTACAAAATAAGAAGAGATATGTAGATCAATTAGTGAGCACTGGAATAATAATTATCAATCATCATTATTTTCCTTATTCATCGTGCTCAAATAATGAATTAAAACCCTCCTTATATAGTGTATTTGAAGGCGATATGGGCAGGAAAACCAAGGAGGGTCGACATAATATATGCCAAATCTAAAGAATTAGGGTTTTCCTAGAACAAACCCTCAAAAGGTAAAATCATGCCTCATTAAGGCCAATCATGATTTTGCCTATTCAAATTCGTGCCCTGTCAAGTGTGAGCATGATTTTGCATAGAGAGAAAAAGGGTAAAAGAGGGGGGAGAAGCCTAACCCTTGCCTTAGGCAAGTCTAGGGGGTCTCCCAAGAGGATCTAGGAAGATTGCCCACTAAAGTGGGTCAATTTTCCATGTCTACATTTTTCCCCCTCTTTGATGCATTTAAGGCCAAGTAAATGTGTCAAAGAAATATGTAGACCCCTATAGGCAAGAAGACAACAAGCACAGAAAGAAGTGGCCAGGTTTGGGTAAAAATATGATGCAAAAGGGGTATCACAAAGGACACTCTAGACTTTTGCATGCTAGGTGAGACATTATTACCATTAATACCTCTATGGCTAGGGTGCCCCCTCGAGTTTTAGAAGGAATGAAGATTTCTTAAGAAACTTGAAAAAGACAAAGAAAGAAAGAGCAAAACACAAAGAACAAAGTAAGAAAAAAATAGCAAAGCAAATATACTAGGTACAACATGAATCTAATGCAACTAGAATGAAATTCAGGAATGAAAATAGAAGAAAGAGAAATAAAGAAGAAGGGAAAAAAAGAGGATAAGAAGAACAACTAGAAGAAGCAGAAGAATAATCCAAAGGTTAATCATAGAAAGTGAGAAAATTGAATTAAAGAACCCTGGGTGGAGGGTGTTATGCTCAAAGGATGGTCTAGGTGTGGAGTGAAAAACCTGCTATGGGTGTGGTGCTCGCTAAGATGAATAAATGAACAAAAAATGGAGCATAACCCACTCTGGGTGATTGCTCAAATGATCAAATTATAGAGCGTAACCTATTATGGATGATTGCTCACTAGTGACTGATATGAGGTGATTACTCGCTTAAGATGTATGTCGAGGCCTACTAAAATGGCCAAGAAGCTTATCCTATAATGGGGTATTGAGCCCGCTGAGTTAAAAGAAGCGTAAACTGATAGAAGAATATATTATTACTGATGTGAATGGTGTATTATCAAGTACTACCTGATAAAGGTATGCAAAAATATATAGACCAATAAATATGAGCATAACACAAAGTGAGTGTGTGCTTGTGTTAGAATTAAAGAGAGGAAGGAAAATGAGGAGAAAAGAAATGTGAGTGTGTGTCCCTTGCTTGAATTTTTAGCTATTGAAAAGTCAAGAGGGAGGAAATGTACAAAAAAGAGAGAGAATAAGGTATATCCTTATTTGAAAAGAAGAAAAATGAGGAAGTAAAAATTATGCAAAGGACAAGGATATACCAAAAGAGGTTGCATTCCTTGAATTTGAGGAGAAATGATGATCATTGTAAAAAATTTCAAATTCAAGGAATACAAGAAGAAGAGAGAAGAGAAGGAAAGAGAAAAATAATATGAGAAGAAATAAGGGATGAAAATGCATGGGCCCTAGGTTGGGGTTTTGCTAGGCATAAAAACCCTAGTGAAAAGTGCAATTCATGTGAGCTACGAACTAAATAGGTATCATCACATGCCATTGTTGTGAATCCCCAAAACCTATATGAACAAGTAGTCATGAGCAAGTAATAATGCAATTATGACAAGCATAAATGCAAGAGAAGCATAATGTTAGGAAATCATGCAAAGTATGATAGACGATCATGCAATATAAGCAGGCAAACAAATGCAATATGATCTAAGGTAAATGTAAAATGTAAAATGCAAATGATAGATCAAGAAAAATATTATTTTAAATACATTATATGCATAGGTTCTTTAAGTTATTTACAATTCAAAGAAGCCAAACAATAGGCACCTGAGCCAAACTTGATCGTTATGATAAAGGGACCTAGCTAATTGGGTTGAAACTTACCTCGAATATTAGTACAAGAATTTGTGTTCTTTTGGTTTTCCTTGAGGACAAGGTCCCCAAACTCAATACAGTGATTGCAAAATTTATTAGAATAATATCACTAGAGTCTATTATGATAGGATCTCAAATGCTCTAAGGCATGAATGCATTTTTCATCTAGCAACTCCAATTGGTACAAACAGTTTGCACGATACTCATCACTGACCATGACATCTTGAGATAAGATGCACAACAAAGGAACCTCAAGATCAAAAGGAAACATTGCCTCAACCCCATAGACCAAGACATATGGTGAGACCCTTGTAGGAGTATGCACACTAGTATGATATACCCACAAGGTAGGATAAAGCTAGTTTACCAGATACAACTAATCTTACTAACAAAATTTTTAAATATTCTAATCAAGAACTTGTTGGATGCTTCAGCTTTCCCATTACCCTTGGGGTAATAAGAAGTTGACCACCTGTGATGAATCTTAACACAAATATTACAAAAATCCTTATTCTTGGAAGGAGTGTCATTATAAAAAACAATCACCAAAAGAATCATGAACCTACAAAGAATATGGTTGAAGATAAACTTAGAAACTTGAGTTCCAATCACCGTATCTAGGGCATGGCTTCAACCCATTTAGTGAAATACTCGATCACAGTAATGATAAACTTGTGATCATCCAATGAAACTAGGTTAAATTTCCTAATAATTTCCAATATCCACATGGAGAATGGCCAAGGGGAAGAGATAACTTGAAGGTCCTAAGAAGGAGAATGGATGAGATGATCATGGCATTGACACTTTTTGCAACATCGAACATAGTCACATGCATATTTCTCCATGGAAGGCCAATAATACACCATCCTAAGGAGATTTTTGGCAATAGCATTACCACTAAAATTTCCTCCACAGGAACCTTCATGAGAATCACTAAGAGCAAGTCAGGTTTCATTGAAGTTAAGATATCTTAAGAGGATGCTTTCAAAAGAGCACTAATACAAGGTATTTTTTTTTATGACAAATTGACAAGCTCATTTGAATAAAATCCTATGTTTATTGTGATCTAAACCATCATACATTGAACCATATTTAAGAAAATTAAAGATTTCATTTACCATGGCTTAGATGGAGAAGCTTCAATGGTTAAACAATATAACAAGACAAGATAAGAACCAAGTGACATAGATTCTTGAAGTTTTCTAATGATAATCAATGCTTGATCATCTTATAACTATAGAGGGAACAAGGGTGCAGTAGCAACCATGGCATCTGCATGGCAGTTTGAGGATCTAAGGATAGAATCTATGGTTGCTCGATAAAACGAGGATAAAATCCTAGTAATAATATCCTTGTAAGGTTTAAGTTTATCATCTTGAGTCTGATAAATATTGTTAATCTGATTAACCACAAGTTGAGAGTCACCAAAGATCGAAAGAACTCTAACCTGCAAAGCTAAGGCAACTCTAAGACCAAGGATCAAAGCTTCATATTATGTAGTGTTATTCATGCAAGAGAAACAAATTTTGAAGGACAAGGGGATGAGTTGATTTTGTGGTATGACTAGAATAACTCCAGCACTAGTACCCTTCATGCATTAAGCTCCATAAAAAAATAAATTCCAAGACTCTAACTCTTCCATTTTGATATTGAAGCACTCATTAGGAGACTCAACAATTATAGGATGTGTAGCTTCCAGGGGAGTGGTGACTAAATGATCAAAAATTACCTAACCCTTAATAGCCTTATGACCTATAAAATTCAAGTCTAACTCACTAAGGGCCAACAACCATTTAGCAGCTCAAGCTGAAAGGTGGGGATTATACATCAAATAGCACAAAGGATAAAACTTTTAAACCACCAATGTCTTATGGCTAAGCATGTAGTATCTTAAATTTTGAAAAGCAAACACTATGATAAGGTAAAGCTTCTCTAAGGGAGTGTACCTAGTTTCATAGCTAACCAAGGTTCTACTGATATAGTAGATAGTTTTTTCTTTATTTTTATCATCATGTTGGGCCAACATGGCTCCTAAAGCATGAGTAGTGGCTGCTATGTAAAGCATCAAATGCCTACCAAGCATAAGAGGAACTAAAACAAGTGGGGAAGTGAGATACTATTTAAGATCATCAAAATATTTCTAACACTCAGAATCCCATTGAAATACCACATCTTTCTTAAGAAGCTTAAGAAAGGGATGACACTTATTGACCAACTAGGAAATGAACTGATGGATAGACTAAAGCTTACCTTGCAGACTATGGTGTTCTATTAGGGTGCGAGTAGGAGGTATATCAGTGATGGTTATTATATTAGTGGGATCCACTTCAATGCCTCACCTAGAAACTATGAATCCTAACAACTTGCCATATGTGACTTTGAATACACACTTAGCAAGTTTAAGATAAACTTTGTATTGCCAAAGCCTTTAAAATATTCATATTAAATCATCGACATGATCCTTTAATTCTATGGAGTAAGCTATAGGATCATACACATAATTATAGATAATATCATGCATTATATCATGGAAAATATAAGTCATGGCCCACTCATAGGTAGATCCTATGTTCTTTAGACCAAAATGCATGGCATTCCAACAAAAAATACCCCATGGAGTGGTGAATGTTGTCTTAGCATTATCCTCAAGGGTAATCATAATCTAATTGTAGCCTAATAAACCATCCATGAGTGAAAGAATTCCACATTTGGTAGTGAAATATACAATATGATCTATGTTGGGCAAGGGAAAATCATCCTTGGGACATGCTAAATTAATTTACCAAGAGTTGGTACATATTCTAATTTTTCATTACTTCTTAGCTATAGGAACAACATTGGAGATCCAATCAGAATAGTTGATAGCTTTTATAAAATCGATATCAAGGAGTTTTTGGAGCTCTTACTTGAATGAGAGGGTGACCTTAGGATGCATATTACTAATTTTCTACTTAACATACTTAGCACTAGGTTTAAATACCAAATGACCCATGACAAGGGAGGGATCAAGTCTTGGTATGTCAGCATATGACCAAAAAAAAAAATCTTGATACTCTCTTAATAAATTGGTCAATTGCTCTTGATCATCCATGGACAAGGCTTTACCTAGCTTAAGAATTCTAGGGGATTACTCAGAACCTATGTTCACATCTATGGTCTCTTCAATAAGGATGGACAAGGCATCCTTAAGAGGAGGTGGAGCAAGAATCACTCTTAAGTTATCAAGGTCCTTGGGGGACATAGAACCAAATTCCACTTGAGATATAGAATATTCAACCTGCATAGCGCAAGGGATAGACCCATAAAATTAGATGTTATTTTGAGGAGAATACTCATTTTTAACAAACTGCTCAGGGGTTATGACCAACAAAGAAGGATAGGGTGGCCCCTCATCCTCAACACTCCACTCTAAACTTTAATGAGATTTATCTGAGAGAGATCCTTGACAAGAAGAGATGACTTGATCCTGAGATGAGATATTTATTGGTAATTCATTATCAAGTTTTTTAGGTTGCTTGGTTTTTTTACATAAGGAATCTGATGAATGAAACTGAGCTAGATCATCTGGTGAGAAAAATTCAAATGGATGAGGATCACCTAATATAGAGATAGATTGATTTTCAAATTTAAATTTTACACATTGATGAAAAGTAGAAGGGATAACCTCCATCACATGGATCCAAGGACATCCAAGAATAAGATTAAAATATGCAGGTTAAGAAACCACATAAAATAATGTATCTAAAATTGTATGTCCAACTTTGAGGGGAAGTGATATGTTACCATAATCTTCTTGGGACTCGTTGAAAGTTTTAATGATATCATCGAATTTAGTTATTCTTTCAATTTTAATCCAAACTTTTTAAATAAATGATATGTGCATAAATTAATGGAAGAACCACTATCAATCATAACTCTTTTGATAAAAGTATCCTCAATAAATACAATGATGTAAAGAGAATATCTTTTTGCAAGTTTGAGAAATAAATATCAGTATCCGAGAATGTGAGATGATGTATCCCAAGAGATCTTACAATACTGGCCATATCACTAGGATAAATATTTGGAGGGAAAGTTTGTTGTTTTAGGACATTTATTAAGGCTTCTCCATGAGTAGGAAAATTCTGCAAAAGTTCCAAAAGAGACATATTTGTTGAGAAACTAATATCCTACTGAGATCGCTGGATCTGTTGATTCTGCACTGATTTTTTTGAAGTGGCTATTATTATACCAATAATGTTATTATAACAATGGTGTGATACAATACTGTAAGATACTTGATTAGCTACCTATGTAGTTACATTTTGATTAACGAATGGTTTTTGTTGCAAATTTTCCAGATCAAGATGTTTTGCATCAATCAAATATTGAACCATATGTTTCAACTTCTTACAAGAATTTATCCAATGTACCTCAATTCTATGATATACACAGTGTTGACATACCTTATACCAATGAGTTGTAGTATTTGGTTACCTTATGGGAGGTAACTCAATTGCAATGGATTCTAAAAGTTGTTTTAAAACAACTTCCATAGACATATTAAGCCTTGTAAAATTCCTTTGTGGAGGCTTTTTAAGTATTATATTTTTAGATTGTTAGTAACATTGTTAACATGCCTACTATCCATTCCAATATTGCATACTATGTGTTTATTATTATGTTGAGACTTATTAGGTTTCTCTTATTTGACTTTGAGTTGGCATGTTTTGTTAAAATTCTATTTTACTTTTCTTGCTAAATCAATTGCTTGATCAAAATATGTGATAGTAGTAGTCTCTAATGCATAAGAATTGTTCTTATCAATTACTGATAATAATATCAAGCATATCCCTTATGTATAGTATATCTCAAACGTCCAACAAAAATTCTCCCATGACCCAAGAACTCTAAAAAGTTTTCTTATTTTATTTGTTTTAAACTGTAAATATTTTTCATTGTCACTTCCTTTTCAATATAAGCACCAAATTGTTGAACACAAAATTTATGTTATTTCTTCAAATATCTTCAAGGAATAATTGGGTAACCTATAATACCACTCTAATTCCATGCCACCAACACTCTTAGGAAATGTTTTAATAAAAACATGTCATCATAAATGAGATCATGGCAAGCTGTTCTAAATCTTCTTAAGTGCTCAATCAAATATTCTGCCCCCTTAAAAATAGATAAAAATGGCATAGTAAAATGCTTAGGATAAGGCCTATTAACAACAATAGGATCCAAAGGTTGATTACACATTTCCTTATAACTGCAAGTAAAACTTGAAGACTGAATCATATCAACTTTTGAAACCAATTACTTTACCATATTTGTTAAATTCTACACTTCTATATATTTGTTATGCAATGTACCAATATTCCCTAAAGGAGGAGTATTGGACATATTGATACTATTGAGGTATGTGGTATCTTGTTGAAGAGGGTGACTAACATTTGGTGGAATAGAGGAAACAGTGTTGAGATAAGTAGATTGAGGAGGAAATTGAATATTTTGAATGGCACTACTAGTTGGAGGGACTTGTAGATTTCTTTCAATATTGGTGGTTATAGTAGTGGCATAATTTGGATGGTGAACAGGATTACCATGATTCAAATATTCACTTAAGGAGTTATCATGATATGGTCTAACTTCCTCAAGTAGAGCTTCTTCCTCTAAATCTTCATCCAATGCATGCTTATGATATTTATAAAAGGTCCACACATGCTCAAAGTATTTAAAAATAAGGTTCCCATCAAATACCTTAATAGGATCAAGACTATTATCAATCTCTTCTTCCTCAAGTTTATGGTATTCTCTATCAATTTGATCATTCTCTTGAAAAATATCATTAAACCCTAAAAGCCTTCTTCCATTCCCAAGGTTGGAAGCCATTGGAAAAGGAGAGAAAGACTAAGATAAAATGAGGAGACTAAGACCCACAAAAACAAGCACTAAAAATTATGTTTTTAATATTTTCTAATCTAACACACAAAATTAATGATCTTGATTAATATTTTAAAAGAAAAGGAGGTGTTCACATCGGGTTCACCAAAGATGTAGAGGGGGAAAACTACCCTACCGTGTACAATTCTCAAAGGTTGGATCTGCAAGAGAAATCCTTGAGGTGAACCAAAAGGGTATGTTGTTCTCTACACTCGGTTCTAGGGGTAAGGGTTCACCAGGAATGGTTTAAAGACTTGCTCCAAGTCCTCTAGTTTTTAAGAATATTTGATGTATTCAATTCAAGACAAACACCTAGATTTGGCATTTTTATATCTATGCTATAAAATATAAAGGACGATGTAGAAATACAAAATGTAAGAGTATAAGAGCTAATCCTAGAATTATTCTTTAAATGCTTTTATAACCGTAGGGTTTCAAATGGAAAACCTTTAAGCAAGGGCTCAAGAAGATGTACAAATAGAATTAACCTTGACTGCACACTATATATTGTTTATATTTCAAATGCCTAGGAATTAATTAGATACATTTCTTATAAATAAAATCTAGGGTTTACAATAGAAATGTAAAGCACTCAAAATAAAACCCAAAGACTAATAAAAAAATGTAGCTTATTCGGTGATTTATCCTTACCTTTATCCCTTTATCCAACATTATCAACAATTCTTGTTCTTGAAAGATAACTTGATAAACACTTGAAAAATATGATTAGCATTAAGGGGTCTACTTAGACCACTATATAGCAATGCTTGGAGGAGCAGTAGTCAAGTACCATAGGTCATTTTAGCTGACCTTTGATAAACAAAAGTAGAAATTGATCTTTGGAAGAAAAAAAGCATATCACAATACAACATAATAAAATAATGGAACCATAGAACATAATGTAATACTATGCTCTAGATGCATCCTAAAATGAAATTATAAGATCAGGGATAGCACTTTACCCCTAGATACTATTTGGGTGAGATCCTGCCCTATTACGGGTGATCACAATTTTGCTCAAGCGAAATCATGCCCCCATAGGGAGCTGGGTGTAATTTTGCAGACTATACAAAAAATAAAAGACAAGTGCGATGACTTGATTACATCAATTAGAAAATATAAAAATGCATGTAGAAGAGTGAATTCACCTAGCAGAGAGTGCAAAAGCAAACAAAAGGGTTGAGACCTCCTGAATGGTTGATTTCTCCTTAGGGCTCCAACACAAATACACCAAGAGGGAGCAACATCAATCAACAATCTAATGCAGCTAAAAACCAATCATACTTCACACTCGAAAGTTAACTTGTTTGTGAAAGAAGAAGAGAGATGCAGATCAATTAGCGAGTGCTTGAATAATAATTATCAATCATCATTATTTTCCTTATTCGTTGTGCTCAAAGAATGAATTCAAACCCTCCTTATATAATGGATTTGAAGGTGAGATATGTGGGAAAACCAATGAGGGCCAATGTAAAACCCGCCAAACCCGAAGAATTAGGATTTTTTTAGAAAAAACCCTAAAAAGAAAAATTGTGCCTCATCTAGGCCAACCACGATTTTGCCTATGGAAAGTCATGCCCCATAAAGGACAAGCACAATTTTGCATAGAGGGAGAAAAAAGACAAAAATGGGGGGGGGAGGGGAGAATCCTAACCCTTTCCTTAGGCATGTGTAGGGGTCTCCTAGGAGGCTCTAGGAAGATTGCCCACTAAAGTGGGTGAATTTTCCATGTCTACACTATGTTATAGTTTACAAGCCATTATTATTGATGAATGTGACTTAATATTTTTATTATTATAACTTTACATTTTATTTTAGACAATGTAATACAAAATATTTAATGTTTTTGTTTATATTTAAATGAATTAATATACACAAATTTTGAAAGTATGTTTATTTTCAAAGTTGATCTCAAAAATATCCTTTAAATTATCCAAAAAAATTCTTTCCCTAAGCTTGCTTTGATGGGTAAATAAAATAAAATATATTAATCAATTGACATGGATACAATAATGGATGTTGTGAAGAAATTTCACCCATACAAGAATATGAAGAGAGACCACATTAATGGAAACAACCTTGCTCGTGTTTATTCTTCATTTAAAAAAAAATAAAAACAAATATATATTGGATGAATAACATCCTTTATAATAATAGTCTTATGTGATTTATGTTCTCATTGATGGTAAAGACCATAGATAGAATCTTGTTGATATCTTAGGACTTCTCATAAAACTCACGATGAAATCATGATGATGCAGTTTTTTTAAACACTAAGTTGATAAAATTTCCAAATCATGATAATTTTTATATTAATTTATCATCAAGTTCTTAAAAACTTCCCTTCTCTAGTAGAAATGCAAAATTTGATTTTAAAAGTGATTTTTCATTGATTTTGCCATTTCTTTTCTCTCCTACTCAAAAAAATAAAAAATAAAAACTTTCTAAAGTTCAACCACAAACTTTAAACTGTTTTTGGAATTCAAAAATGATGAATTTAACACCATTCAAAAATAATGTGTTTTTATTCTTTTCTTTTTGTTTGCTATTCCTAAAGCATGTAGGCTAGACCCTAGGGCATTCGTTTAGATATTTATTTCTTCTTATTTTTCTTCCGCTTTAAAAAAACATATGGATCATTTAAGTGAGGTTCATGTAATTATCATCAACAAGAATGAGCCAAATTCTTCAAGTTCATCCCCAAATCCAAGCTCAAGGAGGAGCCTAATGTAGAATCATTATATTAAAGGGAACTTGATGAATCAAGTGTTTTGCAAACATTATAACAAGGACATATGAAGAGGTATCCATCACCTCAGATATTATTTGATTGGATAAAAATGGCATGATGTGGACCCCTTCCCTAGAGTGTATGATATAATTAAAAATGAGGTTATGAATTGCATGCATAGTTAGAAGGAAAATAAAATAGAGGATAAAAGGATGAGAATTATAATTATACATGGAGTAGGCCCTTAGGACACTATTTATGTCAATGAGATAAAATTGGAGGATGTTATTACCACTATCAAAGAATAGTTTTTATCCCTCGCATCTGGTAAATTACTTAGAGTTTGAATTTTGGTTAAGCCTTAAAAAATACAAACAATCCTTCAAAATACAACATTAGGGAAGAAAAATATGTTGGAAGTAGGTACATAATTTTTGTTATTACTGCAACATTCCCTATAGTTGCATGAATAACTCTTATTTGAAATCCTTGGTGAGGGAATTCAATGAGATTGACAAAGGAACAAAGCCATATTCATCAAAATATATTAGTGGGATATTGTTGGAGTGTGCCATAGACATACATGTTCTTGTAGAAGAGAAAAAGGTAATATGCAGGAAAAAGAGCTAGCATATTTTCTATGATTGATGGATACATGTAAGGAATCATAAACTCTTGAATTCATAGCAACTTTGGATGCATCCATAGTCTTCCAAAAATTAGTTGTTGCCTTGTTAGAGGTGAAGAATGCATAAATGCTATTTATTTTGTTGAAGGTCATGTTGGAAGTAGGAGTAGATAATGTTATCCAACTTGTCATAGACAATGCAATGACATGTGTGTTTACAAGGTTATGCATAAGCACGAAATATCGTAAATTGGCTCTATTTAGGATTTTCAAGATTTTAAATTGGCTAATTTTGGATCCTTTCACTAGGGCCCATTCGCCCGCAATTTACGGGGTGGAAGTTTTTTTGGGGTAAATTCACCCACCGTTGATAATAATTAAAATATTTTTATTTTAATTCGTCGACCTCAAATTATAAATGATTTTGATTTTCCCGCCCAATTCGCCTTCAAATTATAAATGATTTTATTTTTCCCGCCCAAATCGCCTCATATACTACCCGTATATATACTGTAGTGGGTACCGATAAACATACATCTAAAATACTCTAACTCAAAAATAGCTCTGAAACAATGAAATACTTGACAAGGTTGCAGAGGAGTGTCTATCGAAATAAGTCGATCGGTTGCAGAGGAGTGTCGATCGATGCAAGACGATCGACATAATCCGATCGGTTGTAGAGCTGTGTCTATGGATAGGGATGTTGGAGTGTTCATAAGGATGTTGTAGAGGTTATGGATAAGAGATTGTTGTAGAGGTTTATCGGATAAGATGATTGAGTTGTAGAGCCATGTCTATCGATATAAGATGATCGGTTGTAGAGTAGTATCTATTAGTTGTAGAGGTGTCAATCGACATTAGACTATCGATTGTAGGGATGTGTCTATCGATATTAGTCGATCGATTGTAGAGGTGTCGATCGACATTCATCTATCGATTGCAAAGGTATTGATCGGTTGTAGAGGTGTTGATCGGTTGTAGAGGTGTCGATCGATTGTAGAGGTGTCGATTAGTTGTAGAGGTGTCGATCGATTGTAGGGGTATTTATTTGTATTTTTATATTGTTGTAGAGGTGTCGATCAATATTAGTCTATGGTTGTAGGGATGATCAATATTGTCTATCGTTGTAGAGTGTTGATCAACATTAGTCTATCGATCACAAGGATGTGTTGATCGATATTAGTCTATAAGTTGTAGGGAATTTTTGGTCAACATTAGTCTATCGATTATAGAGGTGTCTATCGATATAAGTTGATCGGTTGTAGAGTAGTGTCTATCGGCACAAGGTTGTAGAGATGCATTAATCGGCCTAAGTCGATTGGTTATAGAGGATTCATGACTAAAAATTGATAGAGTATTCTTCTTCCATTGTTCTTTTGTCCAAAGCTCTTTTTCTTCAGTTTCATAGGCACTGTAGGTGAACTATATGCAACTATGGTAGACAACTATCAATGTCATCTGGTTGTGTGTCAGGAGCATTTCTCTTGTCAGAGACTACTTCTTGTCTCTTAGAGTATGTTTCATAGGTAGTGTAGAAGCACTATCTGCAACTGTGGTCGATAAGTATCCATGTCATGTTGTGTGTTAGGAGCATTTTCTTGTCAGACTACTTCTTGTCTTTCAGATGTCATTCTACAGGGCAATGTAGGTTCATCTTGAGGGATGTCTACTATTTTCCTTCAATTTCATATACATTTCCTAACATCTGAAGGTTTTTCTTTACAGATACAATGTCACCTACTGAATATGGAAAGAAGGGAGGCCAATATTCTTGTAAAAAGATAATTCTAAAATATTTTACACAAATATCAAAATGCAATGAGGCATCAATCTCTACAGATTCTACACAACATGCAGGTACAAACACCTTTTACCATCAAATTTTTAATATTTTTTTTGTTCTTAAATATAAAACCTTTCTTTATTAATAGATAAATGGTTGTCTGCTTATCTACCTCTTTTTAAATGCTTTGTAAAATTGTATTCTGTTAATTCTTTAAAATAGTACCTTTTTTACTTCAAAAAATGATAGAGAACACCAAACATTGAATGCAGTAAACATTGTCGACCCTGATGTGCATTCACTCAAAGATATTCTAGCAGATGAGATGGGACCACATGATAATTTTCCTAATAATGACATTCAACAACCACTTCAGGAGATTTTAAATTCAGACACATCAACCGAAAAAGATAGTACAATTAAATTGCAGACCTCTAGGGAATCTTGTAGTCAAAAATCTAAACGTCAAAAGATAAGCGAATGGACTATTGGAAGGGATTTTAAAAATGAATGGGCACGGTTATACCCCTTTATTGAGCGAGATGAGAAACTGAATGTGTGTAAATGCATTATTTGTACATGGAAGCTTGGAAAGGATCATTTATTGCAAAATAAGAAAGACACAATAGAAAAACACTGTGGGAAAGTTTACATCAAAGAAATATGAAGTGATGGAACAATTAACAGATTTCATAGGTGGAAGGATGCATCAGAATGTGTGCATGTGAGATATGCACTTGAATATGAAAAAGCAATGAAACAAAAACAAACTCTCATTGAGAAGGGTGGAACAATCGAGGCACAATTTCAAAAAATTAATAAGAATGTATTAGCCTCAAAGAAATTGCAGTTTGCTATTGTATACAATATTCTAAAAAAAGGTCGACCCATGTCTGATTTTGCTGATTTTAAGGAAATACTTCAACTAGCCGATGTACAAAACCTTACCAGTTCACATTGGTCGGATCGAAGTGGTTGGGAAATGGTAAAATATCTATCACTGGTTGAGAAGGAAGACCTGAGAGAGAATGTGAAACAAGCCAAATTTATTTCACTTTCCATTGATGAGGTAACAATTGTTGACAACACATCTTGGATTTGCATACATGTTTACACATTCAAAAATCATTTGAGACAACCTCATTTACTAGCACTACATAAGATGATTGAAAATTGTAATGTGAAAAATATTTATAATGTTGTTGTAACTAGTTTAAAGGATATTTCTAGAATGGATGAAAAGGAAATTGCCACAAAGTTAATTTGTGTTGGAGCTGATGGTGCGGCTACAATGCAAGGACAAAGGAATGGTCTTTGTGTTAGGCTTCAGACATCAATTGCCCCATATGTGATTCCTATTCATTGCATGGCTCATCGAATGAATCTTGCATACAAAATTGTGAGCAATTTTGATAATGTAGCTAGAGTGGAAGAACTCGTCCATGAAATACACTCATACTTTTCATGCAGTCCAAAAAGGTTTGCAGAGTTTCAACAGTTTTCTCTAGGTGTAACTGAAGGCAGAAAAATGTTAAAAGATGTGGAAACCAGGTGGATTTCACTATTTCTTCCTGCAAAAAGGGTATTTTCAGAATATCAATCCTTGGTTGGGTTTATGTATGCACATCGTAGGGATGTTGACAAGGCAAAATATTTACTTTTTCGTATGATTGACTTGGAAACTCTTCTCACATTATGTGGTATTCTACCAATGTTACAAGAAATGAATTCTTTGATTAAACTTGCACAGGAAAGGGCAATTTATATTGTCGATTTCATGAGGATGAGAAAACAAATATGTATGATTATTGATAGGATTTATTTATCCGAAAAACATTTTGAGGATCCCAAGTTTGATAGTTGGAATACGTTAGTTAATGTCAATGATCCGAACAACTTTTTAAAGTTCAACATCAATGATAATATTTGTATTGCTATCCATGGAAAGTTGATTCTTGTATATCATTTTGAAAAGTGATTAGATACACTAACAGATGATGTTGAACAAGTGCCCATTACACATTCCAGATTCGATGAGGTTTTGGATAGCACTAAGAATAAATTGAAAAGAATTGCAAATGCATTAACAAGTGAAATAAGAGATCGTTTTAAGAGATATGAGACACTTGAGGCCATGGTTGTTGTTAATCCCATATTCTGGAATCCTTGTGGTGACCATAGTAGTAGAAGTGAGTTGTTTGTAAAATATATGGGTAATCTTATGACACATTTCTCTAAAAGTGTGGAAATAAATGGCATTGAAATCAATGGTATTCTAAACAAAGATCTTCTGAGACAACAATCAACAAATTTTGGAATAACAATGGATAATCAAATTGCACATTTCAAAAATCCACATGAGACTGGTTCAATCATGCGTTTCTGGAAAAAATTGTATCGAAGTAGTGTCTTACAAGAAACTATGAGTGAATACTTTATTTTATATGAATTATGTCAGACAATGATTTTGGGATCTGTTGAAGATGAAAGGGTTTTTAGTGCATTATATTTTGTTAAATCAAAATTTCGTAATAGGTTGGACAAAAATTTGGAAAATTGTTTGAGAATGTATGTGTCATCGTACGAGGTGGGTAAGTTTCCTTATGACAGAGCGTTGACATATTGGAAGTCCCTAGCAGAAAGAAGAGGTCTCACTAATACTATTGATAATGACGAAAATGATTCAGCTTGGAGTGATGATGAGATTATGGAAACGTAAAATTCACAAATGATTCTCGGTTCTTTTGGAGAAGTCGATAAAGCTTTGTATCAGCTTCCAGAAATGTAAAAATTGCAATGATTATATGACAAATTCATATAATCTATGATTTTTCGGATTTGAAATCATTTTGTAAAATTTTAGTGATTTGAATAAATTCATATTATCAATGATTTTCCATATTTGATATCATTTATAAATGTCAATGATTTGAAAAATTTCATATTATCAATGATTTTTTGTATTTGATTTGTTGTAAAATTTTAGTGATTTGAAAAAAATCATATAATCATTCTATTTTCAATGATTATGCATGTTTGCTTTTTAATGATATGGACTGTCTATGTTTTCAAAATTTATGATTTATGCTATAGCTTTGAGTAAGTTGAAAATTTGAAAACCATGTATACGTAATGATGCTATGTTATTGAACTAATTGTATATGTTGACAAAATATAGTGATTTTTGCTTTGAATTTAAATGTATGTTTGTATGTATCATTAGTATCATTATTTGTATGATATGACAAAATATAGTGATTTTTTATGATTTATGCTTTGTCATTGAGTAAACCTTGTATGCATACATAACTAGTAAAAATTTCTCTACATATGTATGAAAAATGCATGTAGTATATTACTCTAGATATGGAAAATGAAAATTTAAACCCATTCATAGATATATCCATCGTAAACTCACTTTGAAATATAAAAACAATATAGCATAATATAAATGACCATATTCATTTTTATACAACAACTATAATGACTATGAATGCATTGAAAATTGAAACCCATGCATAGATATATCCTTTGAAATATAAAAACTATATAGCATAATACAAAAGACCATACACATTTTTATACAACAACTAGAATGACTATGAATGCACTGAAAATTGAAACCTATGCATAGATATATCCTTCGTAAACTCACTTGAAATATAAAAACAATATAGCATAATACAAATGACAATACTCACTTTTATACTACAACAAGAATGACTATGAATAAACTGAAATTTAAACCCATGCATAGATATATCATTCGTAAACTCATTTGAAAATTGAAATATAAAAACAACATAGCATAATATATGGAAATTGAAATTTAACCCCTTCATAAATATCTCCATCGTAAACTAACATTGAATATGAAAACAATATAGCATAATAAAAAAGACAAAACACTTTTCTATACAACAACAAGAATGACTTTGAATAAACTAAAAATTTAAACCCATGCATAGATATATCCTTCGTAAACTCATTTGAAAATTGAAATATAAAAACAACATAGCAGAATACACAAGACAATACTCATTTTTATATCACAACATGAATAACTTTGAATAACATGTAAATCTAAACCTATGCATACATATATTCTACGTAAACTCAAGCATATTTGAAACACCATAATACTTAAGAGATGAAAATAACACACAATTATAAATAGTAAATAGTGTAATAGTAAAATAATAAAAGCAAGTATCTTGTTTTCAAATGAAAACATATGAAATGTCATAAAATAGTCTTTTCGAAATATCAAATTTTGAAATTCAATTTCATGCTTCAGAATATTTTCCCCCTTCCACCACTCCTTTTGCCTTTTCAATGACTTCCATAGTCTCCATAGCAATGACTCCTCCCTCATATTTCCCATGTTCAGCTCCTTTTTCCTCATCCACTACTTCCATGATTTCCACATTCTGCATTCCAACGACTCTTCCCTCGGGTTGGGTAATAATACTATCAATTGCTCCAGAATTGACAAGGATCTTCTCAACATTTTCCAATCCATCGAGAAGGGTGTTTTCTTCTTTGCCAACATCTTCAGATGTTGGTCCTTGAACTTCTTTACCCTTCTCCTTTAGCAGAACATCAGGATCCAATCCATTGCAGATAATGATTTTCCACAAAATGTTGTTTTGTCGAACTGCTTCCTGTGCTCTTTTTTCATTGCCATGGAAGCATTTAAGAACTCCTTTGCCATCCTGAGATAGTCTTGCAGGTTTTGAACCTGCTTCTTGAGATTATCATACTTTACCTACAAAAAATAAAAATAGTTAATCAATAGATAATTACATTTTAAAAAAGAGAACAACAAATTTTTGAACACAAAAGTGATTAAGTCAAACCTCAACAACATTCTTTGTAGCTACAACAACAACAACCTTTTTCTTATCACTTGCCCATTCATTGTAATAAGCTTGGGCCTCACCATTTATGTTCTCCAATCTGTTCATCGTAAACTTTAAAATTTCATCTATGTAAGATGTATTCACCTTCACAATGCTAGATTTTACTTGTTGTAGTAGAGCCTCCATATTTTCAGGTTCATTTTCAACAACATATTTTTTTCTCTTTTTGAAAAATTATTGTATCGGGCATTAATTTCCTTTATCAACACTTTGGCCCGATACTCCCATTTTTTCATTTCTATTATATCTGGAAGTAGTAAATCCTTAATGGTAGATTCAACGTTATCAGAAACCAAATATTTTTCTGAAATATTTAATCTTTCATCCTCTGGTCGAGGAGGAGCCTGACGGGTGTTTGTTTCCCTGGGAGGAGATTTGCTTGAACATTCTGCTCCTTCATTTCCTTTATCTTGAAGCAATTCTGATACTTGAAAAGTAGTGGGTGTGTTCTCTTGCAAAAATAAATCTTTATCAAGTGGAACCTCATCCAACCTAGCACTAGAAGCTTCCGGTATATCCTTAAAATTAAAATTAGCAAGAGAAATATGATCGAATCCTAAAAATGTCTTTGATGCTTCTTTCTCTGAAAATTGTTGTGTTGCTTCTCTCTGTGGCCTAGATGGAAGAATGTGTTTTCCAACTGGGAAGCATTGACCTCGCATTTGAGGTTGGCATGGTGGAGGAGGGGGTAACATCACTTGTTGATTTTGTTGATGAAATTGTTGTATGGGAACTTAAAACATAAAAATAAAAATTAGTTATAAAATTTGTGAAGGTAGAAAATAAAAACTAGTTATAAAATTACATTATGAAAATTGGTTGGAAAATTTGTTATAACACTTACCGGTAGAAGAAAAAACATCTTGTGTAGTTGCTGTTGCAAATGGAATGTGGGCATGTTGTACATCTAAAGAAAAAAATTAATTAAAAATAGTAAAAATTTTGTAAAATTTTTTTTGGTAGTCATTAAAACTTACTCCTCGAAGATGAAACCTCTTGCGCAACTACGCCCATTGGTAGTGGACGTGCAACCGTAGGTGGAGGTTGTCGATGATCAGGAGAACTAGATCTTCTATGTTTCCTTGTTGATCTTCTCCTTAGCGGTGGTGTTGTTTCCTCTGTAGGTGTTTTGGAGTCTCCTGATTCCTCTAGATTATAACCTCTGATAGCAGCATCCCGCTTTGAAGAGGAAGAGGATGCCCTTTTCTGTGTTTGGTATAAAATGTCAAAATTATAAAAAGACAAACATATGAAAAATAAAAATTTTACTTAAATATTAACAAAAAATTACTTGAACCTGTTGTTCTGTCATGGTTGCATTGGCTAGGGTTGAGTGCCAAGATGTTGGTACTTGAGTGTTCTACAAATGATAAAAATATTCATAAAAAAAACAATAATATAATTGCATGTGCTAACTATCGATGAGGGTGAAGCATGGGTTTTCACGTTCTCTATTTCCAATCTGATCCGATGTGAGACATAGGTGGACCAGTCGAATTGTTGGTGTGCAACACAATGAACCAAATACGCTAAGGCCCACATCAAAATTTTTGTCGACCTTCCTTGTAGAACGAGTCTAGCAAGGAAGAATTCGCAACATGCTCAAAGAAATTTATTTTCAATCATTGGTATAGTCAAACCCCTTCTGGACTTGGTGGATGTAACTAAAAAAAAAAATCAGTAATTGTACACTAGTGACTAGAATTTAAATTCAATTAAATAAAAAAATAGTTATACCTTGAAAAGATTTTGACTGCACATTGAAGTTGGTCTCCAAGTAGAGTTTGTCGTCATCAGTTAATTGGTATTTTGAAGTGATAGGCTCACAACCAGCATGGGGCAATGTTGTCAATCTGGCGATATCATGGGCTGTGAAAGAAAGAATGATATTTTTGTTGTCGATGACAAGATTTACCTTACCCGAATCAATATTATAACCTGCAATGATCTTCTCCAGCAGTTTTGTGTCCATGTCAAACTACGACATTGAAACTAGACCCCAAAGACCAGAGTCCATGACCCATGACATGTCGTAACCCGATGTTGATAAAATTTTAGAAATCAGGGGGTAAACCAGGTTTTTAAAATTAATTTTAAACATTCTAGGGGTTATAGGGGATGCCATAGGGTTATTTTATTGTGTACGAGTATGGATCAGAAGATATAGAGGAAAAGGGTTAAAAATCGCTTAAAAATTAAGGTAAAATGTTAAAAACTAAGATAAAACTAGAGGAAGAGGGTTAAGAATGTATTAAAATGAGAGGAAAAGGGTTAAGAATGCATTAAAATAGGAGGAAAATGGTTAAAATATGATAGAAAAGGTTAAAAAAATGATTGTTTATCCCTTTATATAGACTTTTCTACATGCAATCAGCTCATGGATGGGTGACACATGGCCTCTGCATGCAATCATTTCATGGATGGTTGACATATGGTATAGATGCACCGCTGCTATCGATTGGGTACTCGACACTATTGTAGCCAATCGACACACTTGCAATCGATCGATATTCCTACAATCGATCATCGTACTAAATTGACATGCCTACTTATATCATGATTGCATGATCGAATTCTGATTTGATCATCATGATTGCATTCGATCGACATTCTTATAGCCGATCATCATACCTATCATCGATCATCGTATCTGCACCCAATCGATATTCTTACAATCGATCATCATATATGCAACCGATCGGTATTCCTACAATTGATCATCATATCTACACTCGATCAATATTCTTGCAATCGATCATCATTCCTACAATCGATCGATATTCCTATAGATGATCATCATGCATGCAATCGATCGATATTCTTGCAATTAATCATTATAGTTGCACCTGATCGACATACCTACAACCGATCATCATGCCTACAAGCTATCATCATGCATGCCATCGATCATCATGTCTACAATCGATCATCATGTTTGTAGTTGATCATCATACTAAGTCATGCTAAGATGCATACCTAAAACCGATCGTCATCTTTGTAGTCGATCATCATGCCTATAGCTGATCATCATTTTTGTAGTTGATTGTCATACCTGCAATTGATCATCATCTCTATAGCCGATAGTCATGTCTACAATCGATCGTCATGCCTACAATCGATCGTCATCTCTACAGTCGATTGCATACCTGCAACCGATCGTCATGCCTACAATCGATCGTCATGCATGCCATCGATCATCATGTCTACAGTCGATCGTCATGCCTGCAGTCGATCGTCATACATGTCTCAGACCGATCATCATAAAGCATAAAGGCTAAAAGTCTTTCATGTCGACCTAAAGCTTTTAAGTTTTCCATACATTTTAAGATTTTGCAAACCGATATTCATAGCCCCCAACACAGAAAAATTCGCCACGGTTTGAAATTTTTTGGAGATAAATTAATGCAATTCACCACGGTTTGAAAATTTTTGGAGATAAATAAATGCAATTCGCCATGTATACTTCTACATATTTCGTCGGGATTCCAAGACAATTCACCTTGATTTTATAAATAGATTTCGGGGCCGACCCCTTATGCATAACCTCGTGTGTTTATAAGTAGGATTTTGGAAGAGAAGTGTTCCTCCATTTTTTGGAACCCATGAATCATACTTTACCATTGACCTCATGCTTTAGGACAATGAAAAAGTGATATGGGTGAAAATAATGGTGGAATATGTGAACACTACAAGATTTATATAAAACCACACGTGGTGTTGGCATTGATAAGGAAACATAATGATGGGAGGGACATTATTCATCCAAGGATATCATGGTTTGACTTAAATTTCAATGCCTAATAGAACCTTCTAGCTACATTATCTAATTTGAATAAGATATTTGTGAGCAGGGAATAGTATTCCTCACCATTGCATTCAAAAGAGGAGGGAGAGCATTTTTAGAAGTAAGATTTTGATGATTCATTTTGGCTAGTCATGTAGAAATTTTTTAATGTAATTGGACATTTAATTTTTTTATATACGTAAAAATTTTAGCACTTTTAATATTTTTTTCTAAAATTACAAATTTTGATTTGTAATATTCAATTAAATATGTTAAGTAAATTTTAATAATTTCTTTTATTATTCACATATAGGTTTTAGAACACTTACCAAGGGTTATTCACCCTATAGATGGCAAAATATTAGCAATGGTATATCTGTGTGAGGCACAAAATTGAGTTAAAAAAACCATCTAACACTAACATGGTGGAATTCAATACAAATATGAATTCATTTGGCATATCATTGACAAGAGATTTATGAGGCAACTCCATATGTGTATTCATGTAGTAGGGTACTTTTCAAATCTTAAATGCTTTTTCATTGGTAGTCATAATACTGATGAAGAGGTTGATGCATATTCTATAATTGCACTAACGAGATGCTATATTACCCCATAAAATATTGCCTTATCCCTATGATTCCACAAACGTATACGGGGGTTTAAGGGAGCCTATTTTCATCCCCTTCTATAATGCATCAAGGTTGACATTGCGACCAGGCAAAAACATAAAATTATTTATCATTTTTTCTTATAGTTTAGAGTGACACAATTTCAAATGTAAGTTAATAATTCAAAATTATTATTTTTTGTAGATTCATGTAGGAGGATTTTGGTTCAAGAACACCTAATTTGAGGAGGATGACAATCCACATTTTGAAGAAATATAATTGGTCTCTAGTTGAGGTCATACACAACAATAAGAATAATAGGAATGAGTCAATGACCTTATATTCATATAATAGAATCTTGATCTTCAAAGTAGATATGTAGAGGTAAACAATTTATATGGGTCGATTAACTTGGATGAGCTAAATCCATTATAAGTTTGGATTACCAAAAGTTTTTCAGATAACAAGGTCGAGGTACTAGAGGTAAAAGTTAAACATTTGAGAGGATGGGAGGAGATATACCATGATGATCATAAATGTGAGGAGCCTCACTTTCAAAAATTTATCTAAAGATAAGTCCAACCATAAAGTTGGAAGAGGAAAAAAACATAAATACAACCATAAAGTTGGAGGGAAAAAACATAAATACAATTTAAAAAATACTTTATTTTTCAAAAAATTTATTGGAACCAACAATTATATTCAATAAAAAATAAGAGAGGTTACAATAAAAATGGAGCTGGAAAAATCATAGCTCGGGGCGCAAGGCCATCCAAAAAATCAACTTCAGCCCCTAAAAGGGTGAATAAATAAAATAACTAAACAAAGGAAGCCACTCCAAGCGGAGACCAAACCCTACTGTGGGAATTGATAGAACAACATGATGCTGGATAAAGTCACCCCCTCAACCTGCAACACCAAGGCCTCAAAGAAATAGAGGGACCTTAAGGTAGAGGGAGGTTAGACAAAGCCAAATTGATAGTGCAAGCAGCCTCACACCAAAACCTGATAATATTTATCAAATTGCCCAACTCATGAGTCAACTTGGAAGCCTACGAATGGAGCTGAACATTAATAGAAGAAAATATTATAATATTTTTATGCAAGGAAAACTAACTAGAAATTGAATCTTCAAAATAGACAACATTTCTAGCTTTCCAAAGTTGAAACAAAACAATAGCATTGAAGAAATTCCACAGAGCAACAATATAGGCAAGCCAAAAACTATTATCTCTAAAAAAGATCATCTGCCATCTAAAAAATTCAGGATGAAAGGGCTTGAACAATGATTGAATCCAGGACCAAGTTGTCTAAGCATGAGGGTAGAACCAAAAAAATGTTTGAAAGTCTCAAAATGATTACTAGGAATACCAACCCTACTAAGTCTCTATCCCATAGGAAGCCCTTGATAAATAAGAGACCATAGAAAAAAGGTAATCTTGGATTCAAGGTTTGATTGCCAGATATGGTTCGGGTGAGCAATCCAAGTATAGGAGGTAGAGTGAGTCTGCCATATCTCATTAAGTTTATCAAAACCAAAGGAAATAGGACTAAGAAGTTGATAAAGCAAGGAAGAAGAATAGTTCTTAAAAAGAGATGTTTTAATTTTTTAAATTTGATATACTTCATTAAATTTCATAATATATAAAATCAATTTTCCAAATTTCCAATTTTTTTTTTAAATATTTCATTTAGTAATTTTTAACACGTTTTAATTGGATAAAATCTACAAAATTGAAATACCTAATTTTTTTCCAAGTTCTGAATTTTCTAATTATGCCCAAGACGACGCACAATTATGCTCTTCGCAATAATGACATGGTGATGAGACTATCCATGATAACCAATAAAATTCGATGTGGTATAAAGTAATAAGTAACTATGCACACACAAATAGGCAATAAATATATACAAATAGCAGGGTACATGTCAACTTCAAGGAAACCCCGTGCATAGCGTTTCTGCAAAATGCATTTTGATCACTTCATGGTATTGCTAGAATTGAGGTTTAACTGAATAGATTAATATCAAGAGTGTAGATGATTGAAAAATATAAAGGTGTCTTCAATTTCAAAAAATAAAGGCGTGGAATCTGTTTGCAATTCCCTTTAATCCATGAATAGATGAAGTAACTTTGAACGTTTCTTAATAATCCTCCCCAAACGGAACATTGTTAAATAATAGTCCTCCAAAAAAAAAGTAATATTTATTTGGACTTGCAAGTATGTTTACATAGCAAAGTAGCCACTACATAGTTAAATAAGTTTCTCAAATGCTTTGGGTGCTGCCTCTCTAAAAGCATGTTTCCCAATAAGGGTATAATTCATGAGTGTTGGGTTTAAATAGGCAAACTCCTACTTCCATTATGATCTCCTAGCAGCCATCTCTAGACACCTCTTTTTGTAAGGAACAAAAGAATGAAGACCGAGTATGTACATGCTTGGGTGACTTTCATTTTGCATCTTCTATGCAGAGTCTAAAATTAAAAAAAAAGAGTTGCTTCTTTCATAAGTCATACGACTCCATGATCAATTCCAATAAATCCCCCCATATATATAATTGTGACAATGCTTTAGAGTTGGCAATTTATTTTCAAAATTTTGGGATTTATTGAAGAGTTTAATGTTGAATGTAGTTGTAAGAGGCCAAAAAAATAAAAGCAACGTTACTTTTATTAAATTGGCTTCATCCAATAATTGTAATATTATTTAGGGATGAAAAATTTGTGTGGGACACTTTTCGCAAAACTACCCAAACTACCAAACATGTTTCGACCATATTTCACTCATCCGAACTCGGATTGAGCTAAAAATGTGAAGGTAGAAGCCTGACAAACCCTAGAATATCTCTACAAATTTTTAGATCATTTGGAGCAACATAAATTTGGTACATCCCTATGTGTGAACGAGATTTATGGCAAGCGACGATGCGAGGGTTTCATCTAAGTTAAGTGCAAGTAGCTCCAGAGGTTGGTTTTTAGTGCCTTCGGGTCCTAGCGACCAATATTTTTGTGGTTTCTACTCAATATTTTAGTAGGATATGTTGTAGGGGATCCAATATGGGTTAGAAATATATATTTCAATAGATATTCATGATGTGAACTTTACTGACAATAGCTTCCAATTTTATGCACAAAAGAAAAGTGAAAATCATACCTTTCCATGGTGTTTAGGGCATGGATTAAAAAGATCACAAAAAAAATTTCAAGTAGTTGATAAAAAATGGCTCAGATCTCAAGTGAATCTAGTGCTAAGGTGCACCCAAAAAATAAATCTACTATGGAAACCCCTGTATAGGGTAAGAATTTTGAAGACTCAGCCCCAAAAATAAATTTTAGGGATGCCCTCTATGGTGGACAGGCTCAACCTAATGCTAATATCAATCTTAGGGATTCCTGTAAACCTCTAATAATACCTAATATTGATCCTAGGAAAATGAAGTCAAGATGTCTTAGAGAATATAATGGAACTCCTATTGCTAAGCTTGATATGGACAACATTTAGACTGACATTGAAGATCTAGAAAAAAAATGACTAATTTTTTGTTTCGTGGGTTTTCATCCGAGCCTATCTGCTTTCAAATTCTGGGTTAAAAAAAGCTAGAAAACTAAAGGTGAGTTACAAATCTCTATTTATCTAAATGGTTATTTTCTTGTTTTATTTTCTAATAATGAAGATAGAGAGAAAACTTTTCAAGGGGGTCCTTGGTTCTTTGGAATGGCAAGGCTTTTCGTTAAGCCTTGACATACTAAATTTAAAGCTGAAGAAGAGATGCTTTCTATAGGTCCTGTGTGGGTTAGACTCTTTGGCCTCCCAATTGAATCATGGAATTCGACTATTTTTTCTTCAAATGGAAACTCTTTAGGAACATTTATGATGACTTCTGATTGAAATAAAAAATTTGAACATATTATTTATACTCATTTGTGTTTTAATGGATTTTGACAAACCCCTACCTAAAAATATCACATTACAATTTGGGGAGGACAATTGGGAGAAAGTAGTGGAATATGAGAACATTACTTTTCATTGTAGAATTTGCCATGAATATGGTCATTTGGCTAGTATTTTCCCAAATAAAATTCCATATCAAAATAAAAAAGATATAAATTCAACACGTTTCCAAATGCCTATGAAGAACACTAAAAAAAATCAGTTATGAAAGATCAATCAAAGTTATTTGCTAATATGTTTGAAATTATTTCCACAAATGATGTCCCAAGTGAGGAAGAGGAAATAATAGAAATAGAAATATTAGAAACAAAATTTAAAGATAAAGAGAAGAACTCAAAGACAAACCAACAGATCAAAGGTTATAAACAGAAAAAAGGAGAAAATATACACACGAAAAAAAAAATTTAAATGTTAAAACTTCAAATAATACAGGTCCCAATATAGACTTTGTTGAACCTTCTAGTAACATTTTGACTGTGTACAAGCATTCTTCAAGTTTATAAGCCATCTCAGATTCAATTGGAGTAAGTCAAGAAACAAGGAAAAAAAATTGAATATGGATTCTAATCAAAAGGTAGGTTGCAAGACCAATCAATATCATATGGTAAAATAAGGTGAAAAGATTGTAGAGGAAGGTAAGATTAATGCCCTTCCCAATTTTTTTAGCCATGGTATTAATGAATATCATCACTTGGAATATTAGAGGACTAAAAGGGAGTCTTTCAAAAGAAAATGAAATTAGAAGAATTATTCAGATAAATCATCCACATCTTGTTTTCTTTCAAGAAATGAAGATGTCAATAGAGAATATGGAATCAATTGCTAGTAAAATTTGGCCAGTTGGAAAAGTGGTTTCCCTCAAATACCAGGGGACTTATGGTGGCATTGTTTACATTTGGGGCCAAAAATAGTTAGTTATTCACCATATGGTTGGTAGTTGGGGTCTTTTGACTATAGTTATTTAAAGTAGACATTCCAACCAAATTATGCTCTACATTACTATTTAATCTTTGACTAATTTGGAGGGAAAAATAAGACAACGAAAGAATATAACTTATATTATCTCTCATTTTCCTAAAGCTTGGATCTTGATCGGAGGAGATTTCAATACCATCCTCTCTCTGGATGAGAAAATGGAGGGAAATAGAAATTTGGACAGGAGCACTGACCTCATGAGCAAATATATTACAAACCTCCATCTTGTGGACATCCAACCAGATAATGGCCTAATGACTTGGTCTAACAGAAGGTAAGGCATAGCTTGTATAATGGACAGGTTGGAGAGGTTCTTGCTCCCTAACAATTTCTTAATCCATGGTCACATTACTAAAGTGAAGACTCTTAACAATGCTGGTTCAGATCAATGACTAGTCATGGTGGAAATATGGAAAACCAATATGAGTTTCTCTCATTTTTTATTTCAGGTAATGTGGCTTAGAGATATTTCCTTTAAACCTCGAGTGCAAAAATAGTGGAAGGAAGGTAAACCTAGGTATGGGACTCAAATGTTTTGTTTTAACAAAATATTGCAATACATTAAATCCAAAATCAAGATTTGGAATTGGAAGGAGTTTGGGGATGTTCATAAAAAAATATGAAGTTATTGCTTAGCTTGAAAATTTGAATAAGAAAATTAGTTTATATGGCCTCACAGAGAGTACAAGTGCAGATGAAATTAAACTCACAACTCAATTAGACGAATGGAAAAAAAAGATAAGAACTCTTATGAAAGCAAAAATATAGAATTCAATGGCTCAAAGAAGGTGATCAAAACACAAATTTCTTCCACAAATCTCTTCTAGCTCAAATATATCACAACTTCATTTCTTCCCTAAAATCAGATTCTAGAGATATTGTCTACACTTGGTATGGCATGAACTCTATTGTTGTCAATTACTTTTCCAATATGTTTGCTGCTACTCCTCTTGACTCAGCTTCTCAACAAGATGTTATTCAAGCAATCCTTTATCTTATAACTTAGGAGGAGAAATCTATTTTGAATGCTCTTGTTACTATCAATGAGCTTCAATAGGTAGTTTTTTAAATGCAAAAAGGGAAAACCCTAGGTCTTGATGGTTTTCCCATTGAGTTCTACCAAGAGTTTTGGGATATCCTTCATGCTGATTTATTAGAGGTGATGGAAGAAGCCAGGAAAGCCAAAGAAATTTTGAAATTTATAAATAAAACTTATATTACTGTTGTTCCAAAATATCAAATGGCTAAACATATCTCAGCTTTTAGACCTACTGCTTTATGTAATATTCTTCTCAAATTCATTACTAAGATCATGGCAAAAAGGTTAAAGCCTCTTTTGAGTAATATTTTTTTCCTGAACAAGGGGGTTATGTGGAAGGGCATAAAATAGTGGATGAGATAGTTCTTGCTCAAGAAGCTATCCATTCAATGGATATGAAAAAATCTCATTCCATTTTCATTCAGTAAGACTTATGCAAATCTTATGATAAAGAGGATTGGCACTTCCTTATAAAATATTTGAGGCAACTTGGTTTCTCTCAAGATTGGATGGATTGGATTATAGGATGTATCTCTTTAGTTTTCTACTTAGTTCTTATCAATGCCAGGCATTCTTAGTTGTTCCCAACTTCCAGAGGTATTAGGCAAGGTGACCCCCTATCCCCTTATTTATTCATCATTATTGTTGAATGCTTAGGCAGGACTATAACCAAAAATAGAGAAAACAAAACCCTTGATGGAGTTACCATTGCTCATGGAGCTAGACCTATCTCTCATATTCAATTTTTTTATGACTCTACTCTACTATTTTAGGTAAAGCTATAGTTAAGGAAGCTTCTAATATTAAGCAAATAATTAGTTTATTTTCTAAGGCTATCGGGCAATTGATCAATGAAGATAAATATAAAGTCATTTTCTTTCACTGATCTACCGGACATGATTCCATGGTCTTGGATAAATTACGATATAATAAGACCTCCATTTCAATCACTTATTTAGGTATTTCCATCAATATTCAAAGACAAAAAAAAAAATATTGGAATTGGTTGTTGGACAAAGTCAAGAAAAAAATTGGAAAGTGGACCAATAGGTGGATTTCTTCTGGGGGTAGAACCACCTTGGTAAAATAAGTCCTTCAAGCTATTCCTAATTATGTTTCTACCATGTTGAACATCCCAAAGACTGTTATTTGAGAATTGGATCAAATAAGTCATCGATTCCTCTAGAGTGGTACTAAGGAGAAAAGAAAATGGGCCTTGATGAAATGGGACACTTTGTCTTCCTAAGAATGAAGGGGGGTTAGGATTCTGTTATTATATTAAAAAAAAAAAAGCTTTAGCTACTAAATTATTCTGGAGGATTTTGCATAATCCCAATGCTCTTTGGACCAAAACTCTTTGTGCTAAATATGTTGAGAACAAAAGTCTTCAAGACCTTGTTTGCTATCAATTGCATTCCAAAGGTTCTCCCATTTTAGCAGTTATTAAGACTAGTGAGGATTTTATAAAGAAAAAATTATTTTGGATCATTCATAATGGTCAACAGGTTTATTTTTGGATAGATTCTTTGGATGGTCACAAGCCTTTGATAACTCAATTTCTCGATTGGAGGCCTTGGATAAAGGAGCTTCACCAAGCTAACTAGATAAAGGTGGCTAATTACTATTGGTACCATACTGGTAATTCAAAGGTTGGTAGATATTGGATCCCTATTGAGAACTAGCCTATTCAAATACCAAAAAAGCAAAGACAAGATATTCAATGCATCCTTCTATATGATATCTCTCTTGGTTCCATAAAAAAGATTATTTTTGATGGAACAACACTACTAAGGGTGAGTATTCAATTGCTCAAGGCTATTTGGCCTTATGCCATAATAATCCTAGCCATTCATCTGTCATCTTTTCTTAGTTGTGGGTTAAAAATCTTTGGCCTAAGGTGAGGTTCTTTACTTGGATTTTATTGCATCACAAGGTGCTTACTGGTGAGCAACTTATGAAGTGTGGTTTTCATGGCCATTTTAGATGTGAAATGTGTGGAGAGAATGTGTAAAATCTCATCCATATTTTTATTGAGTGTAATTTAGCCTCTAAGCTATGGAGGAGAATGGCCAATTTACTTGGCTTACAGTGGTCCAATTTTTTTACTTTTGAACAACTTTGGAGGGATTGGCCTAAATAAGAGGGTGTTGATCATTTTATCAGGTAGTTAGTTTGGATGGGTTCTACCATTTTTCTCTAGAATATATGGAATGAAAGGAGAAACCAAAATTTTAGTCAAGATAGGAAGGATATTCACTATATTTGGCAAAATATCATTGCCAACTTAGTTGAATCAGTCCAACAACTCCTTAATCATCCCTAAAACTCCCACAAAATATGGGATCAAGTGATGCAAATATTAAATATTAACTCTTCTAATGGAAACCAACTTAAAGGGAATGTGAGTAACTGCAAGATGGATAGAACAAGGAATTGGCAACCTCCTCCTAAGCATTTTGGAAAAGTCAATACTGATGGAGCCTCTAGAGGGAACCCTAGAAAAGCTAGTGCAGGAGGAATTGATAGACTTTTAGATGGCTCCTTGGTTTTTACTTTTGCTGAGAATTTGGGTAATCTATCCAAAGGGGTATGGTATCCTCAGCGGCCTTAAAGAGGCTGCTAATGTTGGATGGAAAAAGTTGCTAGTTGAGTCTGATTGTCAACTCATGATTAATATTTTGAAGACTTCTAAAAATCATAAGGTTGATTGGTGATATTACTTTCTATGACCACCCTCCTAGATGGTGGGCTTCACAAATAAGGGAAGATCTTATTTCTATCATTTCTTTGGATGACTTCAGTTCTTGAGGTACCTATTTTATTCTTGATTTATTTTTTCTTCTTTTTGGTTTGGTTAGGGTATTTTAGTTCCCTAGCTCAAACTAATATTTCTTTTGTTTCCTCTGTTGATTCTTGCCTTAAAAGTATTTTGGTCTAGAAAGGTCATTGTAGTGTTCAAATTATTATTATTTTTTTTTTTGTTTTTAGTTTTTTGAGGTGTGTGTGTGTGTGTATTGTTGTTTTGTTTTTTTTTTTGTGTTGTTTTTTGTTTTGTTCTTGTGTTTTTGTTGTTTTGTGTTTTTTTATTGTTCTTGTGTTTGTGTATGTTTGTGTTAATTGGTGTTTTTGTGTTTTGGTGTGTGAGTGTTTTCTATGTTTTTTTTTGTTTGTTGTCTCTTGTTGGTTGTTTTTTTCTTATTTTTTTTTTTATGTTTTGGATGTTTTTGTTGGTTGTGTCTTTGTAGCAGTTAGTTGTTTCTATCATGTTTGTGTTTTGTTATGTTGTTCTTGTGTTTTTTTGTACGGTTCGTGTTGTGATTTTTTTTATCTTATTGTGTGTGTGTTTGGTTGTGCTGTATATTTTCGACACACTCAAGGATCATGCTTTTTTATCTTATTGTGTTCTTGTGTTTATGTGTTCTTGTTTTTCTTGTTTCAGTTTTTCTCCTTGAGTATGTCAAAGGTGGTCGGCCAGGTGCGAGCCCTAGGTGATTTTTATGAAAGAGATACCCTTTCCTCCTTGGGTCTTACCCAAAAGTGGCATCCCTTCTGGGATGTTTTCCATTAAAAAAAAGATAATGCTTTAGAGTCCTCCTCTTCCTAGAACTCATTGTTGAAAGCCTTGATTATGATATTGGATTTAGTTAAATCTTCTTCTTTTAATCCAAAATTTTGAAAAAATTGATAAGTGCATACATTGAGGGAGGAATATTTGTCTATCAAGATTTGTTTGATATTATATTTCTCCAATAAATGCAATGATATAGAGGGAAGAATCCCCTCATAAGTTTGAGGAAGGAATATCATCATATGAAAATATAATATGATGTATCTCAAAATATCTTACAACATCAACTATAACACTAGGGGAAATGTCTTGAGGAATAGATTGTTATTTTAGAAGCTTGAACAAGGCTTTCCTATGAATAGGAGATGTTTGCAAAAGCTCTAAGATAGAGATATTAGTTAGGGCACTAGTTAATTGTTGTTGAATGTCAAAGGAGACTTTAGATTGTAGTTTCAACACTAAAGGTGGGTTTTCTACTCTTGCACTCCTTTTTTTAATACTCTTAAAAACTAAGGGTTGTTTTGAAGGTTTATTAGATGTAGAACTCGTATCCTACTGAGATCATTGAGTTGGTTGTGCTTGAGCTTTTTGCCTTGTAGTTATTGCTATCATACCAACCATATTGTTGTAGGGAGGTGGCACATTATGATATGGCACTTGATTAGCTATTTTTTTCCCATACTTAGGTAGGGGGTCTTGGAATATTCCCATGTATTGATTAGTTTTTGGTGCCTATTGAGTAGGAGGTTGATTATTTTTTGAAGGATTAATTTGAGGAACCTCTATAACAAGGAAAAATTCATCAATTAAGTCCTAAACCACATGTTTCAACCTCTTACATGAATTTATCATGTGCCTCTCCACTCCGATACTCACAATGTTGACTAGGCTTATACCAAGTAGTCATGGTATCAGGTTGCATTATGGGAGGTAACTCAATCATATTTTCTTCCAAAAGCTACTTTGGGACCACGTTCATAGGTGTGTCATGTCTTATGAAATTCCTTGGTGGGGGTTTTAGAGGTTGGCTAAGCACCATATTTTGTAGGGTATTAGAAACACTATTAATATGCCTACTATCTATTATCCCATCACAACCTACATGCTTATTCTTAAACTAATTTTTCTTGGTCCTGTCTTCTTTATTTGACTTAATTTGACCTCTTCGAATAAGGGATTGCTCTAACCTTCTTGCGAGATCTATTGCTTGGTCAAAATAGGTGATGGTTATTATTTCCAATTCATAGGATATTTGTTATTGTAAATTTCTATTAAATATCTCAAGCATGTGTCAAGGAGCTAAGGTATATCTTAATAATCCAACTACAATACTCCAATGAGACAAGAATTTAAAAAAATATATATCTTTACCTTGTTTCAATATATAAACATCTTTCATAGTCACATTTTTCTCAACATAAGCCTCAAATTGTTGAACAACTAATTTTGCTATCTCTTCAAAATTTCTTAAAGAATAATGAGGCAATTGATAACACCATTCCAATGCTATACCAACAAGGCTCTTAGGTAATGTCTTTAGTAACAACATATCATCATGTTTAATATCATGGCATGTTTTGCTAAACATCCTTAAATATTCAATTGGGTCCTTTGTTCCTTGTAAATAGGTAAAACTAGCATTGAAAAATGCTTAGGGTAGGGCCTAGAAGTGACAACAAAGTCTAAGGGTTGATTGTGCATTTTATTGTAGTTATAGGTGAAACTTGGAGGTTGAATCATATTCACTCTTGAAACTAATTATTTCACCACACTTGTTAAATTTTCCATATTGGAATTGTTGTTGTGCAATACCCATAGATTCCCTAGGAGAGGGGTAAAGGTAGGTTGTTGAAAAATAACTTGGTCAATATTGGAGGTATTGATACTATTATGGTATGTATTATGATATGTGGTATCTTTTTTTGAAGGATAACTAAAATGTGGTGCAATAGAAGCATGAATGTTGAGATAGGAAGAATGAGGAGAAGATTGAACATAATTTTGGGATGCACTACCGGTTAGAGGAGCTTGTGAAATTCCTCCAATTTTGGTGGTCATAGTAGTTGCATATGTTGGTTTATGAAAAGGATTAACATGATATGAAGATTCAAACAAGGGGTTGTTGTGAACATGTATAAGAGAAACGGTTGGAAGATGAGATATCCCACCTCTTTTGAGTCAGGATTTTTCTTCTATAGCCTTAACTAAAGACTCCTTATGGTGTTTCATAAAACCATATATATGATCAAACGATGTGTAAGTGAAGCCTCCATTAGGACCCTAAACATGATCAAAGTTAGTACCAATTTATTCATGTTCTTTCTCTTTTGTATCTAGATTGTGATTCCCCCTATCAAGTTGATCATATTATTGAAAAATTTGACTAGATTCTAAAATATTTTCCTTACTCCTAGTTTTGGGATCCATTAGGAGGGAGATAAATGATAGAGGAGAACACTAAAAAAAGACACACAAGAAGATTTCAAGATGTTTTTAATTTTTCTAATTCCAAGAAAATAAATTTAGTGGTCTTGCTAAAAATTTTCAAGAGAAGAATAAAAAGAATAGCCTTTCTATCTTGGCCACTAAGACATGCCTTCTTTTGTGGTATAAACCAACACGTCATTAAATTGAAATAAAAGGCTTAATATAAGCCCAAAATTACAAGAAGTCGGTAAACTTAATTTACAAGTTGGCACACTTATCTACAAGTTGGCAAACCTATATAAAAGTCGGCAAGCACCAAGTCTCACCTAAAATACTAAATAATTTATTTAAAAGTGGATTAAGCCCTAAGACCTAACCTATCTAAGGACCTAAAACCTAGTCCCTAATTTAATACCCTCATCATACCTCCCCACAAAGGAAGCATTGGAATCTAATGATTTTACAATAGTAGTGGGCGGAGGATGAAGAAATCAAGCTAGAGGGAGAAAAATCAGAAAATTAGGTGTCGAATGAATAGGGGCACTAATGATGTCGAGAAGTCCAAGTGATGCCAATGTGGAAGGTCCTCATCTGGTAATGACTGGAGGTCCAAATCGAGTGAAAGCTTATGGATGAGGTGGAGGATGAATCTCCTATGGCGATGGCTACAAGATCTACTTCACATCAGGAACCTGGTGCATGGCATAAATAGGAGGAGGAGCAACTAGAGTAACAAGAGGAGGTGCTAAAAAAGAAGGAGGAGGAAGAGCCTCCTTTTGCACAACTAAAATTGTCGTGTCCTTTGGCTTACGAAAGACCAATGCTATATGGCATGGACCTGCATAATTGTATGTGGGCTTCATGGAAGAAATGAGAAATTGCTTGTTCTCATGATGCAATGTATAGGTATTGTTATAAGCATCATATTGAGCCCGTTTGTCAAATTGATAGGGTTTTCCAAGAATGAGATCACAATAGTCAATTGGAGTCACATCACAAGTGACTTTGTCCACATAACATGGACCAAATGCAAAGGACATAGTGCATGTTTCTGTAATCATGGAGGAGGTACCCGCATAATCTAAATGGAACATGCAAGTGAAAATGAGGGTTTGGAAGCAAAACCTTACTCCCAAACTTGGCAAAATTGAAATCATGTCATATAAGGGGTGACCACGATTTTGAGTTCTACCAAAATCATACCTTGTAAGGGGTGACTACAATTTTGAGATATAAGTGCAAAAACAATAGGTGGATGTGAATTTAATTGCAAAATATAGAATAAATGACTTTAGAAACATAAAAATGCAAGAATAAACCTAGTGGCAATGAAAGAATAGATAAAAATATGAAGACCTCCACATAAGTGATATATTTCTCCTCAAAGATCCCACACTTATCCACCAAGGGCAAAAAAAAGCAGTAGAGCAACAAAAGAACACTAGAAGACACTTGATCTTGTTAGAAGACTTGATTGCCAAAATAATTGTTAGCCAAAGAGCATTTGAAATCACACTTCTTAGAAACTCAACAAAATTGTTTATGAAAAAAAGAGGATCCAAACCCTTTTATAAGAGGTTTGGAGGGCAAAAGGGGGGAAGACAAAAAGACAACCTAGGGGAAGGTTGATGTCCTAAGGGTTGGTCCAAAAATAGGGCTTTCTGAGAGAAAACCCTAACTTGCTAAAATTGCACCCCATAAGAAGCGATCACAATTTTGGCAAAGCTAAGAAAAAATGGAGAAATAAGGGGGGAGGAGGCCCAAATTTGTGTTTAGAAAAGTTTGAGGATCTTTTGAAGAGTTCTAGAGAAAATGACTCACTTAGGTGGATCAATTTTCCATGTCTACATTTGAGGCACTAGAGGCAGAAGTTAAACATTTGAGAGGATAAAAGGAGATATACCATGATGATAACATATGTGAGGAGCCTCACATTCAAACACTTGTCTAAAGCTAAGTCCAACCATCAAGTTGGAGAAGGAGGGAAAAAAAATAAATATAATTTAAAAATTACTTTATGTTTTATATTATTAAATTTGATATTCATTAAATTTCAAAATAAATAAAATCAAATTTCTAAATTTCCAATTATTATTTAAAACATATATCTATTTTTTTGTACTATTAAGAAATGAGGGTTTTGAAAGGAGTCCCTCAACCTTTTACATCAACTCCAACCACAAGGGGGAGAACCAAAACAAAATAACAACAACAAAAGCTAGAGACAACCACCCGACACAACAAGAAGGAACCAAAAGAAACTAAGACTAGCAAACAAAGAAAGAAAACTAAAACAGAAGGAGAGAAAACCAAAGAAGGCAGAGAGGACAGAACCGAGCTAGTTCTTGAACATCAAATCCACCTCCTGGATAACTTATCCCACCATCCTAGTCACTTCCTCCGTGTAGTCAACAACAATTTTCAACAAGCCCCAAATAGCGCATTGCTTTATCTCCACCATATTTAGATTGTGCATGACAATATTCTTTCTTTCGATAGCCGCATCAAGTACATAAACATCCTTCATTTATTCATATTTTTGAACTTCCCTGGGTAGAATATTGGAATAATAATGAAGAATAATATGGATAAAATTATCCTTAATGGATTTTTTACCAAGAATATGCTTAGACTTCCTCTTAAACCCTCCTCCAACAACATCGAATGATATTATATCACCACCTCGCCTATCGTTGGTTTGCGTATCCTTAAGAGAAATATTTCAAAAGTCAATTATCGAGCCTTTAGAATGAGAATATTTCCCCCTTACTCCTCTTGCTGAAACTTGAATTTTCCTAGAAATTTTATCTTCACCAATACCCAAGGATAAGGAGTAGAGGTCCTCGCTGCATTGGATATTGCTTGAACCTCTTGACTATTCCTTGAGATAACAAGGCACCATATCATGTTGAGCTTCAATTGATCTTAGAATATCTTCTACAACCAGACCATGCTTGGTAGTATACTACTTAAAAACCAAGAATACCACTGGGGATCAAGGGTGAAAAAATCCATAATTACTCTTATCACTCTATCCCATGGAGGTGAAAGAGTCCTTGCATTAAACCCATTTTGCATTCTCGGGAGAAATTCATTCACATAAAAAAAATTTATTTCCTTGAGCAAAGAGTGATTATCCCTATTATGATAGGCCCCATCCAACAAAATAGAAATGGTGCTGCTGATTAACTCGGTTGAGACTTTGAAATACAAGTTACCCACTCTCACCCACCCATCATTCCAAGAGTAGATCATCCATTTTAAAATAATTAAATTATGGCCATGAAATTTTTGAATACAATTCAATAGCCCTCCATTAATTAGAATCAATTTCACCTACTCATCAACTGAAACTAAAGAAAATTCCAAATGAATCTTAGAATAATAATATTTAGGACTTGAATTCTTGGTTTTACTCAAGAGAGTAAGCAACCAGAAACAAATCACCAAGCCTGAATTCATTAGGAAGGAGACCACCTTCACCTTGACCAGATAATATTGAGCAATACTTCTTGATGGATCAAAACAAAATAAAAGGATGGGTAGGGAAACCCATTGTAAAAAAATTTGGACAGCCAAATATCATGATCTAACAATGAATAAAATCATAACATCTTTAAAATCACCCCAAATCGGACTTCAAGAACCCTTAGGTTCTCCATGTTGACCATATACACCCAACAAGGATGAAAAAAACTAGACCATGCTTCTTGTCCATCCACTAGTTCATCTCATGAATACATAAGATCAAAAAAATATAAAATAAATCTAGGCTGATTGATTTGAACATACCACACTTTTAGAAAAATGAATATTATCATTCGTGAACCACTCCTCCCTCATGCCGCCAATAAAGCATAGAGAGAAAGATAAAATAGTTTGTCTAGTGTATTTTCACATGTTTTTATATATATAAAACATATATCTATTTATTAAAATAGTTTGTTTAGTATTTTTAACACGTTTTTATTGGATCAAATCTACAAAATTGAAATACCCAAATTTTTCTAATTATGCCTAAGACCAAGCACAATTATGGTCTTCCCAATAACGACATGGTATAAAGTGATAAGTAGCTGTGCACACACAAATAGGCAACGAATATATACAAATAGCAGAGTACACGTAAACTCCAAGGAAACCCCGTGCACAGCTTTTGTTGAGCAAGGTGCAGCAAAAGCATTGAGAAAGTATTGTCATTGTTGTCAACATAGACAGATTGATGCAGTTGATGCAGTTCAGAGGTCAGTCAGATCAAGTGCAGAAAGTTTCAAGCAAAACAGAGGTGACCCAGATTCAGAAATTGGCAGAAAGAGACAAGGAAGAAAACTGTCGCGATATCGCGACATGTTTTCTGTCGCGATTCGCGACAAAAAGCAGGAGAGAGAAAATGCACGCCAAAATGTCGCGATGTCGCGACATGTCGAGTTTTCGCTGAGGAGAGAGAAAATGTGTCGCGATTTCGTGACAAAAAGTAGGAGAGAGAAAATGCACGCCAAAATGTCGCGATGTCGCGACATGTCGAGTTTTCACTGAGGAGAGAGAAAATGTGTCACGATTTCATGACATAAATGGAGGAAAGGAGCTTGCAATGAAGAGAGTAGCGATTTCCATGCATGTTGAAGTTTCGCATTTCAAAGCACGGTTGGAAATGTATGGAAACAAAGGTGTAGCGATTTCGCTACAAATCGGAAGATTAAGAAAACTGAGATGCAGCGATTTCGACACAAGTAAAAATTCACAAGAAGAAGGTGTAGCGATTTCGCTACATGTTGAAACAAAGAGAAACTAAGGTGTAGCGATGGCGCTACATGTTGAAACAAAGGGTATGGCTACATGTTGAAACAAAGGGAAACTAAGGTGTAGCGATTTCGCTACTAGTCAAAAGTGTAGAAGCGAAAGATGCAGCAATGATATTACAAGTCAAAATTTCATGAAAAGAGGCAAGGTGAAAACACAAGGCACAAAGATGTAAAAATTTTGCCATTGCATGAAGCATAGTGTCGCGATTTCGTGACATGTTCCATTTTTGCTGGAGTTGGCAAGGAGAGTTGTACGGAAGAGCAAAGTGTCGCGATTTCGTGACATGTTCCTTTTTTGCTGTGGCAAAGAAGAGTGTATGAAAGCTGAAAGTGTCATGATTTCGTGACAAGCAGGATGATGACGTCAGCAAGAGTCAGAAACGTCATGATTTCATGACAAGAAGGATGATGACGTCAGCAAAGTTGAAAAGTGTCACGATTTCATGACAGGATGAAAGAAAAGCCACTGGAAGCCGGAAACGTCATGATTTCGTGACAACCTTCAGGGTGACGTCAGCATAAGTTAAAAATGTCGCGATATCGCGACAGGCGACAGGTTGGCAGGTAAAAGCCGAAAAAGCAGGCATGGTGACACGTGTCATAAAAGACATCATGCAGCCAGTTACATAAAATGTAACGATGTCGAATCTGCGATTCTGATTGACAAGTGTCAGTCATGCATTCGAACAACCGTTTGCATGTATTCGAAGAATCAAATATAAATTATCGAAATGTTTTCGAAAAGTTTTTAGCTTTCGAGCGGTCGCACTCATGGAATCGAACGGACATTTTGCTTGTATTCAAAGAGCCGAATATGAAGGATCGAGATATGCTTTTCGAGAAGATATGTTTGCAGCATTCAAAATAGCCATACCACAAGAAATCGAAACGCCGTATTGCAGGGTTTCGAACAGTCATTTCGAACAGCCACTTATTTGCAGGAGAAAAGAATTCGAACAGTTGGGTATATGATTCGACTGCGTGCCGGATTGGATGTATATAAATGAATAGCTGTAAAGAGAAATTGTTGAAGAAAGATAGAAGTTGTTGCAGTAAGAAGGGAATTGTTGTGAAAAGAGGGGCGTATAGAGAAATAAGCGAGACATGAGATTGTGCGAGAGGTTGTTAAAATTACAGACCAGTCAGGGTCGAGTTAGTAGTGAAGACATTTTTATGTCATTTTGATTTGATTAGAATTGCAGTCCAAGTTGGTGCTTGGTACTAGGGGTTGGTGCTCCATCATTGCAGTAGAAAATTACAGGGGTTGGTGCTCCTTCCAGTGGATTTTGGTAAAGAAGTTGTAAAATTGAAATTTTGCAAAGACTGGATTTGGATTGAAGTCCAAGCAGTTAATTTTTGAGGAGTAGCCAAATTGGTGAACCTCGTTATATTGTGTGTTGTGGTGTGCTCTCATTTTGTTCTTCGGTTTTATAAGTTTTATGTGCTTCAGTCTTTGAATGTTTTTTGAAGTTAAATAACTACATTGATTCACCCCCCCCCTCTCAGTGTCATTGTGTGAACATCAATTGGTATCGAGCAAGGTTCCTTGTACAAGCTTAATCAGCTAAGGAGATCTTGGAAGAAACAATGGCGAGCGGTGAAGGATTTTCATCCAACAAAGCTCCCTTATTTGATGGAACAAATTACACCTTAGGAAACTCGGGAATGCAAACATATCCGAGTGCATTGGGATATGATATTTGGGATTACGTAGATAGTGGATACACGGCACCCACTACTCCTCCAACGAGATCTGTGAGAAAAAGAAATTTGAGAACAACTCCAAAGCTAAGAATGCCATAATGTGTGGGCTTGTTGACAGTGAACCGATAAGAGTCATGAGTTGTAAATCAGCAAAAGACATGTGGGATAAAGTGAAGAGCATCCATGAAGGAGACAGTAAGATTAAGGAAGCAAAACTGCAAACTCATCGAGCACGGTTCGAAGCACTGCAAATGAATGAAGATGAAAACATAGAGACTTATATGTTGAGAGTCAACGAAATTATTAATGCAATCAGAGGACTCGGTGAAGAAATTGATGATGCAGTTGTTGTGAAAAAGGTTCTCAGAACACTTCACAAAAGATTTAATTCCAAAGTCTCTGCAATAGAAGAGGCAAAAGATCTAAACAACTTCAGCATGGATGAGTTGCATGGTTCCCTGACAGCATATGAAATGAGAATAGGACAAACCAAGTCTACAGACAGAGAAGCAGCTTTTAAAGCACACAAGAATGTAAAAGCTGAACATGAATACGAGGATGAAGGAACAACTGGATGAAACAGAAGCCAATTTTGTTCGAAAACTCACAAAAGGAAAAGGAAAATATAGAGGGAAGCTACCTTTTAAATGCTTCAATTGTGGAGGAGTCGGTCATTTTGCAGCAAAATGTCCAATGCGGGAGAGAACCAAAAATGGTGAAGGTTCACACCAAGAAAAAGGTGACTGGAAGAAGAAACAAAATTTCAGAAAGAACAACTTCAAGAAGAAAAGCTTCATAACCAAGAATGTCAACAGTTCTGAAGAAAGCACAGATGAGGAGTCTGAAGAAGAAGGAGGTGAAGCTCTTTTCATGGCACTTGAAGAAGAAAGAACGAGGAGAAAAATCGGGAAGGTGATGAAAATTCCAAGGATGAAGTTGAAGTGTATTTGGAAGGAGAATTGGTTCCTTGCACTTGAAGAGTTGAGTGCGAGAAAGGAAGAAGAATAAGAAATTTTCAAAGAAATTAGAGAATGCCACGAGACATAATAAACAATCTAAAAATACGAGACGAGAGGAATTCAAGAAAATGTCCGAAGTTCTTGATGAACAATTAACTGTAAAGACAGTTGAATGCGGCAAGCTAGAGGAAGACATTGTTATGTTAAGGATGCGGTTAGAGGAGATGAATAGAAAATTAAGCTGTTTTCATAAGTTTGAAGAAAATCTTTGTAAAGCTTGGATAAAATGTTAAATAACCAAAGGCCTTATGGCATAAAATTTGGTTTAGGCTTTGATGAAGGAGAATCTTCAAAGGATTCAAAGAACTTGAATATAGAACCCATAAAGAAAGAAGAAAAGATCGGGGTTGAACCGAGAAAAACCAAATCATGCAAAAGAAAACAATAATGCCGGATTCAAGAAGAATACTGACAAAGATGGATTCACAAAAGTCACACATCCAAGGAGGAGAAGAGTCATGGCTCCTACTTCAAGCTGGCAAAGACCGGCACCCGGGTTTAATCATGCATTTTATGGTTATTGTTTTAAATGCAATGCTTATGGCCATAAGATTTCAGATTGCGAGGCATAATGTATCTCAAAGGAATTTTACCGGCGAGAAATGTTTTTTCTCCTTTAATGAATTATGCAGTTGAATGTTATAATTGTCATAATTTTGGACATATTGCTAGAAACTGCAGAAGCACTTTTGCATCAAATAAATATCAGGGTAGAAAATCTCGGCCAAGTGGGTTGAAACAAAACCAGAAATTTCTTGAAAAACAGGCACATGCTAATGAAAGGACAAAGGCAAAACAAGTAGCAAAATATGCTATCAAACGAGAATGGAAAGAAAAGGAATCTTTGATTGTCCAGACTGCTTTTAAAGCTCAGAACAAATCAGCACCTTGGATACTTGACGGTGGTTGTTCCAGGTCACATGACGAGGTGACAAGCAAAAGTTTGAGAATTTACGAGAATTATGAAGGTGGTTACGTGAAATTTGGAAATAATGATGGAGCAAAGATTGTTGGAAAGGGATCAGTCAAGATCAGTGATGGCAATATAAAATCAAAAGAAGTCTTGTTTGTAATTGGCCCGAAGCATAACTTGCTAAGTGTAAGTCAAATATGTGACGAGAGGTCATGATGTAATCTTCAAGAAGGAGGGCTGTGAGGTAAGAAAGACAAAAAATGGAAAGTTAATAGCCACTGGACTAAGAACTTCTAGAAATATGTATACACTTTCAGAAATTGCAGAAGGAACATGCTTGACTGGACAAGAAGATGAAAATTGGCTATGGCACAAGAGGCTTGGGCATATTAGTTTTGACAATGCGGCAAAAATCGGTTCAAAAAGAGCGATTAGAGATATACCAAACATTGGCAAACCTGTAAATAGCATCAGTGAGTCATGCCAAAAGGGAAAACAAACCAGAGCCACTTTCAAAGCAAAAGAATACTTCACTAGCAAGCCATTAGAACTAATTCACACTGATCTATGTGGACCCATGAGAACTGAAAGCATAAATGGACACAAATATTTTATGTTGTGTATAGATGACTACTCAAGAATGACATGGGTACTATTTCTGAAACTCAAGTCAGAAGCCTTTGAGATGTTTAAAACCTTCAAAAATCTTGTTGAGAATCAATCGGGAAAAAGAATTAAATGCCTAAGATCAGACGGGGGAGGAGAGTTTATCTCCGAAGAATTTGCAGAATCTTGTCAAAAACATGGGATAAGAAGACAGTTTTCAGCGGCTAGGACACCTCGGCGAGAATGGTGTTGTAGAAAGGAAGAATAGAACAGTGCGGGAAATGGCAAGGACAATCTTGCGAGAAAACAAAATAGGTGACAGATTTTGGAAAGAGGCGAGTTCATCCTGCGGTTTACATTCAAAGCAGGTGCATCTTGAGACCACATGAAAGCAAAACACCTTATGAGTTGTGGTTTGGCAGAAAGGCAACAACAAGACATTTCAAAGTATTTGGCGGCAAGTGCTACATAAAGCGGATGAAGATAACCTCGGTAAATTTGAAGATAGAGCTGATGAAGGTATCTTTCTTGGTTACTCAACAAAAAGCAAGGCCTACACATGTTACAACAAGAGGTTGAAGAAAATTGTTGAAAGTCCTTGATGTGAAAGTTGATGAAGGTAGAGAACAAGAAACTACTTATCAAGAAAACTACCCTATGTATGAAGAAGTCATTGAAGGTGATGATGAAAAAGAAACAGAGAAGAATCAGAAAATTGATCCAGATGGTGTAAAAACTGAATCTGAAGAAGAAGAAAACAGGAAATTTAAAACAGGCAACTGGCAAAAAAATCATCCAAGTGAACAGATTATTGGGGATCCCACAGATGGTATTCAGACAAGAAGAACAACAGTGAGGAACTATTCTCTGTTATCTAGTATTGAACCTAAAAATGTTGTTGAAGCAAGCATCGATGAAAGTTGGATGAAGGCAATCAATGAAGAACTAGATCAGATAGAGAAAAACAATACACAGGAATTAGTACCTAGACCAACAAATAAAAACATAATTGGCACTAAATGGGTTTTTAGAAATAAATTGAATGAAGATGGGCGAGGTTGTCAAGAAATAAGGCAAGATTGGTATGTAAAGGCTATGCTCGGGTTGAAGGCATTGATTTTGAAGAAACTTTTGCACGGTAGCAGGACTAGAGGCAATCAGAATGTTTCCGGCATTAGCAGTTCATAAAAACTTCAAAGTATATCAAATGGATGTAAAATCAGCATTTTTGAATGGAAAAGCTGGAAGAAGAGGTTTACATTGAACAACCGAGATGGCTTCCAACTTGGTGACAATCCAGATTTTGTTTGGAGGTTAAAGAAAGCTTTATATGGATTAAAGCAGGCACCTAGAGCATGGTATGCAAGGTTGGATAATTATCTAATTAAACAAGGGTTTAAGAAAGGTTTGGTGGATAGCAACTTATATGTCAAAGCAGAGAAGGGTCATCTTATTGTTCTTGTTGTTTATGTAGATGACATAATATTTGGCAGTAGCATGGATGAATACTGCAAAGACATATCAATTAAAATGAAAAAAGAATTTGAGATGTCAATGATTGGTGAACTTTCTTATTTCTTAGGATTGCAGGTCAATCAAAATGAAAAAGGCATTTTTATTTCTCAAGTTAAATATGTAAAAGAAATGCTGAAAAAGTTCACAATGGAAGACGATAAACAGGTCGGCACTCCCATGACAACAGTGCCAAGTTGAGCAAGGATGATAAATCTCCAGATGTGGATCAAACAATGTACGGGTCTATGATTGGAAGCCTGCTGTATTTAACAGCTACTAGACCAGATATACTACAGGCAGTATGCATGGTTGCTAGATTTCAGGCAAGTCCCAAAGAAACTCATGTCACAGCTTGTAAAAAGGATCTTCGGGTACCTCAAAGGTACCATGGATTATGGGTTGTGGTACCCAAAAGGCAAAGACTTCACTTTGATTGCATATTTTGATGCAGATTGGGCGGGGTGCATTGATGACCGGAAGAGTACAAGTGGAGGAGCATTTTATCTTGGAGGCGAGTGGTAGCATGGCACGGCAAGAAACAAGAATCGAGTCTCTCTATCCACTTGCAGAGGCGAGAATACATTGCGGCCACAACTTGCTGTACACGAGATATTATGGATGAGACAAACTTTGAAAGATCTTGGTATCCACTTCAAAGAGCCAATATCAATAAAATGTGATAACACTAGTGCTATCAACATATCCAAGAATCCAATTATGCATTCAAGAACCAAACACATTGCAATCCGATATCATTTCTTGAAGGATAAAGTTGCAGAAGGAGAGGTCAAGTTGGATTTTGTTCCAACTACAGAGCAAGTAGCTGATATATTCACAAAACCATTGCCCAAGGATGTTTTTGAGTACCTTAGGAATAAGTTGGGAGTGGTCACAATTCCCAAGAACTATCATTAGGGATCACATTCTCAATGGGTGCATGCATGCCTATACTTATAGTTTTGCTTATATTTATGATTTTTGCTAACTATAACGATATTTTCCTGAGAATGGTGTACGAGAGACTCGGGGGAGTCTGCAGCGACCCTTTGGTATTATTGGCAAAGGGGGAGAAGAAGTTGAGCAAGGTTGTTGTGTGTTGCCAACAATTCCAGAGGAGATTGTTGAGCAAGGTGCAGCAAAAGCATTGAGAAAGTATTGTCATTGTTGTCAACACGAGCAGTTGATGCGATTGATGCGGTTCGGAGGTCGGTCGGATCAAGTGCGAGAAAGTTTCAAGCAAAGCGAGAGGTGACCAGTTCAGAAATTGGCAGAAAGAGACAAGGAAGAAAACTGTCGCGATATCGCGACATGTTTTTTGTCGCGATTTCGCGACAAAAAGTAGGAGAGAGAAAATGCACGCCAAAATGTCGCGATGTCGCGACATGTCGAGTTTTCGCTGAGAAGAGAGAAAATGTGTCGCGATTTCGCGACAAAAAGTAGGAGAGAGAAAATGCACGCCAAAATGTCGCGATGTCGCGACATGTCGAGTTTGGAGGAGAGAGAAAATGTGTCGCGATTTCATGACATAAATGGAGGAAAGGAGCTTGCAATGAAGAGAGTAGCGATTTCCATGCATGTTGAAGTTTCGCATTTCAAAGCACAGGTGGAAATGTATGGAAACAAAGGTGTAGCGATTTCGCTACAAATCGAAAGTTAAGAAAATTGAGTTGCAGCGATTTCGACACAAGTAAAAATTCACAAGAAGAAGGTGTAGCGATTTCGCTACATGTTGAAACAAAGAGAAACTAAGGTGTAGCGATGGCTACATGTTGAAAAAAGAATATAGGTTGGATGGCGCTACATGTTGAAACAAAGGGAAACTAAGGTGTAGCGATTTCGCTACTAGTCAAAAGTGTAGAAGCGAAAGATGCAGCAATGATATTACAAGTCAAAATTTCATGAAAAGAGGCAAGGTGAAAACACAAGGCACAAAGATGTAAAAATTTTGCCATTGCATGAAGCATAGTGTCGCGATTTCGTGACATGTTCCATTTTCGTTGGAGTTGGCAAGGAGAGTTGTACGGAAGAGCAAAGTGTCGCGATTTCGTGACATGTTCCTTTTTCGCTGTGGCAAAGAAGAGTGTACGGAAGCCGAAAGTGTCACGATTTCGCGACAAGCAGGATGATGACGTCAGCAAGAGTCGAAAACGTCGTGATTTCGTGACAAGAAGGATGATGACGTCAGCAAAGTTGAAAAGTGTCACGATTTCATGACAAGATGAAAGAAAAGCCACTGGAAGCCAGAAACGTCGTGATTTCGTGACAACCTTCAGGGTGACGTCAGCATAAGTTAAAAATGTCGCGATATCGCGACAGGAGAGTTGGCAGGTAAAAGCCGAAAAAGTAGGCATGGTGACACGTGTCATAAAAGACATCATGCGACCGGTTACATAAAATGTAGCGATGTCGAGATCTGCGATTCAGATTGACAAGTGTTAGTCATGCATTCGAACAGCCGTTTGCATGTATTCGAAGAATCAAATATAAATTATCGAAAGGTTTTCGAAAAGTTTTTTTCAGCTTTCGAATGGTCGCACTCATGGAATCGAACAGACATTTTGCTTGTATTCAAAGAGCCGAATATGAAGGATCGAGATATGCTTTTCGAGAAGATATGTTTGCAGCATTCAAAACAGCCATACCACAAGAAATCGAAACGCCGTATTGCAGGGGTTTCGAACAGTCGTTTTCGAACAGCCACTTATTTGCAGGAGAAAAGAATTCGAACAGTTGGGTATATGATTCGACTGCGTGCCGGATTGGATGTATATAAATGAATAGCTGTAAAGAGAAATTGTTGAAGAAAGATAGAAGTTGTTGCAGTAAGAAGGGAATTGCTGTGAAAAGAGGGTCTGTATAGAGAAATAAGCAGAGACATGAGATTGTGCAGAGGTTGTTAAAATTACAGACCAGTCAGGGTCGAGTTAGTAGTGAAGACATTTTTATGTCATTTTGATTTGATTAGAATAGCAGTCCAAGTTGGTGCTTGGTACTAGGGGTTGGTGCTCCATACATTGCGTGAGAAAATTACGGGGGTTGGTGCTCCTTCCGGTGGATGCTTTGGTAAAGAAGTTGTAAAATTGAAATTTTGCAAAGACTGGATTTGGATTGAAGTCCAAGCAGTTAATTTTTGAGGAGTAGCCAAATTGGTGAACCTCGTTATATTGTGTGTTGTGGTGTGCTCTCATTTTGTTCTTATGGTTTTATAAGTTTTATGTGCTTCAGTCTTTGAATGCTGCTGTTTTGAAGTTAAATAACTACACTGATTCACCCCCCTCTCAGTGTCATTGTGTGAACATCAGCTTTTTTGCAAAATGTATTTTGAGCACTTCATGGTTTTGCTAGAATTGAGGTTTAACTGAATAGATTCGTTCTAAAGAGTGTAGATGATGAGTACACGTAAACTCCAAGGAAACCCCGTGCACAACTTTTTTGCAAAATGTATTTTGAGCACTTCATGGTTTTGCTAGAATTGAGGTTTAACTGAATAGATTCGTTCTAAAGAGTATAGATGATTGACAAATATAAAGGTGTCTTCAATTTCACAAAATAAAGGCGTTGAATCTGTTTGCAATTCCCTTTACTCCACGAACAGATGAAGTAACTTTGAACGTTTTTTAATAATCCTCCCCAAATGGAACATTGTTAAACAATAGTCCTGCCAGAAAAAGAAATTTTATTTAGACCTGCAAATATGTTTACATAGAAAAGCAGCCACTACATAGTTAAATAAGTTACTCAACTGCTTTGGGTGCTGCCACTCTGAAATCATAGTTAATTAAAAGTATCTTTAAAATAGCATGTCATGAGTATTGGTTGGGTTTATAATAGGCAGTCTCCTGCATTCCATTATGATGTCCTAGCAGCCATCTCTAGACATCTCTTGGGTGCCTTTCATTTTACCTCTTTTACGCGGAGTCCAGACTTTTGAAAAAGGAGTTGCTTCTTTCATAAGGCATACGATTCCATGGTCAATCCCAATAAATCCATATATATATATATATATATATATATATATATATATATTAAATTGCGACAACGCTTTAGAGTCCGCCTCTTTCTTTTAAAATGCTTCAAGGATTAAGAATTCGACGGACATTTTTCCCCTTTCTAGAAAGCGAGAATACTTGAAAAAAATGAATCCATGACGAAGTTATAGGAAACTTGGCGGATATCCCCATTGCTTCTTGCATGAAAGAGAAAAGGAAAAGGTTATTGCTTTGCAGAATGAAGAGAGTTTGCAACTCACCGAGTAGAAGAAGATTCCACGTATTGTACGCAAACAATTTTACTTTCCGAACTGTTTGACGTTCGTCTCAAAACCAACTTCTCGGCATGCTATGGTTTTACTCAAAACAACAAGACATATTCATGCATCACCTATTTGGCTTACAATATTATAGGGCGCAATCATATAATATTGATCACTTCATTAATGGGGTGCTGGTCATCGATAAAAGATTGGAAACCATCCATTTTCATTGTATATCGAAAGTAATGGGAAAATTATGGCGTCCTTGACGGTTACTCATTCAAAAGTTACGAATGCATATTTCCACTAAACCCTTTTTCCACTTTTGTTAATGTAATTATCGTTGAGAAAATTATGGCGTCCTTGACGGTTACTCATTCAAAAGTTACGAATGCATATTTCCACTAAACCCTTTTTCCACTTTTGTTAATGTAATTATCGTTGAGTACGTACCTAAACATTTTCATATCATAATTAATGTCTAATTAATAAGTGAAATATCATCAAACTCCTCATTATTTTGTAAGTGAAACCAAGGCTAAGCTTGATTAGGGTATACCAATAGTAAGTGCATATAAAAAACCTTATTTATATTGAGCTTGTGCACTTACGATAAAATTTCCATATTATTATAATTAGTGTATAATCAATAACTCAAATATCATCACTTCCAATTATTTTCTCCACAAAATTATTATGTGCACAAGTGAAACGAAGGCTACGAAAGAAATGATTAATGTTAGATATGTACAAAAGCACACTTTGCTACACTTCATCTAAAAATACCAATTTTGAAAAGTCATGGTTACTAGCATACTATGAAAGATGGTCAATTTAGTGTAACCTTAGGAAAAAAAAATTGTTACTATGTAGAAATACAAATATATTTAATTAGTAAATAAATCCATCTTAGAAGTGAACTATGCATATGATTTTTCAAGATACATTTATTTATTGATATGCATAGCATTCTTCTACTAAATATATTCATTTCTTCAAAGCAAATAATATTCTTTAGCAAAAAAATACATCTTTAAAGTGAATTATCTATATGATTTTTCGATGCATTTGTTGATACATGTTTTATGAAATATAGTTATTTTCATTATTTGATTCTATTCTCATTTGTTTTTATGAAATATAATTATCATTAAAATACATAAAATAATTTAATGTATGGCATATTCTTAATTAAAGGAAACAACCCTAGCCAAGGTGACTTGCAAGAATTAAACTTAATTGGTTTAGTCATGTTAGTATTATTATTATTTTTTGATTGGTTGAAAGAGGGAGTTTTGAAAGTATCCAAACCTTTTACAATAAAAACATAACAAAATAAACTATTTCCTGAAGACAAACAAAGAACATAAAAAGTTGGGAGACAATCTCCACAAGACCATTAAAACAATGAGACAATTTCCACAAGAACAACTATAATCGAGACTGGAGAAAGTTGGAAGAGGGATTTTTTCCTAAATAGGGAAATATTGCTCCCTTAGAAATTAGAAAAATTGAAATCAAAGGAATTTTTGTAGAACATTTAAAAAATATATTCTTGTACAAGAAAAGGGAAAACAAAGTTTTTCGCCCAAGAAACATCTCAAACTCAAAAATGAAGTTGTTTCAGGATAGATCTGCCTAGAGCGCAGTTGAGCAAGAAAGCTGATTTTCAAAACCATTTCAAAAGAGGTTTTCCCGCCCAATGAAACCTTCACCAACAAATTTTAAGAGAGGTTTTCAGCCCAAGAAAACCTTCACCAATAAGTTGAAATAAATAAACTGCAACTATAGTTCAAAATTTTGAAAAGGGGTTTTTCATCAAGGAAAACCTTCACTAATAAGTTGAACTAGAGAAACTACACCAATAGTTCAAAAATTTGAAAAAAGGTTTCCTACCTAAGGAAACCTTCACCAATAAGCTAAAAAAAAAGAAACAAATGAAACTAAGGGTTGACTGTAAAAGATGTTCCAAAAAGATACGAACTAGTAGCACATCTCCACCACTCATCAGGGTCCCTCCAAAAACCTGACCATGAAGCCAAAACTAGAACCCCTCCTCTATAGCCATTATGGAAGCACCAAGTCCTCCTCAAGACCACACAAATCTACAAAGAATAGAGGTCAAATAAATAGACTCCTCATTAGATGAAACAAAGACCTCCAACCCCTCAAAGGCATGCCCAAGGAGTCAACACTAAAACCCCTCTAATGCGACCATCATGAAAGCATGAGGTCTCTCCCCTAACGAGATAAAAAAATATAGATAAAAACTCACCGAAGCTCCCCCAACATAGGCAAAGGACCAAGGCTATCTTACCAAGGACCACGTTAGTATTATTATTTGAATCTTATGCTTGCTTAAAGAAATAGTTAAGGTTTTAAAATCCTATGTTATAGTTTACAAGCCATTATTATTGATGAATGTGACTTAACATTTTTGTTTTGATAACTTTACATTTTATTTCAAACAATGTAATACAAAATATTTAGTGTTATGTTCTTTATATTTAAATGAATTAATATATAAAAATTTTGAAAGTATGTTTATTTTCTAAGTTGATCTCAAAATTATTGTTGAAATTATCCAGATATTGTCTTTCCCTAAGCTTGCTTTGATGGGTAAATAAAATAAGACATTAAAAAATTTGCATGGATACAATAATGGATGATGTGAAGAAATTTTACCTATACAAGAATATGAATAGAGGCCATATTAATGGAAACAACTTGCTCATGATTATCCTTGGTTTGAAAAATCAAAACAAAAATATATTGGATAGATAACATCCTTTATAAGAATAGTCCTATGTGATTTATGTTCTCATGGAAGGTAAATACCATAGACATAATCTTGTTGATATCTTAGGATTTCTTATAAAAATCATAATAAAATCTTGGTGATGCATTTTTTTAAAAAAACAAAGTTGATAAAATTTTCAAATCATGATAATTTTTATATTGATTTATCATGAGTTCTTAAAAACTTGCCTTCTCTAGTAGAAATGCAAAATTGGCTTTTAAAAGTGATTTTCATTGATTTTTCTATTTCTTTTCTCTCCTACTCATGAAAAAATAAAATAAAATAAAAACTTTCTATATGTCAACCAAAACCATATTTGGAATTCAAAGTGATGGATTTAACACCATTCAAAGGATATTTGATTAATTCCTAAGAAATTTTAGAGTTTATTTTTCTTTGTTTTTGGCTATAAAAATTTATAGTTTTAATAATGTGTTTTTAGTCTTTTCTTTTTGTTTGTTATTCCTAAAGCATGCAAGCTAGACCCTAGGGAATTTGTTTATATATTTATTTTTTCTTCATTTCCTCCCCATTTAAAAAATTATATGGATCATTTAAGTGAGGTTCATGGAGTTGTCATCAGAAATAATGAGCCAAATTATTCAAGTTCATCCTCAAATCCAAGCTTTTGGAGGGGCCTAATGTAGAATAATTGGATTCAAGGGAACTTTTAGAATCAATTATTTTGCAAATATTATAATAAGGACATGTGAAGAGGCATCAATCACCTAAGATATTATTTGATTGAATAACAAGGGTATGATGTGGACCCCTTCCCTAGAGAATATGATATACTTATAAAGGAGGTGATGGATTGCATGTGTAGTTAGAAGAAAAATAAAATAGAGGATAAAAGGATGAGAATTATAGTTATACATGGAGTAGGGTCTTAGGCCTATATTTATGTCGATGAGGTCAAATTAGAGGATGCTACTACCACTATCAAATAATAGTTTTTTATCCCTCACATCTGATAAAGTACTTAGAGGAGTTTGAGTTTTGGTTGAAGCTTCAAAAAATACAAACAATCCTTCAAAATACCACATTGCGGAAGAAAAAGATGTTGGAAGTAAGTACATAATTTTTGTTATTACTACAACATTCCTTGTAGTTGCATGAACCCTTATTTGAAATTTCTTGTGAGGGCATTAAACAGGACTGGCAAAGGGATCAAGCCATATTCATAAAAATATATTAGTGGCATATTGTTGGAGTGTGCAATAGACATGCATGCTCTTGTAGAAGAGCAAAAGATAATATGAAGAAAAAAAGGCTAGCATATTTTCTATGATGGATGGATATATGTAATGAATCATGAAATCTTTAACTTCATAGTGGTTTTTGATGGATCCATGGTCTTATTAAAATTGGCTGGTGCCTCGTGAGAGGTGAAGAATACATAAATACTATTTAATTTATTGAAGGTCATGTTGGAAGTAGAAGTAGATAACATTATCCAGGTTGTGATAGATAATGCAATGATATGTGTGTCTATAAGTAGAATTTTGGAAGAGAAGTGCTTCTCTATATTTTTTGAGCCCATGCATCATACCTTTGCATTGACCCCATGCTTGAGGACATTGGCAAAGTGACATGGGTGAAATAATGGTGGTTTATGTGAACACTAAAAGGTTTATATAAAACCACACATGGGTGTTGGCATTGATAAGGAAGCGTAATGATGGGAGGGGTATTCTTCATCCAAATATTACATGCTTTGACTCAAATTTCAATTCCTAATAGAACCTTCTAGTTGCATTATCTACTTTGAAGAAGATGTTTGTCACTAGAAAATAGTATGCCTCATCATTGCATTCAAAAGAGGAGGGGGAGCACTTCTAGAAGCAAGGTTTTTATGATTCATTTTGGATGGTCATGTAGGAAATTATCAATGTAATTGGTCATTTAATTTTTTTTATATACATAAAACATTAGTGTTTTTAATAAACTTAACTAAAATTACAAAATTTGATTTACAATATTTAATTAAATATGCTAAGTAAATTGCAACGATTAATTTTTGTTGTTCAAATATAGGTGATAGAACACTTACCAATGGTTCTTCACCTTGTAGATGGTAAAATCTTAATTTGTGCAAGCCAAAAAATAAAGTAAAAAAGACCATCCAACACTATCATGGTGGAAGTCAATAAAAATATGAATCCATTTGGCATGTCATTGACAAGAGATTGATGAGGCAACTCCATCTATGTATTCATGTAGTAGGATACTTCTCGAATCCTAAATGCTTTTTTATTGGTAGTCATAACACTATTGAAGAGGTCCATGTGTATTCTATACTTGCACTAATGGGATGATATCTTATCCCACTAAATATTTGCTCATCCCTATGATGCTACAAACCTATAAAGGGCTTAAGGGAGCCTATTTTCATCCTCCTTCTACACTACATCAAGGTTGACATTACGACTAGGTAAAAACATAAAATTATTTAACATTTAGTCTTGTACTTTATAGTGACACAATTCCAAATGTAAGTTAATAATTAAAAAACATTATATTTTTTAGATTCATGGTACAGGGATTTTGGTTCAAGAACACATAATCTGAGGAGGATAACAACCCACATTTTGAAGAAATGCAATTTGTTTCTATTTGAGGTCATATACAACAAGAATAATAAGTTGACCTAAGAATGGGTCAATGACCTTGTATCCATATAATACAATCCTAATATTCAAAGTAGATATGTAGAGGTAAACAAATTATAGGGGGGGTGATTAACTTGGATGAGCTAGATCCATTATAAGTTTGGATTGTCGAAAGTTTGTTCGATAACATGGCCAAGGCACTGGAGGTAAAAGTTAAACATTTGAGAGGATGGGAGGAGATATACCATGATGATCACATATGTGAGGAGTCTCACTTTCAAACAGTTATCTAAAGCTAAGTCCAACCAAAGTTCGAGGAGGAAAAAACATAAATACAATTTAAAAATTATTTTATATTAAAAAAAATTAAATTTGATATACTTCATTACATTTCATAGTATATAAAATTTCTAAATTTTCATCCTCCATCCTTGGAAGGAGGTTTGGGGTTCAAGCCTGATGGCCTGCACTGGATACCAAACCTCCCCTCGGTCATACCCGAATGGGATAGGCCCATGGAACATAAAGTCTTGGCCCACACGGGATACGGGGAATGGTTTTCCTTAATTAAAGTTTAGTCCCAAGGGGACAGCCCCCACGGGGTACGGGGAATAATTTTCCTTAATTAAGGTTTAGTTTCAGGAGGGACAACACAACGGTTTGAGCTTTGGCTCTTCTTCGAGAGGTCCAAGGTTCAAACCGCTGCATGGGTGAGTGTGTGAGGGGTAGGAGTGTGTTAAATTTTCTCTTAATAAGCATAGCTCTAGGATTTATGAGGAGTCATGGTTGGAAGGAGACTGCATAGTCATAAAGGTTTCTCATACTAACCAAATTAAAAAGAAAAATCTAAACTTCCAATTATTATTTAAAAAATATTTATTTATTAAAATATTTTGTTTAGTATTTTTTAACACGTTTTTATTAGATAAGACCTACAAAATTGAAATACCCAGTTTTTTTTTTTCAAAGTTCTGATGTTTCTAATTATGCCTAAGCCCACGCACAATTATGCTCTTCGCAATGACGACATGGTGATGAGACTATCGATGATAACCAATAAAATCCGATGTGGTATAAGTAACTGTGCACACACAAATACGCAACGAATATATACAAATAGCAGAGTACACGTAAACTCCAAGGAAACCCCGTGCACAACTTTTTTTTGCAAAAATGTATTTTGAGCGCTTCATGGTTTTACTAGAATTGAAGTTTAACTGAATAGATTCGTCTCAAGAGTGTAAGAGTGTAGATGATTGACACATATAAAGGTATCTTCAATTTCACACAATAAAGGCGTTGAATCTGTTTGCAATTCCCATTACTCCACGAACAGACGAAGTAACTTTGAACGTTTCTTAATAATCCTCCCCAAATGGAACATTGTTAAACAATAGTCCTGCTAGAAAAAGGAGTAGTATTTATTTATTTATTTGCCGGCGCTTTCTCCCTTTCCTAAATGAAGCGAAAGTGAAATGACTTGCAAATATGTTTACATAGCAAAGCAGCCACTACATAGTTAAATAAGTTGCTCAAATGCTTTGGGTGTTGCCACTGTGAAATCATGTTTCCCAGATAAGGTTATAATTAAAAGCGTCTTTAAAAATAAAGAGCATGTCATGCGTGTTGGGTTTATAATAGGCAGACTCCTACATTCCATTATGATCAATCCCAATAAATCCCCACACACACCTCTAGACACCTCTTTTTTTGAACGAATGAAAGAATGAAGACCGAGTATGTACGCAGAGTCCAGACTTTTGAAAAAGGAGTTGCTTCTTTCATAAAGCATACGATTCCATGGTCAATCCCAATAAATCCTCATACATATATATATAATTGCGACAATGCTTTAGAGTCCGCCTCTTTCTTTTAAAATGCTTCAAGGATCAAGAATTCTACGGACATTTTTCCCCTTTCTAGAAAGCGAGAATACTTGAAAAAATGATCCATGACAACTTATAGGAAATTTGGTAAATATCCCCATCGCTTCTTGCATCAAAGAGAAAAGGAAAAAGTTATTGCTTTGCAGAATGAAGAGAGTTTGCAACTCACCGGGTAGAAGAAGATTCCACATATTGTACGCGAACACTTTTACTTTCCGAACTGTTTGACTTTCGTCTCAAAACCAACTTGTCGGCATGCTCTGGTTTACTCAAAACAACAAGACATATTCATGCATAACCTATTTGGCTTACAATATTATAGGGCGCAGTCATATAATATTGATCACTTCATTAATGGGGTGCTGGTCATCGATAAAAATTTGGAAACCATCCATTTTCATTGTATATCAAAAGTAATGGGAAAATTATGGTGTCCTTGACGGTTATTCATTCAAAAGTTACGTATGCATATTTCCACTAAACCCTTTTCCACTGTTGTTAACGTACTTATGGTTGAGTACGTACCTAATATTTTCATATCATAATTAATGTCTGATTAATAAGTGAAATATCATCAAACTCCTGATTATTTTCTCCACAACAGAATTAATTATGCAAGTGAAACCAAGGCTAAGCTTGATTAGGGTATACCAATAGTAATTGCATATAAAAAAACCTTATTTATATTGAGTTTGTGCACTTACCTAAAATTTCCATATTATAATTAGTGTATAGTCAATAACTCAAATATCATTACTTCTAATTATTTTCTCCACAAAACTATTATGTGCAAAAAGTGAAACGAAGGCCACGAAAGAAATGATTAATGCTAGATATGTACAAAAGCACACTTTGCTACACTTTATCTAAAAATACCAGAAAAGTCATGGTTACTAGCATACTATGAAAGATGGTCAAGTTAATGCAACCTTTCGGAAAAATAGTTATTATAAAATTTAGTAGAAACACAAATATATCCAATTTTCAAAGCAAATAATATAATATGTTTAATAAATAAATTCATCTTAGAAATGAACTATGCATGTGATTTTTTAAGCTACATTTATTCATTGATACATATAGCATTCTTCTACTATGTTCATTTCTTCAAAGTAAATAATATCCTTTAGTAAAAAAAATACATCTTCAAAGTGAATTATTTATATGATTTTCCAAGTTAAATGTATTTCTTGATACATATCACATTCTTTAGTGTTTTATAAAATATAATTATTATTACTATTTGATCTATTTTTATATGTTTTTATGAAATATTATTATCATTAAAATACATAAAATAAACTAATGTATGAAATATTCTTAACTAAAGGAAACCACCCTAGCGAAGGTGACTTGCAAGAATTAAACTTAATTGGATTAGTCATGTTAATGTTATTATTATTTTTTGATTGGTTGAAAGAGGGGTTGTGAAAGGATTCTCAAACCTTTTATAATAAAAACACAAAAAAAGAAACTATCTCTTAGAGACAAACAAGGAACAAAAAAAACTGGGAGACAATCTCCACATAACCATCAAAGCAGGGAGACAATCTACATAGGACCATCAAAGCAGGGAGACAATCTCCACAAGACCAACTACAACCAAGGCTAAAGAAATTTGGAAGAGGGATTCTTGCCTAAACAGGAAAATCCTACTCCCTTAGAAATTAGAAAAATTGAAATCAAGGGAATATATGTACAACATTTAAAATAAATATTCTTACACAATAAAAGGGAAAACAAAGTTTCTTGCCCAAGAAACATCTCAAACTCAAAAATGAATTTGTGTCGGGATAGATCTGCCTAGAGCACAGCTGAACCAGAAAGTTGATTTCCAAAACCAAATAATTTGAAAAGAGGTTTCCCACCCAAGGAAACCTTCACCAACAAATTTTAAAAGAGGTTTCCTGCTCAAGAAAACCTTCACCACCAAGTTGAAACAAAGAAACCACACTTGCAGTTCAAGAATTCGAAAAGGGTTTTTTCTTCTAGGGAAACCTTCACTAGTAAGTTGAACTAAAGAAACTACACCAATAGTTAAAAATTTGAAAAGAGGTTCCTTATCTAGGGAAACCTTCACTAGCAAGCTAAACCAAAAAGAACAAATGAAACTAAGGGTTGGTTGTAAAATATGACCCAAAAATATGTGAACTAGCAACACATCTCCACCACCCATCAAGATCCCTCCAAACACCTGACTATGAATCCAAAACCATAAACCCTCCTCTATAACCATCGTGGAAGCACCAACTACCCCTCAAGACCACACAAATCTATAGAGAAAAGAGTTCAAAGGAACATACTCCTTATTAGATGAAACAAAGACCCCCACCCCCCCAAAACATGCTTAAGGAGACAACATTGAAACCCCTCTAATGTAGCCATTGTGAAAGCATGAAGTCTCTCCCCTGATAAGACAAAAAAAATGTCAAGAAAGGCTCATCGAAGATCCCCCAACATGGAAAAAGAACCAAGGCTATCTTACCAAGGACCATGCTAGTATTATTATTATTTGAATCCTATGTTTGCCTAAAAAAATGACTAAGGTTTTAAGATCCTATGTTATAGTTTACAAGCCATTATTATTGATGAATGTGATTTAACATTTTTATTTTGATAACTTTACATTTTATTTTACACAATATAATACAAAATATTTAATGTTATGGTGCTTATATTTAAATGAATTAATATATATAGAATTTGGAAGTATGTTCATTTTCTAAGTTGATCTCAAAATTGTCTTTGAAATTATTCAAATATTTGATCTCAAAATTGTCTTTGAAATTATTCAAATATTTTATTTCCCTTTTTATGGGTAAATAAAATAAAACATATTAATAAATTGACATGGATACGATAATGGATGAAGTGAAGAAATTTCACCTACACAAAAATATGAATAGAGGCCATATTAATGGAAACAATATGAATAGAGGCCATATTAATGGAAACAACCTTACTCGTGATTGTCCTTGGTTTAAAAATTCAAAATAAAAATATATTGAATAAAAAATCAAAATAAAAATATATTGAATAAACAACATACTTTATAAAAATATTCATATGTGATTTATGTTCTCATAGACGGTAAAGACCATAAAAATAATCTGGTTAATATCTTAGGATTTCTCATAAAACACATAATAAGATCACTTATGTTCTCATGGACGGTAAAGACCATAAACATAATCTTGTTAATATCTTAGGATTTCTCATAAAAAAACATAATAATATCACGGTGATGCATATTTTTAAAACACTGAGTTGATAAAATTTCCAAATCAATCATCCTCGTGAGTGTAGTCTATGATAGATGTGTATAAGAAGTATTGCTTAAAAAAAAAAATTCATATCATGATAATTTTTATATTGATTTATTGTCGAGTTCTTTAAAACATAAATGCAAAATTGGCTTTTAAAAGTGATTTTTCATTGATTTTTTCATTTATTTATTTTCTTACTCATGAAAAACTATAATAAAATAAATTTTCTAAATTTCAACCACAAACTTTAAGCCATATTTAGAATTAAAAATGATGAATTTAACACCATTCAAAGGAGATTTGATTAATTCCTAATAAAATTTTAGAGTTTTTTTTCTTTATTTTTGGTTATAAAAATTTAGAGTTTTAATAATATGTTTTTAGTCTTTTCTTTTTGTTTATTATTCCTAAAGCATACAAGCTAGACCCTAGGGAATTCATTTAGATATTTACTTATTCTTTGTTTCATTTTTGTTTAAAAAAATATATGGATCATTTAAGTGAGGTTCATGGAGTTGTCATCAACAAGAATGAGTCAAATTATTCAAGTTCATTTCCAAATCTAAGCTCAAGGAGGGGTTTAATGTAGAATAATTGGATTCAAGGGAACTTGTCAAATCAAGTATTTTAAAAATATTATAACAAGGACATGTGAGGAGGCGTCAATCACCTAAGATATTATTTGATTGGATAACAAAGTCATGATGTGGACCCCTTCCCTAGAGCATATGATATATTTAAAAAGGAGGTGATGGATTGCATGTGTAGTTATAAGAAAAATAAAATAAAGGATAAAAGGACAAGAATTATAGTTATACATGGAGTAGGGCCTTATGCCTATATTTATGTCTATGAGGTCAAATTAGAGGATGCTACTACCACTATCAAAGAATAGTTTTTCATCCTCAAATATGGTAAAGTACTTAGAGGAGTTTGAGTTTTGATTGAAGCTTGAAAAATACAAACAATTCTTCAAATTATCACATTGGAGAAGAAAAATATGTTGGAAGTAAGTACATAATTTTTATTATTACTACAACATTCCCTATAGTTGCATGAACCTTTATTTGAAATTCTTGGTGAGGACATTCAACATGACTAGCAAAGGATCAAGCCATATTCATCAAAAGATATTAGTTGTCTATTGTTGGATGAGTGTGCCATATAAATGCGTGCTCTTGTAGAAGATCAAAGGATCAAGCCATATTCATCAAAAGATATTAGTTGTATATTGTTGGAGGAGTCTGCCATATAAATGTGTGCTCTTGTAGAAGAGCAAAAGCTAATATGGAGGGAAATGGACTAGCATATTTTCTATGATATATGGATATATGCAAGGAATCATAAAATCTTGAACTTCATAGTGGCTTTGGATGGATCCATGGTCTTCCTACAATTGGTTGTTGTCTCGTGAGAGGTCAAGAATTCGTAAATGCTATTTAATTTTTTGAAGGCCATGTTGGAAGTAGGAGGAGAGAATTTTATCCAAGTTGTGATAGATAATGCAATGACATGTGTGTCTATAAGTAGGATTTTGGAAGAGAAGTGCTCCTCATTTTTTGGAGCCCATGCATCATACCTTTGCATTGAACTAATGCTTGAGGACATTGACAAAGTTGCATGGGTGAAAATAATGGTGGAATATGTGAACACTACAAGATTTATATAAAACAACACATGGGTGTTGGCATTGATAAGGAAGCATAATGATGGGAAGGACATTCTTCATCCAAAGATCACATGGTTTGACTCAAATTTCAATACCTAATAGAACCTTCTAGTTGCATTATCTACTTTGAAGAAGATGTTTGTCACTAGGGAATAGTATGCCTCATCATTGCATTCAAAAGAGGAGGGGGAGCACTTTTAGAAGCAAAGTTGTGATGATTCATTTTTGATGGTCATGTAGGAAATTATCAATGTAATTGATGATTTTTTTTTTTTGTATACGTAAAATTTTTAGTGTTTTTAATAAACTTAACTAAAATTACATAATCTGATTTGTAATATTTGATTAAATATGTTAAGTAAATTTCAATGATTAATTTTTTTTGTTCAAATATAGGTGATAGAACACTTACCAATGGTTCTTCACCTTGTACATAGCAAAATATTAGTAATGGTATATTTGTGCGAACCAAAAAATAAAGTAAAAAAGACCATCCAACACTATCATGGTGAAAGTCAATAAAAATATGAATCCATTTGATATGCCATTGACAAGAGATTGATGAGCCAACTCCATATATATATTCATGTAGTAGGGTACTTCTCGAATCCTAAATACTTTTTCATTGGTAGTCTTAACACTAATGAAGAGGTCCATGTGTATTCCATACTTGCACTAACGGGATGATATATTACCCCACTAAATATTACCTTATCTCTATGATGCTACAAACCTATAATGGGGCTTAAGGGAACCTATTTTCATCCCCCTTTTATAAGGCATCAAGGTTGACATTATGACAAGGTAAAAACATAAAATTATTTAACATTTAGTCTTGTACTTTATAGTGACGTAATTTCAAATGTAAGTTAATAATTTAAAAACATTATATTTTGTAGATTCATGGTAGGAGGATTTTGGTTCAAGACCGTCTAAGGAGGATTTTGGTTCAAGACAACCTAATCCGAGGAGGATGACAATCCACATTTTGAATAAATGCAATTGGTATTTATTTGAGATCATACACAACAAGAAGAACAATAAGTTGACCTAATAATGGATCAATGGCCTTGTATTCATATAATACAATCCTCATATTCAAAGTAGATATGTAGAGGCAAATGAGTTATATGAGGCGATTATCTTGGATGAACTAGATCCATTATAAATTTGGATTGTCAAAAGTTTGTTAGATAACAAGATTGAGGTATTAAAGATAGAAGTTAAGCATTTGAGAGGATGGGAGGAGATATACCATGACCATCACATATGTGAGGAGCCTCACTTTCAAACAATTATCTAAAGCTAAGTCCAACCATCAAGTTGGAGGAGGGAAAAACATAAATACAATTTAAAAATTATTTTATATTTAAATTTTTTAAATTTGATATACTTCATTAAATTTCACAATATATAAAATCAAATTTCTAAATTTTCATCCACACCAGCTACCTCATGGTAAGTTCCCTCAATCCTCTGAGGAGCCTCACTTTCAAACAATTATCTAAAGCTAAGTCCAACCATCAAGTTGGAGGAGGGAAAAACATAAATACAATTTAAAAATTATTTTATATTTAAATTTTTTAAATTTGATATACTTCATTAAATTTCACAATATATAAAATCAAATTTCTAAATTTTCATCCACACCAGCTACCTCATGGTAAGTTCCCTCAATCCTCAGAAGGAGTTCAGAGGTTCAAGCCTGACAACCTACCAGGTTTGGCTATGCCGGATACCAAACCCCCTGTGGGTTAGCCCGAGGGGTATACCCAATAGGCCCCATGGAATAGAAAGTTGTGGCCCCCAAGGGATACAAGTAACGATTTTTCTTAATTAAGGTTTAGTCCGAGGAGGACAGTGAAAGGTTCAAACCGCTGCGTGGGCATGGGCAAGTGTGTGAGGAGGTGGGTGTGTGGTTGTTGTGTGTTAAATTTCCTATTAATAAGCATAGCTCTAGGTTTTACAAGGGATCATGGTTGAGAGGAGACTGCCCAGTGTTAGCCTTGTGTCCTACGGTTTCTCACACTAACCGAATTAAAAAAAAAAAAAAATCTAAATTTCCAATTATTATTTAAAATATATTTATTTATTAAAATATTTTGTTTAGTATTTTTTAAAAAGTTTTTATTAGATAAAATCTACAAAATTGTAATACCCAGTTTTTTTTTCAAAGTTCTGCTTTTTTCTAGTTATGCTTAAGGCCACACACAATTATCCTCTTCGCAATGACGACATGGTGATGAGACTATCGATGATAACGAATAAAATCCGATGTGGTATCAACTGATAAGGAACTGTGCACACACAAATAGGCAACGAATATATACAAATAGCAGAGTACACATAAACTCCAAGGAAACCGCGTGCACAGCTTTTTTGCAGAATGTATTTTGAGCGCTTGAATAGATTCGTCTCAAGAGTGTAGATGATTGACAAATATAAAGGTGTCTTCAATTTCACAAAATAAAGGCGTTGAATCTGTTTACAATTCCCTTTACTCTGAAGGAACGAATTTGATTTTCTTTTCCACCGCCGAAGTCTGCACGGTTCGACTACGCAGAGCGCACGGCCAGCTCTGTCACGGACTGCACAGAGCTCTTGGCCAGCTGCCGGCTTCGGAGCGAAGTGCGGACTGCGCTGGCCAAGCTGCCGAAGTCCGGCACTCGCGCGCAGTGCAGACTGCGCTGGCCAAGCTGCCGAAGTGCGCACTTCGCGCGGAGTGCGAACTTCGCAGCTTTGAACTGCCGAAGTGCGACAGTCGCGCGGAGTGCGAACTTCGCAGCTTTGAACTTGCCGAAGTGCGACAGTCGCGCGGAGTGTGAACTTCGCAGCTTTCAACTGTCGAAGTGCGACAGTCGCAACGAACTTTGCTGGGCAACAAACTTCGTCGGGCTCGACGACCAACTTCGCACGGCAACGATTTGCAAGCTTCAGACTTGGCCAACTCTGGCCTTCAACTTCTTCGTCTTCCGCGGCTGTCGCTGGGTTTGCCTGGCTTGGCAAGACCCGAAAGATAGGAGAGAAATGCCGGAACAGAGAACAACAAGGTTAACACCTAAACTACTGCAAACCCTAAAGATGCCACAGACAAAAGCAAACTTTATTCATATGAACAACTAGGGTTACAGAATTTCTCAACCGAGAAAATAACAACATCTGCAGACTACGCTGCAGGAAAAACTAAACAGGGGAAATGTCGAGTCTGCAGCTCGGACATTTCTCAGCTGAGCCACACTGCTCACTGAATCGCTCTACTTTCTTTCTCTGCTTACTTTCATGAACTTCTCTCACACCCGCTGTGCTTCTCCTATTTTTCGCACTCCTTTGTCTGTAGACCCGAACCACCTTTTATAGCCGCAAGGAGAGGAGGATAAGGATTATCCTCTGACAGCTCCGGATAAGGGTTATCCTCTAACCGACCCTCGTCTAGGGTTTCTGACAAACGCCGACTTGGCATTAACTCCTGCGGAGATCGGATCTGTCAGGTATCAAATCTGTCAGAAGGTAGGTGTGACGTCATGTCACACTTTTGTCGGGATCCCGGACTGCAGCAGCACAGTCCGACATCGCCCATGTCTGGAGCGCAGTCCGATTTCGCCCAAGGTTCGCAGCGCAGTTGAGCACAGGCGTAAAATCTGGGTTTATTTTTCTAACATACTCCACGAACAGATGAAGTAACTTTGAACGTTTCTTAATAACCCTCCCCAAATGGAACATTGTTAAACAATAGTCCTGCAGAAAAAAGAGTAATATTTATTTATTTATTTGCTGGCTCTTTCTCCCTTTCCTAAATGAAGCCAAAGTGAAATGACTTGCAAATATGTTTACATAGCAAAGCAACCACTACATAGTTAAATAAGTGCTCAAATGCTTTGGGTGTTGCCACTGTGAAATGATCTTTACCAGATAAGGTTATAATTAAAAGCGTCTTTAAAAATAAAGAGCATGTCATGCGTGTTGGGTTTATAATAGGCAGACTCCTACATTCCATTATGATCAATCCCAATAAATCCCCACACACACCTCTAGACACCTCTTTTTTTGAACGAATGAAAGAATGAAGACCGAGTATGTACGCAGAGTCCAGACTTTTGAAAAAGGAGTTGCTTCTTTCATAAGGCATACGATTCCATGGTCAATCCCAATAAATTCCCACATATATATATTTAAAAGTCTTCAGACACTTTCTTTTAAAATGCTTCAAGGATTAAGAATTCGACGGACATTTTTCCCCTTTCTAAAAAGCGAGAATACTTGAAAAAATGAATCCATGACAACTTATAGGAAACTTGGCGGATATCCCCATCGCTTCTTGCATCAAAGAGAAAAGGAAAAGGTTATTGCTTTGCAGAATGAAGAGAGTTTGGCGAGTACTCACCTGAGGAGGGGTAGAAGATTCCACGTATTGTACGCAAACACTTTTACTTTCCGAACTGTTTGACGTTCGTCTCAAAACCAACTTCTCGGCATGCTATGGTTTTACTCAAAACAACAAGACATATTCATGCATAACCTATTTGGCTTACAATATTATAGGGCTCAGTCATATAATATTGATCACTTCATTAATGGGTGTTGGTCATCGATAAAAGTTTGGAAACCATCCATTTTCATTGTATATCAAAAGTAATGGGAAAATTATGGTGTCCTTGACGGTTTCTCATTTAAAAGTTACGTATGCATATTTCCACTAAACCCTTGTCCACTTTTGTTAACGTAATTATGGTTGAGTACGTGCCTAACATTTTCTTAACATAATTAATGTCTAATTAATAAGTGAAATATCATCAAACTCTTGGTTATTTTCTCGACAACATTATTAAGTATGTAAGCGAAACCAAGGCTAAACTTGATTAGGGTAAACTTGATTAGGGTATACCAATAGTAAGTGCATATAAAAAAACCTTATTTATATTTTGTTTTTGGTACTATTAATAAAAAAGAGTTTTGAAAGGATTTCCACAACCTTTTACAAAGCGAAAGATTCTAAGGCAACCACCTAGGGACCACCGAACAACACCAACTGGTGCCCAAACACAAACAACGAGGAGATCACATAGACCAAAAAAATAATCTGGCAGGGGTTTGGGAAGAATCGAGAGAGTTCAACACCCGAAACCCCCCAAACAATCCTCTCGGCCACGTTCCTCCTAATCGGTAAAAAAGATTCAAAATAAAAAATCAATGGCCCCAACAACCGCCTTTCTCAAAGGATTCGTCCACTATCCCACGAAGGGACAACGTGGAACCAAGAACAAGAAACAACTACTACCGGAAATGATGGAAAATTAACTCCTTCGTACTTGCACCATGTCATTAGGAACCTGCGAAGGCACCACCATGCAAACCACCACAAACGTAGACCATTCACCATAATTTGACAACATTAAGAGCTATCTTTAATGGATTGACACATAATTTCATCTAGGAAATCCGTTTGCCATATAGAAAATCCCTGGTAGTAACGCCTAGATTTACCATTAAGTCTGCAATGACATTGGCTTCCCGAAACACATGCACAATGGATGCAATACTCAAAGAATAAATGTTTCGTATGGTCTCCTTTATCATATTGGACACCTTCCAACCTGCCTGACATTCCCCCTTTAGCATTTTAATTACATTAAAGGATTCACCCTCGATGATAGCATTGCGAATTCCCAGATCCTTCAACAGCCTCACGCTAAGGAAATCAGCTCTTGCTTCAGCAAAATGGGAAGATTGAGTACCAAGATTTTTTGCGTAGGTATAAATGATATCTCTTCTACTATCACGGATAAATCCCCTAGCACCTACAACACCTGGGTTTCCCTTGGAAGCCCCATCACAATTTAACTTAAAATACCCTTCAGGCGATGGAGACCAATGTACAACACTCATTGGGTCAGGAGCAGGCGGGGGTTGATCCAACAGGACAAAACTCAGCTTCTCCTCCAATTTAAATTCACTCAGGGAGTGAGTGAGAGGAGAATTTGAATTTTCAAAAATAGAAGAAACGTTCTTCATAACTTTCCATAGGATTTTCAAACTAATGCGATCCACTTCACCTTCCACATCATTAAACACATGCACGTTTCGCTCCTTCCAAACACCCCACATCACATGGGGTAGCAAAAATTTCCAAAAGCACTTGAGATGCGGAGAGGAAAAGGGAGACCCCCACTAATAAACACAATCTAGAATCGAGTTGGACAACACCCAAGAAATACCCAGGCAAGAGAAAATGAAAAAGAGCACTTCCTAAAAGACCCGACAATTAAGCAAAATATGAGAAGACGACCCCCAATCCTGCTTACAAAGGAAGCAATGGTTAACATAGTTAAATAAGTTGCTCAAATGCTTTTAGTGTTACCACTGTGAAATCATGTTTCCCATATAAGGGTATAATTAAAAGTGTCTTTAAAAATAGCATGTCATGCATGTTGGGTTTATAATAGGCAGACTCATCCCTTACATTATGATCTCCTTGCAACCATTTCTAGACACCCCTTTTTCAAACGAACAAAAGAATGAAGATCGAGTATAAAAGAATGAAGATCGAGTATGTACATGTATGGGTGCCTTTCATTTTACCTCTTCTATGCAGAATCCAGATTTTTGAAAAAAGGAGTTGCTTCTTTCATAAGGCATACGATTCCATCGTCAATCCCAATAAATCCCCGTTCATATATATATAATTGTGACATATTCATGCATCACCTATTTGGCTTACAATATTATAGGGCGCAGTCATTTAATATTGATCACTTCATTAACGGGGTGTTGTTCATAGATAAAAATTTGGAAACCAACAATTTTCATTGTACATCAAAAGTAATGGGAAAATTATGGTGTCCTTGGCGGTTTCTCATTCAAAAGTTATGTATGCATATTTCCACTAAACCTTTTTCCACTTTTGTTAACAATAACGTAATTATTGTTAGAGTAAATCACTATATAAAATATTGAAAAACAATTATAGTGTTTCAAACTTTAATAGCAATATTAACAAAATAAAACAAACACACAGTAGAAGAGACAACGATTTTAACGTGGTTCACCCAATGTGGGTTACATCCATCAAGAATTTTCAGTCCTTTCTTTCTCAATCCAAGCAATAGAGGGTTACAACCTACAACAAACATCTGTTGTAATTTCCTCTCTATATTTACAAGGAATCAACATAGTAATTTTCATTGTATACTCTGTTTTTCCTCACAACTATATATAAGAAAAAACAAAAAAAAAAAATTGTTTTTCTTAATACATTCCAAGATTAACACTGAGTTCCCAGCACCTAATTTTGGGATAAAAACAAAAAAAAACTTTTCCTGGTTGTCCTGTTGTAAATCCATAAACTTTCTCTGGTAGACTAATAGACTGTAAATCTGAAAACTTTCCCTGTCTGTCCTGCAGTAAATCCAAAAACTTTCTCTGTTTAGCCTCCTCATAATTAGACTCCATTCCTAACAATCTCCCACTTGGAGACTTAATTCCATTGCACCATACTGCAGTTGAGCAAAAGCTCAACTTTTCTCTTATTCCTTAAGGCCAACTGAAGTTGAGCAAAAGCTCAACTTTTCTCTTGACACCACTTTTGTAAGCATGTCAGCAGGATTTTGTGATGTGTAAACTTTCCCTAATTTCAAAGATCGACCTTCTACTACTGATATAATGAAATGATACCTGAGTTTGATGTGTTTAGTTTTTGAATGGAATGCCAAATTCTTCACAAGGTGTATATCACTCTGGCTATCACTCCACAACCTATTATCCTCTTGCTTCTTCCCTAGTTTTTCCATTAGTCTTTGCAACCAAACCATCTCTTTGCTTGCTTCTACAACAACAACATATTCAGCTTCAGTGGTTGAAAGGGCAACTATGTGTTGGAGTTTAGAAATCCAACTAACCGCTCCTCCTATAGTAAAGATGTAGACAGTAGTGCTCCTTCCACCATCAAGATCACCTACCATATCATAATCTACAAAACCTTTCAAGCATATATTAGAGCCTCCAAAATTCAAAGAATAATTTGAAGTTCCTCTCAAGTACCTGAGTATCCATTTTATCGCTTGCCAATGTCCTTTTCTCGGATTACTCATAAATCTACTCACTACTCCCACTGCGTGGGAAATGTCTGGTCTTGTATAAACCATTGCATACATCAATCTTCCAACCGTTGATGCATAGGGAACCTTAGCCATATTCTCTTGTTCCTTTTGTGTCTTGGGACACAAATATTTGGTGAGCTTGAAATGCTTTGCCAATGGAGTAGCAACAGACTTTGCATTGTTCATGTCAAATCTCGTAAGCACTTTTTCAATGTATTCTGCTTGTGAAAATTTTAGAGTGTGACTCTCCTTGTCTCTTGTTATCCTCATACCAAGGATTTGTTTGGCTTCTCCAAAATATTTCATGGCAAAGGATTTAGCCAACTTCTTCTTGAGCATGTTTATATCTTGCATATTTGTTCCTTTTTTCTAAGCGAATCCCTTGACCACTAGTCTTGCTTTGTATCTCTTATGCCCTTCATTCTCCTCTTTAATATTGTACACCCATTTATTGGTCAAAGCTCCTTTACCTTTGGGTAGCTCAACCAAATCCCAAGTTTGGTTGTGGAATAAAGATTCCATTTATCCATTCATTGCAAGCTTCCACTTATTCCTGGTATCCATCTGTAATGCTTCCTGAAAACATTCTAGCTCACCAACATTAGTATACAAAACATAATAAGAGAAATATTGAGAAATTCTACTTATCCTGGTAGTTCGTCTAACAACACTTTCTAGTTATTGAGGTGCTTGTTGCTGTTGTACATTTTGATCTTCTACCACTTTTGGAGTTACCTTTTCTATGTGGCCATCAAGGTCTATGTATTCAGTATTTTCCTCTTTCTGTTTCTTTCCCTGCAACCGATCTTTATACAAGTTTTTTTCATTAAATATGACATCCCTACTTCTAATGACTTTCTGGTTATCACAATCCCATAATCTGTAACCCAAGCCATCAATACCGTAACCAATAAAATAGAACTTTTGGGCCTTAGCATCTAACTTATTTTTTTTCTCTTTGTCTATATGCATAAAAGCCTCACATCCAAATACCTTAAGGAAAGAATAATTTACTGGTTTACCTTTCCAAAGCTGTTTCAAAATTCCTCCATCCAAGGCACTAGATGGTCCTCTATTAATCAGATATACTGCAGTATCAACAACATGAGCCCATAAAAATAATGGTAAGCCTGCATGTATTCTCATGCTCTTAGCACGCTCCATGATGGTTCTATTCATTCTTTCTGCAACCCCATTTTCTTGAGGTGTTCTTGGAACTACCTTGATTCTTCTAATTACATTTCTAGAACAAAACACATCAAATTATCTACTACAATATTCTCCACCATTATCCGACTTTAGACACTTTAACCTTTTTCCAGTTTCATTTTCAACTAATGCTTTCCAATTCTTGAAGGTATTAAAAACATCACTTTTATTCTTAATGCAATATATCCATGTTTTCCTTGTTGCATCATCAATAAAAAGTACATAGTAAGAGGAACCTCCAAGAGAAGTTACCTGAGTTGGGCCCTAAACATCTGAGTGCACAAGCTCTAATTTCGCTTTCTTCCTTTCCTTGCCATCCTTGAGAAATCTAACTCTCTTTGCTTTGCCATAAACACAATCCTAACAGAATTCCAAATCAATCTCTTTTAAATTAGGCAATAACTTTCTTGAATGTAAAATTTCTATACTTTTTCCACTCATATGGCCAAGTCTTTGGTGCCACAAAGATGCACTCTCACTTGTAGAAACTAAATTCATGGAGCAGTGAGAAAAATTAGTAAGTAAATAAAGAGTACCCACCAATTTACCTCTAGCTACTATCAATGAACCTTTAGTAACTTTCCAAACATTTTTTCCAAATGCAACCGTGTATCCTTCACCATCAAGCTTACTTGCCGATATAATATTTCTCTTTAAATTTGGTATGTGTCTCACCTATTTAAGAGCCCATTGACATCCATTTGGGGATTTAATCAAAATCTTTCCAATACCCATGATTTTACATGGTTGGTCATTTCCCAACAAAACCTATCAATAATCTCTAAAAATATAATCTATGAAGTATTCCTTATGTGAGGTAGCATGGAATGAAGCACCACTATCAATTACCCAATAATCACTATTTCTATAAAGAGATAAGATTAAAGCATCTTGTAGAATTTGTCCATTAATATTGTCTTGTGAAGTGTTACCATTATTATCATTACCTTCATTTCCATCACCCTTTCTTTGCCAACAGTCCTTCTTGAGATGACCCTTTTTGCCACAGTTCCAACACTGTAGCTTTCCTTTTCCACGTGATTTGGATCTGCCTTTGGATTTGCCACAATGTGAACTCTTGCCTCTTTCTCTTCCTCTTCCTCTATTCTCAATAGTTAAGGCGGTGCTAGATGATTCTCCTGTGGTTTTTCTTCTCATGTCCTCATTGAGTATCACACCAACCACATCATCAAATTCTAATTTATTTGAATTCAAAGAAGAGTTACTTACCGCCATTACCAAACTATTCCAACTTTTCAGAAGAGAGCATAAGATTAATAAGGCTCTAATCTCATCATCAAAATCCAATCCTACTAAATGCAATTGATTAGTGACCGTATTAAATTCATTTAAATGATCCTACACAAATAATATTTCACTCATTTTCATGTTAAATAACCTTTTCATTAAGAATACTTTATTTGATGCTGATGGTTTCTCATACATCTTAGCCAACTTATCCATGACTCCCTTGGTAGTCTTTTCATCGAAGATGTTGAAGGCTACGGTGGCTCCCAAGCACAACCTCACAGTACCCAATGCCTTTCTATCAAGGAGAATCCACTCCTCATCAGACATAGTTGAAGGTCTCTCTGTTTCCCCCTCAAGAGGTAAGTAAAGATCCTTTTGGTACAAGTAATCCTCCATTTGCATCTTCTAGAATTGAAAGTTCTGGCCATTGAATTTTTCAACTCTAAACCTCCCTTCTTTCGCCATTGCTCCCACTTGATCTAGAAATTCTCCTTCTATCAAGTGCACCCAACAAAACCTCACTCTGATACCACTTGTTAGAGTAAATCACTATATAAAATATAGAAAAGCAATTATAGTGTTTCAAACTTTAATAGCAGAATTAACAAAATAAGACAAACACACAGTAGAAGAGACAATGATTTTAACGTGGTTCACCCAATGTGGGTTACATCCACCAAGAATTTTCAGTCCTTTCTTTCTCAATCCAAGCAATAGAGGGTTACAACCTACAACAAACATCTGCTATAATTTCCTCTCTATATTTATAAGGAATCAACACAGTAATTTTCATTGTGTACTCTATTTTTCCTCACAACTATATATAAGAAAAAATAGAAAAAAATTTGCTTTTCTTAATACATTCCAAGATTAACACTGAGTTCCCAACACCTAATTTTGGGATAAAAACAAAAAAAAACTTTCCCTGGCTGTCCTGTTGTAAATCTGAAAACTTTCCCTACCCATCCTGTAGTAAATCTAGAAACTTTATCTATTTAGCCTCCTCATAATTAGTCTCCATTCCTAACAATTATGGTTGAGTACGTACCTAACATTTTCATATCATAATTAATGTCTAATTAATTAGTGGAATATCATCAAACTCCTAATTATTTTCTCCACAACATCATTCTAAGCTTGATTTGATTAGGGTATACCAATAGTAAGTGCATATAAAAATAAAACTTAATTATATTGAGCTTGTGCACTTACCTAAAATTTTCATATCATAATTAGTGTATAATCAATAACTCAAATTTCATCACTTCTAATTATTTTCTCCATAAAGTTATTATGTGCACAAGTGAAACGAAGGCCACTAAAGAAATGATTAATGTTAGATATGTACAAAAGCACACTTTGCTACATTTTATCTAAAAATATGAATTTTGAAAAGTCATGGTTACTAGCATACTATGAAAGATGGTCAATTTAATGCAACCTTAGGAAAAAATAGTTACTATAAATTTTAGTATAAACATAAATATATTCAATTCTTTAGATCATAATATGTTTTAGTAAAAAATTCATCTTAGAAGTGAAATATGCATGTGATTTTCCAAGCTACATCTATTCATTGATACATATAGTATTATTATACTAAATATATTCATTTCTTCAAAGCAAATAATATTCCTTAGCAAACAAATACATCTTCAAAGTGAATTATCTATATGATTTTCCAAGTTGGATGCATTCATTGATACACATCACATTCTTTAGTGTTTTATGAAATATAATTATTTTCATTATTTGATTCTATTCTCATATGTTTTTATGAAATATAATTATCATTAGAATACATAATATAATTTAATGTATGCCATATTCATAACTAAAGGAAACAACCTAGTGAAGATGACTTGCAAGAATTAAAATTAATTGGTTTAGTCATATTAATATTATTATTATTTTTTGATTGGTTGAAAGAGGGAGTTTTGAAAGGTTCCTCAAACCTTTTACAATAGAAACATAACAAAAGAAACCATCTCCTCGATATAAACAAAGAAAATAAAAAACTGGGAGATAATCTCTGCAAGACCATCAAAGAAAGGAGAAAATATCCATAAGACCAACTACAATTGAGGTTGGAGAAAGTTGGAAGAGGGATTCTTGCCTAAATAGAGAAATATTACTCCCTCAAAAATTAGAAAAATTGAAATCAAGGGAATCTTTGTAGAACATTTAAAATAGATATTCTTGCAGAATAAAAGGAAAAACAAAATTTCTTGCCCAAGAAACATTTCAAACTAAAAAATGAAGATGTTTTGGGATAGATCTGCCTAGAGCACAATCGAGCCAAAAAGTTGATTTCCATAATCAAAAAATTTGAAAAGAGGTTTCCCGCCCAAGAAAACCTTCACCAACAAATTTTAAAAGAGGTTTCCTACCCAGGGAAACTTTCACCAACAAGTTGAAACAAAGAAACCGCACCTGCAATTCAAAAATTTGAAAAGGGGCTTCCTATTGAGGGAAACCTTCACTAGTAAGTTGAACCAGAGAAACTACACCAACAGTTCAAAAATTTAAAAAGATATTTTTTACCTAGGGAAACCTTCACGAGTAAGCTAAACAACAAAGAAACAAATGAAACTAAGGATTGGCTGTAAAGGATATCCCAAAAATATGTGAACTAGAAACACATCTCCACCTCCCATCAGGGTCCCTCAAAACACCTAACCATGAAGCCAAAATGAGATTCCCTCCTCTACAACCATCGTGGAAGCACCAAGTCCCCTCAAGACCACACAAATCTACAAAGAATAGTGTTCAAAGGGACAAAATCCTCATTAGATGAAAAAAAGACCCCAAAACTCCTAAGGGTATACTGAGGGAGCCAACATTGAAACCCCTCTAATGTGGCCATCGTGAAAGCACGAGGTCTCTCCCCTAATGAGACAAAAAATGTAGAGAAAGGCTCACTGAAGCTCCTCCAACATGGGCAAAGGACCAAGGCTATCTTACCAAGGACCAAGCAAGTATTATTATTATTTGAATCCTATGTTTTCTTAAATAAATGGTTAAGGTTTTAATATCATATGTTATAGTTTACAAGCCATTATTATTGATGAATGTGACTTAACATTTTTTTTTTGATAACTTTACATTTTTTTCAAACAATGTAATACAAAATATATAGTGTTATGTTGCTTATATTTAAATGAATTAATATACACAAATTTTGAAAGTATGTTTATTTTCTAATTTGATCTCAAAATTATCCAAATATTTTCTTTCCCTAAGCTTGCTTTGATGGGTAAATAAATAAAACATATTAATCAATTGGCATAGATACAATAATGAATGATGTGAAGAAATTTTACCTATACAAAGATATGAATATAGGCCATATTAATGGAAAAAACCTTGCTTGTGATTATCCTTGGTTTAAAAAAATCAAAACAAACATATATTGGATAAATAACATCCTTTATAAGAATAGTCCTATGTGATTTATGTTCTCATGGATTGTAAAGACCATAGACATAATCTTGTTGATATCTTAGGATTTATCATAAAACTCATAATAAAATTGTGGTGATGCATTTTTTTAAAACACAAAGTTGATAAAATTTCCAAATCAGGATAATTTTTATATTGATTTGTCATCAAGTTCTTAAAAACTTGCCTTCTCTAGTAGAAATGCAAAATTGGCTTTTAAAAGTGATTTTCATTTATTTTGCCATTTATTTTCTCTCCTACTCATGAAAAATAAAATAAAATAAAAACTTTTTTAAATGTCAACCACACACTTTAAACCATATTTGGAATTAAAAATGATGGATTTAACACCATTTAAAGGGGATTTGATTAATTCCTAAGAAATTTTAGAGTTTCTTTTCTTTGATTTTGGCTATAAAAATTTAGAGTTTTAATAATGTGCTTTTAGTCTTTTCTTTTAGTTTGTTATTCCTAAAGAATGCAAGCTAGACCCCATGGAATTCATTTAGATATTTAATTCTTCTTCTTTGTTTCATTTACTTTAAAAAATATATGGATCATTTGAGTGAGGTTCATGGAGTTGTCATCAGCAAGAATGAGCCAAATTATTCAAGTTCATCCACAAATCCAAGCTCAAGGAGGGGCCTAATGTAGAATAATTGGATTTAAGGGAACATGCCAAATAAAGTATTTTGCAAATATCCTAACAAGGACATGTGAGGAGTCATGAATCAGCTAAGATATTTTTTGATTAGATAACAAGGGCATGATGTGGACCCCTTCCTTAGAGAATATGATATACTTAAAAAGGAGGTGATGGATTGCATGTGTAGTTAGAAGTAAAATAAAATATATGATAGAAGGATGAGAATTATAGTTATACATGCAATAGGGTCTTAGGCCTATATTTATGTCAATGAGATAAAATTAGAGGATGCTACTACCACTATCAAAGAATAGGTTTTTATCCCTCACATATGGTAAAGTACTTAGAGGATTTTGAGTTTTGGTTGAAGTTTGAAAAAATACAAACAATCCTTCAAAATACCACATTGGGAAAGAAAAAGTTGGAAGTAAGTACATTATTTTTATTATTACTACAACATTCCCTGTAGTTACATGAACACTTTTTATAAATTCTTGATGAGGGCATTCAACAGGATTGGCAAAGGAATCAAGCCATATTCAGCAAAAGATATTAGTGGGATATTGTTGGAGGAGTGTGCCATAGACATGCATGCTCTTGTAGAAGAGCATAAGGTAATATGGAGGAAAAAGGGCTAGAATATTTTCTATGATGGATGGATATATGCAAGGAATCATAAACTCTTGAACTTCATAGTAGCTTTGGATGGATCCATAGTCTTCCTAAAATTGGTTGCTACCTCGTGAGAGATGAAGAATGCAAAAATGCTATTTAATTTATTGGAGAAAAAAGGGCTAGCATATTTTCTATTATGGATGGATATATACAAGGAATCATAAACTCTTGAACTTCATAGTGGCTTTGGATGGATCCATGGTCTTCCTAAAATTGGTTTCTACCTCATGAGAGGTGAAGAATGCATAAATAATATTTAATTTATTGAAGGTCATGTTGGAAGTAGGAGCAGAGAATGTTATCCAAGTTGTGATAGACAATGCAATGACATGTGTGTCTATAAGTAGGATTTTGGAAGAGAAGTGCTCCTCCATTTTTTGGAGCCCATGCATCATACCTTTGCATTGACCCAATGCTTGAGGACATTGACAAAGTGACATGGGTGAAAATATTGGTGGAAGATGTGAACACTACAAGGTTTATATAAAACCACACATGGGTGTTGGCATTGATAAGGAAGCATAATTATGGGAGGGGTATTATTTGTCCAAATATCACATGGTTTGACTCAAATTTCAATGCCTAATAGAACATTCTAGCTGCATTATCTACTTTGAAGAATATGTTTGTCACTAGGGAATAATATGCCTCATAATTGCATTCAAAAGGGGAGGGGGGGAACTTTTAGAAGCAAGGTTTTGATGATTCGTTTTGGATGGTCATGTAGGAAACTATCAATATAATTGATCATTTAATTTTTTTTATATACGTAAATTTTTTAGTGTTTTTAATAAACTTAACTAAAATTACAAATTTTGATTTGGAATATTTAATTAAATATGTTAATTGAATTTCAATAATTAATTTTTGTTCAAATATAGGTGATAGAACACTTACCAATGGTTCTTCACCTTGTAGATGGCAAAATCTTAGCAATGGTATATTTGTGTGAGCCAAAAAATAAAGTAAAAAGGACCATCCAACACTATCATGATGGAAGTCAATGAAAAATGAATCCATTTGGCATGTCATTTACAAGAGATTGATGAGGCAACTCCATCTATGTATTCATGTAGTAGGGTACTTCTCGAATCCTAAATGCTTTTTCATTGGTAGTCATAACACTAATGAAGAGGTTCATGTGTATTCTATACTTGCACTAACGGGATTATATATTACCCCACTAAATATTGCCTCATCCCTATGATGCTACAAACATATAAGGGGGGCTTAAGGGAGCCTATTTTTATCTCCCTTCTATAATGCATCAAGGTTGACATTACGACTAGGTAATAACATAAAATTGTTTAACATTTTTCCTTGTACTTAATAGTGACACAATTCTAAATGTAAGTTAATAATTCAAAAACATTATATTTTGTACATTCATGGTAGGAGGATTTTGGATCAGAAACACCTAATATGAGGAGGATGACAATCCACATTTTGAAGAAATGCAATTGGTCTCTATTTAAGGTCATACACAACAAGAAGAACAATAAGTTGACCTAAGAATGGATCAATGACCTTGTATTCATATAATACAAGCTTGATATTCAAAGTAGATATGTAGAGGCAAACGAATTATATGTGATGATTAACTTTGATGAGCTAGATCCATTATAAGTTTGGATCGTCAAAAGTTTGTTAGACAACAAGGTCGAGGTACTAGAGGTAGAAGTTAAACATTTGAAAGGATGGGAGGAGATGTACCATGACAATCACATATGTGAGGAGCCTCACCTTCAAACAATTATCTAAAGCTAAGTCCAACCGTTAAGTTGGAGGAGGAGGGAAAAAAATAAATACAATTTAAAAATTATTTTATATTTAAAATGTTTAAATTTGATATACTTCATTAAATTTCATAATATATAATCAAATTTCTAAATTTTCATCCGCACTAGGTACCTTATTGGCAAGTTCCCCAATCCTTAAAATGAGGTTCGGGGTTCAAGCATGGCGACGTGTGTCGGATACCCAAAAACCCCCTGATAGCCTGAGGGGTATACCCAAATGGAATAAGTCCCATGGAACGAAAATTTCTGGCCCCCAGGGATACAGGGATCAATTTTCTTAATTAAGGTTTAGTTCGAGGGGGGACAACACAACGGTTCAAGCTTTTGCTTGGAAGGTCCAAGGTTCAAACTGTTGTGTGGGAAGTGTGTGAGGGGTAGGTGTGTGGTGGTTGTGTGTTAAATTCCCTATTGATAAGCATAGCTTTAGGCTTTACGAGGAGGTTATGGTTGGGAGGATATTGTGTGTTAAATTCCCTATTGATAAGTATAGCTCTCGGCTTTACAAGGGGTCATGGTTGGGAGGAGACTATGTGTTAAATTTCATATCAATAAGTATAGCTCTCATATTTACTAAAGATCATGGTTGGGGTCATGGTTGGGAGAAGACTGTGTGTTAAATTTCATATCGATAAGTATAGCTCTCAGATTTACTAAAGATCATGGTTGGGAGGAGGTTGTGTGTTAAATTCCCTATTGATAAGCATAGCTCTCGGCTTTATGAGGAGTGGAGACTGTTTTCCAAATAAAAAATAAATTTTAAATTTCTAATTATTATTTAAAATATATCTATTTATTAAAATATATTTTTAATAATTTTCAACACGTTTTTAAAAGATAAAATCTACAAAATTGAAATACCTAGATTTTTTTCAAAGTTCTGATTTTTCTAATTATGTCTAAGACCACACACAATTATGCTCTTCGCAATGACGACATGGTGATGAGACTATCGATGATAACCAATAAAATCCGATGTGGTATAAGTAACTGTGCACACACAAATAGGCAACGAATATATACAAATAGCAGAGTACACGTAAACTCCAAGGAAACCCCGTGCACAGCTTTTTTGCAAAACGTATTTTGAGCGCTTCATGGTTTTGCTAGAATTGAGGTTTAACTGAATGAATTCGTCTCAAGAGTGTAGATGATTGACATATATAAAGGTGTCTTCAATTTCACAAAATAAAGGCGTGGAATATGTTTGCAATTCCCTTTACTCCACGAACAGATGAAGTAACTTTGAACGTTTCTTAATAATCCTCCCCAAATTGAACATTGTTAAACAATAGTCCTGCAAAAAAAGAGAGTAATATTTATTTATTTATTTGCCGGCGCTTTCTCTCTTTCCTAAATGAAGCGAAAGTGAGATGACTTGCAAATATGTTTACATAGCAAAGCAACCACTACATAGTTAAATAAGTTGCTCAAATGCTTTGGGTGTTGCCACTGTGAAGTCATGTTTCCTAGATAACACGGTATAATTAAAAGTGTCTTTAAAAATAGCATGTCATGAGTGTTGGGTTTATAATAGGCAGACTCCTGCCTTCCATTATGATCCCCTAGTCCTAGCAGCAATCTCTAGACACCTCTTTTTGGAACGAACGAAAGAATGAAGACCGAGTATGTAAATGCTTGGGTGCCTTTCATTTTGCCTCTTCTACGCAGAGTCCAGACTTTTGAAAAAGGAGTTGCTTTTTTCACAAGGCATACGATTCCATGGTCAATCCCAATAAATCACCCATATATATATATATATAAAATTGCGACAATGCTTCAGAGTCTGCCACTTTCTTTTAAAACGCTTCAATAAGAATTCGACGGACGTTTTTCCCCTTTCTAGAAAGGGGAGAATACTTGAAAAAATGAATCCATGACAATGTATAGGAAACTTGGCGGATATCCCTATCGCTTCTTGCATCAAAGAGAAAAGGAAAAGGTCATTGCTTTGCAGAATGAAGAGAGTTTGCAACTCATCTGAGCAGGGGGTAGAAGAAGCTTCCAGGTATTGTACGCAAACACATTTACTTTCCGAAGTGTTTGACGTTCGTCTCAAAACCAACTTCTCGGCATGCTATGGTTTTACTCAAAACAACAAGACACATTCATGCATAACGTAGTTAGGCTTACAATATTATAGGGCGCAGTCATTTAATATCGATCACTTCATTAACGGGTTGTTGGTCGAGGATAAAAAAAATGGAAACCATCCATTTTCATTGGACATCACTATGGTGTCCTTGACGGTTTCTCATTTAAAAGTTACGTATGCATATTTCCACTAAACCCTTTTCCACTTTTGTTAACGTAATTATGGTTGAGTAGGTACCTAACCTTTTCAAAACATAATTAATGTTTAATTAGTAAGTAAAATATCATCAAACTCCTGATTATTTTCTCCGCAATAAGTGAAACCAAGGCTAAGCTTGATTAGGGTATACCAATAGTAAGTGCATATAAAAAACCTTATTTATATTGAGCTTGTGCACTTACCTAAAATTTCCATATATTATAATTAATTTATAGTCAATAACTCAAATATCATCACTTCTAATTATTTTCTCCACAAAATTATTATGTGCACAAGTGAAACGAAGGCTACAGAAGAAATGATTAATGTTAGATATGTACAAATATCATCACTTCTAATTATTTTCTCCACAAAATTATTATGTGCACAAGTGAAACGAAGGCTACAGAAAATGATTAATGTTAGATATGTACAAAAGCACATACCAATTTTGAAAAGTCATAGTTACTAGCATACTATAAAAGGTGGTCAATTTAATGTAACCTTAGGAAAAAATAGTTACAAGTTTTAGTAAAAGCACAAATATATTCAATTCTTCAAAGCAAATAATATGCTTTAGTAAATAAATCTATCTTAGAAGTGAACTATACTTGTGATTTTTCAAGCTACATTTATTCATTGATATACATAACATTCTTCTATTAAATATATTCATTTCTTTAAAGCAAATAATTTCCTTTAGCAATAAAAATATATATTTTCAAAGTAAATTTTTTATATGATTTTTCAAGTTAAATGTATTTATTGATACACATTAAATTTTTAGTGTTTTATGAAATATAATTATTTTAATTATTTGATTCTAATATCATATGTTTTTATGAAACATAATTATCATTAAAATACACAAAATAATTTAATGTATGGTATAAACCCTAGAGAATGTGACTTGCAAGAATTAAACTTAATTGGTTTAGTCATGTTAATATTATTATTATTTTTTGATTGGTTGAAAGAGGGAGTTTTAAAAGGATCCTCAAACATTTACAATAAAAAACACAACAAAAGAAATTATCTCTTGGAGACCAACAAAGAACAAAAAAAACTGGGAGACAATCTCCATAGGACCATCAAAGCAGGGAGACAATCTCCACAGAACCAACTACAACTGAGACTAGAGAAAGTTGGAAGAGGGACTCTTGCCTAAATAGGGAAATCATGCTCCCTCAGAAATTAGAAAATTTGAAATCAAGTGAATCTCTATAGAATATTTAAAACAAATATTCTTATAAAAAAAAAAGGGAAAACAAAATTTCTTTCCCAAGAAACATCTCAAACTAAAAAATGAAGTTGTTTCGGGATAGATCTGCCTAAAGCACAGTTGATCCAAAAATCTTATTTCTAGAACCAAAAAAATTGAAAAGAGGTTTCCCGCTCAAGGAAACCTTCACCAAATTTTTTTAAAAGAGATTTATTGCCCAAGGAAACCTTCACCAACAAGTTGAAACAAAGAAACCACACATGCAGTTCAAAAATTTGAAAAGGGGTTTTTCGTCGAGGGAAAATTTCACTAGTGAGTTGAACCAGAGAAACCACACCAATAGTTAAAAAATTTAAAAATAGGTTTCCTACCTATGGAAACCTTCACCAACAAGTTAAACCAAAAGGAAATAAATGAAACTAAAGGTTGGTTGTAAAATATATTCCAAAAAGATGCAAACTAGTAGCACATCTCCACCACCCATCAGGGTCCCTCCAAACACCTGACCATGAAGCCAAAACTAAAACCCCTCCTATACAACCATCAGCCATTTTGGAAGCACCAAGTCCCCCTCAATACCATACAAATATACATAGAACATAGTTCAAAGGAATAGACTCCTCATTAGATGAAACAAAGACCCCCAACACCTCAAAGGCATGCCCAATGAGCTAACACTAAAACCCCTCTAATGCGGCCATCGTGAAAGCACAAGGTCTCTCCCCTAATAAGACAAAAAATGTATAGAAAGACTCATTGAAGCTCCCCAAAAAGCGTAAAGTACCAAGGCTATCTTACTACGGACCATGTTAGTATTATTATTATTTGAATTCTATGTTTTCTTAAATAAATGGTTAAGGTTTTAAGATCCAATGTTATAGTTTACAAGTCATTATTATTGATGAATATGACTTAACATTTTTCTTTTTATAACTTTACATTTTATTTCAAACAATGTAATACAAAATATGTAGTGTTATGTTGCTTATATTTAGATGAATTAATATGCACATATTTTGAAAATATGTTTATTTTCTAAGTTGATCTCAAAATTACCCTTGAAATTATCCAAATAATTTCTTTCCCTAAGCTTGCTTTGATGGGTAAATAAAATAAAACATATTAATCAATTAACGATGGATGATGTGAACAAATTTTACCTATACAAGAATATGAATAAATGCCATATTAATGAAAATAACCTTTCTTGTGATTATCCTTGGTTTAAAAAAACAAAATACAAATATATTGGATAAATAAAATCATTTATAAGAATAGTCCTATGTGATTTCTGTTCTCATGGATGGTAAATACCATAGACATAATCTTGTTGATATCTTATAATTTCTCATAAAACTCATAAAATCGTGGTGATGCATTTTTTTTAAAACAATGAGTTGATCAAATTTCTAAATCATGATAATTTTTATATTGATTTATCATAGAGTTCTTAAAAACTTGCCTTCTCTAGTAGAAATGCAAAATTGGCTTTTAAAAGTGATTTTTCATTGATTTTGCCATTTCTTTTCTCTCCACACATGAAAAAATAAAATAAAATAAAAAATTTATAAATTTCAACCGCAAACTTTAAACCATATTTGGAATTTGAAATTATGGATTTAACACCATTTAAAGGAGATTTGGTTAATTCCTAAGAAATTTTAGAGTTTATTTTCTTTGTTTTTGGCTATAACAATTTAGAGTTTTAATAATGAGTTTTTAGCCTTTTATTTTTGTTTGTTATTCCTAAAGCATGCAAGCTAGACCCTAGGGAATTCATTTAGATATTTATTTCTTCTTCTTAATTTCCTTCCTCTTTAAAAAATATATGGATAATTTAAGTGAGGTTCATGGAGTTGTCATCAGCAAGAATGAGTCAAATTCTTCAAGTTCATCCCCAAATCGAATCTCAAGGATGGGCCTAATGTAGAATAATTGGATTCAAGGGAACTTGTCGAATCAAGTATTTTATAAATATTATAACAAGGACATGTGAGGAGGCATCACTCACCTAAGATATTATTTGATTGGATAACAAGGGGATGATGTGGAACCCTTCCCTAGAGCATATGATATACTTAAAAAGGAGGTGATGGATTGCATGTGTAGTTAGAAAGAAAATAAAATAGAAGATAAAAGGATGAGAATTATAGTTATACATGGAGTAGGGCCTTAGGCTTATATTTATGTTGATGAGGCCAAATTAGAGAATGCTACTACCACTATCAAAGAATAGATTTTTATCCCTCACATATGGTAAAGTGCTTAGAGGAGTTTGAGTTTTGGTTGAAGATTGAAAAAATACAAAAAATCCTTCAAAATACCACATTGGGGAAGAAATATATGTTGGAAGTAATTACATAATTTTTGTTATTACTAAAACATTCCCTAGAGTTGCATGAACCCTTATTTAAAATTCTTTGTGAGTTCATTCAAAGGACTAGCAAAGAGATCAAGCCATATTCATAAAAAAATATTAGTGGGATATTGTTGGAGGAGTGTGTCATATACATGCATGCTCTTGTAGAAGAGCAAAATGTAATATGGAGGATAAAGGGCTAGCACATTATCTATGATGTATGGATATATGGAAGGAATCATAAACTCTTGAACTTCATAGTGGCTTTGGATGGATCCATGATCTTCCTAAAATTCGTTTTTGCCTCGTGAGACGTGAAGAATGCATAAATGCTATTTAATTTTTTGAAGGGTGTGTTGGAAGGAGTAGAGAATGTTATCCAAGTTGTGATAGATAATGCAATGATATGTGTGTCTATAAGTAGAATTTTGTAAGAGAAGTGCTCCTCCATTTTTGGATCCCATGCATCATACATTTTTATTGACCTCATGCTTGAGGACATTGAAAAAGTGACATGGGTGAAAATTATGGTGGAAGATGTGAATACAACAAGGTTTATATAAAACCACACATGGGTGTTGGAATTGATAAGGAAGCATAATAATGGGAGTGGTATTTTTTGTCCAAATATTATATGGTTTGACTCAAATTTCAATGCCTAATAGAACCTTCTAGTTGCATTATCTACTTTGAAGAAAATGTTTGTCACTAGGGAATAGTATGCCTATCATTGCATTCAAAAGAGAAGGGGGAGCAGTTTTAGAAGTAAGGTTTTGATGATTCATTTTGGATGGTCATGTAGAAAATTATCAATGTAATTGGTTATTTAATTTTTTTTATATATGTAAAATGTTTAGTGTTTTTAATAAACTTAAATACAATTACAAAATTTGATTCATAATATTTAATTAAATATGTTTAGTAAATTTCAATGATTTTTTTTTGTTGTTCAAATATAGGTGATAGAACACTTACCAACAATTCTTCACCTTGCAGAGAGAAAAATCTTAGCAATGGTATATTTGTGCGAGACAACAAATAAAGTAAAAAAGACCATCCGACACTATCATGGTGGAAGTCAATGAAAATATGAATCCATTTGGCATGTCATTGATAAGAGATAGATGAGGAAACTCCATCTATGTGTGCATGTTGTAGGGTACTTCTCGAATCCTAAATGCTTTTTCATTATTATTCAGAACATAAATGAAGAGGTCCATGTGTATTCTATACTTGCACTAAAGGGATGATATATTACCCCACTAAATATTTTCTCATCCCTATGATGCTACAAACCTATAAAGGGGTTTAAGGGAGCCTATTTTCATCCCTTTCTATAATGCATCAGGGTTGGCTAGGTAAAAACATAAAATTATTTATCATTTAGTTTTGTACTTTATATTGACACAATTCCAAATGCAAGTTAATAATTCAAAAAAATTATGTTTTGTAGATTCATGGTAAGAGAAGAACACCTAACGAGAAGGATAACAATACACATTTTAAAGAAATGCAATTGGTCTTTATTTTAGATCATACACAACAAGAAGAACAATAAGTTGACCTAAGAATGAATCAATGACCTTGTATTCATAATACAAACATCAAAGTAGATATGTAGAGGCAAATGAATTATATGGGACAATTAACTTCGATGAGCTAGATCCATTATAAGTTTGGATTGTCAAAAGTTTGTTAGATAACAAGGTCGAAGCACTAGAGGTAGAAGTTAAACATTTGAGAGGATGGGAGGAGATAGACCATGATGATCACTTATGTGAGAAGCATCACTTTCAAACAATTGTCTAAAGCTAAGTCCAACCATCAAGTTGGAGGAGGGAAAAACATAAATACAATTTAAAAATGATTTTATATTTAAAATTTTTAAATTTGATATACTTCATTAAATTTCATAACATATAAAATCAAATTTCTAAATTTCCATCCGCACTAGGTGCTTTAATGGCAAGTTCCCTCAATCCTCGAAAGGAGGTCCAAGGTTCAAACCTGACGACCTGCGTCACATACCAAAAAAAAACCTAGCTAGCCTAAGGGGTATCATATGGGATAGGCCCCATGGAACAGAAAGTCCTGGCCCCACAAGATATGGGAAATAGTTTTCCTTAATTATGGTTTAGTCCCATGGATATAGGGCAATGGTTTGGGCTTTAACGTCCAAGGTTCAAACCGCTGTGTGGGTAAGTGTGTGAGGGGGTGGATTTGTGGTGGTTGTGTTAAATTCCCTATTGATAAACATAGCTCTTGGTTTTAAGAGGAGTCATGGTTGGGAAGAGCTACTCAGCCTGTTTGTTGGTAGTAGGGGTTTCTTACACTAACTAGATAAAAAATATATATATTTCCAATTATTTATTAAAATATATCTATTTATTAAAATATTTTGTTTAATATTTTTTAATATTATATAAAATCTACAAAATTGAAATACCCAGTTTTTTTCAAAGTTCTGATTTTTCTAATTATACCTAGCACAATTATGCTCTTCGCAATGACGACATGGTGATGAGACTATCGATGGTAACCAATAAAATCCGATGTAGGTATAAAGTAATTAGTAACTGTACACACACAAATAGGCAACGAATATATACAAATAGCAGAGTACACGTAAACTCCAAGGAAACCCCGTGCACGGCATTTTTGCAGAATGTATTTTGAGCGCTTCATGGTTTTGCTAGAATTGAGGTTTATCGTCTCAAGAGTGTAGATGATTGACAGATATAAGGGTGTCTTCAATTTCACAAAATAAAGGCGTTGAATCTGTTTGCAATTCCCTTTACTCCACGAACAGAGAAGTAACTTTGAACGTTTCGTAATAATCCTCTCCAAATGGAACATTCTTAAACAATAGTCCTGCTGAAAAAAGAGTAATATTTATTTATTTATTTTCTAGCTCTTTCTCCCTTTCCTAAATGAAGGGAAAGTGAAATGACTTGCAAATATGTTTACATAGCAAAGGAACCACTACATAGTTAAATAAGTTGCTCAAATGCTTTGGATGTTTCCACTGTGAAATGGTTTCACATCTTTACCAGATAAGGTTATAATTAAAAGCGTCTTTAAATTTAAAGAGCATGTCATGCGTGTTGGGTTTATAATAGGCAGACTCCTACAGTCCATTATGATCAATCCCAATAAATCCCCACACACACCTCTACACACCTCTTTTTTTGAACGAATGAAAGAATGAAGACCGAGTATGTACGCAGAGTCCAGACTTTTGAAAAAGGAGTTGCTTCTTTCATAAAGCATACGATTCCATGGTCAATCCCAATAAATCCCCTTTTATTTATATATATATATATATATATATATATATATATATATATATATATAATTGCGACAATGCTTCAGAGTCTGCCACTTTCTTTTAAATGCTTCAAGGATTGAGAATTCGACGGACGTTTTTTCCCTTTCTAGAAAGCGAGAATACTTGAAAAAATGAATCCATGACAACTTACAGGAAACTTGGCGGATATCCCCATCGCTTCTTGCATCAAAGAGAAAAGGAAAATGTTATTGCTTTGCAGAATGAAGAGAGTTTGCAACTCACCTGAGGAGGGGTAGAAGATTCCACGTATTGTACGCAAACACTTTTACTTTCCGAACTGTTTGACGTTTGTCTCAAAACCAACTTCTCGGCATGCTATGGTTTACTCAAAGCAACAAGACATATTTGAAGGAACGATTTCTCTTTTCCGCAGCCGTCAGGTGCCGAATCTCGCACAGCGCTGGGCGCAGGGAGGAAGACGGATTTCACTGACGAAGTGCGATCGTCGCCGATGGACGGACTGCGCAATTCCCGAAGTCCGTCAGGAGCGAAGTCGGGACGGGCGAAGGACGTGCTTCGCAGCGCAGTGCGGACTGCGCCAGTTCTGGGGGCGAAGTTCGTACTTCGCAGCGAAGTGCGTATGTCTCATTATAAGTGCGTATGTCGCACTTATAATGAGCGAAGTGCGTACTTCGCGCGAAGTGCGGATGGCGCACGTCTCTTGTGCGAAGTGCGAACTTCGCACAGTCAGGAAGAAGAAACAACCGTCGGCAGCGAAGTGCGAACTTCGCTGGCTGACGAACTTCGCTGGCACTCGGGCTGCGCTCGAAACTCGGGCGCAGTCGGATTTCGGCAGCGAAGTGGGAAGGCTGCTTCAGACTTGGCCAACTTTGGCCTTCGACTTCTTCGTCTTCCGCGGCTGCCGCTGGGTTTGCCTGGCTTGGCAAGACCCGTATGAGAGGAGAGAAACGCCGGAACAGAGAACAATAAATGTTAGCACATAAACTTCTGCAAACCCTAAAGATGCCACAAACAATAGCAAAGTTTATTTATATGAAACTAGGGTTACAGTATTCCTCAACCGAGGAAATAACATCTGCAGGCTACGCTGCAGGATAAACTAAACAAGGAGAAATGTCGAGTCTGCTGCTCGGACATTAATCAGCTGAGCCACACTGCTCACTGAATCGCTCTACTTTCTTTCTCTGCTCTATTCTCCGCTTCTTCTTTCATGAACTTCTCTCACACACGCACCCTTTGTCTGAAGACCCGAACTACCTTTTATAGCCGCAGGGAGAGGAGGATAAGGGTTATCCTCTGACAGGTTTGGATAAGGGTTATCCTCTGATAGGCCCTCAACTAGGGTTTCTGTCCAATCGTCGAACTTGCATTAACTCGCCTGACCTCGATGGGATCTGTCAGGTGTCACATATGTCAGAAGGTAGATGCGACGTCATGTCACACTTTTGCCGAGATCTCGGACTGCGTGAGCATAGTCCGACTTCGCCCATGTCTGGAGCGCAATCCGATTTCGCCCAAGGTTCGGAGCGTAGTTGGGCACAGGCGTGAAATCTGGGTTAATTTTTCTAACACCCTCCTTTAAACCTGATTTCATGATCGCTTTGACTCCAAGCTGCTCTCGCAATCTATCGAAGTCTTCCTCCTTCAAAGGCTTCGTGAAAATATCTGCCAACTGCTCCTTGGATCTGCAAAACTGCAGATGAATTTCTCCGAACTTCACCAACTCTCTGATGAAGTGATAACGAATATCAATGTGCTTCGTCCGACCATGGAACACGGGATCCTTTGATAGTGCAATGGCCGAATTGTTATCACAAAAAATTGTTGTCGCGCCTTCTAGAGGATTGTGCAGTTCACTCAGAACTCTTCGTAGCCATACTGCCTGGCATGCGGCTATCGTGGCGGTGACATATTCTGCTTCGGCTGTGGACAACGCAACAATGGGTTGCTTCTTGGATGCCCATGAGACTGCCCCTGATCCGAGATGGAAAGAATACCCGGAGGTGCTCTTTCGATCATCGATACTGCCAGCCCAGTCACTATCTGTGTAGCCGACGAGTTCCAACTGGTCTTGTCTAGCGTAAAATAGGCCATGGTTTTGCATCCCGCTGACATAGTGCAAGATCCTCTTGCCTGCTTGCCAGTGCGTGTCCTTTGGAGTCTCCATGAAACGATTGATCAGACTGACTCCGAACATCAGATTTGGCCGATTTGCAGTCAAATACATCAGACTGCCAACTAGCCTCTTGAACAAGGTTGGATCTACATTCCTCCTTGTATCCAACTTGCTCAGCTTCAAACCTGTGGCTACAGGTGTGATGGTAGGTTTGTTGTCCTCCATCTTGAACCGCTTCAGGACATCCTTCGCATACTTGCCCTGAGAAATGAAGATGCCATCTTCCAATTGGTCAACTTCAATGCCAAGAAAATACTTCATCAGCCCTAAGTCCGTCATCTCGAACTCCTTCTTCATGGCTGTTCTGAACTAGTCGAACAGGACATTGTTGTTGCCAGTATAAATCAGATCATCCACATACAAGCAGACGATTATGAGCTCACCTGCTCCATTTGTCTTCATGTACAGGGTGTGCTCATATGGGCATTTGACAAACCCATTTTCCTGAAAATAGCTGTCAATCCAGCTTTACCAAGCTCGGGGCACCTACTTCAAACCGTACAGGGCCTTCTTCAGCTTTAGGACTTTGCCCTCCTAGCCTTCAATTTCGTAATCTAGTGGTTGGTCTATGTAGACCTCTTCCTCCAACACTCCGTTGAGGAAGGCTGACTTGACATCCATCTGGTACATCTTCCAACCTTGTTGGGCTGCTAATGCCAAGATCATCTTAACTGTGTCAAGTTAGGCTACAGGCGCATATACCTCATGGTAATCGATGCCTGACTTCTGCTTGTAACCCTTTGCCACCATTCTGGCCTTATGCTTGTCAACTTCTCCTTGGGCGTTGAACTTTGTCTTATACACGCACTTGACCCCAATGGTCTTCTTCCCTGCTGGAAGATCTATCAGCTGCGATGTTTCATTCTTTTCAATGGCTGCTATCTCCTCATCCATCGCATGCACCCACTTCTGATTCTGACTTGCGTCTTCGAACTCTATAGGATAAACTTCAGTAAAGAATGCAAAGTCAGAGTGCTCTTCATCTATGTGGGTTTGGGTTGCCTCGTAGATTTCTCGCAAGCTCCTTGTCTTCGCTGGCGTCACCAGGTTCTGGATTCTACTTGTGAGTGGAGGTGATCGAGATGGAGTGGCTATGCTACTGCTGGCACCGCTGTTGCTACTGGAAGTTGCAGGTGGCTGCACACTTCCTTCTTCCAAGTCAACAGATTGTACTACTATTGGCTCTGACTGGCCAGTCTCTGACTTCCCGTTCTAGGCTTTATCTTCAAGAAACTTCACATCACGGCTAATGATGAGCTTCTTCGTCATAGGGTTGTACAACCTATATGCCTTTGCCTGCTCATTGTACCCTGTGAAAATGCACTTCTCAGCTCGATCATCCAACTTCTGCCGCTTCTCTTCTGGAACATGTGCATATGCAATGCACCCGAACACACGTAAGTGAGCCACACTTGGCTTCACTCCGCTCTAGGCCTCCTGAGGGATTTTGTCCTTCACACTTTTGGTGGGACATCTATTCAGCAAGTAGACTGCACATGTTATAGCCTCTACCCAGAATTCATGCGACAATCCCTTCGCCTTCATCATGCTTCGTGCCATTTCCATGATGGTTCGGTTCTTCCTCTCAGCTACACCATTCTACTGTGGCATGTATCTGGCAGTGAACTGCCTTCGAATTCCATGCTGCTTGCTGAAGTTGTGGAATTCATTGGAGATGTATTCACCTCCACCATCAGTCCTAAGAGTCTTGATCTGATATCCGCTCTGTTTCTCCACCAGAGCCTTGAACTCCTTGAATCTGGAAAATGCCTCTGACTTTAGCTTGATGGCATAAATCCAAGTCTTTCGGTTGAAGTCATCTATAAATGTCAAGAAGTATTTGTTGTCGGCAAACATGGTGGTCTGCATCGGACCGTAAATGTCTGAGTGCACCAGCTCCAATGGTCGTGATGCTCTCCAAGACTGTCCTACAGGGAATGCGTCCCTGTGCTGCTTGCCGACTAGACAACCTTCACAAACTTGGTTCGATTGCTTAATAAGGGGTAAACCCTTCACCATTTGCATCCTGTGCAGTTGATTCAGGCCACTGAAGCTCAAGTGACCGAATCTGAGATGCCACAGCCAGGTAGCATCTTTCTCAACTGCACTCAGAGACATCAATGATTCATTCTGAATTTGTAGCGAAAACATTTTGTTTTTCGTCATGGACACTGTTGCGATTTGTCCATGCACTTTGTCTCTGATGGAACAGACATCGTCTTTGAATAGTATAGTGTGCCCCTTCTGCACAAGCTGTCCAACACTTAGCAGATTGTGCTTCAACCCAAGCACATAAAAAACATCTTGAATTGTTTTTCTTTCATCGTGTCGAGTGCGGATGAGGATCTTTCCTTTCCCCATCACAGGAACTTTGTTGTTGTTCCCCATCCTGACTTCGGACTAGATTGTTTCATCTAGTTGTGATAACATCTCTTTGTTCCCAGTCATGTGGTTGCTGCAACCACTGTCAAGATACCAGATGTTTTTTTTGCTCTCCTCTTCAATACTGCAAGTCAACAATACATTTCCTCCTACCACATTTTTGGGTTCCTCCGTATAATGGGCTTGCTGTTGATTCTCGTTTGCCATATTCTTCTTGCATTGTGAGGCATAATGGCCGAAATTACTGCAGTAGTATCATTGGACCTTTGACATGTCCTTCTACTAAGAGCTTCCTTGCTAATTTCTATCAGTGCCTCTTCCTCCTTGCTGATGAAAGTTGCAACTTGGCTCAGCGTCATGAGGGTTTGATCTCCCTCCTTGCTTGATACTTCTCCCATGCCTGCTTCTGCCTCTTCCTCCTTGAGAACTAGAAGCGCCATGGTGGGAGTCTTGTCTGCAACTGTCTCGGACTAAGACTTGCGCTTTGAAGGCTTGCTCCAAATAAGACTGAGTTTAGCGGCTCAGCCTCTGTTCATGGGTCTGCAGAGAACCCATGAGTTCATCTGTTGAGAGGGTTGTCAAATCCCTCGACTCTTCAATTGCTATCACAACCGAGTCAAACTTAGCAGGCAAAATTTTGAGAATCTTCTCCATGATTCTCTAGCTTTGCACATTTTCTCCGTTCAACCGCATCTGGTTGATAATGTCCGTCGTCCGAGTGAAGAAATCACTCATAGACTCGAACTCAGTCATCTGCAGATTCTCAAACTCTCTTCTGAGCATCTGTAGTTTCACCAACTTCACTTTTTTGGTGCCCTGATACGAGATTTCCAGGGTTTCCTAGGCCTGCTTGGCCTTGGTGGCTGATGCAATCTGCAGGAAGATGGTCTTCTCAACCGCTTGCGTGATGTAGAAGAGGGCCTTCTGGTCTTTCTTCTTGGGCTCTTTCAACAGGTCCTTGTATGCTTGAGAGAGGGCGACCGTGCTGCTGCATCTGCCAGTTCTGGGTAGCCATTCTCGACTAACTCCCATAGCTCCTGAGATCCAAATAGGATCTTCATCTAGATGCTCCAGTAATTGTAGTTCTTGCCATTAAATCGTGAGATCTACAACTGTAGGAAATTCTTTTCGAAATCCATCTTCTATCTCCGTGTCACGGCTCAATCAGGTCTGATACCAATTTGAAGGAATGATTTCTCTTTTTCGCAGTCGTTAGGTGTCGAATCTCGCACAACACTGGGCACAGGGAGGAAGACAAATTTTACTAATGAAGTGCGATTGTCGCTGATGGACGGACTGTGCAATTTCTCAAAGTTCGTCAGGAGCGAATTCAGGACGGGCGAAGGACATGCTTCGCAGCATAGTGCAGACTGCACCAGTTATGGGGGCAAAGTTTGTACTTCGTAGCGAAGTGCATATGTTACACTTATAATGAGCGAAGTGTGTACTTCTCGTGAAGTGTGGATGGCACACGTCTCTTGTGCGAAGTGCGAACTTTGCATAGTCAGGAAGAAGGAACAACCGTTGGCAGCGAAGTGCTAACTTCGCTGGCTGACGAACTTCGCTGGCACTCGGGCTGCGCTCGAAACTCAGGTGCAGTCAGATTTCGACAGCGAAGTGGGAAGGCTGCTTCAGACTTGGCCAACTTTGGCCTTCGACTTCTTCATCTTTCGTGGCTGTCGCTAGGTTTTCCTAGCTTGGCAAGACCCGTATGATAGGAGAGAAACACCGAAACAGAGAACAATAAATGTTAGCACATAAACTTCTACAAACCCTAAAGATGCCACAAATAATAGCAAAGTTTATTTATATGAAACTAGGGTTACAGTATTCCTCAACCGAGGAAATAACAACATTTGCAGGCTTCGTTGCAGGATAAACTAAACAGGGAGAAATGTTGAGTCTGCTGCTCGGACATTAATCAACTGAGCCACACTGCTCACTGAATCGCTCTGCTTTCTTTCTTTGCTCTATTCTCTGCTTCTTCTTTCATGAAATTCTCTCACACACACACCCTTTGTTTGAAGACCCGAACTATATTTTATAGCCATGGAAAGAGGAGGATAAGGGTTATCCTCTAACAGGTTCGGATAAGGGTTATCCTCTGACAGGCCCTCAACTAGGGTTTTTGTCCAATCGCTGAACTGGCATTAACTTCTGTGGTGATGAGATCTGTCAGGTGTCACATCTGTCAGAAGGTAGGTGCGATGTCATGTCACACTTTTGCCGGGATCCCAGATTGTGCGAGCATAGTCTGACTTCGCCCATGTCTGGAGCACAATCTGCTTTTGCCCAAGGTTCGGAACGCAGTTGGACACATGTGTGAAATCTGGATTAATTTTTCTAACAATATTCATGCATAACCTATTTGGCTTACAATATTATAGGGTGCAGTCATATAATATTGATCACTTCATTAATGGGGTGCTGGTCATCGATAAAAGTTTGGAAACCATCCATTTTCATTGTATATCAAAAGTAATGGGAAAATTATGGTGTCCTTGACGGTTTCTCATTTAAAAGTTACGTATTGCATATTTCCACTAAGCCCTTGTCCACTTTTGTTAACGTAATTATGGTTGAGTACGTGCCTAACATTTTCTTAACATAATTAATGTCTAATTAATAAGTGAAATATCATCAAACTCCTAGTTATTTTCTCCAAAACATTATTAAGTATGTAAGCGAAATCAAGGCTAAACTTGATTAAGAGTATACCAATAGTAAGTGCATATAAAACACCTTATTTATATTTTGTTTTTGGTACTATTAATAAAAAAGAGTTTTGAAAGGATTTCCACAACCTTTTACAAAGCGAAAGTTTCTAAGGCAACCACTTAGGGACCACCGAACAACAACAACTGGTGTCCAAACACAAACAACGAGGAGAACACATAGACCAAAAAAAATAATCTGGAAGGGGTTTGGGGAGAATCGAGAGAGTTCAACACATGAAACCCCCCAAACAATCCTCTCGGTCGCGTTCCTCCTAATCGGTAAAATAGATTCAAAATAAGAAATCAATGGCCCCAACAACCACCTTTCTCAAAGGATTTGTCCACTATCCCACGAACGGACAACGTGGAACCAAGAACAAGAAACAACTACTACAGGAAATGATGGAAAATTAACTCCTTCATACTTGCACCATGTCATCAGGAACCTACGAAGGCACCACCATGCAAACCACCACAAACGTAGACCATTCACCATCATTTGACAACATTAAGAGCTATCTTTAATGGATTGACACATAATTTCATCTAGGAAATCCGTCTGCCATATAGAAAATCCCTGGGTAGTAACGCCCAGATTTACCATTAAGTCTACAATGGCATTGGCTTCTCGAAACACATGCACAATGGATGCAATACTCAAAGAATAAATGTTTCATATGGTCTCCTTTATCATATTGGACACCTTCCAACCCACCTGACATTCCCCCTTTAGCATTTTAATTACATTAAAGGATTCACCCTCGATGATAGCATTGTGAATTCCCAGATCCTTCAACAGCCTCACGCTAAGGAAAGCAGCTCTTGCTTCAGTAAAATGGGAAGATTGAGTGCCAAGATTTTCTACGTAGGTATAAATGACATCTCTTCTACTATCACGAATAACTACCCTAGCACCTACAACACCTGGGTTTCCCTTGGAAGCCCCATCACAATTTAACTTAAAATACCCTTCAAGCGACGGAGACCAACGTACAACACTCATTGGGTCAGGAGCAGGTGGGGGTTGATCCAACAGGACAAAACTCGGCTTCTCCTCCAATTTAAATTCACTCAGGGAGTGAGCGAGAGGAGAATTTGAATTTTCAAAAATAGAAGAAACGTTCTTCATAACTTTCCATAGGATTTTGAAACTAATGTGATCCACTTCACCTTCCACATCATTAAACACACACGTTTTTTGCTCCTTCCAAACACCCCACATCACATGGGGTAGAAAAAATTTCCAAAAGCACTTGAGATGCGGAGAGGAAAAGGGAGACCCCCACTAATAAACACAATCTAGAATCGAGTTGGACAACACCCAAGAAATACCCAGCCAAGAGAAAATGAAAAATAGCACTTCCTGAAAGACCCGACAATTAAGCAAAATATGAGAAGACGACTCCCAATCCTACTTACAAAGGAAGCAATGGTTAACTAAACAAATACCTCTCTTAATGAGATTTTCAATAGATAAGATCTTATTTTGCACTTCAAGCCAAAAGAAAATATTAATTTTTGGAGTCAAATTCTTTAGCCAAATCAACTTCACAAGGAATTGACCATTATCTTCAGAGCTCATGAGCTCATACGCTAACTTGACAGAGTAAGAGCCTTCACTATCTCCACACCACACCAGTCTATCACCAACTTCCTATTGGCAAATGACTTACAATATTAGTTCTTCCGTTAATGTACTCCATGACCGGTGCTCATTGTCAATTCTCATTCTTGGGATGAGATTGACCCAAGATTTCCTACCGCCACGAGCCACCAAAAAGTTTACCACATTTTGGAGACCACTGATTCTAGATAAATTAATCAGTTCCCCAAGACATTGATATTCAATAAGCAGGAAATATCTCAGCCACTGGTCCTCCCAAAAATCCATAGATTTACCATCATTTATGATCCAACTACAATTAGATTTAAGGAAGTCACGAGACTTAATCAGACTATTCCAAAAATTCGAGCCTTCACCTATTTTGAAAGTCTGAGAGAAAGGAATCAAAATTATATTTGGCTCTAAGAATTCTACACCACAAATGGTCTAAATTGGAGGCCACTTTCCAACCGAGCTTTGCCACCAAAGCCTTATTCATCCTGGATACATTTTTCAAATTCAAACCACCTTATTTATATTGAGCTTGTGCACTTACCTAAAATTTCCATATTATAATTAGTTTAAATCAATAACTCAAATATCATCACTTCTAATTTTTTTCTCCACAAAATTATTATGTGCACAAGTGAAATGTACAAAAGAAATTATTAATGCTAGATATTTACAAAAGCACACTTTGCTAAACTTTATATAAAAATACCAATTTTGAAAAGCCATGGTTACTAGCATATTATGAAAGATGCTCAACTTAATGTAACCTTAGGAAAAAATAGTTACTATAAAATTTAGTATAAACACAAATATATTCAATTCTTGAAAGCATATAAAAATCTTTAGTAAATAAATCCATCTTAGAAGTGAACTATGCATGTAATTTTTCAAGCTACATTTATTCATTGATACACATAGTATTCTTCTACTCAATATATTCATTTATTCAAAGCAAATAATAACCTTTAGAAAAAAAATACATCTTCAAAGTGAATTATCTATATCATTTTCCAAGTTGGATGCATTCATTGATACACATCACATTCTTTAGTGTTTTATGAAATATAATTATCATTAAAATACATAAAATAAATTAATGTATGTCATATTCTTAACTAAAGGAAACAACCCAAAAAAATTCATTTGAATGTTGGATGACCATGAGAGCTCTAGACGAGAAAACTAGGGCATTAGTTGGGTAGATGAAGAGATTTATGGTTACTGTGGATTTGAAGACAAGATTGCTACCACAGGAGGGCCCAATGGAGACACCTTCATATCCTCTTTTAGAGATACATAGTTCTTTTGTAGATTTGTTAAAGGATAAACATCCATAAGAGACTAAAGAAGCACAAAAAATTGCATTAAAAATTCTCTTTACGACTGCTAGAAATAGATAAACATCTCAACGAGTTAATGGATGCTTGCCACAGTCAGAATCAAGGCCAAATATTGTCATTGAGCAAAGGATGGTTGAATAAATAGTTTTATATAGAGCCAATAATGATTTGATCTGTAAATTCATGGGTATTTGCCCTACCCTAAATTTTTTGCATTCTTGGGTTCGATAAAACTAGAAGCCTCTTGGTGAGTATTCTTTGTGGTTTATTAGCAATGGATATTTTATTGTTAGTTTTTCTTCACTTGTTGATAGAAATAGGGCTTTTGAATTAGAAAAGAGGAATCATGGTCCAACAAGATTATTTGTTCAACCCTGGAGAGTGGGATTTGATCCTTGAATGGAACCCACTACTATCCTAGTTTGGATTCATTTTTATGCACTTCCAATGGATTTTTGGAGTGAGCAGGTATTGGAAATTATCGATAATTTCCTTGGAAGACATTTAGGTGTTTCCAAAGACACAATGGAAGAAAAAAATTGTTTATGCAAGATTATGTGTGGAAATGGATCTTAGACAGCCTTTGTCGGTAGAGGTGGAAATTGAACTTCTAGGACTATATTAGATTCAACAAATGTATTATGAGGCATTCCCCTTCATATGTAAAGTTTACCACAAATATGGGCATTTGGTCCAATCTTGCCCAAATAATATGAACATAAAAATGGAGGCTCCTCTGGGAATGTCAAATATTCCTAAGGAGGGTAAGTCAACAATCAACAAAGAAACAACCAATATTTCTTAGGGTAAAGAAGCACATGAAGAAGGTTTTGAAAAACCCAAAAGAAGGAGAAGGCAAGAGAAAAATATGGTAAAGAGCAAACCCAACTCAAGACCTCCAATAGGTATGAGATATTTAAGACACAAATGGACCAAGAAGAAGAAAAATTCATGGAAGAAGTGGATGGGAATAATAAAAATAATAATAGCCATGTTCAAGCCCCTCTTTCATCTCCTCCCATCATAGAGTAGGTAATTGAGTGTACTGAGTTACCGTAATTAGAGAGTGCAGGGTCGTTGATAGTGCATATCCAAGAGCAATCGATAATTAAGAATTTCATCATGGGCATAGCAGAAAAGAATAGAGAAATTCCAACTCTAGGGATAACTCAGGTGGAATAGAGATAAAAAATAGTAGCTCTCACAGAGTGGGTAGAAAATTAAATAAAGAATTGATAGCAGTTCAAGGAAACAAACTGATCACTAGAGGATTGATGAGGCCAATAGATTTTTATTGCTCTCAAGGTAACCAATGATTATACAATCATGGAATGTTAGGGGTTTAAACAATAGAACCCATCAATTTGTTGTTTGAAGACTCTTAGAAAAATATAAAACATTTTTTTTGCTTATCCAGGAGACAAAAATGTCATTGGATCTTATGTGTAAAATAGTAAATAAACTTTGGAGGGGTGCTAGTCATATGTAAGTGGCTGACCAAGGGGCCTCAGGGAGGATAGTTACTTTTTGGAACTCTCTTGAATGTACTGCAATAGAACATATAACTTCGAATGGTGTTCTCACATCACATTTTAGGAACAATGTTACAGATGAACATGTTTTAATCAAAAAAAATTATGGGGCTCAAAACCTATATGGTCAGATGCATCAATGGAAATATGTGCATAACATGAGAGTATCAAGGGAAGAGTTATACTAGATTATTGGTGGGGATTTTAATGCTAAATTATCCACTAGATATCAGGAAGGGGGAACCCCAATTTTGGACCTAGGGGACCGACTTATGATTGCCTAAGTCCAAGAATTACACTTGGTGGATATTAAATGTCGTGGAACCAACTATACTTGGACTAATAAAAGGAGGGAGCCACATAGCAGGAAGGTGAAGTTAGACCACTTTTTGGTTTTAGAGGAGGCATTTGTAAGATGGAATATAGAATTTCAGATCACTTTACTATTTTTTTGGAAGGGGGGATCAAGACAGTGTAGCATCACAAACCATTTAAATTTGAAAATTTTTTGTTACAAAAAGAGGAACTTCAAAAGAAAATTTCACAGTGGTGGAAAGAAGGCCACCCAACATATGGGAAAACAATGTTTAGATTCCACAAACAACTTCATTATGTCAAAGATTAACTGAAACAATGGAGGCAAGGTAACAAGACAAAATTCAAGGTCCAAAGATCTCTATTAGTGGCCAGATTGGATGAGGTTCAAAAACACTTTAGGTAAGGACCAATTATATAGCAACTCAAATAAGAGGATGATGCATTGCGTAAAGTGGTTGAGGACATTAACAACCAAGAGGAGACCTACTAGAAACAGAGAGTAATAACCACTTGGTTATTAAAAGGTGATAAATATACCAATTTTTTCCATTGGGCTGCCTGTGCTAGGAGACAAAAAAACATGGAAGCTCTTCAATATGAGAACAGACACTCCTTTGATACAATTCCAGTTATGCATTTCCATTCAATGGATTAATTTTCTAAACTATTTAAGTATGGTGCAAGATGAAGAGGCTCAAAAAAAGTTCTTGTTGTCATACCCTCTATTATCTTTGAAGAATAAAATCAGGCCCTACTTAAATCCATTGATATAGAGGAACTGAAGAATGTAGTATTTGGAATGAGCACAAAAAAAACACCAGGTCCAGATGGCTTTCCAATTGATTTTTTCAGGCCTTCTAGGACAACTTGGAGGAGGATGTAATGGTTGTTATAGAGGAGTCCAAAGGTAGTAAAAAAATACTTAAAGCATTAAATCATACTTTCATTGCCTTAATTTCAAAAGGGGAGGAGGGGGTGCATATTTCAGATTATAGACTTATTGCCTTATACAATGTCATATATAAAATAATCACAAAGGTAATGGCTGAGTGGATAAAAATTCTTCTACATAGCATTATCTCCTCAAATCAAGGGGGTTTTGTAGAGGGTAGGTAGATCTTGGATGGTGTGGTTCTACCTAAGGAATCAATCCATTCAATGCAAACATCTAGTAATAAAGTAATGTTCATAAAATTGGATATGTCAAAGGCTTATGATAGGGTGGAGTGGAGCTTCTTGTCAAAGATGATGATAGCCTTTGGTTTCTCCCAGGATTAGATAGAATGGGTCATGAGTTGTGTTTCTAGTCCGACATGCTCAATGTTAATAAAGGGTCTTCCCTCGCAACTATTTGGAGCTACTCAATGCCTTCATCAAGGAGATCCTTGTTCCCCCTATATTTTTCTCATATTGGTTGAAGTCTTGGGTAGACTCATCTTGAGGAGAATACAACAAGGTTTGCTAATAGGTATCAAGGTGGGTGAGGAAGTTTTGACTCACCTATAGTTTGTGGATGACACAACATTGGTGGGAGTAGCTAGCTTTAGGGAAGCAATAATGAATAGAGATACACTTAATGTCTACCTTAGGGCTATAAACCAAGTCATCAATGATAAAAAAATCCAAAGTGGTCTTTTTTAATCTTGATCAAAGGCTTTAGGACATAATTTTAGAGATATTGGGATTCACAAGGACTTCTCTCCTAGTGGTATACTTAGGGGTCCCTTTGCATTTTAAAAAACTAAAAATTGATATTGGAGGAATGTTTTAGACTGTATCAAGGAAATAATTAATCATTGGTATAACAAATGATTAAGCTATGGGGGTAGATTAACTTTTTTACAGTCAATCATTCAAGCCATGTCAATTTATAAATTTTCTATCCTTGTTGCCCCACATACCATATGGAAAGATTTGGACAAGATGGCTAGAAAATTTTAATGGGAAGGAGTAAAAGGAGAGAGGAAATTGGCCTTAGTAGGTTGAGAGAAAGTAAGCCAACCCAAGGTAAAAGGAGGTTTGGGACTGATAAGATCAAAGTTAAATAATAAAGCTTTGGTTGGAAAGCTTTACTGGAGGTGGATTTCCCAACCAACTTCTTCATTCAGTAGAATATTAACTATTAAATATTTGGGACAGGTAAATCCAAATGAGGTGGGTCATTTCCCTTTGGATGGCAATGGATCCTTAGTATGGCGGTTAGGATCTCAAGTAGTAAAATATGGATTATTTTGGAAAGTGGGGAGAGGAGAGAAGGGACGATTTTGGAACATATTCATGGGATCGATACCCACATATCATTGTTGAATTTCCTAAACTGCAACCAATAAATCAACCATGGAAACTAGGGGTTGGGTCCAAATTAAAAGTTAGTTCAACACTAATCAGGTTGGGGGATTATAAGATTAAGAAGTTTAAGAAGTTGGATGAGTGGCCAATTTCAATCCCTTTGGATTTGACACCCATCATGACTAAAATCTTGGCAAAAATATTTATCATAGGTAGATATGAGGAGGATGAATTATCTTGGGTCTATGGGAGCCTTGGTGTCTATACAGTGAAGGATGGATATGATAAGATCCTTCTAGAGCCTCCTCCTCATGCATATCAGGTTGAGAATTGGAGAAATATTTGGCAGCCCAAGGGTTGGCTGAAAGTAAAAGTTTTTACCTAGAAGTTCATGCAAAATGGAATTATTAATTTTGATAATCTTGGATGTAGGTGAATCATTGGTCTATCTCAATGTTTTTTATGCTACAAGAGTAAGGAAAAAATTGGTCACTTGATTTTTGAGTGTCCATTCACACACCAAATCTGGGAGAGATGGTTTTATATTATAAAATTTGAGTTAATGGTGATTTGAATCAGATTAATATTTTGGAAATATGGAAGAGGGGTAGATTTAAATATAAAGATCTTTGTATTTTTTGGGATATTGGATTAAAATTCATTTGATGGTAAGTGTGGTTGGAGAGAAATGGCAAAATTTTTAGAGAAACATTTTCTTATTTAGATGGATTTTGGTAGGTCATTTGGAGCAAAGTCACATAAACTATGGCAATGCATTCTAAAGAGGAAACTCAGGTTGTTATAGGGGCAACGGAGAAGGAAGTTTAAGTGCAAGAGGGATAGGACAAAGCTAGTTGGAAACCACCCCTAGAAGGTTGAATTAAAATTAATATTGATGGAGTTGCAAAAGGCAATCCGGTAGAGCTGGAATTGGAGTGGTTTGCCATAATCATGTTGGAACAATGCTCTATTGGGAACTGCAAGTCCTGGGAAGAGTCACAAACAATGAAGCGAAAGCCTTAGCTATCAAATATGCTTCTATTTAGGTAGTAACAGAAGGTTACAGGAGGATAATCCTAGAATAAAATTCTCAAATAATGGTTGGAGCTCTAGATTGTATGAGGAACTTTACTTTGAATACATGGAGGTTGAGGATTCTTGTCACTCAAATTAAGGAATTGTGGAGGGAATTAGATGATGTGATTCCAATTTATGTGAGTAGAGATCTAAATAAAGTGGCAAACTTCCTGGCTAAGATGGGCACTAAGAAGGAGGTAGGGTTTCAATGGTACAATGACATGTCTATTGAGGATGAGATGATTAGGCAGGTTGGTGAGTAAATCTAGTGTTTAGCTAATTTGGACAAGCATTCTAGAAATATGGTTTAGGATATTTGTGCTCCAATGTAGATCATCTTTTATAGTTGTAAATATGTGAACATCCATTGTAGAAATATGGTTTAAGATATTTGGATCCAATGCAAATCTTCTTTTACTATTGTAAACATGTGTTCTCTTTGGCTAAGGTTGGGAGAAGTCTCATCCCAACTTGTAAATGATATTTGTTTTTTTCAAATTATTTTTCAAAAAAACTAAAGGAAACAACCCTAGCGAAGGTGAATTGCAAGTATTAAACTTAATTGGTTTAGTCATGTTAATATTATTATTATTATTTTATTGGTTCAAATAGGGGATTTTGAAAGGATCCTCGAACCTTTTACAATAAAAACAAAACAAAAGAAACTATCTCTTGGAGATAAACAAAGAACGGAGAATGTTGGGAGGCAATATCCACAAGATCATCAAATTAGGGATACAATCTCCATAGGACCAACTACAACCGAGACTGGATAAAGTTGGAAGAGGAATTCATACCTAAACAGGGAAATCCTACACTCTCAAAAATTAGAAAAATTAAAATAAAGGGAATCTCTATAGAACATTTAAAACAAATATTCTTGCACAATAAAAGGGAAAACAAAGTTTCTCATACAATAAACATCTCAAACTCAAAAATTAAGTTGTTTTGGGATAGATCTGCCTAGAGCACAATCGAGTGAGAAAGCTTATTTCCAGAACAAAAAAATTTGAAAAGAGGATTTCTTCCCAAGGAAACCTTCACCAACAAATTTTAAAAGAGGTTTCCTACCCAAGGAAATCTTCACCAACAAGTTGAAACAAAGAAACCATACCTGTAGTTCAAAAATTTGAAAATGTGTTTTTTTGTTCAGGGAAACCTTCACTAGTAAGTTAAACCAGAGAAACTACACCAACAGTTCAAAATTTGAAAAGAGGTTTCCTACCGAGGGAAACCTTCACTAGAAAGATAAACAAAAAAGAAACAAATTTAACTAAGGGTTTCCTAACTACCTAGAGGCCACATTAATGGAAACAACCTTGTTCATGATTATCCTTGGTTTAAAAAAATATCTTAGATAAATAACATCCTTTATAAGAATAGTCCTATGTGATTTATGTTCTCATGGATGGTAAATACCATAGACATAATCTTGTTGATATCCTAGGATTTCTTATAAAACTCATAATAAAATCATGGTGATGCATTTTTTAAAACACAGAGTTGATAAAATTTTTAAATCATCATAATTTTTATATTGATTTATCATCGAGTTCTTAGAAACTTGCCTTTTCTAGTAGAAATGCAAAATTGGCTTTTAAAAGTGATTTTTCATTGATTTTACCATTTCTTTTCTCTCCTACTCATGAAAAGATAAAATAAAATAAAAAAATTCAAAATTTCAACCACAAAATTTAAACCATATTTGGAATTCAAAATGATGGATTTAACACCATTCAAAGGAGATTTTATTGAATCCTAAGAAATTTTAGAGTTTCTTTTCTTTGTTTTTCGCTATAAAAATTTAGAGTTCTAATAATGTGTTTTTAGTCTTTTCTTTTTGTTTGTTATTCCCAAAGCATGCAAGCTAAACCCTAGAGAATTCGTTTAGATATTTATTTCTTCTTCTTCATTTCATTAACCTTTAAAAATATATATGGATCATTTAAGTGAGGTTCATGGAGTTGTCATCAACAAGAATGAGACAAATTCTTCAAGTTCATACCCAAATCCAAGCTCAAGGAGGGGCCTAATGTAGAATATTTGGATTCAAGGGAACTTGTCGAATCAAGTATTTTGCAAATATTATAACAAGTACATGTGAGGAGGCATCAATAACTTAAGATATTATTTGATTGGATAACAAGGGCATGATGTGGACCCCTTCCCTAGAGCACATATGATATACTTAAAAAGGAGGTGATGGATTGCATGTGTAGTTAGAAGGAAAATAAAATAGAGGATAAAAGGATGAGAATTATAGTTATACATGGAGTAGGGCCTTAGGCCTATATTTATGTCGACGAGGTCAAATTATATGATGCTACTACCACTATCAAAGAATAGATTTTTATCCCACATTTGGTAAAGTACTTAGAGGAGTTTGAGTTTTGGTTGAAGCTTGAAAAAAACAAACAATCCTTCAAAATAACACATTGGGGAAGAAAAATATGTTGGAAGTAAGTACATAATTTTTGTTATTACTACATCATTTCCTGTAGTTGCATGAACCCTTATTTGAAATTCTTGGTCAGGACATTCAACAGGACTTGAAAAGGGATCAAGCCATATTCATCAAAAGATATTAGTGGGATATTGTCAGAGTGTGCCATAGACATGCATGCTCTTGTAGAAGAGCAAAATGTATTATGGAGGAAAAAAGGCTAGCATATTTATGATGGATGGATATATGCAAGGAATCATAAACTCTTGAACTTCATAGTGGCTTTGGATGGATCCATGGTCTTCCTAAAATTGGTTGCTGCCTCGTGAGAGGTGAAGAATGCATAAATGCTATTTCATTTTTTGAAGGTTGTGTTGGAAGTAGGAGCAGAGAATGTTATCCAAGTTGTGATAGACAATGCAATGACATGTGTGTCTATAAGTAGGATTTTAGAATAGAAGTGCTCCTCCATATTTTGGAGCCATGCATCATACCTTTGCATTGACCTCATGCTTAAGAACATTGACAAAGTGACATGGGTGAAAATAATGGTGGAAGATTTGAACACTATAAGGTTTATATAAAACCACACATGGGTGTTGGCATTGAGAAGGAAGCATAATTATGGGAGGGGAATTCTTCATCCAAATATCACATGGTTTAACTCAAATTTCAATGCCTAATAGAACTTTCTAGTTGCATTATCTACTTTGAAGAAGATGTTTGTCACTAGGGAATAGTATACCTCATCATTGCATTCAAAAGATGAGGGAGAGAACTTTTAGAGGTAAGGTTTTGATGATTCATTTTGGATGGTCATGTAGAAAATTATCAATGTAATTGGTCATTTATTTTTCTTTTTATATATAAAAAATTTTTAGTGTTTTTAAAAAACTTAACTAAAATTACAAAATTTTAGTTGTAATATTTTACTAAAGTTGTTCAACTATAGGTGATAGAACACTTACCAATTGTTCTTCACCTTGTAGAGGGCAAAATCTTAGCAATGGTATATTTGTGCGAGCCAACAAATAAAGTAAAAAAGACCATCCAACACTATTATGGTGGAAGTCAATGAAAATATGAATCCATTTGGCATGTCATTGATAAGAAATTGATGAGGAAACTCCATCTATGTATGCATGTAGTAGGGTCCTTCTCGAATCCTAAGTTCTTTTTCATTATTAGTCATAACATTAATTAAGAGGTCCATGTGTATTCTATACTTGCTCTAACGGGATGATATATTACCCCACTAAATATTACCTCATCTCTATCATGCTACAAACCTATAAGGGGGATTAAGGAAGCCTATTTTCATCCCCTTCTATAATGCATCAAGGTTGACATTACAACTAGGTTAAAAATAAAATTATTTATCATTTAGTCTTGTACTTTATAGTGACACAATTCCAAATGTATGTTATTAATTCAAAAATATTATATTATGTAGATTCATGGTAGGAGGAGAACACCTAATAAGGAGGATAACAATACATATTTTGAAGAAATGCAATTGGTCTCTATTTGAGATCATACACAACAAGAAGAACAATAATTTGACCTATGAATGAATCAATGACCTTATATTCATATAATACAATCCTAATCTTCAAAGTAATTATGTAGAGGCAAACAAATTATATGGGGCGATTAACATAAGTCTGGATTGTCAAAAGTTTGTTAGATAACAAGGTTGAGGCACTAGAGGTAGAAGTTAAACATTTGAGAGGATGGGAGGAGATATACCATGATGATCACATATGTGAGGAGCATCACTTTCAAACAGTTGTCTAAAGCTAAGTCAAACCATCAAGTTGGAGGAGGAGGGAAAAACATAAATACAATTTAAAAATTATTTTATATTTAAAATTTTTAAATTTGATATAGTTCATTAAATTTCATAATATATAAAATAAAATTTCTAAATTTCCATCCGCACCAAATACCTTAGTGATAAGTTCCCTAATCCTCAAAAAGAGGTCCGAGGTTCAATCCTTGCCTGAGTTGGATACCAAAAAACCCTTGCTAAACCCTGACTAGCCTGAGGTGTATACCCGGATGGAATAGGCCCCATGGAATAGAAATTCTTGCCCCCAACAGGATACAAAGAACAATTTTCCTTAATTAAGGTTTAGTCCCAAGGGGACAATGCAACAGTTTGGGCTTTGACATCCAAGGTTCAAACCCCAGATGGGATAGGCCCCATGGAACATAATGTCCTAACCCCATGGCTTTGGCATCCAAGGTTCAAACCCTGGATGAGATAGACCCTATGGAACAAAAAGTCCTGACCCCCACGGGATACGGAGAACAATTTTTCTTAATTAAAGTTTAATCCCATGGGAACGCCGCAACGGTTTGGGCTTTAGCATTCAAGGTCAAACAACTTCGTAGGCGAGTGTGTGAGGGGGTGGGTGTGTGGTGGATGTGTGTTAAATTCCCTATTGATAAGCATAGCTCTCGGATTTAAGAGGGATCATGGTTGGGAGGAGACTGCTTAGCTTTGTGCGTTGGTTGTAGGAGTTTCTCACACTAACCAAATAAAAAAAATCTAAATTTCCAATTATTATTTAAAAGATATCTATTTATTAAAATATTTTGTTTAGTATTTTTTAATATTAAATAAAATCTAAAAATTTGAAATACCCAATTTTTTTCAAATTTCTGATTTTTCTAATTATGCGTGAGACCACGCACAATTATGCTCTTCACAATGACGACATGGTGATGAGACTATCGATGATAACCAATAAAATCTGATGTGGTATAAGTAACTGTGCACACACAAATAGGCAACGAATATATCCAAATAGCAGAGTACACATAAAATCCAAGGAAACCCCATGCACGGCTTTTTTGCAGAATGTATTTTGAGCGCTTCATGGTTTTGCTAGAATTGAGGTTTAACTGAATAGATTCATCTCAAGAGTGTAGATGATTCACAAATATAAATGTAAAATTTAAAGGGTCTTTAAAAATAGCATGTCATGAGTGTTGGGTTTATAATAGGCAGACTTCTACCTTACATTATGATGTCCTACGTGCTTGGGTGCCTTTCATTTTGCCTCTTGTACGCAGAGTCCAGACTTTTGAAAAAGGAGTTGCTTTTTCATAAGGCATACGATTCCATGGTAATCCCAATAAATCCCCACTTTCTTTTAAAATGCTTCAAGGATTAAGAATTCGACGAACATTTTTCCCCTTTCTAGAAAGCTGGAATACTTGAAAAAATGAATCAATGACAACGTATAGGAAACTTGGCGGATATCCCTATCGCTTCTTGCATGAAAGAGAAAAGGAAAAGGTTATTGCTTTGCAGAATGAAGATAAATAGACATGGAGAATTTACATTAAATGTCAGGAAACTGAGAAATACGACTCTTTAAAAAGTGCATTTCTGTCTTGCTTTTTACGAATCTGCAATTTCTTTGCATTCAAGGAACCATGATGAGGTGCAAATTTGATTCCAAGGCGAGGCAACACCTACACAGATATGTTTTTTATATAACAAAGGTTCTGGTTCTACTTACCACTAAGAAACCATGTTTCTATACATGAGTATGATTAAAGTGATTTTGCAGATAAAAGTAAAAATCAATCTGTATCCTTCTTTGTTTTATAATGGGCATCGAATGGAAACCACTTTTTCGGAAAGAAAGAAAACTCTTTTGTATTTTTTAGCTTCGCATGTCGAGAGAGCCCATAATTACGAAAAGGAGTTGGTTGGTACAGAGGTGTGCGATTCCTTTATCAACCTCGATAAAATGCCATCTAAATATATGAATATATAACATTGTGACAATATTCTATAGTCCACCTATTTTTCAAAATTATAGTAAAAGTATATGGATTTCATGGCCATTTTAGTCATTTGGCATGGAGAATTCCTGATAACCTGCATCTATACCAACCTATGGGAAACGTTGACAGATATTCCTAACACTTTCTTGAAAGATAAAAATAAAAATGAATGCATCTTTGCAGAAAGAATATTAGAAAATAATAAACCATAGGCGTTAAAAATATTATTAGATGGTAAGGTATTTATAACGTTAACCATAGGCTTGAAATAGTTTATGGGTAATTGTTCCTCTTAAGTAGGTAATGCATGAAATAGGATGTCTCCTCCTAAATCACTACCAACCAACGTAGTCAAAATGACTACAATGATTAACTAGCCCTAGGTTATTAGTAAAAGTAAATACTAGTGGTAAACAGTAACAAGCTATTTTTTATCATGCGGTAAATAAAATCTATCTAATATAATAAAATGGTAAATATCTCAAAGAATGAAATATTACTCTAAAATCCCCCTTTGTTACATTATTTGGGTAATGTATATAACTGTCTCAATACAATGAAAAATATGTTGATCTGTTGGTTCGTGCTTTGTTTTGGGCTCTATCACAGTGCTCTGATTGCTCCTAAACAAAAAGTAGGTCATTCCCCATTTTGTCTTCACATCAACGAATGTCCTTATTGTAATCTTGTCATCCAACCGAATTGCATGGGTAACCAACCGCTGCAACCACTAGGTGTAGTAGAGTAGATCACTTCATACGAGGTTCATTCGGTTACAATATGATTTTGCAAAAGTTTTGATAAGGTAGCTAAGGTGTCGGTCGTTGCCAAAAATGCACGCTTATAAGTTTCCCCCCTTGTTGCAAAACATGTTTGTAATAAAATTTCTAAAATAAGTGTGACTAAGGTGTCGGTCACTGTTGAAAATGCACCCTTATAAGTCTTCCTTCCTTTGTACAAAAATTTGCATGAAGTAATAAAATAAATGTTTATCCCCCTTAATTGCAAAAGATATTCAACTCAAGAAGCTTGTTAAGGCTTTTACAAAGATTGTCTCCTAGGCAAATTTTACACCAGAAAATTCCCCCTTTTGTTACAAGTACTTCAAATAAAGAGAGTTTGCTATTTATGAAGCCTAAAAGAGGTACAATCACCCCTTTATTGCTAGTACTTCAAACAAAAACTTATGCTATTTATGAAGCCTAAAAATAGGTTTTGGAAAGAGTGCTTTGCCTAGGGTTACAAATATGTTTCCCCTTTACAATATTGTCTTAGCCATGAGCACTTTGTGTGTTCTTTCTGAACCAGAATCAGAATCGAAATTAGACACTTCACTATTAACATGGCTTCTATGATGTGTCTTTTCCATTTTAGTTTTTCTTGTTTTGAAACCAACACTGAATGGTGTCATGGTTGTCATTTTTACAATTTGTAGAAAACTTTGCCTCCTAGGCAATTTTATAAAAAATATTCATTAAATTATCCTTCCTTATTGCAAGTACTTCAAGCATGGTTGCTATTATGAAGCCTAAAAAAAAGATATAATTTTTATGACTTCTACTTTTCTGATTGCCTTTACAAGTTTTATCTCCCTCTTGTCAAAATGTGTGTTTAAAGGAAGAAAGGATTTATCCCCCCTTAGTGCAAAATATTGCTACTTTCAAGGTTCTTATTTTTACAAAAACTTGTTCTTTCTTTGATATACCCTAAAAGAGTACCAAAAAATAATTAACTCAAAAAGATGTTTAATGACACTTGCCTAAAAATCCTCTTGAATATAGATAATCAGTTTGAGGAAATTGAGCCAAACAAATAAGAGTGAATTAGGGGTTTTGATTTAGGAGAAAATATCAAGTAAAATTGGTTTTAAACCTGTGCAATGATTTACACAAATTATTGTGAAATTTTGAGGTTTTGAGTGTTCTTGATTATATGACTTATAATTACAAAAGATAATGCAATAATCAAACAAGAATGCCCACAAAATTCTTATCACATAAATGTCGGTCACTGTAAAAAATGTACTTAATTTACCAATTTTGTAATAAAGGTGTAGAGTAAAATCGAAAATGCAGCTTACTACCAACTTTTGCAACAAAATTTGGATTTGTGTTGTGCAAAAATTTGATATTTTATGTCTCCTCTTGTTTTTAAAATTTGCAAAGAATGTGGCATAAAACAATTGCCTTTTCTTTTTGTTTTACAAATTTAACGAGTTTGATTTTTAAGTGCCCCTCACTTTTGTGTTACAATTTTGAAAAGAAATACAATTTCTTGTCTTCCCCCCTTTTATTTGCAAAATTAACAAAATAACACTCCTTTCAATTCAAGTCGACACATGACCCACGTTTAAAAGGCTTCCAGAACTAGTCGACATACGACTTGGTTTTAGTGGACCCAAGGTTTTCAATCTCTTCTCTTGCAAAAAATAAAATGGGCAATTTTATGTCTTATATCCCCCCTTGGAGAAAACAAATGCACAATTTCAACTTTGATGTTCTGCAAATTTTTATGTCTCCTTGTGTTACAATTTGGCAAAAATAATTCAAGTTTGATCCTTTATTATTTGCTAAATTAACAAGGGTTGAGAAGAGTTTTAGGGTTCTCTAATTTACAAAAAAAAATGATGCTCTTAAATGTCTTATATCCCCTTTTTGGGAGAAAACAAAAGCCCTATTTGATTGAAAATTTTGCAAAAAATATGTCTTTTAATTTTTAAGTTTATAGCAATTTTCTAATTAATTTAAGTATAATTCATTAATAATAAAAATTATTTTATTTTTAAAAATATTTTTTTATGAAAAAAATAATTTTATATAAAATAATATTAAATTATTAATAAATTAAAACTAAATTAATTAGGAAAAACAAATTAAACTTTAAAAAATAAAAAAAACTTACCTTGGATTTTGGTTTGCACCCCTTATGGTAGGCATTTGGATTTTTATATAAAAAAACTTGTAGTGGGCTCCCCGACAGGAGTCGAACTTGCGACCCCATGAGATACCACCTTAGCGTTGGCTCTTCTAGCTAGTCAAGCTGGAATTTTGACTTGGAAGCCTAGTCCAAGCTCTTTACTTTATTCCTTGGTGCTTCCTACGCAAGGAAAAAATAAAAAATGTGGGACTGTAGTGCCATATTGCACGTGGGGCAATGTTGCGTAGTATAAAAAGAATATTGCATATACTTAAAGTCAACTTCCTACGAACAGTTGGCTAAAGACTTATTTTGCCACCTCGACTGAAGATCACATCCGCCATGTGGACCTCAAACTTTGTGCCACCACCACATCAACTCAACCTCCAGGTTAGCTCACATTCCACGTGGATGATTCAAAATTCGTGCTAGTTTAATCACCTCGATCTGTGAGCCCACCCAATCAGTCACTAGGTGTTTCCTCAGAGTTAGGTGTCCTCGGGATCAATACCAAAGAGTTATCATGTTAGCAATTCTCTAGGTGTTCCCCTAGATTTTAGTGCTTGTCAAGTTTGCATCAACATTGTCAGAGAGGGTTACATTTAATTGTGTGTGGGGCTTCGATTTTTTAGCGACGTTTGAGGAGATAGTCCTGACAGGTTATCAGTCCCTGTCAGGCTGTCAGGTGGACAAAGACTATCCCGTGACAGTCAAGGAAGTTGTTACAAAATTCTAGGGTTTTATGCTCTATTCAAAGTCAAGGAGGCCGCCAACAGGTTACGAGGAGCATCGAGCTATCAATGTTGGTGGTGGGCTACGCCAAGTATTCTGTGCATACCTCCATGAGGTGGGTACTTCCCCCTACAAATTGACAGTCTACAAGATGACAAACTGTCAGACATTGTAGGCTATCAGTACTTGTAGGTATGGTCTATTAGTTTCACGAGCAATGGTTGATAGTTTTGACCTATTAGATCTTGATTTTTGTGTGAAGTTCCAGTGCCCAACTAGTTCAAGATTTCAATGCTAGCACCTCGAGACGAGCACCTTGGGAAACATGCTACTTAGGATCCACCTTGGGATTAGTTCCAAGCAGTGGGGTGCTGGAGGGAGTCTTTTTGTCCAGTCACCTCACCCAATTCAATTGCTCGCCCATGCCAATGTATTGCTCTAATACCAATATTCAAAAATAATAAGCCATAGGCGTTAAAATTATTATTATATGCTAAGGTATTTATAACATTAGCCATAGGCTTAAAATAGCCTATTGGCAACCGTTCCCCTCTTAGGTAGGTAACGCGTGAAATAGAAAGTCCCCCCCTTAAGTCAGCTAACAACTAACCTACTAACCAACGTAGTCAAAATGACTACAATGACTAACTAACCCTACGTAACTAGTAAAAGTAAATACTAGTGGTAAAAAGTAACAAGATAATTTTTACCATACGGTAAATAAAATCTACCTAATGTAGTAAAATGGTAAATATCCCAAAGAATGGAATATTACTCTAACAAAGAAGAGGCAACATTCCTTTTAATAAAATACAAAATAAATTACATTTTAAAATTTTAAATATAATTTGATAGAAGTAAAATAAAAAATGTAAAATTAAAAAAAAAAATGCAATTTACTATATGTTTAAACTTCTACATATTTGAAAACATTTTAATTTCTTAGTGTTTTATAATGTGCAGGTGCTGCATGATTTTTTTTTTTTTAATGTTGGAATGTTTGAAAAAGTTCACGAAAACCTATTTTTGGAGAATCTTCTACAATGATGCAATCTTATGGAAAGTTCACAAAAACCATTCACCGAAACCTTTTTTTTTGGAGACTTTATGTTTTTGGTATGACCTGGAAGATTCCAAAAGACTAGTAAACCTTAAAAAATTCCAAAAGGTTGTTTGGGTGGGAAAATTAGAAAACCCTCCAATTTTATGATTATAAAAGAGAGTTGCATGTCTATAACATAGCATTTGAGAGTTTCTCTAAATAAATATATGCTTATTTAAACCTTTTAACTGTTCATATTTATGCCTGTAGTTTTTATTTTGTGTTTGTTTTAGCATCACACTAAAGTAGAAGAGAGGTAGTTGTATGTGCTTTGGTAGTGAATCGTGGTTTTCCTCTCTACAACATTGGTTGTGTCTTTATTTTGGAGCACTCTTGAGGGCTAGTGCATTGGTTCATAGTTTGAGTGGGAGAAGAGAATGATTCACAAAAATGAGTAGCAAACTAGAGATTGAGAAGTTCAATGGATCAAACTTCACATTGTGAAAGATCAAAGTGGAGGACTTACCAGTGGAAAGAGATTTGTGGGTTGCAATGACTAGAAAGCCCACTGGGATGACATAGAGGAGTTTAATAAGCTAGATAGAAAAACAATGGTCCTTATTAGACTGATTTTAGTAGACTCTATGATTTTAATTATGACAGAAGTATAGTCTGCTCAAAATATGTGGAAAAATCTAGAGAGCATCTATGCTTCCAAGTCAATAGCGAACAAGTTAATGTTGCGGAAGAAGTTGACAAATATCTATATGAAGGAGAATTGTAAGTTCTTGGACCACTTGAATGATTTTAATTTTCTAATGAAGTAGCTAAACTCCGTTGGTGATAAATGGAGTGATGAAGATCAATGTTTGGCATTGTTGTTTAGTATGCCGAACTCATGGAAGAATATTATTACTACCATAAGTGTTGCTTTTGAAAAGTTGCAAATGGAGTTAGTGGTTAACCAACTATTGAATGAGGAGACAAAAAGGATAATTTTTTATGAAGCATCCACTTCAAAGGCCTTTTTAACATGTGGACATTCAAAGAAAAGAGGAAAAGGTAGATCTAATGGGAGAAGCAAGTCTAGGGGTAGAGGCAGATCATCCAGTATATGAAAGAAAAAAATTAGCAATGTAGAATGCTACTACTATCACAAAAAGAGGTATATCAAGTTTCATTTTCTCTTGTTGAAGAAGAAAAATAAAAATATAATATAAAAAGAGACAACTGATAAAGTTGTAGATGAAAAATACTCCATGTTTCTTGCTTCTTGTTTGTCAATTGAAGGGTGTCTTAAAGATTGTGTTAGGATCCGAATCCTAACCATTAATATTATTTATTCATTTATTATTATATTATTATAATATGAATAGTAATGACCTTTAATTCATAACCCTAGGATAATATAAATAATAAGAGAGAGGCATAAAACTCCTCATTCAGGAATAAGAATATATATTTGATCAATTGATCCATTGGATGAGCTTCTCTCTATTGCAAAATGTGATTCTATCCAAAAGGTGATTCTATTATTTTATATCCACTTCCATTTGTCATTGATAAACACACTAGGATATAGAGTCCTACCATCTAGTATCAAAGCAGTTATCCAAGGACCATTTATAGCCATTTGTTACCCTTTTTTTTTTTGCACGCCACTCATCACTATCATTTAGCCCACTGCAACATTACATCACTTGTCATTTTTAAAAATTTCACCTTGCATTGTTTGTTCTCAACCAAAATAATCCTCACCTTCACCTAAGGACACCTGGACCATAATTCCTTCTAGTGATAACAAGATAGAGAAATAACAACGAGCATAGGCTCTTGAAATTCCAAGGTGACTAGTATGAAGGGACAAATAAAACAAGGATTAAAAATTTTTACAAAACAACTCTTCCATTTCGTGGTCAAAAGCCTTGTAATAGTCTCAGATTGAGAAACAAGAGTGAAAAAATAGATCCAATTAAATCTTCATTTGATGTTGATTTTTGGCATGAAGAGGCTTTCCAAAAACAAATAAATTAATAAAATCTAAGATTTAAAACAATTTTTTTGCTTTTTCGGTCACCGTAGGTCATGGGCCTCGAAAGTTGACATTAACATCAACGAAAGGAATAAAACTTTGTTGGCATAATATTAAAATATACATCAACCAACGTCATCATAAGGAGGATTAATTCAACATCAAAAAATTAAAATCATTCCAAAGGTTTAAGATCTTAATCAGCAAATAGAACAACCTACCATGTTGCAACAATCAAAAATATTCAACGATGATTAAATCCTTCAGAAGATATATCCTACGTCCCTTACCCATATTTGCTCGCAAAAGTAAGTGCATCGTGATGACAAAGAGAAAGGTGAATGAATGGAAATTAAGGATTTAATTTTATTAAATCAAATCTTAAGGTTTTAGTATCGACTAATTAAAACAACAACTGCAACCAGATCTATTTGAAAATAAATATTGTAATACCAACAAAATTTAAACTGCATGCACTCACTCATGCAATTATAACTAGATTTTCAGAGTGTCATGTTGTTTTTAAACGGATTCATTTTGACCTAGATGACACTATAGAAAACTTAGCACAATGTTTTCTTTAAAAATTGAATTCAAAATTCGGTCTCTATGCAGTCACCTTGAAAAAATAAATTCGTGTGTAACAGGATTACCAAGGAAAATAAATTAATATTCATTCTTAATTTTATGCTGATACCAATCACACTCCTTCCAAAATTGTCTAGGATCCAGTTAGCGATGTCCAAGAAGATCTCTGTGTGCACAAACATTCGGTTTAGCCATTAGCAATATTTGGCTACCACAAAGAACAACACTTATATTGTTAAATTCATAGGTAATAAAATCATAGAAATTGCAACACTTTGAATCACAAACGACAAAGACACGACTTGCAAGTGGAAGGAAAATCATAGGCCATAGAATTTTTTTTGAAAAATTAATAATTCTTCCTATTGTGATAGTAGCCAATCAAAGTGCATAAGCAAAATCCTAATTCCTTACCAATAGCATCGTGCCACTTGGCCTTCCTTCCAAGGGAGAATCAGCATAGCCAATCATCTTCAAATAAGAGGTTTCATTTTCAAAGACAATTTGAATTTATTGACAATACAATTAGTTTTTTTTTGGAAAATTAATTGACACTTCGTAGCCAATTACTTCTTACATGGACATACATATTGCGGTTAAGGCGAAGAAAGCAATATTACACCGATTTATTTTTTAATTATTTTCCTAAATTTTATCTTGTAAATAGGGAAGGCATCTGGATCGTACAAATTAAAATTGGAAATCCTCGTTAAATATTATCTAAGTCAAACAATTTTAAGATATTAGCTAATAAATAAAGTTGAAAATCTTCGGGTAATTCGTTCATCGTTCATCTCAATGCTCAGGCAATTAAGGCCAACCAATACGAAACAAACAAATTTTTTTAACCTAAATCACATTCTCCTAAAAACGAGCGTAATTCCTTTTGATGACATAAAATCTACTTATTCAAAGCTTCCACACCTTATTATCCTTAACATAATGAAGTAACAGAGAGAATGAATAGAACATTGTTGGATAAGATGAGGAGCATGTTGTTAGATGCAAAGCTCAAAAAAACCATCAAGAGGATCAACAAATTATAGGCCTAGAGTAGGAAAAAACCATCAATCTCTCACTTGAGGGTTTTTGGTTGTGAGGCCTTTATAGGGTTATGCATAAGGGATTGACCCCAAAATGTATTTATAAAAATTTGATGAATCAATTTCAAAATACAAGTGAATAGTGTCCAAACACATGTAGAAGGTTCACTATTATTAGGGGCAATGTTGGAAATTTAAACTTAAAATGGTCAAATTATTATAAAATTGGGGCGAATTGATCCAAATAAAAAATTGCACCCATAAATTTTTAGCTAATGGGCCCTGGTCAAGGGTCCCAAATATTAGCCAATTCCAAATTTTAAAAATCCTAATTTTAGCCAATTTGGCAATAAATAGTTGCAATGCATAACCCTGGGCCTTTATGCACATTCCTATTTAAAAGAGGAAAAAGTTGGATGAAAAATATAATAAATGCATTCTTGTTGGTTATGGAGAATCTGTTGGAACAAAAGGATATAAATTATGGATTTTGAATGAACACAAAAGTGTTTTCAGCAGAGATGTGATTTTCAAATAAATTAAGATAGCTGGAGATATTCAAAAATAGGAATTACAACAATAGTTGAAAGAGAAGGTTAGTGTGCATGAATGCACTATGTCAAGTCAACCTTCAAGTGAAGCACATGCTTAACCCTATAAGCCTCAAGAAACAATATTTTTTGATATTTCAAATAGCATTTCTAGCCTACAAATACCTGATGAATATTTACCTTCTTATGTACTTGAATATGTGCATCAAGAGGATCAACAAATTATGCAACCTGATTCTCCATCTTGTAGAGAAGAGGTCCAAGAATCAGTGGAGCAACCTAGAAGAACTAGAAGAGAGAAAAATATTTCTAATAGGCTTTAGGATTATTTCTGTGGATTTACAACTGCTTGTGATGATCCTCTCAAATTTGAAGATGCCATGAATAGTACATAGAAAGAGCATTGGAAGAAGGGCATATAGGAAGAAATGAATTCAATTAAGAAGAACCATGCATGGGATTTATTTCAACAACCTTCTAGGAGAAAGATAATAGGTAGCAAATGGGTGTTCAAAAAGAAGTTAAGACCTGATGGGTATGTGGAAAGATAAAAATCTAGGTTGGTTGCAAAAGGGTTCTCTCAGGTGCCATGTATTGATTTTCATCAAACTTATGCGCTCACTATGAAGTTATCTTCTATTAGAATTTTACTTGCATATGCTACTGCTTTTGATTTATAATTTGAACAAATGGATGTAAATATTGCATTCTTACATGGATATTTTAAGGAGGAAACATACATGCAACAACCTAAAGGTTTTGAAGTAGGAGGTGCAGGTGTTTTTTGTAGGTTGAAAAATCCCTCTATGAATTGAAGCAATCTCCAAGAGAATGGTATAGGTAAGTTTGACAATTATGTGTTGCATATTGAATTTTTTCAAAACCCTACAAACCCATATGTGTATTACAAAACTAAAAGTAAAAGTTTTATAATTTTGGTTTTGTATGTGGATGACATCCTCCTAATTGGAAATAATAAAAAATTGATTTTAAAAACTAAAGAGTTATTATCAAAGAACTTTGATATGAAGGACTTAGGTCAAACATGCCATTGCTTGGGCATTGATATTATCAGAAACCACAAGAGAAAATAATTATGGCTTTCCTAAAAGGATTATATTAACAATATTTTGAAAGAATTTGGAATGCAGGATAGTAAACCTACCAAAACTCCTATGCAACCTAGAGTTAAATTATCTGCAAAAATGTGTCCAACTATAACTAAATAAAAGGAGAGGATGAAGAAAATTCCATATGCATAGGTTGTGGGCTCATTGATGTATGTAATGGTATGTACCAGACTTAATATTGCTCATGTTGTTGGTATGGTCAGTAGATAAATGTCCAATCCTGGAAAGGACCATTGGACTGTTGTAAAAATAATTTTTAGATATTTACAAGTACTAAAGATCATGTTTTGTGTTATCAGCCTAAGAAGAATGAATAATTTTATTTGCAGGGACATGTAGATGTATATTGGGTAGGTGAATTGGATAATTGTAAGTTAACAGGAGGATATATCTTCACTTTGTATGGTGGTGTAGTGAGCTAGAGTAGTAAAAAGTAAACTGTTGTAGCTTTTTCAAGTGTTGAAGTTGAATATATCATTGCAATTAATATTGTAAAATAAGTTGTTTTGTTGATGAGGTTATGCAAAGGTTTGCATTTGAACCAAAAATATGTTGGAATAAAATGTGACAGCCAAAGTGCAATAGCACTTGCATATTCTTCATCGTTCCATGAAAGGACAAAACACGTTGTAGTGAAATATCATTTTGTTTGTAATATGGTGGATTGGAATGATCAACCTAATAAAATGCAAAATTCAAGAGAGTGCAGCAGATGCACTTACTAAGGTTGTTACAACTCAAAAGCACCAATTTTACATCAATGAAATTAGGATAAAATATTGCAAAAAAATCCTACATCAAGTAGAATTTTGTTAAAATGTGCATGTGTTGCATGATTTTCCTGCTTAACAATGGAATATTCTGGAAAGTTCATGAAAATATTTTTTTTGAATAATCTTCTGGAAAGTTCATGGAAACCCCTTTTTTGAATACTTTATGTTTTTGGTATGACCTAGAAGATTCCATAAGACTAGTAAACCCTAGAAAATTCCAAAAGGTTGTTTGGGTGGAAAAATTAGAAAACCCTTCATTTTATGATTATAAAAAAGAGTAAATATATGTTTATTAAGTCATCCTTTTATCTGTTGTTCATATTTTTGCTTGAAGTCATTGTTTGTTTAGCATATGATCTATTTTTTTTTCAAGTGCTTGATATTCAAACCATAACCAGGTTCTTGGTTTGTTATGGTCTATCTAGATATCTAGTGGGACATGCTTCACGAATAATGAATTTAACTAATGATATTATAGTACATAATGTTATATATATATGATACATATGAGAGTTGGTTAAAACCACATTATATAAGTATCAAGTGCAGGTTAAAACTATAGGGACTGCTTCCACCAAACCTATTCCACCTCATTGTTGTTAACCCAATGTGAAAGAAACCACCGGTTAAATTCCTCGTCACTTTCTAGAGGTTAGGTTGGCCATGACGTTGTGTGGAGTGGATGATTTCAAACTACAGGTACTGCTTCCACCAAACCTGTTCCACCTCATTGTTGTTAACCCAACGTGAAAGAAACCACCGGTTAAATTCCTCGTCACTTTCTAGAGGTTAGGTTGGCCATGACGTTGTATGGAGTGGACAAGACCTTTAGAATATGACCTGTTATTTTAGCATACATTTTATTCGATATTATAATTGTAAATAAAATTGTTATAAGTCATACATTCATTTTACAAAATGAATGCATTGGCTTATTAATAAAATTAATCATAGTAATTATATTTATCATTTTTATTTTTATTTGACATTATTTATGTAATAATATAACTAATTTAGAAAATAATTTAATGTAAATATTGTAGTGTATATATAAAATATTTTTATTCATTATTTTATGTATAAATTAAATATTTTTGAAAATTTTCTTGTGTAGTTGTATATAAAATTAGCATTGCTAATTTACATTGTTTGAGATGAAGTGGGTTTAAAAAAAAAAATTCATAAGAATGTTAATCCTTCTAACTACAATCATTTTTATTTTACAATATGATCTCAACAAAACTATCTTAGTTTAAGTCTAAGGAGAGTACATTATTCATTTTTACATGATGTTAATCTAAATAAAAAATTAAGGTATCCCAATAAAATCAAAGGAATAAAAAACCATCATTAATTTATATTAATCATTACCAACTTTTAGGTGACATAAAATATAGAATATAATTTTTATATTATATCTAGGACATCAATTGAACAATATTTTTTTGGTATTAGTAACATTTTTTGATGAGAAAATTTAAAAAATCTAGAAAATAAAAATTAAGAATTCAATTTTTTTTGGTAAAATGATGTAGGTTTCTAGCTATAGCAACTCGATTGCATTGAAAATTATTTTTTTTGTAAACTCTCAAGATTTAAAGAAAAGAGTTATGAATTATCAAAGGGTAGGAGACCCAAGTACAACCCCTTGTTCTCTAGCAAAAAAAAAATTATGAAAATTACACTAAAATTATCTTATGAAATAAAAATAATTTTTTATATGATATATATCAATGATAAAAAACAATTATTAATTGGAAACCATATAACATGTAGCTTTTGGATTCCTAAACCATTTAAAGTAAAACTATCTATAGAGACAAAAAAAAATTCCAACCTAACCATACCAACGTGTATACACGAAGGTGACTCATTGGAACCCTCACTTCCCTACTTGAAAGCCTCTTTCCAAAGGAGGCCTTAAAGATATGAATATATTCTATGCAAATAGGCTCTACTCAATGCAAATTTTCAAGGTGTTAATATTGATGTTATGCTTGTGTAGTGGTGTTTTATAAGTTTTATTCAACAAACACCTAAGGTTTGGATCACTAATCTCACTCTTTTTCAAGCCTTAAAAGGTTATTTGAACTAAAGGTGAAGATTACTAATAATGCATACTACAAACTTATATCACACAAATGCAACAAAATAAGAGCTGACAATAAATATTTTTCCATTTTGATGATGAGCTAACTACGGAGGTATTTTCTTTCCAAGGCAAACAAGGAGTGAATGCAAGAAGATAAGCTAACCTAAGATGCAACCTATATGTTTTTCGATTTCTTGCCTAAGTACTTGAAAATGAGAAGAAACCTAAATTTGAGCTAAGATTCCTTGATTTTGACCAATTTTAAATGTGTTTTGTAAGAGATTAAGACTAAACTAGGGTTTCTTGATTTATCAAATAAAATGTGATTTTTAGACCCAAAACAACAATAGACATGAGCATAATGCTAAACATTATAAAAAACCAAGGTTTAGGATGATGTCAAGTGGTAGGATTACCTCTACTAGTGTCTGTACAAAAATGCTACTGAGTATAAAAACACCATTGGCAGATTTGTTCCTACAAAATAAACCAAAAAAAATAGATTTTTTTTTGTGGGGGGTTTTTCTGAGTATTGGAAAAGGTGAATTTGTGTCTTATCAACTGATCAGACCCCTTGTTTATGAAAAAACATGACTATGCTTACCTCTTGTGGATGAAAATGAAGTTGTAAAAAATTTCCAATTTAGGTACAAAAATGTCAGTGGTATTTTTGTACTCAATGGCATTTTAGTTATGTGGATTCCAGAGACAAAGTCTAGTGGCTATAGGGAATGGCAATTTTGTTCTAAAACATGGCTAAGATGATTATTGAGATAATTTTAGAGTGGTTTCTAAGAATTTTTGTAATGAAATGTTAGGATTGGATTGCTAGAGGGATCTACTAAGTTTATGGCTCATGAATTTAGGGGGTGCTACAAATTCTTACAAATATGTGATCAAAATCAATATATGTGCAAAGGACAAGGGTAGGATTCTAATGATAGGGCACCTAGGAATAGATATTTTAGAATATATTATTATATTGTATAAGGGTTGGCATGGGCCACACATAACCCAAGGTTGATTGTATTATAATATTATATTATATTATATTATATTATAATATTATATTATATTAGTAGTAGGATCCCCAAAGTAGAATAAGAAGATGGATATATAAAGAAGAGATATTTGTCATTGTAATCATCATGGAGAAGAATCTTATGTAATCGTCTTTACCCATGAAGTGGCTTATGGGACTTTGCCCTCCTTGAGTGGCATCTCTCATCTTGGGAGATATTGTGGAGTGATTCCTTCCTTAAGGAGTATTATTGGTGTTCCTCTATCTTAAGGGTATTATCTATCTCTCTCTCATTTGTGGATTTTTATTATGAATAATGTATTGTGAATGAATGATTTGATATTTTTGCATATTGGTGAATGATTTATGTTAATGATAATAAAGTTTTGCAACAAGTAGTATCAGAGAAATAATTTTGGCAAAGTGGGAATTTTTGTGTGAAATTGCAAAATTAGGGATTTATTTTTTTGGAAAAATGTCTCATCTTTCAAGAGCCATATCTCTGTGAAAGATTATCTGATTCAGGTTATTCTTCGATTTGTTTGTGTAGAATTTGAAGAGATTTAAAATGAGTGGTCATATGAAGGAATCCAAGTAGTATTGAGGAGATACAACCTTTTGAATCCATTCATTTGGAACAAGGATAGTGATGAATTTTGCATATTTGTCTGGAAAAACATCTCATCTTTTAGGAGCCATATCTCTACAAAAGTTTATCCAATTTAGATGATTCTTGGATGAGTTTGTATTGAATTTTAAGAGCTTTAAAATGAGTAGTCATAAAGGAATCTAAGTAGTACTGAGGGAGATACGACCTTTTGAAGTCAACCATCTAGAATAAGAGTAGTGGTGAATTTTCAATTTACAATTTTTTTGAAAGACAAAATTTGTTTAGTTTAGGTAAGAAAATTAGTTGCAATTTATTTTGTTTGGAAGTGAAATTACAGATCTATTTGTTTATGTGGAATTTTAGCTTCAATTAAGTGGAAATATGTTTATTTACATGAAACCCTAGATTTGCATTATCTAAAGGTGTGAAATTATGGAGCTACAAAAAAATTCTGGAGAAGATGATATTGATGTTAGAGATTGGTGGAAAATTTTAAAATCATGGTATCATCATCATTGTCTTTGGAACATTGTTATTCCTTGCTATCTTGGAGGAGAATATCTCTTGGTTTTATAGTTTTAATAGTGTCATCACTTGGGATGAAATGGAGCATGCATTCTTGAGTAAATGGGACCCATATAAAAAGATAGTTAGTTTGAAGGTCATCCTCAAGGATGATGAAGATAAAATAAATATGCTTCAAGAAGAAATAGACAAAGATATTGAGGAAAGGGATAAAAATATAGATAGCCTATTAGATGTCATAAAAGACCTTGAAAAGAAACTACAGGGAATTCAAAATGAGCAAAATGAAATAAAAGGAGAATGGGAAGTTTTCAAGAAACAAAATGAAGAATATGAAAAAGAAATAATTTTACTCAAGGAAGAGAAAGAGTAAAATGCTAGGGAATATATTGAGAAGAATGTAGAAGACACATATTTGGATTTTATAAAGCAAGAGAAGGATCAAAAGGGTTTAAATTCTTCTAAAAGTTCTATTTTTTAAGTTCATGGAAGCATTCAAAAGGAATAGGTTATTATTTCCATTGACTCTAGTAGTGGATATAATTTTATTAATATTGCTTTGGCTAAAAGGTTGTAGGTTCAAGCAACAAAAATTAAGGACATACATTTGGAGGGTGAGAATGTTCAAATTTTTGAATATTTGAAGATCACCATGGATAAATATGTTTTACATTTAGATTTTCACGCTATTTAGATGGATGATGATGATATTGTTCTTGGTTATCCTTGGTTAGATTATTTGGATAATGTTAATATTAATGCATAAAAGAAGTTTATGAAGTTATGGTACAGGAAATAGAAGATAACATTGTAGGATATTTCTCAGTTTAAGGAGCAAGGATCCAAGGAAAATTAAGAAGTGGCTGTAGAGAAACAAATTGAAGAACCTAAAATAGAATACAAGAATGCAGTAGCAGCAACAAATTCCATGGAATAAGTAGCAGCAACAAATTCCATGGAAACAATAGTAACAGAGTCCAAGGAAGCTTTGATAGAAGAGCACAAGAACACATCAAACAAAGAAAACATGAAAGAACAATATGTAGAAGAATACAATGGAGCCAAATGTTGAGAAGTCAAAGAAGGTAGAACATCAAGTTAAGGTTACACCATATTGACATCCACACCACCATGAGTGGCCATATTCTTGGAGGCATGGCTCAAGGAAACAATATTATGGTTCCACATGGAATCATAAGGGCATAAACTATGGCAATGTTTTGCAAAGAAAGCATAGAGATCCTAGTTTTTAGAGTAGTTCATCAACATCAAGGAACAAGTTGACCCATCATTCAAGCTATAAAAATAGAGCAGCAGAATCGTGGATCCAACGAAGAAGATTTGGATACTCAAGTAAAAAAATGGCATACCAACATCAATGTGTTTCACTTGGATGGATGGATGATCGATATTGGTACCAGTTGCTAACATTGCTTAGCAAATCATATTATCTTGTTTCTTCACATATTTCAAGGATAAAAAACTTGTAAGGAGGGTGGCATGGTAGGGTACCTAGGAATATATATTTGGGAATATATTATTATATTGTATAAGGGTTGGCATGGGCCACACATAACCTAAGGTTGATTGTATTATAATATTATATTATATTATAATATAATATAATATTATATTAGTAGTAGAATCTCCAAAGTAGAATAAGAAGATGAATATATAAATAAGATATATTTGTCATTGTAATCATCATGGAGATGAATCTTATGTAATCCTATTTGCCCACGAAGTGGCTTATGGGACTTTGCCCTCCTTGAGTGGCTCTCTCATATTGGGAGATCTTGTGGAGTGATTCCTTCCTTAAGGAGTATTATTGGTGTTTCCCTACCTTAATGGTATTATATATATCTCTCTCATTTGTGGATTTTTATTGTGGATAATTACTTGTGGATGAACAATTTGATATTTTTGCATATTGATGAATGAATTATGTTAATGATAATAAAGTTTTGTAACATCTAAATGGTTGTTTCAAGCAATTAGAGAATGCAAAGGGATGGAAAATATCTATGAAGGAGTTAGGAATATGATAATATAACTTAATTAATCCCTAATTTGAGAAAAAATAACAAGAACAATGCAAAATGATGCTAAATGCTATGAAAACAAGTGTTGCCATGAGTATATAAAATTTATAATAGCAAAGGATATGAATGCATGAAATTAAGACTAAGAATGGGCTATTGGTGGGATAAAAATGAAATTATACCCTTGTACCCAACACCACAATATATTGGGGCTAAATATGAATGCTTATATATTGAAAATATTCACCAAAATGAAGATGTATATGCTTGAAAAAAGAGAAATGATGATGCTAATACCTACAAAATGAGAATAAATTGTTTTAGAAATCAAAGTGTTAGTATATTGATAGCATGAATAAATAATATTATAAATTAAAAGGACAACAACTATTATGAAGCAAATGAGTCAAACGGGTGCAACAAAACCCTGCAATGAAGAAGGTTAATGCTAGAAATATGAGCAACAAGCCAAAATGGACTAAAATGGATCTACAAGAAGATGTTAGATGTTAGAAAAAGAGATGGAATGCTTGAATAGGACCTACAATAATAGTTTTAATATGCTAAAACCAATTTATGCCCTACACATAGATATTAGAAGCAAAAAATAGAAGAAAATGCAAGTAAAAATGAAGATTCAAGTTAACAAGGCCAATATTAAGAGAACAAAATACAAAATGGAAGTAAATGAAATGGATAAAGTAAGACTTTTAGAGATCCCATAGCCTATTAGTATTCATTAATTATCTCTAATAATACCTCCTTTCCTCTAAAATCCCTCTATGCCTTGCTTGTCTTACCTCCAAAGGGATACTTGAAAAAATACCCAAAGAAGAATACTAATGGAAGAGAGAGCTAGAAGAATATGGGCAGAGTGTAATTATCTTAGATTTTATTCTAGAATGCTTATCTCAAAGGCTATTTAAATAGAATTTACATGGGATATAAGGAGGGAGAATTAGTTAGGGAAAAATCAAAATTTGCAAGTCTGGTTTGTTGCTGAAGCATGCAAGGTCAAAGGAGGTAGTGGGACGAAGGAATTTGCATACCCTTGGATCATACCAGAAGATTCTAGTTATTTTATAAAATTACCACTCAGAACAAATTAACAAATGGTATTTTTATTCCTAAATTGATATTCTTGTTCAATGGCTAGTTTGACTTGTTAAAGTTTAACTTTTGAAGGTTTTACAAATTTGCCACTAGGTGAACAAAATCACTAGTGGCATTTTTATCAAAGGCTAAAAATGATACCCAAATTGCTAGGTTAGGGTTGATTGAGTGTTTGATGATGCTGGATGAATTGTTTGATATCTTTTGCTTTGCTAGTGTATCAAAATTGGGTGTCTACATTTTTCCCCAGTTTTGATGTGATGTCTATGAAATTGCATCAAAATTAAGTAGTAAGACTTAGTTTTAACACTATGATGCTTTGTTGTTGTGTGTAATGTTATTCTGAAGAAATGATTATGATTACTTATATTTTGATTGTTTTATGTCATTACTATATGTATACCTCATCTTTAATGATGTATGCCTTATTAATGTTTGAAAAGGTTGTCCCATGTGAAAAGGATTTATCTCATGGATGTCCCCTCAAGAATTGTCACCAAATTAATGATTTTGAGGAGAATTCTTGCAAAAAATGGTTGTGGTATATGATGATGTAGCTAGTGAGGGTGGAAATATTGGGTAAAAAGGAGAAAGTGGGTGAAAATGACATTTATTTTCACCACACCATTGAGATAAATTTGGAGAGATGAGTGACAATGGGCATAGATATGGTGATGTATAATCGAATATGGGCATATCATGAAGATATTATTCGATGGATGGCATGAGTACCAAAGCAAGATAGGTAGGTATGCACTCAATCCTAGTCAACGTTTTTGAATTTTGATCATTTTTTTGAATTTTTTTGGAGTCATTAGCATTTTTTCACTAATGACAAATTTGTCGTTGGCATTTTCATCACCAATAGTAAATTTATCATTAGCATGTTTGTCTCTAGTGGCAAATTTGTCACTGGCATTTTTATCACTGGTGGAAAATTTATCTTGAGGTAAAATTTTGATAGGAGATTATCTAACAATGTTTTGAATGTGGTTTTGACAGGGAAAGAAGATTTTAGTGAGTTGGGAGCATCGTCCAAAGAGTATGGAAAAAAATTGGTTTATGAGTTTAGTACAGAGGTAGGAGTGTTAGTTGTGATAAGGTTGCACTATATGACACATATGCCCAAGTTGGAGTTTGATCGATCACTATTGATGGCACTAGAGAAGAGGTGGTACCTATAAACCAATAATTTTAGATTGTTAATGGGAGATATGACCATGAATTTGGAGGATGTATGGCACATCCTTCAAGTGTCTATCTGAGGAAATCCCATTCTTCTTAGGGAGGATGTTACAAATAATAAGAGTACCTTCTTATATACAAGTAGATTTCAAGGGATTAATTCAGGGTTGAGGATTAATAATTCCTATATAGAAAGGCATATTGATCTATTTATGATGATATTGAATTCTATTATGTCAACAATTTTAATGGTTGACACTAGAAAGTGGTTAATGCATTGCATATGGGGAACCATTGTTCCAGGGTTGAGGGATGATCAGACCATCTATGCTTGGGGTCCAATGATTTTGGTAAAACTCTATCATATGTTATATTAAGTGGTATAGTATAAGGGTAAGAGCTTGATTGATCATAGGAGTATTAGTTATATTTTAGTATGGACATAGGAGTATTAGTTGTGATAAGGTTGCACTAAGTGGTAAATATGACCAAGTTAAATTTTGGTTGATCACTATTGATGGCACCAACAAAGAGGTGGTACCCATCAACCAATACTTTTAGATTGTCAATGGGAGATATGACCATGACTTTGGAGGATGTATGGAACATATTTCAAGTGCCTATCTGAGGGATTCCCATTATTCTTGGGGAGGATGTTACAACTAAGAATAACACCTTATCAAAGATAGGTAACTTTCAAGGGATGAATTCAAGGATCAGGATCAATAGTTTCTATATAGAAGGGCATATTGATGATCAACCATTAATGATTTTCTCACCTGAGTAGCTCCCTTGGATGATTGGGTCAATTTCTTGCTCCAGTAGCTTTGTGCCTTGAGTGAAGTACTCTTGATATTTTGTAAGGATGCCACTATTGGATGATCAATAGGAGTAGATGGTGTAATGTTTGCAAGAAAAAATAGGATCATCATGGATGGGAGAGTAGTGGTGATAATGATGGACTTTGTATTTATAGCAGATGTGGTAGCAGTAATAGAACTTGTAGCTACAAATTATGGGGGAGTGATTGGAAGTAATATTCCCACCATTGATGTAGATGATGATTATGTGGGAAGTGAATAAATGGAAGTTGAAGGTGATGATGGTACTAGAAATTGCAGTGAATGAGGGGGTGATGATTATTTTGGGCTTTTATCTTAATGAAATGGAGATGAAATTTGGTGAGAGGATGGGGGTGAATGAGGAGGCGATAGTTGCGGATAATTGTGTAGGGGATATGATACATTTTCTTCCTTTTGTACTTTATAAGGGGAAGGAGATATCTTTGAGTAATAATAAGGAGAAGTAGGAGGAGAGGGATTAGAAAACATACCTAAGCCTACTAAAATGGTATTTTTAAATATCTCATCAGCACTTTGTTGATATTCTTCGTGTGTCTCTTCCTCCATTGTTGTGACAAGAATTTGCATCACTATATCTACTTCATCTATATTCAACTTCTTACTGATCCCCTTATCCAATTCCCCTGATGCATTATTTGCCTTCCTCTTAAAGATATTTTTTTTTTTACTTTTTGTTTCACCTTGCTAGTTTTACAAAGATGATGCTACAACTTTTGTAATATGAGCATATGCATTTTTAGAAGGGATTGTAATAGTTAGATCTACAACTTCAACGTCCTTTTCTTTTACATTATTAATAGTTGGAGGAGTCTTAAATCCTACCATCTATAATTCGTATATCCTTCTATTTGGTGCAATTTCAATGGTATCAATATCCTTTGAAGTTGAGGCAACTTCTTCAATCTTCTCCTTTTTTTGCGTAGATGCAAGGGATGAGGTCGGGGGATTTGACTCTTGTTATTTATTAGTAGATTTTGATTATTTGAATGAATGTGGTTGGCTCAGTTTTATCTTCTCCCTCCTTCTATCTTCACCATATTTTAAGTTTGGCTACAATTACCCAATGGATAAGGCACCGGTCTACTTTTTGAAGCACTAGCTAGGAGTTACTTCGAAGCTTGGTCAACTTTTATGTTGCAGTTTTATTTTATTTTTTGCAATCTGGATGAGCATGAGCATATAAGAAATATTGTAGGCTCACCTCTAGGGTTTCCTTACCTTACTCGGTCTATCTAGAGTCTTAGGATAATATTTTCCCGAGTTAAAGAGGTGGATCCACCAGAATCCACAGTGCTTATTGGATCAGGGAAGTCTTGCAACATGACAAATCTATTAAGGGTGCAGGAATTTCCCCCAATAGTTTTTGGCACCGTTGTCGGGGAAGACTCAATACAATTTTGAGTTTGTTTTTCTCATAGTCTTTCCTGGAATGAAATTTGTGAGATTTGAGTGAATATCAGGTTGAGCAATCTTGGCCCAAGTATTGTTGAAGATCTTGTTCCTTCTTTGCACATCCATGCTGGCGACTCCAAATGAACTCAAAAATTTAAAAATAAAAAAAGGAGCTGGATCTAGCATCTACAAGAAGAAGTGGTAAAGAAGTGCTTGTTGGAGTGCCAAATCCTGAGGTATTCTTCAAGTCTCACAGAAAATATTCAATTCCAATTCATACTATTTCTATTTCTAGCCTGAATCTTGGTTTCAACCAGTCTTCTCCTACTATAAACCAAGTACCTATAGTGAATCAACCTGTAGTGAGTATGGCAGCTCCTAATGCAAATCAAAATGTCAATGTAAATCAAAATGTCAATCAAAATACCAATGCTAATGTTAATCAGTGGAGGACCAATAGATATAGAGCCTTTGTTTTACCTACAAATCTAAATCCTCTCCCTGGTAAAGCTCATAAGTACTTGCCTAAATTTCAAGGGAACAATGTTGTCACTGGTGAAGATCATGTTAGGGATTTTTTGTATGCCATGGATAGTCTTGAGGTGGATGATGAAGATGTTGTCCTTAGATTGTTCTTTCAAACTTTAGAGAAGGATGCTCGAGAATGGTTCAACAACCTTGGAGCTGGTACTATCAATAATTTTCAAGAGCTAGAGCACACTTTCCTTAGGAAATATGGAGAGAGGAAGAATGAACAATCCTTGCTGATAGAATTGGCTACCATGAAAAATAAAGAAAATGAATCAGTGGAATATTTCAATAGAATATTATTTAAGACTAGAAATAATATTCCAGTAGCATTAAGGCCAAATGATGATCAGTCCATTTGTTTCTACAAAAATGCTTTCCCTGGAGATTTTAGTTATGAGCTGAGACAACAAGCAACAACTACCATTGATATATGTATGGAAAGGGCTATTGAAATAGAGAGACATATGATTGATAGTGGTAAGATGAAAGCATACTCTTTAGAGCCCAATCAACCTAAAAGGAAGCCCAAGAAGGTTGAGTTCTCTATCCCTAAGAAAATAGATCAGGATCCTATGAATAAAATAGCTAATCAGTTGAGTGAGATGTTTACTACTTTGAATAATAGGTTGGCTAGACTTGAAAAAGGTAAGGATAATAGTGCAAAAACTTCACAGGGTAATAATAGATAGCAGGAAGATAACATGCCTCCTTTCAGAAGGAATTTTAATAGAAACTGGAATAACAATGGAAATGAAGAGGGAAACATGAATCAAAATGGAAATTGGAAAAAGAAATAAGTAGAGAGAGATCTAGATTCTATTCCAAATCCCATGCCATAAAATAATATAGCATCATATCATCCCTTTTATTGCTCTACCTGTGATGCACCACATAACCCTATTGATTATGGTATTTATCTAAGTATGCATTCTAATGTTGATTTAAATGTTGAATCTGAAGATGAAGATATTAGAATTAATGTATGTTGGACTCAGGAGGATGAAACTAGAGAATAAGAATTTGAAAGGGACATGGACATATGTGCCAATAATCTTGAGCAAAGAGCATTGGTCTTTGGAGAGGCATCAACCTCAAGTGAGCCTGCTAATACTAGATTTGATAGAATGAAGCAAGGAAAGCTTGTACCTACAATAGAAGAGGTTGAGTCTTTAGAAAGAATACATGCTATCAATCTCAGGAATAGAATAGTGGAGGACAAAGTTGATGAAGGGCCTACACAAAAGGAGAAAGCTATAAGAGTGATTTCATAGAAAAAGGTAAATCATATGAAGCTGCAAATGATTCTTGAAGAGCCTGATGTAGAGGAGATTATCCAAAAGCAACAAAATGACTTGGCTAATCAGAAAACTAGAAAAGGAATTGATGATAAGAAATATCAGTTTGATCTAGGTTTAGAGGTTTCCAAATAGAAGGTCAACATCACTTTTGGAGAATTAATGACTATTCCAAAGTATCGATATCAGGTATGTAGAGCCTTCAAATTAATTGATCAATCAGGAGGACAACCTCAAAATCCCATAGGCCTTGTGAATAATGTAGTCAGAGCCCCCATATTTAGTTAAGCCATTTTACATCTCACTAAGGTATACATCAGGCTATGGGGACCAATATGTTATTCATAATTACATGCTTGATAGTGGTGCTTCCATGAATGTAATGTCAAAACAAGTAGTTGATCAGTTAGGCTTGATTTGTCAAAAAGAGCACCCTCCTATTTCTATCATGGATAATAGGAGAGTACCTTGTGTAGGCATTATCATTGGACTTCTTGTCCATATTGAACAATATCCTAAGAAAGGAGTGGTGATGGATGTTGTAGTTGTAGATGTGGACCCTTTCTTTTCCATATTACTCTCTAGGCATTGGGCAGAGCAACTAGGTGGTACTATTCAGTTGGATTGGTCATATGCCACTATTCCAATGCAGGGTAAGGAAAAAGTGATATTGAAAAGAGAACCCTTCAATAGGTATTCAGTTGAATTTAGAGATCCTAATGATAATATGGTTAATATCATGAATTCTATTGAGGAAAAAGACATGGGGGTTTACTCTATCTGGCATTCTCCTTTCTTGTTGGAAGTACCTGATGCTCAGAATATGGATCCAAAATTGAAGGTTGAAGTAGATGCAAAAATTGATAGAATTTTGACTTCTGAGTTATGGACTATGACCTTTGATGGGGCAAAATCTAAAGTAGGAGTAGGATCTAGAGTATTATTGATAGACATCAATGGTAACTATCTTGGCATACCATACAGGTTAGAATTTTCTTGTACAAATAATGTTGTAGAGTATGAAGCTTTATTGCTAGGGCTAAGGAAAGCCAAGGAACTGGGTATTAATTACCTCAAAGTTAGTGGGGATGTTGAGCTAATAATTCAATAGATCAAAGGGAGATATCAAATAAAGCACCCTAGATTAAAGCAATATAAGTAGGTAGTGTTGGATGAAATAGATAGATTTTTGGCTTTTGATCTACAATTTATTCCTAGAGCACATAATCACAATGCTAATATGTTGGCCATTAATGCTTCTGGAGTAGAAAACCTTGAGATAGACACTTGGTTTATGGAAATGTTCCCAACCATATCTATTTATAAGCCATCTATCCTAGATAATGTGGTATATTTACAAGTTTTTCATGATGATATACACATTAATGATTTTATGACTATGCAAAATGAGTTTTCTGATGTTATTTGTGATGAAAGTGATGAAGAAAAATTGAAGGATGTTATTGGAGAGCCTACAAATTCATACAACTAAAGACCAATAGGATCCCTAGGGGGTTGGTGTCTTTAGAGAGCTTGTTTGATGACTTTGATAGAGCATATAAAACTTCGGTTCAGGAATCTGAGGTAGATGAAGTTAATATCAGAATAGAGGAAGAGCCCAAGATTGTTAGGATCAATAAAGCTCTATCAAGAAAAGAGAAGCAACAATATATCAAATTTTTGAAAAAGAACATGGATATTTTTGCTTGGAGTTATGAAGATCTGAAGACCTTCAATACAAAGGTAATGACTCACATAATACCCCTTCAGAAATATACCAAGCCTTTCAGGTAGAAACAAAGGAAGTTCAATCCCACTTTGCATCCAATTATGCAGAAAGAAGTGCAGAAGTTACTGGATACCAAGATAATCAGGAAGGTGAGATTTTCTACTTGGTTGGAAAACCTGGTTCCAGTTAGAAAAAATAATGGTGAGATCAAGCTTTGTGTAGATTTTAGGAATCTGAATAAGAGCTCTCTCAAAGACAACTATCCACTTCCAAATATGGAGCAATTGCTTCAAGCAGTGGTTGGGTCATCAAGAATATCTTTATTGGATGGCTTTTCAGGTTACAATCAGATTGCAGTGAATCTAGAAGATAGACACAAAACAACTTTCACTACACCATGGGGAACATTTGAATATCTTAGGATACCCTTTGGATTGATGAATGTAGGGGCAACATTTCAGAGAGCAATGGATGTTGCATTTAAGGGATTGATGTTCAAGATAGTGGTAGTATATCTTGATGACATTACATTTTTTTCAAAAAATCTTGAAGATCATTTTGCACATCTAACTCAAGTGTTTGATAGGTGCAAGGAGTTTGGCATATCTTTGAATCCTAGAAAATGTGTGTTTGGGGCCACACAAGGTAAACTGCTTGGGCATATTGTTTCAAAATATGGGATTAGCATTGATCCACAAAGAGTAGAAGCCATTGCTAAAATTCCCCCTCCTAAGAATATTAAGGGAGTTAGATCATTCTTTGGAAATATTAACTTTATTAGGAGGTTTATCCCTAATTTTTCTCAGATTTCCAAGCCAATAAATGACATGATCAAGAAAAATGGAGAAATAATATGGATAGAGGAAAATATTATAGCTTTTTAGAATATCAAAGATGCAATTACTCAAGCTCTAGTATTGAATTGCCCAGATTATTCTAGAGATTTCAAGATCTACTCATATGCCTCAGAACACACTATTGTTGTAGTTCTAGCTCAACAAGATGAAGAGAAAAATGAAAGGCCTATAGCCTTTATGAGCACAAGATTGAAGGGTGCTCAATTGAAATTTTCTTTGCTAGAAAAACAAGCTTATGCATTAATCAGAGCTTTAGATCATTTCAAGTGCATTTTTGGATCCAACAAGGTAATAGCCTGTATCCCTTACATTGTTGTTAAAGATATTTTCACTCAGACTGAACCTTTAGGTAGTCCTACAAGGTGGATGGCTAAATTGCTGTAGTATGATGTGGAATTCAAAGTAGTACATATGGTCAGAGGATAGGGATTGGCAAAGTATCTAGCTAACAAAGAAGGGGAGGCTATGAATAACACTATTGTAGTAGATGAGCAACAAGAAGCAAGAGCAATTGATAATTTTGATTGTAGGTGGTATGATGGCATTATATTTTACCTTCAAAACTTGTCATTTCTAGGAGACATACCCCAAAACAAAAGAAGGTCTATCAAGCAATTGGCTCAAAGGTATTACATTCAAGAAGGAAGACTGTATTGGAGGCATCCATATGGTGTGTTGCTTCTCTGTTTGTATGAGAAAGAGATCACTCAAGTGCTAAAAGAATATCATTCTAGATTTTGTGGGGGTCACTTTGCTCCAAATGCTACTGCTCACAAGATCATGAGAGTTGGTTATTATTGGCCCTCCCTATTTAAGGATGTTTACCAGTTTGTTAGGAGTTGTCATAACTATCAAATTTTTGTAGGAAAGAAGAATTTTCCAGCCATGCCCCTGAAGCTAGTGATTGTGGAAGCTCCTTTTACTCAATGGGGAATAGATCTCATAGGTGAGATTAACCCCAATTCTTCTGGAGGTCATAGGTGGATCATTACAACAACAAACTATTTTACCAAGTGGGTAGAAGCAACACCTCTCAAGAAATCCACTACAAAAGTGGTCATCAAGTTTTTAGAAGAGCACATATTGACAAGATTTGGGGTTCCAAGGAAGATAGTCATAGATAATGGTAACTACTTCACTTCTTTTGAGATGATTCAATTTTGTGCTAGGTACAACATAGAGCTTTCTCATTCTACAAATTACTATCCTCAAGGGAATGGTTTAGTAGAATCCTCAAATAATAATTTGATCACAAGAATCAGAAGAGCATTAGGTAGAAACAAAAGAAGTTGGGATAGTGAGCTAAAGTTTGCTTTATGGGCTGATAGAATATCTATCAAAAGAAGCATAGGAAAATCTCCTTATGAACTAGTATATGGTGAGAATGCTCTATTACCTCCTCAAGTGGAGAGTCATGCTTTATCTTTGCTTCTTCTAGATCATGATAATCCAAATGTCTTGTAGAGAAGACTTGATCAAATTGTGAAGTTGTAGGAAGATAGAAAGGATGCATTAATGAAGATAGTTGAGTAGGCTCACAAAATAATGTAGTTGTTCAATAAGAAAGCCAAGGGTAAACCTTTTTAGGGAGGAGATATAGTGTTGTACTAGGACCCCAAAAATGAAAAGCATGGTGAGAAGGGGAAGTGGGAACCCAAATGGCTTGGCCCCTATCAAATCCTTCAGAATGTAGGCCAACATACTTACAAATTGCAAACTCTAGATGGTACAAAATTTTCAATTCCTATCAATGGCCAACATTTGAAATTGTATCATTCTGCATAGAGGGCTTGAGAAGCCTAAAAAAAAATGTGTGTTTTAGTCTTGTTCTTTCTAGGTGATTAAGGTGTTCTTTTTAGGTGATTAAGGTGTTCTTTTTAGGTGATTAAGGTGTTCATGTTAGGTGATTAGTTTAGTTTTTGAGTCCTTGTGGTCTGCTGGAGATTCTGGAGTTCTCAGGTGATTCATTTTTAAAGAGTATTTTCATCACCTATCCTAGTCGGAGCCTGTGTTGGATCCTCAAAATCCAACTTGAGTTTACCCCAAATTTTTGAATTTTTGGTGTCCTATGGTCTTTTCAAATTTGCAATACCCACTTGAGTCCTTTCCAATTATTGCAAATTTTTGGTCCTTTTGAAGTCTTGTTTCACCCTCCAAGAGCAATGAAAGTTTTTATGTCACCAAGGTCAGGCCTTTGTTTTGGTTTTCCTAAGGTCTTTTTGTCAGTAAATGTTTGGCCTAAATAAGGTTGATGCAGGAGCCTATCTTTCAGAGGGCATAACTTTTGATCCGACCATTGGATCGACTTGAAATTTTATAGGGAGCTGGATAATGAGGAGGAAAATGATGTGGCTAGGCCATAAATGGGCCTAGATTGCCATTTTTAGGTCTTTTTGAGATTTTTTTGAGCCTTAATTCCTTCATCTAGTGCCCCAAAAATGGATTTTAGTGGTTTTTTAGAAAATTCCAAAAAATAATTACTTCTAGACATGGGTAGGTGTTGAGATTTTATAGAAGGCTTAATATGGGTGATATAATGATGGGTTTTAATTTTTAGGGCCATCTAAGATTTTTTGGTGACTTACTAAAAATAGGGTTGTTTTTGGCTAAAAATGGTAAATTTTCCAAAAATAGTAATTTCTTATCTTTAGGGCTTTAAGATGTAGGGTTTTGTTTTAGGGTTTCTCACATTGTAAAAAGGGGGGAAAACCCTAAACCCTAAACCTAAAAATCCTAAACCCTAAACCTAAAAACCCTAAACCCTAAACTCAAAACCCTAAACCCTAAAAATATAAAATAAAAACCTAAAGGTGATGGAGATAGTGGCTATTATGGATCATTTCCAATTATGGGCCATCATCGAGGTAGTTACAATTTTTGCAATTATGGACCAAGTGATCAAGCTATTTAAGAGAGTTGCTGCAATAGGAAACATCATCAAGTTTTTGCACAGTAATTTTGCAAGAGGTATACCAGAGTGCCCATCCTTGTCGGTTGTATTTTCCTTTGTGTGTCTTGTCTAGTCACCCCTTTTTCTTCCCCATTATTATGCAGGTTTTTTCTGAGGAGGTGTCCAGTTTACTGAGATCAGTTCCAGTGGTTGGGATCGGAAGCTAGGAGGCTCTTTGTTACATCATTTGAACAAAGAGTTGTAGTTCTCTATTGCATCATTTGAATGGAGAACTCATTTGTATTTTCTTAGTGAGATCTGATTACACTGATCAGACTCCCATTGTAATGATTTATTGGATAATACAATCCTGCTTCCTCCTTTCAGTAGTTCTATGTGCAATTTTTCTTGTTGTCCTATTTACATGTTACATCATTTGAATGTGTAAATGGCATCTTCTTTCATTGGCATGCTTAATCACCTTTGTTGCATTATTTGAATGAATGTGGTTGGCTCAGTTTTATCTTCTCCCTCCTTCTCTCTTCACCATATTTTAAGTCTGGCTACAATTACCCAATGGATAAGGCACCGGTCTACTTTTTGAAGCACTAGCTGGGAGTTACTTCAAAGCTTGGTCAAATTTTATGTTGCAGTTTTATTTTATTTTTTGCAATCTGGATGAGCATGAGCATATAAGAAATATTGTAGGCTCACCTCTAGGGTTTCCTTACCCTACTCGGTCTGTCTAGAGTCTTAGGATAATATTTTCCCGAGTTAAAGAGGTGGATCCACCAGAATCCATAGTGTTGATTGGATCAAGGAAGTCTTGCAGCATGACAAATCTATTAAGGGTGCAGGAATTTCCCCCAACAATACCTTATTTCCATAGCATGATTTCTCCATGGCCAACATCATAAATATGATGTTTCACATGAATTTATAGTTCATATACAACCTATAACATACATGAGCAACCCTAAACCATTACTCATAAACAATTACTAAACATCAATGATCTCCACAAATAACTAGCAATAGTCACTATCCAACTTTACCAATCACTACAAAATTTGAATGGGGGGCTTATAATACCTGTCCAAACCATTCCAAAGTGGTTCTTGAGACAACACAATATTTACAACTACCACACGCAACTTCTTATCCAAATCACTTTATTAATATTTTTACTAAAGTTCTAATTTATTTTTTATCAATTTATACTTATGCACATTACACTTATTTTCACCTTTATAAAATTGTACATTTACTTTCAATTGTACGGTTTACCCAAATTGTACATTCATTTCCAATTGTTGAATTACACCAAATTGTACCTTTACACATAATTTTTTATTTATTTATTTTTCTTCTAGGAGGTAGATTTTCTACATATACCATCCCCTTTAAATAAGTCGATTTACTTGCATACTCATTCTTCATGGTATTCACTAGCTGGTCTTGTTTATGGTGATCCTATATTTGAAATTGAAGAATAGCTTGCTCATCATGCATTATTGTGCAAGTTTTTTTTGGGAGTATGATACAATCTAGTTACCCATTTTTCTTCTCCATTATTATGCAGGTTTTTTCTGATGAGGTGTCTAGTTTACCGATATCAGTTCCAGTGGTTGGGATCGAAATACAAGAGGATCTTTATTACATCATTTAAAAAATAGTTGTAGTTCTCTATTGCATCATTTGAATGGAGAAATCATTTGTATTTGCTTAGTTAGATCTGATTACACCGATCAAAGTCCCATTGTAATGATTTATTGGATGATACAATCTTTCTTCCTTATTTTAGTAATTCTATGTGCAGTTTTGATTGTTGTCATATTTACATGTTACATCATTTGGATGTGTAAATAACATATTCTTTCACTAGCATGCTTAATCACCCTTGTTACATTATTTGAATGAATGTGGTTGGATCAATTTTATCTTCTCCTTCCTTCTCTCTTCACCATATTTTAAGTTTGGCTACAATTGCCCAATGGATAAGGTACTGATCTACTTTTTGAAGAACTAACTGGGAGTTACTTTGAAGCTTGGTCAACATTTATATTGTAGTTTTAATTTATTTTTTACAATCTGGATGAGCATGAGCATATAAGAAATATTTTAGGCTCACCTCTAGGGTTTCCTTACCTTACTCAGTCTGTCTAGAGTCTTAGGATAATATTTTCTCAAGTTAAAGAGGTGGATCCACCAGAATCCATAGTTCTGATTGGATCAGGGAAGTCTTGCAACATGACAAACCTATTAAGGGTACAAGAATACACCCCAAAAATCCCTTATTTCCATAACATGATTTATCCATGGCCAACATCATAAATACAATGTTGCACATGACTATATAGTTCATATACAACCTATAACATACATGAGCAACCCTAAACCATTACTCATGAAAAATTGCTAAACATTAATGATTCTACAAATAACTAGGAACAATCATTGTTCAACTTTACCAATCACTACAAAATTTGAATGGGGGGCTTATAATTCATGTCCAAGCCATTCCAAAGTGGTTCCCGAGATAACATAATATTTAAAACTACCACCCACAACTTCTTATCCAAATAAATTTATTAATGTTTTTACTAAACTTCTAATTTAATATTTATCAAATTATACTTCATGCACATTACACTTCATTTCACCTTTATAAAATTGTACAATTACTTTCAATTGTATGTTTTACCCAAAATTGTACATTCACTTTCCAATTGTAAAATTACACCAAATTGTACCTTTACACATAATATTTTATTTATTTCTTATTCTTATAGGAGGTATATTTGCCACCTACATCTACCCTCCCCTTTAAATCAGTTGGTTTACTTGCCAACTCATTCTTCTTGGTCTTCACTAGTTTGTCTTGTTTATGGTGATCCTAGATTTAAACTTGAAGTGTGGCTTGCTCATCATGCATGTCATGACCCACCTTGGTAGGACCTTCTTTGCAAGATGGATTATGTATTAATAAATTATATTTAATGCTTATCTTTGTTATTTTCTGATGGATATATGATTCTAATATTATGTTCAATTTATACAAGAATATGGTATTGTTGATGCTTTGCATGGTTGTAGGATCATGTAATCTCATGGTGGATAATATAATTGGCCACAAGGAACAAGAGACCATATTTATAGATAAATTATGATGATGAATTGCTTATAAAACAAATCAAGGTAACATGGATGAATACCGTTTCATGTAGGTGCATTCTAGTTTTGCTTCTACTCATGTTCGTAACATTAGACCAAGAAAGTTACATACAATGAGTATCCCTTAATATGATTTGGTTATATCTTAATTATATCATAAATAAGTATCCACTCCTTAACAAAGGGGCCTAGATTACCATTTTCAGACCTTTTTGAGATTTTTTTGAGCCTTAATTCCTTCATCTAGTGCCTCAAAAATGGATTTTAGTGGGTTTTTAGAAAATTCCAAAAAAAAATTACTTATACACATGGATAGGTGTTACTATTTTATAGAAGACTTAATATGAGTGGTACAGTTATGGGTTTTAATTTTTAGGGCCATCCGATATTTTTGGTGACTTACTAAACTAGGGTTGTTTTTGGCTGAAAATGGTAAATTTTCCAAAAATAGTAATTTATTATAGTTATGGATTTAAGATGTAGGGTTTTGTTTTATGTTTTCTCACATTGTAAAAAGGAAGGGAAAATCCTATACCCTAAACCCTAAACCTGAAAACCCAAAACCTTAAACCCAAAATGCAAAACCCTAAACCCTAAACTCAAAACCCTAAACCCTAAAAAAATAAAAACAAATAAAAAAAACCTAAAGGTGATGGAGATAGTGGCTATTTGGATAATTTCCAATTATGGGCCATCATTGAGGTAGTTATAGTTTTTGCAATTATGGACCAAGTGATCAAGCTATTTAAGAGAGTTGCTACAATAGGAAACATCATAAAGTTTTTGCAGGTTTTTTTTTAGGAGGTTTCCAATATACTGAGATCAATTCTAGTGGTTGGCACTAGAAGCCAAGATGCTCTTTGTTACATCATTTGAACAAAGAGTTACAGTTCTCTATTGCATTATTTGAATGGAGAACTCAATTGTTTTTTCTTAGTGAGATCTAATTACACTAATTAGACACCCATTGTAGTTATTTATTGGATGATACAATCCTACTTCCTCCTTTCAGTTCTTCTATGTGTAGTTTTTCTTGTTGTCATATTTACATGTTACATCATTTGAATGTGTAAATAGCATATTATTTCACTGGAATGCTTAATCACCTTTGTTGCATTATTTGAATGAATGTGGTTGGCTCAGTTTTATTTTCTCCTTTCTTATATATTCACCTTTTTTAAGTTTGGCTACAATTACTCAATGGATGAGGCACTAGTCTACTTTTTGAAGCACTAGCTAGGAGTTACTTCAAAGCTTGGTCAAATTTTATGTGGTAGTTTTATTTTATTTTTTACAATATGGATGAGCATGAGAATATAAGAAATATTGTATGGTCATCTCTAGGGCTTCCTTACCTTGCTCGATCTGTCTAGAGTCTTAGGATAATATTTTTTAGAGTTAAAGAGGTGGATCCACCATAATCCATAGTTCTAATTGGATCAAGGAAGTCTTGCAGCATGACAAATCTATTAAGGGTGTAGGAATTTACCCCAACAATCCCGTATTTCTATAGCATGATTTCTCCATGGCCAAAATCGTAAATACAATGTTGCGCATGAATGTATAGTTCATATACAACCTATAAAATACAAGAACAACCCTAAACCATTGCTCATGAACAATTACTAAACATCAATAATCTCTACAAATAACTAGGAACAATCACCATCCAAATTTACCAATCACTACAAAATTTGAATGGGGGGGCTTATAATGCCTGTCCAAGCCATTCCAAAGTGGTTCCTAAGACAACACAATATTTACAAATACCACCCACTTCTTATCCAAATCACTTTATTAATATTTTTACTAAAGTTCTAATTTAATATTTATCATATTATACTTCATGCACATTACATTTCATTTCACTTTTATAAAATTGTACATTTACTTTCAATTGTACGTTTTACCCAAAATTGTACATTCACTTTCCAATTGTACAATTACACCAAATTGTACATTTACACAAAATTTTTTATTTATTTATTTTTCTTCTAGGAGGTATATTAGCTACCTACATCTAACTTCCCCTTTAAATCAGTCGGTTTACTTGCCAAATCATTCTTCTTGGTCTTCACTAGCGGATATTGTTTATGGTGATCCTATATTTGAACTTGAAGAGTGGCTTGCTCATAATGCATGTCATGACCCAACTTGGCATGCCCTTGTTTTAAAGATGTATTATGTATTAATAAATGATGTTTAATTCTTATATTTATTATTTTTCGATGGATATATGCTTCTCATATTGTGTTCAATTTATACAAGAATATGGTATTATTGATGCTTGGCATGGTTGTAGAATCAGGTACTCTCATGGATGGACAAGAGAATTGACCACAAGTAATTAGAGACCATATTGATATATAAATGATGATGATGACTTGTTCATTAAACAAATCAGGGTAACATGGATGAATACCCTTTCATGTAGGTGCATTCTAGTTTTTCTTTTACTCATGTTCATAACATTAGACCAAGAAAGTTACCTACAATGAGTATCCTTAACATGAGTTGGTGATATCTGAAGTCTACCTTAAATAAGGAGCCACTCTTTAACAAAGGGTCCTATTTTTCTATTCTCAGGCCTTCTTGAGATTTTTTCGAGCCTTAATTCCTCCATCTAGTGCCCCAAAAATGGATTTTAGTGGGTTTTCAAAAAATTCCAAAAACAAATTACTTGTACACATGGGTAAGTGTTAAGGTTTTATAGAAGGCTTAATATGGATGTATTTCTAATTTTTAATTTTTAGGGCCATCCAAGCTTTTTTGGTGACTTACTAAAAATAGGGTTGTTTTTGGCTAAAAATGGTAAATTTTTCAAAAATAGTAATTTCTTATATTTAGGGCTTTAATATGTAGGGTTTTATTTTAGGGTTTCTCACATTGTAAAAAGGGGGGAAAAACCCTAAACCCTAAACCTAAAAACCCTAAACCCTAAACCTGAAAACTCTAAACCCTAAACTCAAAATCCTAAACCCTAAACTTAAAACCCTAAACCCTAAAAAATAAAAATAAAGGTGATGGATATAGTGCCTATTATGGATCATTTTTAATTATGGGCCATCATTGAGGCAATTATATTTTTTACAATTATGGACCAAGTGATCAAGCTATTTAAAAGAGTTGCTACAACAGGAAATATTATCAAGATTTTGCATAGCATTTTGCAAGAGGTATACTAGAGTGCCCATCCTCATCGTTTGTATTTTTCTTTGTGTGTCTTGTATAGTTAGTTTTGGGTACTAAATTTTCATCAAGTTTTACTCGATACTACAACTGTCTATCTTCCAATTTTCTGGCTAAGCTTACACCCGATAGTCATGGCTTAACACTCAACATTGGATGGACCAAAGACTACTTCAGCCCAACCTCTAGAGTAGGTTGGTTCCTTGTCAACTTGGTAAGATGTTAAATCAATTAATATCAATAATGGTTTGAGGAAAATGGTTAGAAAAAGGTTTAGGGTTAAGGAAATACATATTAATAGTGGTCGGATAGGCTAACAACATAGGCATCCATAGGAAAACCTCTACAAACTACTTCTAGTGTCCCACACTCAAGATTAGAAGCACCCAAAACCATGAAATATTCATATAATAAAGCAAAAAATAGAGATATATCCCAAGAAGCAATTCCAATATCCAATATATTGACAATCCAATTTAGCATAATAAATCAATAATCAAACTTTGTAGAAATAAACTTCCTATCAACATAGATCTAACTATGAACATATTTCAACTACCTTAACAACTAGTAATCCAATGCAAATGGAATGAGCTAACCATTATAGCATTGAGAAAAATGTAATTCATAGCTTCGAACCTCTTAAAAAAAATATATCAAAGATAACAAGTCTCAAGTCAAAAATCCAAGCAACGCTCTTTCCATTAGTTTGCAGAGAATATATACATAGTAGGACAAGAAAACACACTAGATCCAACCCTAAAAATCAATGGTTTGACCTCTATTTATAGTTTACAATGAAAATAATTCAAGGAGATATTAAAAGAATTTTGAATATGACAGATCAATAGAGAGATATGCTCGCATTATTTCATTTGCTTGTTGAGTCTTAGAAATTTACTAGAAGTAATCCACCATGGTAGCTCATATTTGCAACTTACTCGTCTGATGATGGTAGTTGAGCCTCAAGCCATTATAAACATGATATAAACCATTCACTATTCTTTAGAACTCCATTCCACCATAGATCTACAACTGCTATTTCTTGGTTCTTGAAAACCCTTGGACATTTCATCTTCCTGCCTCAAACTAAATGTTCTCCAATCCACCAAGAATCTACCTTTGTATGCTTCATTAAATGTCAGCACAATCTCTATCATTGATACTCTTAGTAAACGGTTGTGATTAGATCTCAGTAACGCTTTGCAAAATAGTGGGGAAGAAACAAAATGTCATTCTACTCAAAATTAATGCTGACATCAGCTTTGATGGCTTTAGCCAGCAAAAATGAGTTTCAGTGAGAAATACACTGAGAATTGAGTGGAATCAAGTCTATCTCCAATATACTCGACTTAGCCTTTTAAAACCTTTAAGTCATTCTAGCATTCATGGCTTTGAAAACCAATCGTAATATGCTCCTCAAAATTGCTCTGCTAGCTTTGACTCGGTTTGACTATGGAATCACCAATCCACTCTGCAAGCAATGCAAAAGAACCATTGTGCTATTATGCTACCTCTACTTCCCTTTAAATTCTTCTCACCTTCTTGTCACCAATATACTCCACATTAGTCTTGGAACTTAGTGGAATGCAAATTATTAGCACTTAGTCACTAGAACACACAAAATAGAAAAGAATCACCAATCCACACTTTGTAGTGCACTACCGTCATCAAAACTCAAAATATTTACATATTGGGAACCTCACCCGAAGCCGCTACCAAATACACTAGAAATTGAGTTAAATAGAACTTACTTGCCGATGTTGGCAAGAAACACTAAGTATTGAGAGAAATGAAACTTACTTGCATGGATCTGCTCCAAAATACTCTATATCATTAGGGGAATGGATATTTCTCTGTATTAGAATAGATTTTTTAAAAATTTCTAAGGATGTGGTCATTTTGGGCCTACATTCTAGTGCCTCCTAGGTGGATGTACTTGTAAATCCATCGAACTCAAAGTCTTATCCATTGGACATCATGAGTCATAAATTCTAATATTCAAAAAGAACACTTCAACTAATAATTTCCATATGATCATTTACTCTCTGAAAAATTTATGAAACATCGTAGAGGGTAAATGTTCATATTGAGATCATGTTGGAAACACAAATATCTCCATCACTCCTTCAAAATTGCTCCAATGCTTCATTAAATGTTAGCACAATCTCTATCATTGATGCTCTTAGTGAATGGTTGTGATTAGATCTCACTAATGCTCTACAAAATAGCGGGAAAGAAACAAAATGCCATTGCACTCAAAATTAATGCTGACATCACCTTTGATGGCTTCAGCCAGCAAAAAAGAGTTTCAATGAGAAATACACTGAGCATTGAGTGGAATCAAGTCTATATCCAATCTACTTGACTTAGCCTTTTAAATATTTTTATCCTTCTAGTTTCTATGGCTTTGAAAACCAATTGTAATTCACTCATCAAAATTTGCTTCGCTAGCTTTGAATCAGTTTGAGTATAGAATCACCAATCTACTCTACAAGCAATGCAAAAGAAATGTTGTGTTATTCCACTACCTCTACTTCCTTTTAAATTCTTCTAACCTTCTTGTTACCACTATGCTCCATATTAGTCTTGGAACTTAGTGGAATGCATATTCTTAGCACTTAGTCACTAGAAAGCACGAAATAGAAAAGAATCACCAATCCACACTTTGTAGTGCACTGACATCATCAAAACTAAAAATATTTGCAGATTGGGAACCTCGCTCCAAGCCTCTACAAAATACACTAGAAATCGAGTGAAATGGAACTTACTTGCCAATGTTGGAAAAAAAAACACTAAGTATTTAGCGAAATGGAACTTACTTGCATGGATCTACTCCAAAATACTCTATATCATCAAGGGAATGAAGATTTATTTGCCTTAGAATATATTTTGTAAAATTTTCTAAGGATGTGGCCATTTCGGGCCTACATTCTAGTACCTCTCGGGTGGATTTGCTTGCAAATCCATTGAACTCGAAGTCTTATCCATTGGACATCAGGAGTCAAAAATGCTAATATTAAAAAAGAATGTTTCAAAGAATAATTTCCATATGATCATTACCCTCTAAAAACTTTATGAAACATCCTAGAGGGTAAATTTTCATATTGAGATCATGCTAGAAACACAAATATCTACATCACTCCTTCAAAACTTCTCCAATGCTTCAAAAACATAATTGTGTTCTCTCTTTTATGCTTCTTTCAAAAATATCATGAATTCCTTTACAAAACTTTTATTTTTTGCATCTCTTAGCTTCATGATTTTATTACTACCTTATGACAGTGTCAGATTAAAACAAAATAAAAATACCACATGACTACAAAAATGCATAAAAAAAATATTCTAGTGTGTGTCCCTTGCAGATCCGTAGCAACTCTATTTGGTTCTTCACCCTCTTTTTGAGCTTCTTCTTCAGCATTATCTTCCTGCTCTTACTCAACTTCTTCCTCAAGTGGTTCTTGTTCTTTTTCATTATCCTCTTTAGCATCCTTACCAAAAAACTGCACCATCAATTTCAAGGTTTGTAAATATTATTTCCAAACTGCTTTAGAGGGGTTGGAAGTCTCTTTGAGCTGCTTGTGAATGTACTCCAACTCAGAAGTGTCATCATAATTTATAGCACTTTATTTTTTCACCAAGTCCTCCATAAGATCTCGGAGCCTGGTTAGATCAATAATCATTTGTGAAACCTACTCCTGATCAATTGGCTCTTCCAGAGCATCAACTTCAGATTCATCCTAGAGGTTCTCGACTACACTCCTCTTAATCTCTTATTTTGAAAACAAAGTGTTATATTCCATTTATAATTCTCTAAAGTCATTCTAAATCATATCTTTATTTATGTCCACTACATCCCTGATCATATTCTCAACCTTATCAAACAACAACCAATCCTTTTATAGCATTTTGTGCTTCTTTACTACAACACTGGTAGTAAATCTAGAAATATTTCATTCTTTGTTATGAATAGGCTTAGTAGTCTCATTGAGCATGCTATCTACTAACTTATAAATTTTTCTCAACTGGAATCACCATGGGTTGTAGCTCTCTAGTGAAACTATCAAGATATTCTTGAATATTCTGAAGTAGGTGGCTGACATCATCCGTGTAATCAATGATGGACTGTAACTCTAAGTATTTTTCTAGAACTTCAAACAATAGTTCTTTCCTTACTTTCTTTAGCCATGCCTTAGAGAAACCTGAAGACCTTACCTTTTCAATCTAAAGTTGTTGCTTCAAGTTCTGTATTTCTTTGGTTTGTTCTTCATTTTTATTATTTTTCTCTTCTACTTATTCCTTGAGCTTATAGGCCTCTTGAAATTTTTCCTTCCAGTTCTTTTCTTATTTTTTGAGAGCTTTCTCTATATATTTTTGGTTGGTGACTATTTTTTCAAGCTTTTCTACTGTCCACTCTAGCTTGTCCACTTTCTCTTTGTTTATTTAACCCTTGAAATAGAAAGTGTTCAAGTGGGTCTTAGCTATAACCAACTCATCTTTAGCAGGTAACTGCTAAATATCTTCTGTATATTCTTATAGAGGGTAGTCTTGAGCAGTCATTTCAGTATCAAGATTTCTCACTAGGGGAATGATGGATCTGGATGTCCTTTGCTTGAAAAATGGATCAACATACATGGTTCTTCTCTTCATAGACATACTCTTTGAAGGTTTGGATAGTTTCTCTACCCATAAATATTGAATCTTCTATGTAGTTTTCTTATCCTTTTGTAAATTTTCTAGTGTAGGATAACTCAGGAGGAGGAGAGGCTATAAGATAGGAGAGAGAATTCTCAGAAGCTAACGATGGCTTGGTAGAAGTGACTATAGTGGAATATGTGACTATCGCTACTATTGCAATTGGCAAACTCATGGAAACTGTAGTAAAACTCATCGAGGAGTGAATGGGTGTAGATGAAATAGCTTGCTTTTTAGATGATGGGGGAGGTTGCAATGGCAAATATGGAATTATGGGATATGATGAAGGAGGAATTTTAGGTGACTTTGGAGGAGATGGGTTGGTTTGGCCCTCAGTATTTATATATGAATCGGGTGGTGAATTGTGAGGGGAAGAGGGTATTTTTTTTACAACCTTTTCCTTAGAAGGCGAAGGAGTTGTCTTTGGGAGAAGAGGAGGAGATAGAAATCATACCTTCACCTATATATGTAGGGTTTTCTATAGTTTTCTCTTCACTTTGTTGTTGTGTTTGTTGTATCAATTCCTCTACAGTTGAAACATGGGTCTCTTTAGCAATTTTCTCATTATCCATATTCTATTTCTTAAAAACCTCATTCTGAATTCCCTTCAGTTACCTTTTGTATTTCCTTTTAAAAACCTACAATATTATCACTTTTCCATTCTCTGTGTCCTCCCCAAAATTTCCTTCCTGCACTATTTCCTCTTGCAATGTCTCTTCAACAATAGGATTGAGCTCCACTATAGATACAATGGTAAAACTCACCGATGTAAACACAAAGTTTTTATCCTTATTATTCCAATATATCTCTATATCAGGGGGCTCTCCACCTAGGGCTAGGTGCTTGGGCTTGCTTTCTATATGAATGACTAGTTTGCTAATGGATCTAGCTAAATTGTGTATTGGATGACCTTTTTGTCATACACTTTGAGGTCCTCATATGACCAAGCTACAATGTCCTAGGGCATAAAGTTTTGATATCCTCCTCTTCTTCTAGATAAAATCAGACTCCAACCTTGAGCTTTTTTTCTTTTTTAATTTCAATTTCTTTATAGATTTTCTCATTGAATTCCATGGATCTTATATTTTTCCTATATTCATTATCAAACAAACTCTCTAGAGTAACTAGAACTCTAGGTATGTGATTGTTCTTGAGTTGAATGGCATCCTGTTGATCAATATCTTCTATATTTTCCTCTTGAAAAGCTAATAAACAAGCTTCTCTCACCAAGAAATCAAGGATTTTCTCATCACTTTCAAAGACCTACTAGAAATTTTTTCTATCTAGAATCGCAGGCCTAAAAATCATTTTCATTCCTTTGTCTTTTTTAACTCCTATGTCTGTAGAAGGGTTGAAATTAAGATCCCCTTATTTGCTAAGGAATATTCCAAGATATTCTTTTCTCTGGGAATAAAATTAATGTTTAGGGCATCAAAATATTCCATAAAATCCCATACCCTATTTTTATATACTTTCAGGTAATGGTTCTTACTATTGCACCTTTCTCTTACCTTATTAACAATAAATTCAAAGTTGCCATATATATTCAGAATGTTGATGCCCATGATTTTAGCTTGCATTAGTCCAAGGTATAGAGCCTTGTATTATGTAGCATTATTAGTGCATGCCCATGTTAGCCTATATATGAAACTCTTTGTACCTTATGATTGGGACTATAATACCACATCGAAACCAACACCATTTTTGCATCTGGCACCATCAAAGTGTATGGTCCATATTTCTCTTTCTCTCAAGGACTAATTAGATATAGCAAGAAATATTTTCTCTATCTCTGTATAAATAGTGTATGTGCCCATACCTGTCTCAAATTGACTATAATATTCCCTGAAAGGCAATTCATATTCAATTTCTAACTCTTCAAAGTTATCCACAAATTCAAATTCTTCTAGAGGAGTGAGATTGCACATGTCCTATTCAATTTTTTTAATATGGTAGGACACAGGCTTCTCAGTTGTTATTCTTATCCTCTTTCCTTTGAAAGGAATAACCATGTTGAAATAGTCCATATACATGCATCCACCCAAATTTGCAATGAATTCTCTTGAAAGTCATAAGAAAAAATAAGGCTCAATATCCACCCCAACTATTTCTTATACTATAATTATTGTAGGTGGTATATGTAGCCTTATCAAGAAATATTTTATCACTGCCACTATCTTCACAGGTTTCCCATCTAAATGTAGAAATTTAGGATAGGATCTGGTGTATTCCATACCCATCTCCTCGCAAACTGCTTTAGCCATGACTATAGTAGATGCCCCCTAGTCAATCATACAATTGTGGACCACCCAACAATCCATCCTTAGAGATATATAAAAATGAGGGGTTTATTCTTTAAAGTGGTAGGATATATTTATTTATTTTTAGATGGTATGCTAAGGATTGTGGTGGCCTACTTATTCTATGGATATTTATTCAGAGAAGATTTTAGCAAGTCTATTTGGCTAGGAATGAAGATAGTATCATATAGGCTAGATTTGGATGGTATCCTCCTTATTTCTTTCACAATATTGTATTTAGATGTGATAGAGGTATTGTAATCACAAATCAATATGCGAAAATTCACTATTCATTCTATCAAAGTAGAAATTACAAAGTATTACATAGTGTCTATATAGTTGTTGAGAGATATTTGGGAGAGAATAAATAGGGAGGAAAGGAAAAAAAAATTAGGATTCAAACTCTTCCTATCGCCCATGTCATCCAATCCTCTTGACTTGGTTGCTGTCCAATGAGGTAAAAGAGTAAGGTCAAAACTTATAGTTGAAACAAAATTTTTACCATTTTACCATTTTAACTTTCAATATTCTCCCCTTAAAGTTGAGAGGAATGACTATACAATCTCTCAGCTTTATATATTGAGCTTTAGCCATGCCTTTGGTGAAGATATTTGCAATGTTGTCCAAAGTGCTGCAATATTTAAGCTCAACTATCTACTGCTCCACCATGTCTTGGATGAAGTGATACTTCATATTGAAATGCTTTGATCTGCTATGGTGGATTCGATTGTATGCTAGCTGAATGGCACTTATGTTATCACAATATAGTCGAGTTGGACCACTTTGACTTTCTCCAATCTCTTCAAGAACTTTTATCAACCATAGGGCTTGAGTACTAGCATGTGTGATAGCTATATATTCAGCCTCAGTAGATGAAAATGCTACAACAGTTTGATTCTTGGAACTCCATGTGATTAGTCCTAACCCTAGACTAAAATAGTTCCCTGATGTAGATTTCCTATAATATATATTGTTGCACCAATCACTATCACTGAAGCCAACTAATTTCATGAAATTACATTTGTGGTAATGGATTCCAAAATCCAATGTACCTTTTACATACCTTAAGATAATTTTAGTTGCTTGTAGATGCAACTCATATGGACTTGCCATAAACCTTGAAACTAGAGAAACAACATATTGAATATTGGGCCTTGTATTGGTAAGAAACATTAGACTCCCATCTATGCTCCTGTAAGTGGTCATGTCAACCTTTGGTGCTCTGTCATCCTTGCTCAATTGGATTCCATGTCCGATTGGAGTTGCAACTGATTTGAACTGCTCCATGGTAAATTTCTTGATCATGTCTCGAGCATAATTATGTTGACATATGAATATCCCCCTATTTGATTGATGCACTTCCATGCCTATGAAGTATCACATTAAACCGATATATTTCATCTCAAACTGCTTCATCATGGAGTTTTTGAAATCCATATTCATTTTAGTGTTACTACCCATAAATATTATATCATCCACATACAAACAAACTATGATAATGTCTACTTCATGCTTTAGGTAGTACATATTTGGTTCACTTTTGCTTCTAGTGAATCCATACTCGTTGAAATAGCCATAAATACATGAGTACCAAGCTCTTGGTGCTTGCTTGAGGCCCTAAAGTGCTTTTTTCAATTTGTAAATAAGGTTCTCCTTTCCTTGTTCTTGAAAGCCTTGAGGTTGTTGAACATAAACCTCCTCAGTCAAGTATCCATTTAGAAAAGCACTTTTCACATCCATGTGTTGGATGTTCCATCCTTTATAAGCAGCTAAGGAAAGAACTGATCTTATTGTCTCTTGTCGTGCAACATGAGCAAAAGTTTCCTCATAGTCAATGCCAAATTTTTGAGTAAAACATTTTGCTACTAATATCACCTTGTGCATCTCAATACTTCCATCAGTATTTTATTTGGTGTTTAATATCCATTTACATCCAACACACTTTTTTCCTTTGGGTAGCTTTACTAGCTCCCATGTATCATTATTTTTTATAGAGGTTGTTTCCTCTTCCATGGCTTCTTGCCATAAATATTGAGTACAAGCCTTATCATAGCTAGCTGGTTCTAGCTGTGCACTAGCCAATAAAGCATAATTAACTACATTTCCCTTAGGATATTGGGAGTTATCATCCCCATACAATTGCAAATTTTTAAGTTGCTACAAAACTATATTCATTTCACTAGCCTGGTTTCTAGTTAATCTTCTCTGGAAACTTCGATCTAACATTTGAAAATATGGATGATGTTGTAATGTTCTTTTGCATCTTTGTGGAGAGTCACTATCTATGTCCATCGTTGAAGAACTTACTGATCCTTGTGGATAAGGACTTGGAGTGGCAGTTGAAGTACTTGATGTAGTACTCCTTCTTGGGCTTGGATGGGGTGGTGTGCCTTTTCTTTTCTTGGGAGACACTTGTTGTACTTGTTGTACCTATGAAGAATTTACATCTTGGGACTCATCATCAACAAAAATTCTTTGATGACCCCATTCTCCCCCTTCATCAAAAATTACATCCCTGGAAAGTATAATTTTATGAGTCTTGGGATTGTAGAGTCTATATGCTTTTGTAGACTCACAATACCCTACAAATATACAAGCTTGAATTTTGGGATCAAGCTTCTTCCTTTTCTCACAAGGAATGTGTGCATATGCTAAAGAACCAAAAAATTTAAAGTGCTTTACATTGGGTTTCTTTCCATACCACCCCTCATAAGGAGTGATGCCATTTAAACTAGAAGTTGAACTTCTATTTAGAATGTATACACTGGTTCTTACAACATCAGCCCAATACATATTAGTTAGATGCCTCACCATATTGACTATGGTGCGGTTGTTTCTTTTAGTCACACCATTCTATTATGGGGTATAGGGAGTGGTGAGTTGCCTTTTGATCCCACTTGCTTTATAATATTTCAATAATTTTTTTGAGGAGTACTCACCTTCTCGATATGTCCTAAGACATTTTACAAAATACTCACTTTGTTTCTCTACATTGTTTCTAAAATCTATGAAGCAATCAAAAGCTTCATATTTATATTTCAAGAAATAAATCCATTACATTCTAGAGAAATCATCTATGAAACTGAGAAAATAGGAATTTTTTTCAATACTCTTTATCTGCATTGGACCACAAATGTCTGAACGCACTAACTAAAGTGGATAGCTGGCTCTCCATGCTTGTATTTTTGTAAAATTAGACCTTGAGTGCTTTCCCAAATTACATCCTTCATAGACCTCCTTTTTTTTGTTTATTTTGGGAAGTCCTATCACCATAGCTTGAGAAGTTAACAGTTTCAAGCAAGCAGAATTAAGGTGACCATATCATAAGTGCCAAAACACACTTGTGTTAGCTATAGCTGCATTTGCAAGTTGAGCTACCCCTGGCTCACAAAATTTGAGAGGGAATAACTGATTCTTGGTCATTGGGACCTGTGTGATAACACAATTACATTTTTTTTATCAAGAATGATACATTTTCCTTCATCAAAAACAAGTTTATAATTTTTCTCCATCATTTACCAAATGCTTAACAAATTGTATTGGAGATTTGGAGTGTAATGGATGTCATTCACTTTCTTTAAACCTTCTGTTGTTGGAACCTCCATGGCTCCAATGACCTAGACTTGCAAAGCTTTATCATCCCCTAACTTGATGTAGGATTTATAAGTGGAATATAGAGTTTGCTACTCTTATGGTTTGAGAAACCAATATCCAAAATCCATGTTTCATTTAGATTTTGTTCTGATTGTCCATATGAAAGAAAAATATTAGAGGTATCATCTTCTTCACCATAATTTCCATATTGACTGTTGCTGCCTTGAGAAGATTTTGACCAACAGTCACGAGCAAAGTGATCTGGCTTGTCACAGTTAAAACAAGCTATTTTGGACTTGTCACTTCCTTGTCCTTGATTTCCACTTCATCCTAGATTTCCTCCTCGATTTTGGTTTCCACATATGTTCTGATTGCCTCCTCTATTGGAGTTGCCTCCTCTGTTATGCTTTCCTCATCTGTAGTTGCCTCTGCCTCTACCTCTTTGTTGGCCTCTGCTTTGACCTCTTCCATGTCCTCTTCCAGTATTTTTATTAGATTTGAAGACTTTATCATCATCTCCATAGCTGGTTGAAGGAGATTCCTATAATATCTCTACATGAGACATTAACGACCCAATTAATGCATAAAATATTAAAGTGGAAAGATATTTTGACTCTTCTATGATTATGGCTATGTGATTCCATATTTGAATAAGTGTTCGTAATACTTTCTTTACAATTGTTTTAGGCTTAATTTCTTTGCCAATAGTAACCATTTTATCAACTACTGCTTTCACTCTGACATAGTAGTCACCAAATTTTTTGTCTTCTTTCATTTTGAGATTTTCAAAATCTCATTTTAGTGTTTGAAGCCTCACTTGCTTCACTTGATCACTTCCTTGGAATTTATCTTTCAAATATTTCCATGCATCTTGTGCAATTATACAAGCAGTTATTCTAGATAATTTACTCTTCTCCAATGCTACTTGGAGATGATAAAGAGTATAGGATTTTCTCTTTTGTACTTCTTTCTTTGTTTTCTTATCTACGGTACTTAATGTTATCCAGTCTGTGGGTTCGGTGTAACCCTCTTCCACTATATCCCACAAACCTTTCCCTATGAGTAAGGTCTTCATTTTGATAGACCAATACTCATAATCATATCCATTGAATTCTAGAATAGGTATATTGTTATGTGAGTGCCTCTCCATATTAAATAATAAGCCACTCCTTAACAAAGGGGACTATATTGTAATTATTAAGACTTTTTGAGATTTTTTCGAGCCTTAATTCCTTCATCTAGTGCCCAAAAAATGGATTTTAATGGTTTTTTAGAAAATTCCAAAAACAAATTATGTATACAAATGGGTAGGTGTTAATATTTTATAGAAGGCTTAATATGGGTGATACAGTGATGGGTTTTAGTTTTTAGGGCCATCTGAGGGCCATCCGAGCTTTTTTGGTGACTTACTAAAAATAAGGTTGTTTTTGGCTGAAAATGGCAAATTTTCCAAAAATAATAATTTCTTATATTTAGTGCTTTAAGATGTAGAATTTTGTTTTAGGGTTTCTCAAATTGTAAAAAGATGGGGAAAATCCTAAACCCTAAACCTAAAAACCCCAAACCATGAACCTAAAAATCCTAAACCCTAAACCCTAAAAAATAAAAAAATAAAAAAAATGGAGATAGTGGCTATTATGGATCATTTACAATTATGGGCCATAATCAAGGCAGTTATAGTTTTTGAAATTATGGACCAAGTGATCAATATATTTAAGAGAGTTGCTACAACAGGAAATATCATCAAGTTTTTGCACAATAATTTTGCAAGAGGTATACCAAAGTGCCCATCCTTGTCGGTTGTATTTTCCTTTGTGTGTCTTGTCTAGTTACTCCTTTTTCTTCCCCATTATTATTCAGGTTTTTACTAAGGATATGTCAATTTTATTGAGATTAGTTCCAGTGGCTAGGACCAAAAGTTAGGAGGCTCTTTGTTACATCATTTGAATAAAGAGTTGCAGTTATCTATTGCATCATTTGAATGGAGAACTCATTTGTATTTTCTTAGTGAGATTTGATTACACTGATCAAACTCCCATTGTAATGATTTATTGGTTGATACAATCTTGCTTCCTCTTGTGTAGTTTTGCTTGTTGTCATATTTACATGTTACATCATTTGAATGTGCAAATGGTGTCTTCTTTCACTAGCATGCATTATCACCTTTGTGGCATTATTTGAATGAATGTGATTATCTTAGTTTTATCTTCTCCTTCCTTCTCCCTTCACCATATTTTAAGTTTGACTACAATTGCTCAATGGATAAGACACCGGTCTATTTTTGAAGCACTAGCTACAAGTTAATTCGAAGCTTGGTCAACTTTTATGTTGCAGTTTTATTTTATTTTTTGCAATTTGGATGAGCATGAGCATATACAAATATTGTAGGCCCACCTCTAGGGTTTCCTTACCTTACTTGGTCTATCGAGAGTCTTAGGATAATATTTTCCCAAGTTAAATATGTGGATCCACTAGAATCCATAGTGCTGATTTGATCAAGGAAGTCTTGCAACATGACAAATCTATAAAGGGTGCATGAATTTATCCCAAAAATATCTTATTTCTATAGCATGATTTCTCCATGGCCAACATCATAAATACAATTTTGCACATGAATGTATAGTTTATATACAACCTATAACATACATGAGCAACTCTGAACCATTACTCATGAATAATTACTAAACATCAATAATCTCTACAAATAACTAGGAACAATCACCATCCAAATTTACCAATCACTACAAAATTTGAATGGGGGGGCTTATAATTCCTGTCTAAGCCATTCCAAAGTGGTTCCTAAGACAACACAATATTTACAACTACCACCCATAACTTCTTATCCAAATCAATTTATTAATGTTTTTACTAAACTTCTAATTTAATTTTTATCAAATTATAGTTCATGCACATTACACTTTATTTCACCTTTATAAAATTGTACATTTACTTTCAATTGTATGACTTACCCAAAATTGTACATTCACTTTCCAATTATACAATTACATCAAATTGTACCTTTACACATAATTGTTTATTTATTTATTTTTATTCTAGGAGGTAGATTAGCTACCTACATCTACCCTACCCTTTGCTTTACTTTCCAACTCATTCTTCTTGGTCTTCACTAGCTGGTCTTGTTTTGTTAGGGTAAAATAGGTAGTATATTGCATTATACTACATGTATTATTACATCTACTTTCTACCATAGGAGATATTTACCATTGTATAAATCACCTCCTAGATTAACTTAGGTTAATAACTAAAATATCCTGAGATATTTTAGTCGGCTATTAGGCATATTCTATTTTCAATGTTGTTAGCACATCCTACGCTAACTTTGTTAGAGTTACTATTATGTAACCTATATATTGGGTTTGATAATTCATTTCAAGTCTAATGTCTGCATCAATAATATTTGATTTATTTCAGATTTGAGTAATCTCCTACTTACATTGGTATCATTCGCTAGGTGGGTAAGGCGAGCAACGCTCATTCCATTTGACCTGGACTACAGCATTGGTCTAGAGTTTCTTGTTGGATGCTATTCGCTATACGCTGGTTGCTGACCTATCCTTCACGGAATGACCAACCCGCTCAACCGATCGACTGAAGCGATCGACACTTTGGCCACCGTGATCAGCCAACAAGGGCCGACGCGATCAATCGACCAGCGTCGACGCGATCAACCGACAAGGCCGACGTGACCAGGCCGACGCGATCGATCGACCAGGGCCGACGCGGTCCCACGGCCCACGTCGACGCGATCAGCCGACCAGGCCCATGATCGACAGTGATTAGCTATCGACCGACCCCATGATCGATGCCTTGAGGCATAGTCACCTCGGCTCCCATGCAGGTGAGGGCCCACATAGCCACGTGGGCCCAGGAGCCACGTGGCGCATGCTCGAGAGAGCAGAGAGGGCAGGAGCGCCCTCCCCCTCCCAACATGACACGTGGATGACCTCGAGATCCGAGAGGGCAGGAGGCCCTCCGATCTCTAAAACCGGACCTATCACCAGCTGCCACCTGGTGAGATCTATGATCAACATGCACCCCGAGGTGCCACCTGGACCACTCACGAGATGACACATGGCACACAGGAGGACTAACGCAGACTCGACACGTGGCGGACAACCACTGGATGACACGACTCTGACTCAGACTCTGACTGGACCGACTGGCCCACCCCTGGCGCCACGTGGCAGCATCCAAAAGGGTGGGCGACTCTCGCCGATTTCCCGAAGGCAATCGACGTTGCTAAGGCACGCCGCGGCTTATAAACCGCATTGCATCCCATTCTGGGATGCATGTGGGATAAAATCCCATAATGCGATTAGCGCGTCGCGACCACCATAAGTAGCCACCATGTCGAGGAGTTGCCAAATTGGTCGGTGGCTCGGTTGGCTCGAGCGACCGACTAGCAATGCGTAGACCCCGGATCGATTCCCCCGCATGTCCAAACTAAAGGTTTTTTTTTGGAATTCCAAATTTTTCGAGCATTTTAAATTTTTTCTAAAGTTTTTTTTTGCACTAAAATATTATTTTTTTGATTTTTTTTATAATTTTCTTTTAAATTGGCATAAAATGTTCAATTTTTAGTCAAATTGGATGATTTTTTTTCCAATTTTTTCCTAAATTATAGAAATTTCATCTTAAACATATATTTTTATGCTTTATCAAACTTAGAAAACTGGAAATCCAAACAAAATTTAGCCTTCAAAGTTCCCAAAATCAAATTATGTTTTTCTCTCAATTGGAGACAAAAGGAACATAGGAACCTCTTTTTGGCAAATTTTAAAAACCTGCTTCAACAATTTTTTTTGCAATAAACTCCTCAGAAGTTCTATAGTTTTCTTCATTCATTTTTGGAGATATAAGACATAGAAACTCAAAATTTCTATTGCAAAACACAAAGCATGCCATGATTGAGGAAGCATAAAGGTCATCTCATTTTTCTCAAAACCACAAATTTTGCTTTTGTTCTCTCCTTCAAGAAAGGAGACATAAAAACATAAAATAGCAAATTTTTTTGTTGTAAACTTGAGATCCATAAAAAAAAAAACATTTTTTTTTTGCTCCTCATGCTAAATTGTTGAAGACAAAAACCAAAGTCGTGTGTCGACTGGTCTGGAAGCCTTTCAAACGCGGGTCGTGTGTCGACTTGTCTTGAAAGGAGTGCTCAAAAATTTCTCAATTTTGTAAACATTAAGGGGGGATAGAAATCATTTTTTTATTCTATTATTTGCAAAATTGTAAAGATAAAGGGGGGATTTTCCAAAAGCAAGAAAGGTGCAATCTCGATTGTACTCGACACCTTTCTCAAAAATTGACTATACTAGGTGCATTTTCGGTTGAATCCGACGCCTAGAGTGATAATAATGTGGGTTGCTCTCATGTTTTGATTATTGCACTAACACTCATGTTTTTTGTGTGCAATTAAACAATCAGATACAACATTGGCAGAAGCATTTCTCAAAACCCATATTTCACTCCAAAACATGCTACACTTTGCACAGGTTGAACAGAAGTCAATTTTTTTTACCCCTTCAAAAGGTCAAAATCCAAAAACACCTTGATTACCTCTCTTTGTTTGGCTTAATTTCCTCAAAATTTTCATCCTTCTTGAAGGGTGTTAAGGCAGGTGCCATTAAATATCCTAGAGAGCACAATCAGAAGTCTGTCAACCTACCCCTTTAATTTGCTCTATCTTGTTTGGCTTAATTTCCTCAAACTTCTCATCCCTTGCTAAGGGTGTTAAGGCAGGTGCCATTAAATATCTTATAGAAGCAAATTAAACATCTTCCATATACTCTTTTGAGGGTATAGTGCAAGATACAACCATCTTAGTCCTATCAATTTGAAACCTTCACCATGGCCATGATCCACAAGTATCTCACTGAGAGCCAACTGCTCAAAGGTTCAAATTATTCTGCATGGAAGACTAAGATGAAAGCTATCTTAACTGTAGAGGATCTATGGTCTATAGTGGATGGAAGTGAAACTAGACCTCAATCACCTGGAGCAGATCAAACAACATTTGATAAAAAGGATAAAAAACTATCCTTAATGATCTTGCTAGCTATTACTGATGATATCCAACCTCATATCAGTGAAGCTAAGAATGGTAAGGAGGCATGGGATGCCTTAAAAACCATATTTGAGGGAAAGAATCAATCAACGATTCTTAACCTCCAAACACAACTTCATACTCTTCATATGAAATCAGGAGAAACAGTAGAGCTATTCCTCTGCAGAGTGGCAGAATTGAAAACAAAACTGCAATCCTTAGGAGAAAAAGTGGAAGACCAAGTCTTGACCTCTATCATTTTGAGGGCTCTTCCCGACTCCTACAAAATGTTGATCACTTCACTACAAGTCTCTGGAAGGACAGTGACTTTTGTCGAGTTGGTAAATATGCTTCAAACAGAAGAAGCTAATCAACTCCAAAGAGATGAGGCATCCAACAATGCTCTTTTCTCAAACAGACAAGGTGGTAAGAAAAAGTGGAATCAACAGAAAGGTTCTTCTTCTAATAAAGACAAGGGTAAAGGCAAAGAGATTAAGAAGAAGAAGCAGTATTGTAAGATTTGTGACAAGGACACTCATGAAACCAAAAGATGTTGGTTTAAGAACAAATCGCCCAATGAACAAGGAAACAAGAAGGGCAAAGGCAAACCAAAGAACAAGAATAAACAACAACAGGGACACATTGCAGCTGAAGATTCTAGTTCGGACTCTGAACGAGCACACAAGGTGCTCATGACACATACATATTCCCCTCACAAGGACACTATGTGGTACATAGATTCAGGTGCTAGTAAGCATATGACTGGCGATAAGTCCTGGTTTGAGACATTTGAGGCTCGAGAAGGTAGACCGGTCACCATTGTTGATGATCAAACCTATCGAGTTCAGGGAGAAGGAAGTGTTTCTGTCTCCCTTCCAGATGGAGAATGTAAAATTCAAAAAGTTCTTTATGTACCAGGATTGAAAAATAATCTCTTGTCAGTTCCACAAATCCTGGACAATCACATGAATGTCAATTTCAAGGTGGACAAAGAAAAGAAACGTTGCTTTATCACTCAGAAAGGAAAACAGATAGCAATAGGTTCATACAAACATGGTTTGTTTGTCTTAGATGCAATTACCTCAACACATACTGCAATGGAAGTAACCACAAAAGAGGCCACATCTCTATGGCATAAGAGATTTGGGCATTTAAGTTCAGGATATTTACTAGAACTCAGTAAATATCAAATGGTGAAAGGACTGCCTACTCTTTCATCTACTTTGCCAGTGTGCTCAGATTGCTTGTCAGGAAAGCAACATAGAGTACCCTTTGAACCTAGCTCCTTTCGAGCTAAGGTACCTTTGGAGTTGGTTCACACAGATTTGTGTGGTCCCATGTCTACTAGTTGTGGAGGAAAAAGGTATTTTCAATTGTTTGTAGATGATCACTCATGAAAGATGTGGGTCTTCTTCTTGCAGTTGAAGTCTGAAGCATTTACCTATTTTCAACAGTTCAAAAAGCTTGTTGAGAAAGAATCAGGATGCTTCATCAAGACCCTCCATTCAGATCGAGGGGGGAATACACATCAAAGGAATTTTCCTCATTTTTATAGACACATGGGATAAAGAGACAGTTGACCACAACCTATTCTCCTCAGTCAAATGGAGTTGCTGAGAGAAGAAATCGGTCCATTATGGAAATGGTTCGATGTATGCTTAAGGGAGCCAATCTTGAGCAAATTTACTGGGCTGAAGCTATTCAAACTATAGTATATCTTCTAAATAGAGCACCCACAAGGGCTCTTGAAGGTATGACTCCTCAGGAAGCATGGAGTGGAAGGAAACCCTCCATATCTCATCTACGGGTATTTGGGTGTAAGGCTTTTATGCATATACCCAAGGAGAAAAGAAAGAAATTAGATGAGAAGTCCCTACCATGTGTTTTTCTTGGATATGATGAATTCTCAAAAGGCTATCGATTGATAGACCCACTTACCAAGAAAATACATGTCAACAGAGATGTAGTGTTTGATGAAGCTTTCACACCCAACACTACATCAAGTATACCTAGATGATGAGGAGCAACAACCACTTCCTTCTCCACAATAGAAAAAGCCTCCCAAATGGTATACAAGCACAATGAAAGATTCCAAACTCACTTCCCCACCTGATCTTACTCTCAATCATCCAAAGACATGAAGCATGACTCAACAAGAAAATACTGAAGCATCCACTTCAGTTGATGATCTTTGTGCAGATTTTCAAGAACTTTCTGTTGATAGAGAGTTAGCAAGGGAAGATGATATGGAAATAGATGAGGAGAGGGTTTACTTGTCATCATTTGATGAAAATGAACCTTCTACAGTTGATGAAGCACTTAGACTGCCTCAGTGGAAGGCAGCTATGGATGCAGAACATAACTCCCTCATGAAGAATAAAACATGGAAGCTGGTGGATTTGCCTAAAGGAAAGAGACCCATAGGCTGCAAATGGGTTTACAAAGTTAAATATAAGGCAGATGGCACCATAGATAAGCATAAGGCCCATCTTGTGGCGAAGGGCTATGCTCAAAAGGAAGGCCTTGACTATGAGGAAACCTTTGCTCCTACAACAAGGATGACCACCATTCGAGTTCTTTGTGCTATGGAAGCACAGTTCGGATGGAAATTACATCAGATGGATGTAAAAAGTGCCTTTCTAAATGGTGACTTAAAAGAAGAAGTGTACATGACTCAACCTCCTGGATTTGTTGAGGAAGGCCATGAGCAACAAGTTTGCAAGTTGGTCAAATCATTATACGGGCTAAAACAAGCCCCAAGAGCATGGTACATAAAAATGGATAGTCACCTACTACAACATGGATTTAAGAGAAGTCCATCTGATGCAAATCTCTATATCAAGAACACAGGTTCTGAAATAGTGATTCTTGTGTTATATGTAGATGATCTGATCATCACTGGCAATTCAGAGAAATTGGTTAACGCCGTGAAAGATGACTTGAAAGAGTCATTTGATATGATAGATCTAGGACTTCTCCACTACTGTCTTGGCCTTGAGATAGAACAGAAGAAGAATCATCTTAGGGTGACTCAAAAAAAGTATGCCAAGACTTTAGTAGAAAAATATCGTATGACTGATTGTAAGCCCAAAGCAACACCGATGGAATCAGGGCTTCAGTTATCATGATATGATGACTCACCATAGGTAGATGGCACACTATATAGATAGATGATTGGAAGCCTCATCTATCTGACTAATACTAGACCAGATATTACTTATGTTGTAAACTATCTTTCATGGTTCATGCAAAAACCAAAGGTCTCTCATTGGAAAGCAGCTAAGAGGGTTCTTCACTACATTCAGGGTAGTGCAGATTATGGTCTAGAGTATAAGAAGAATAATTCATTCTTCTTACAGAGTTACACTGACTCTGATTACGTTGGATCCATAGATGACAGAAAATCAACATCTGGGTATGTATTTCATCTTGGATCTGGTCCTGTCTCATGGCATAGTAAAAAGCAATAGGTGGTTGCTTTATCTTCAACTGAGGTAGAATATCATGCTGCACGTGGAGCTGTGTGTGAAGCGATATGGCTAAGTCGCATCTTGGCTACCATGGGCCTACCAAAGAAACTTCCTATTCACATGTTTTGTGACAACTCAGGTGTTTTGAACTTGGTCAAGAATCCAGTACATCATGAACGAACAAAGCATATTGACACAGATTGTCATTTTATTCGTGATGAAGTTCCTAAGCACATAATCAAGCTCCAACACATTCCCACCGATGAACAGGTTGTTGACATCTTTACAAAGGCACTTGGACGTGTCAAATTTCAACTATTTTGGAGTAAACTTTGTATATCAAAGTAAATGTAATAAAGGGGGGATGTTAGGGTAAAATAGGTAGTATATTGCATTATACTACATGTATTATTACATCTACTTTCTACCATAGGAGATATTTACCATTGTATAAATCACCTCCTAGATTAACTTAGGTTAATAACTAAAATATCCTGAGATATTTTAGTCAGTTATTAGGCATATTCTATTTTCAATGTTGTTAGCACATCCTACGCTAACTTTGTTAGAGTTACTATTATGTAACCTATATATTGGGTTTGATAATTCATTTCAAGTCTAATGTCTGCATCAATAATATTTGATTTATTTTAGATTTGAGTAATCTCCTACTTACATGTTTATGGTGATCCTAGATTTGAACTTGAAGAGTGGCTTTCTCATCATGCATGTCATGACCCAACTTGGTAGGACCTTATTTGCAATATGTTTTATGTATTAATAAATGATTTTTAATTCTTATCTTTGTTATTTTATGATGGATATATGCTTCTAATATTGTGTTCAATTTATACAAGAATATGGTATTTTTGATGCTTTGCGTGGTTGTAGGATCAAGTACTCTTGTGGATGGACAAGAGAATTGGCCACAAGAAATGAGAGACCATATTGATAGAGAAATTATGATGATGACTTGTTCATAAAACAAATCAGGGTAACATGGATGAATACCCTTTCATGTAGGTGCATTCTAGTTTTACTTTTACTCATGTTCGTAATATTAGACCAAGAAATTTACCTACAATGAGTCTCCTTAATATGATTTGGTGATATCTTAAGTCTATCTTAAATAATGAGCCACTCCTTAACAAAGGGGCCTAGATTACCATTTTCATGTCTTTTTGAGATTTTTTCGAGCCTTAATTCCTTCATATAGTGCCCTAAAAATGGATTTTAGTGGTTTTTTAGAAAAGTCCAAAAAATAATTACTTCTAGACATGGGTAGGTGTTGATATTTTATAGAAGGCTTAATATGGGTGATATGGTGATGGGTTTTAATTTTTAGGGCCATCCAAGATTTTTTGGTGACTTACTAAAAATAGGGTTGTTTTTGGCTGAAAATGGTAAATTTTCCAAAAATAATAATTTCTTATATTTAGGGCTTTAAGATGTAGGGTTTTTTTAGGGTTTCTCACATTGTAAAAAGGGGGAAAAAACCTGAAACCTTACACCTAAAAACTCTAAACTCTAAACCCTAAAAAAATAAAAAATAAAAATAAATAAAAACCTAAAGGTGATGGAGATAGTGGCTATTAAGGATCATTTCCAATTATGGGCCATCATCAAGGCAGTTATAGTTTTTTCAATTATGGACCAAGTGATCAAGCTATTTAAGAGAGTTGCTACAATAAGAAATATCATCATGTTTTTGCACAATAATTTTACAAGAGGTATACTAGAGTGCCCATCCTTGTTGGTAGTATTTTCCTATATGTGTCTTGTCTAGTTACCCCTTTTTCTTCCCCATTATTGTGTAGGTTTTTGCTGATGAGGTGTCCAATTTACTGAGATCAATTCCAATGGCTAGGATCAAAATCCATGAGGCTCTTTCTTACATCATTTTAACAAAGAGTTGCAGTTCTCTATTGCATCATTTGAATGGAGAACTCGTTTGTATTTTCATAGTGAGATCTAATTACACTAATTAGACTCCCATTGTAATGATTTATTGGATGATACAATCATGCTTCCTCCTTTCAGTATTTCTATGTGTAATTTTTCTTGTCATATTTACATGTTACATCATTGGAATGTGTAAATGACGTATTATTTCACTGGCATCCTTAATCACCTTTGTTGTATTATTTGAATGAATGTGGTTGGCTCAATTTTATCTTCTCTTTCCTTCTATCTTCACATATTTTAATTTTGGCTACAATTACCCAATGGATAAGGCACAAGTCTACTTTTTGAAGCACTAGTTAGGAGTTACTTCGAAGCTTGATCAACTTTTATGTTGTAGTTTTATTTTATTTTTTACAATGTGAATGAGCATGAGGATATAAGAAATATTGTAGGCTCACCTCTAGGGTTTCCTTACCTTACTCGATCTGTCTATATTCTTAGGATAATAATTTTTTGTGTTAAAGAGGTGGATCCACCAGAATCCACAATGCTGATTGGATTAGAGAAGTCTTGCAGTGTGACAAATCTATTAAGGGTGCAAAAATTTACCCCAACAATCCCTTATTTCCATAGCATAATTTCTCTATGGCCAACATCATAAATACAATGTTGCATATGAATGTATATTTCATATACAACATATAACATACTTGAGAAACCTTGAGCCATTACTCTTGAATAATTACTAAATATCAATAATCTCTACAAATAACTAGGAACAATCACTGTCCAACTTTATCAATCACTACAAAATTTGAATGGGGGGGCTTATAATGCCTGTCCAAGCTATTCCAAAGTGATTCCTGAGATAACACAATATTTACAAATACCACCCAAAACTTCTTATCAAAATCACTTTATTAATGTTTTTACTAAATTTCTAATTTAATTTTTATCAAAGTATACTTCATGCATATTACACTTCATTTCACCTTTATAAAATTGTATATTTACTTTCAATTGTACAATTTACCCAAAATTGTACATTCATTTTTCAATTGTACAATTACTCCAAATTGTACCTTTACACATGATTGTTTATTTATTTATTTATATTCTAGGAGGTAGATTTTCTACCTATATCTACCCTCCCCTTTAAATCAGTTGGTTTACTTGCCAACTCATTCTTCTTAGTCTTCACTAGCTGGTCTTATTTATGGTGATCCTAGATTTAAAATTGAAGAGTGGCTTGCTTATCATGCATGTCATGACCCACCTTGGTAGGATATTATTTGAAATATGAGTTATGTATTAATAAAATATGCATAATGCTTAGCTTTGTTATTTTCTAATGGATATATGCTTCTAATATTGTGTTCAATTTATACAAGAATATGGTATTATTGATTCTTTGCATGGTTGTAGGATTAGGTACTCTCGTAGGTGAATAAGATAATTTATGACAAGGAATGAGAGACCATTTCGATAGAGCAATGATGATGTGTTCATCAAATAAATTAGGGTAACATGGATGAATACCCTTTCATGTAGGTGCATTCTAGTTTTTCTTTTACTCATGTTCATAACATTAGATGAAGAAAGTTACCTACAATGAGTCTCCTTAAAATGATTTGGTGATAGCTTATATCTATCTTAAATAAGGAGCCACTCCTTAACAAAGGAACCTAAATTACCATTTTCAGGCCTTTTTGATATTTTTTTGAGCCTTAATTCCTTCATCTAGTGCCCCAAAAATGGATTTTAGTGGGTTTTTAGAAAAGTCCATAAAATAATTACTTCTATAAATGGGTGATGAGCACCAGAAATGATTATTTTACATACACTTTTAAGGGCATAATTATTGGTTTAATTAGCATTTGAAATGTATTTTTATATAGCTTTTGCATATAATTGATATAAAATGAAGTATTATGCTTGACTAGTATTTTTAGTGGAAAGTGTGTGTAAATGCAGGTTTTTGCTACTAATATGGTGTTTGAAGTTGCATAAATCTAAAGCAACAAGCTTGATCTACATTCTCTACAAAAGTTGTCAAAAAGGTAAGCAACTATTGGTGCAAGTAAATTCATTAATCAGATTACTCAATAGATTTGTTAAAGCACCTTATGTTAGATCATAAGTTGCAAAGAGGAAAACTAAATTACAGTATTCAAAAGTGCAAAAGAGAAAAAAATATTTTAAGGTTCATTTGAACAATTAGGAGTTTATTTCAGAAGTTACAATCAACTACATATCTTATATATTGAAAAAGAAGACTAGATTCTACAACTGTGTTTGTAGTGAATTTATTCCAGATTATTTTTGAAAGGTTGCAGTGGAATTTTTAAGAGCATTTTTGAGAAATAAGTGGAGTAATAAGGTGAATTTATTGTTACCATTTAAAGTGCACATATTAAGCACTATTCTAGTTTATTTTTTAACTAGTTTCTCTCAATTAGTTTTTTTTTTTAAGAAGCACAAAAAAAATAATAATATGCAAAAATTTCATGGCAAAAGAAACCACCATTACAATAAAAAATGTGGAGTAGAAAACCACCATTGAAATCCTTGAAGGAAGCCTCAAATTGAGACCTTGGGAGTCTCAATATTCAAGGAGAATATAAGGGTTTATTTTTCAGCACAAAGTACAAGAATCCTCATTTTATTAGCTTGGATTGACTATCATCCAAAATAAGTAAGAAGGATTATAAAAATTCTTCATTTTGGTGCAATATTTACATATTACAAAATGCACCTCTTTTGTTCCTTGGAAGAACAAAAGTATTACTATGTACAGGGGATATAAGGACATCCTTATCCAATGGACTTGTGGATAGGGTAAGGAGGTATCAAAAATCTCACAAAAATAGTATATTTATGGCCAATGGAAGAGCCACTAAAGAGCTCACACATCCAAGAGTTGAGGTGTTTAAAAAAACCATTTTCCTTGGTTAAATTTAGCCTTGTAAGTAGTGCATTACCTGCAATAGTGGAAATAAGGCATTATCACTCATGCTTACATAGAAACAAGGGCAATATTTAGTAGCAGGTTATCTATGTAAAAGATAAAGCAAAAGGATACTCATTGGCTATAATAACCAACACTGAAGAAAGGTAAAAATCAACATTAAAACCTATAAAAAAGTGCAAAGATAAAAGCTATACCTAAGGCATCCATTGAAGTGAACATCCACCAAAAGAAGATCTCAAAAGTGTGCCATAATACTATGAAGAAATCCAACTGTAGTCATCCATCATCCTCACCAATACAGTGTGCAAAAAAAATATTACATATCAAGCTCATGTAAGGTGCAAAGATAAAGGAAAAATCAGGGTTGTGTAGACACCAAAACAACACCAATCCGATTAAGTGACTACAAACACTGATCGCATTGACATACATAGCTTTCAGGGTAGCCCTCAGAGGTCACAGTGGTCCTAGCCACTCACACAGCAGTTTAGAAGGTCGAAAAGTGAGCAGAGCAAAGTTGGTCGTTTTAAAGCCTTAAGCAAGAACAAGCTTTAAACCCAAAGCAAGCCTTAATCAAAAGCAGGCCTTAATAAAAAATAGGCCTTAAGAAAAAGAAAACCTTAGGCAAAATTGCTTTTAAACAAGTCAAAAATTGCTTAGTTAGGCAAGTGCTGCCTATCGTGATATCGCGCTGTCGCGATATAGCGACAGTCGTGATATCGTGCTGTCGTGATATAGCGACAGTCGTGATATCGCGCTGTCGCGATATCGTGACAGTCGCGATATCATGACGACAGTGATATCACGCTGTCGTGACATCACACGGTCACAATATCACGATGGCCATGATATCATGCTGTCACGACATTGCGCTATCGTGATATCGCGATGGCCACGATATCATGCTGTCACGACATCGCGCTGTCTCGATATCACGACGGTCATGATATCGTGCTGTCGCGATATCATGGCGGTCATGATATCGCGATGTCACGATATCACGACGGTCGCGATATCACGATCGCCATGACATCGCGCTGTCGTGATATCGCGACTATCATGATATCATGACAGATCCCCCCCTGTGCCCTATTTTTGCTCTTAGTGTCGTGATATCGCGACGTCGTGATATCACGACGTCGCGATATTACGACAGACCCTTGCCTTCGTGCCAGGTGCATTTTGAACGGTCAAAAGCAGACGTTGACCATTAAATGCAAGCAGACATTAAAACGAATAAAAGCAGATTTTAATCAAATGCAAGCAAACTATTAAAAGCAAAACATTAAAGCCGTCAGGCGGACATTAGAACGAGTGGCAGCTCTTACAGTTAATTAATGCCACTTACTGTGCATGCACACATAGGTGGGAAAATTGATAGTTAGCAGACTGTCACGAGGGCAATCATGTAAGCTCAAGTCATGGAGGACTTTCCTCCCTCATGGGAAGGCATGGCTGCCACGCGGCATCCCTGCGTGCTCTTCCAAAAAGACCCCACGGGTCTATAAAACGATGGATTTTCCCACCCAAAGACAGGTTGGTACGCATTTTAAAAGCAACGAAGTGCTGCCAAAGTAAGACACCCGACTGCACCTTTTCGATTCATTTTCTTCTACATCCGTGATACGAAGAACATGAATCCGGATCCATGGATCCATCCATTCGTCGACAAAGCTTAGTGTATTTTTATTTCTTTTACATTATGATTTCGAGATTATAATTTCAAGCATGCCTTCACCAGGGTTAATCGCATCGGGATCTTTTACATTATAATTTTGAATCTGCTGCAATCTGTTGTTCTAATCATCCATGCGTGTTTTATGTGTTTTTAAGATCGAATGCATATCTACATGCGGGTTGTATTTTTATTTCATTCTCACTAATATGCAGGTTTCAAAGTATTCTGAATCCTTTAATCTGCTGTTCTGTTGTTTTTTAAAAATACCGAATGCTTTGTTTTAACAACAGGTGCTACTAAATGTTTTTATTGTTTCTTTGAATACAGGAAGAACAGCAAGGAGCAAGGATTCACCAGGCATAAACGGCGGCAACACTTTGGCCCGCCTGATTCAAATGTGGGCATGCGGAAGAAGATCATTATTCATGATTGTAACTGAGAATATGTAACTGAGGAGACGTATTGTAACCGAGTCAGAATCTTATTAATAAAAAGGGTTGTGCTCCTGCTTTTTGATTTGATTATATCCGTGTTATTTCATGCATAAATCTAGTTCTATTTTCATTGCATCTTAGTATTTCTTCCTTTTGGAATCTCATGCTTTCAGTGGCGATCACGGTGGGACCAGTCCCTAATTTTTAAATCACAGAAAATAATCAGATTTGTTGTGTTTTGTGCTTAACAGTTACCTTTTTTTAAGCTGAAGGTCAGAAACAGCAAGTTCGGGCAGAAAAGAGGTAACGGTTTCTAACTGTCCCTGTCATTTTCTGCTATGATATTTCTGTTTATTTTATCTGTTTATTTTTTTTTACTTTCATTTTTTTTTAATTATTAAAGAAAGGTAGAGAAAGTTTCCGTCAATTTTCTTGCTTTAAAAAAAAAAAAAAAAAAAATTCAAATTTTTACTTGCTGTTTTTCGGTTTGTAGTGTTTGTATGGCATAGGGAAAGTTTCCTTTTTGCTGCTTGTTTCATTTTTATTAAATAAAATGAACCACACACACTTCACGTGGTAAATTAAACCAAGGAGCTGGTCGTAAAACCCCAGCCCTTGAGCAAGACCAACGGTGGGTTCATCACCACCTTGGCTTAGCTTTGCATCTATTTCCCTGATTGTCACTGTTGTTAGGCGTAAATCCTGACGAAAGCTGACCGAGTGTTGCTGGGGTGATTCCCATGCATGTGAGGATAAGTCTTCTATGGTAGGTGTCATTAACAAGACAATCCCCCTTCTGTACCACCTATGTTCCACGTACCATCTGCTCTCACGTACCTATAGTTTCCCTCTCGTAAGGGCAGGTATATAGAGAGGTTGGTATATCAGTCCGACAATGGTATATTGAAGGGGCGACCATTTATGGGAGTCATATGAGCCAACATTATGCATTTAAACATTCTTCAAAACTTGCAAAAACAAAACAAAATATCAAAATGCACTAAACAAGTTTAGGACACACTATTAATCCTTAAAAGAGATAATCACTGTTTGTGTATGCATGTGTTCATTTCTGCTTAGTGTAGACAAAAAGAAAAATCATCATAAATGAGATAAAATCTTCTTAGATAATAGAGAAGCACCACAATGGTGTACACCCATAGCCAAGCCCAATCAAGGGCGGACGCTGCAGAAGGTGCACAAAGAGAGGGCGCTCGACGCCTTCACTTTAGCCCTGAGGACTGGCCATACCTGTTAGCGTACTTTGTCTGTAGTTTGTTGCATTTTACATGGCATCAGAGCCACTGGGAAGTTTTTGGGCGAGGTGATTATTTTTTTTCTTCACGCCATTGCGTGATAATTTAAAAAAAAAAATCACATGGCTGGAACAGCGGAGAGGGGCGCAGGCTGCAGATTGCTGGAACGCGCAAGAATTTTTTTTTGAAAAAAAAAAAAAAAAAGGATGCAGCGTGCGTCCTTGGCAGACGTAGCGCCAACCCACTGGAATGTAGCCTGGAGGTAACACAGCTCATCCAGCAATGTCAGCGCGTCCAGCCCTGACATGGACGCGTGGCTAGAATGCAGTGCGTCCCCCCCTCGTTTCGCATAGGAGGGAAGCGGGACGTAGGGCATCCGCTGTAGCTCCCCCGTGGACGTCTATCCACAGGAGGGACCATGGACGCAGGTCCCGTCCCGTTGAGGGATACTGCGCGATGTGCAATCACATGCGCGCTCCCCAATGACCCCCCCGCGTTGGTGGAGACGATGCGCAATCGCGTGTGCTCCCCAACGTCACCCCCCCCGCGTGTCGTGTAATTTGCACGTGCGCTCCCCGAGGCCCCCACCCCGCCTGCGCATAGGAATTTAAAATTCCCCCCCCTACGTGTAGCGTGGTAGTTTCCCCACGTGGGGTATAAACCCCCCCCCCCCTTTTCTCCTCTCTGCGTGCAGCACAAAATGCGCGGAGGAACACAGAGTTTCGGGAGCCGCAGAGCAGCAGCCGAGGAGGAGGACCATTCGGGCGTTGAAAAGGGAGGAGGTTGACTGATCCTCTCGGATCAGCTCACTGGCTCACGTGGTCGTGAGCCGTGCGATAAGGCTCAGGGAGCCTGCAGGTCGGGGGTTCAAATCCCGCCGACTCCCCCCTTAAGGTATAATTTTTTTTGCAAAGTTTTTTTTTAATTATTATTTTTTTAATTAAAATTTTTAATTTTAATTTATTTTTTATAGTTTTTAAACTTTATAAATTAAAATTTAATTTTAATTTATTTTTTTATAAGTTTTAAAACTATATAAATTAAAATTATTTATTTTAATTTTAAATAAATAATAATTATTAAAAATGCTTTGTTAAAGAAATTTTTTTAAGGGGGGATATTTTTTCAAAAAATCAAAGGGGGATAGTGAGTAATTTTCTGAAAAGACAATTTGGCGAATTGTAAAAGGTGCATTTTTAGTCGTGGACCGACACCTTGTGGGTTATTCCTGTGGGCATTTTTTTTGTTGTATGTTGCATATTTCATTTTTGCACTATAACATTAAAAATTAAAATCAAAACACTCCCTAAGTCCCCGGAATAATTAAAACCCATCCGTGCAATTTATTGCACTGCAGCGTTCAGTAAAGCTTTCGTGATTTGGCTACTGTATCCGCCACCTAATATAGCTGCTACAACGACGTCTGAGCTTGTTCTCTATAAATCTTCGGGAGAGGATAAGTTTGCCATTTTTGCATTTTTTTACTCCATCCACTACCCTTTATCGCACTTGTGTTTAGGCGTAAATCCTGACGAAGTATTCTTCATAGTGTTTAGGGGAAGTTACGCCCCATGCATGAGAAGAATCTTCTATGGTAGGTGCCATCAACAAGGCGATTCCCTTTTAGCACCGCTTATGTTCCACGTATCGTATGATCTCTAAAACTCACCTATAGTCTCCCTCACATAAGGGCGGGTGATTTTTGTTGATCTTTCTAAATACCTATAGTTTCCCTCACGTAAGGGCGGGTATTTTGTATGGTATATTGGCCTAGAAAAAGGTATATCGAAAGGGGGACCAATTGGTGATATAAGGAACCTTCACTATGGCCGTTGTTGCAAAGTTGATGACTGATCCACATCAGTTATTGAAAGGTCCAAATTATACACCATGGAAACATAAGATGAAGGCAATTCTCCAAATGGAAGATTTGTGGGATATTGTTACTGGAGTAGCAACTAGGCCTTCACCAACAGCAGGATCCACAGGTCCTTCCGCAGATCAGATAGCTTTTGACAAGAAAGACAGTAGAGCAAAGGTGCTCATTTTGTTTGTTGTTTCAGATGAAGTGCAACCTCATATAGCTGACAAAGCAAGTGGTAAAGAGGCATGGGATGCCCTTAGAACCATCTATGAGGGAAAGAATGATTCCACCATTCTTCATCTTCAACAACAACTTCATAACCTGAGTTTGAGACAGGGTGAAACAGTTGAACTCTTTCTATGCAGAGTGTCTGAGTTGAAAGAGAAATTGAATTCTTTGGGAGATACTGTGGACGAAAAGCTTCTCATTTCACTTGTGATGAGAGCTTTACCTTCTTCATTTGATATGTTGATAACCTCCATCCAGGTGTCTCAACGACAAATTACCTACATCGAGTTGGTCAATCTGCTTCAACAACAGGAGGCACGCCAACTTCACAAGGATGATTCTTCCAATACAGCCCTATACACCAACAGGAGTGGTTCTAGGAAGAAAGGTAATGGGAAAAAAGGAGGCAACTTTCGGAAAGGAGGAAATTCTCAACAAGATACGAAAGGAAAAGGCAAACAACCTCAATAGAAGAAGAGGTGGTGCAAGATCTGTGAGAAAGACAACCATGACACCAACAGGTGTTGGCATAAGAACAAGCAGAAAGGCCAAAACAAACCACAAAATAAAAACAAGCAACCCTAGGTGAATGTTGTTGTTGAAGAATATGACTCAGATTCTGAATGGGCACACAAGGTGCTCATGACTACCACAGATTCCACACAGAGGGATCATGTTTGGTATGTCGATTCTGGAGCTAGAAAACATATGACTGGCGATAGATCGTGGTTTGAATCATTTGTGGCCAAAGAGGGCAAACCTGTCACCATTGCTGATGATAAAACCTACAGGGTTTAGGGAGAGGGTACAGTTTCAGTCACTCTTCCTGATGGCAAGTGTCAGATTGACAAAGTCCTCTATGTTCCGGGATTGGCTAACAATTTGTTGTCAGTCACACAAATCCTGGATAGAAATATGGTTGTCAACTTTCATGTTGAGAATGGAAAGAAGTGTTGTACCATTACCAGGAAGGGTAAGCAGATTGCAACAGCTTCATATAAGCACGACTTATTTGCACTAGATGCTATCTCTACTCCACATGTTGCCATGACTGTCTCTACCAAGGAGGCAACTTCCCTATGGCACAAGAGATATGGGCATCTTAGTTCTGGCTACTTACTTGAGCTCAGTAAGTATGAGATGGTAAAGGGTCTTCCTTCCCTTTCTGCCACATTGCCAGTGTGCTCTAACTTCTTGGCAGGAAAGCAGCATAGAGTACCATTTGAGAAGAGCTCTACAAGAGCACGAAAACCTCTAGAGTTAATTCACACCGATCTATGCGGTCCTTTCACACCCAACAGTTGTGGAGGGAAGAGGTACTTTCAGTTATTCATAGATGACTACTCACGAAAGATGTGGGTTTTCTTTCTCCAACTAAAATCTGAAGCTTTTGCATTCTTCCAGCAGTTCAAGAAATCCGTTGAGAAGGAGTCAGGAGCTTCTATTAAAACCCTCCACTCAGATCGAGGGGGAGAGTTTACCTCTAATGAATTTTTTGCATTCCTAGATAAGCATGGGATCAAGAGACAGTTAACAACTGCCTATACTCCTCAAAAAAATGGAGTTGCTGAGAGAAGGAACCGTTCTATCATGGAAATGGTTCGTTGTATGCTCACAGGAGCTACTCTTGGGCAACAATATTTGGCAGAAGCTGTCACCACTGCAATGTATCTGTTGAATAGGGCACCCACAAATGCCCTAAAAGGAATGACTCCATAGGAAGCATGGAGTGGTCGAAAACCCTCCATATCTCATCTACGTATTTTTGGATGTCACGCTTTCATGCACATACCGAAAGAGAAAAGGAAGAAGCTAGATGAGAAAACACTGAGATGTATTTTTCTTGGTTATTCTGAGCACTCTAAAGGATATCGGTTGATAGATCCTTTGACCAAGAAAATTCATATCAGCAGAGATGTTGTCTTTGATGAAGCTTTCACATCACAGAGCACATCTAAAGTACACCAAGATATTGTGGAATCTAAGGAAGAGAAGATTCCTTCATCAACACAGACAAGAGGTCCTTCTACATCTTCTTCAACTCCATCGAAGAAGAATCCTAAATGGTGTACAAATACAATCAGAGATGCAAATTTATCCACTCCTCCCAATTTGAATTTGGATAGACCTCGTACACACAGTATGGCTCAAAAGGAGAAAGAAGCCAAAGAAACTGGTGAGGTTGATGATCTTTGTCAATATTTTGAGGAACTTTCTGTAACTCCAAGTACAGAAGTAGAGGATATGGATATTGATGATGACAGGGCATTCATGTCTACCATAGATGATCTTGAACCTGCATCAGTGCAAGATGCTCTTAGTGAGCCTCAGTGGAAGGCCTCTATGGATACAGAGTATGAGTCTTTGATGAAAAATAAAACTTGGAAGCTTGTTGATCTGCCGCATGGAAAGAAACCCATTGGCTGCAAATGGGTATATAAATTCAAGTACAAGGTAGATGGAACAATTGATAAGCATAAGGCCCGTCTTGTTGCAAAGGGCTATGCTCAAAAGGAAGGCATCGACTACGAGGAAACTTTTGCACCTACTACTCGGATGACCACAATTCGGGTTATGTGTGCTATGGTAGCACAATATGGGTGGAAAGTTCACCAGATGGATGTCAAAAGTGCCTTTCTAAATGGTGATCTCCAAGAAGAAGTCTACATGACTCAGCCTGAAGGATTTGAAGTGGAAGGCCAAGAGCAGAAGGTTTGCAAATTGGTCAAATCCTTATATGGTATGAAACAAGCTCCTCGAGCTTGGTATATAAAAATGGACAATCACCTTATGCAGCATGGATTTAAGAGATGTCCGTCAGATGCAAACCTCTATTTCAAGAAATAGGGTTCTGAGATAGTGTTGCTTGTACTCTATGTGGATGATCTGCTCATTACAGGGAGTTCAAAAACTATGATCTCTACTGTCAAAAGAAACTTGTGCAAATCTTTTGAGATGACAGATCTCTGACTTCTCCATTACTGTCTTGGTCTGGAATTCAGCCAGAAGGAGCACTCCATCAAAGTGTCTCAGAAAAAATATGCCAAGACATTGTTGGAAAAATATCGCATGACTGATTGCAAGCCAATGGCAACTCCGATGGAGAATGGACTTCAGTTATCGTGATATGATGATTCACCTTAGGTAGATGGTACTCTCTATCGACAGTTGATTGGGAGTCTCATATATCTGACCAATACTAGGCCAGATCTCGTATTTGCTGTCAACTATCTTTCGAGGTTCATGCAGGAGCCTAAGACCACTCATTGGAAAGCAACAAAACGTGTTCTTCACTATGTCCGTGGTACTATGGAATATGGCCTAGAATACAAGAGGAACAACAAATTCTTCTTGCAAGGATACACGGACTCCGACTATGCCGGATCATTTGATGATCGCAAGTCAACTTATGGATACATTTTTCATCTGGGATCCGGTCCTATCTCTTGGCATAGCAAGAAGCAATAGGTGGTTGCTATTTCATCAATAGAGGCAGAATATCGCGCCGCATGTGAAGCTATGTGCGAAGTGATATGGTTACGTCGCATTCTGACAAGTATGGGCCATCCATCAAAATCTCCAATACACTTGTTTTGCGACAATCAGGGTGTTCTGAACCTCGTCAAGAATCCAGTCCATCATGAAAGAACAAAGCACATTGACACACAATGTCATTTCATTCGAGATGAAGTTCCAAAGCATCGAATTCAGCTTCAAGACATTCCCACCGATGCTCAAGTTGCATACATTTTCACTAAGGCACTTGGACGTGTCAAATTTGAATTGTTTCGCAGCTCACTTTGTATTGCAAAATAATGTAAGGGGATGTTAGTATAGCTATTAGTTATTACATTACCCAAATAATGTAATAAAGGGGGATGTTAGCATACTTTGTCTATAGTTCATTGCATTTTACAATACCGCCTTGGCGATCTGGCCTACAAGAGAGTCCACATCAGGCTACATAAAAAAAGAATTATTGGGACCCTCCTCATTGGGGTATTCCCATTCAACATAGCCCCTTTCAAGAAGAAGCTTTGCATGTAGATCTCAATGTAAATAGGCAACTGCCTATTGAGGCTAGGTCTGAGTGGCCACAGAGCGATGAAGCGCTAGAGAGGCATAGTATTCATTTGGAGAGACAATGTGGATATGGCATCTCTCCTTTGCCTCCCATCCAAACAGAAAGACAAAATCCAGAGCGCAAGGCTCTTTACACAGGGTGAGCTAACTCCGCCCGCCCCTTTCAAACCCATGAAAGGGAGTACAAGGAAAGCCATCGCATTCCTCAAGGACAACAAACAGCGCGGGAACCTTGCATTTCTACACCTGCTAGGTATCATGATCACACATCGAGGCCAGAACCTCAAGTAAATGTTGCCTACCTCGATAGAGGGAAGCAACCTATTGAAATTTTAGATCATCAAGATCGAGGCAAACACATAGGAAAAGCATTTAATCCTCCTGAGCAAAAGAGGGCAGACCAAGTTGACCCGGCAGTTGCCAGACATGCCGCTCGCCAAGCCCAAATCACGCAGCTTGAGCAAGGTCATCAGGAGTTAGAGTACTTATACCGCTTGAATAAAGAGCGCATGTAGCGCGAAGCGAATGAGTTGCGCTATAAACTACCTGAGAGGGTGCCAACCCCTCACACCCATAGAGAAGAACAATATGAGAGGCACAACCCTTTGATGCAGGACAGGTCTCCATGACCTCATCAAGCTTTGCCTTCGAGACCTTATAGACCCGAGAGGGAGGCCACTCCCCGAAATAATGATGGGTACCCCCAACGGGGACTCAATCAGGGTCATAGGTCTCACCCAAAGACTCCTCAAGAAGTTTATGAGGAGTACGAACTAGAAATAGAGCAGGCCAAAACACCCCATCAAGGCGGGAGGGCTGCCACTCGGCCACCCCCCCATAGGCCTCCAGTCTCCCATAACTCACAACGGGAGCAAACAAAAGAGGAAGAAATAAAATCTTCTGATGCATACAAAGCGCTATTAGAGCGTTTGGAGTCTGTGGAGACAAAAGCTTCTGGGCATCAAAAGCCCACATTACGTCAACTTTGCAGTCACCCCATGCACCCCTCAGTGCCCACACCTCTTTACCCCAAACATTTCAAGTTGCCTCAATTGGCAGTCTTTAAAGGTGAAGAGGACGCACAATAACATGTCACAAGGTTCCTAAGTCAATGCTTCGACATCCAAGATAATGATGCATTGTTGCTTAGAACTTTCATAACCACATTCACAGGCCTTGCCTCGGATTGGTTCACACAATTACCCAAACACAACATAAACAACCTAGATCAATTAGTAGATGCGTTTCTTGAATGCTTTACCTTCAACACAAGGAAGAAGGCATCACTGAGTGATCTGGCCAGCCTCAGGCAATATGAGGAAGAAACAATGGCAGCATACGAGAATCGATGGAGGGCTTTGCTTTCTAAGTTACCCTACCGTCCCCCTATGTCTGATCTCACACAGATGTTTACATGGAGTTGCTTAAAATCAATCTCTGGGCTATTATTGCTGTAGCAATATGACAGTTTAGAAGAAGCTTTGGCGCAAGCCAGAGTTATAGAAGAGATTAAAATAGGCGAAGGCACAATCGCCAAGCCTAAAAAGAAAGAGTGGAATAAAACCACTAAGATTGGGAATACGCAATCACAACCCACTGCAGTTAACCAAGTTGCGATAAATGTTCCCAAGCCTATGCAAGAAATGCAGCCCCAAAAGGCTAATTACCAGGCAGTGCCTCCTAGTTATGAAAAATATAATAAGAAATAGGACCAGAATCAGCAACGTCGCCCTAGGCGACAATTCACCCCATACACGGAGTCTAGGGACTCCTTATTTGACCGCTTGTCAGTGAAAAATTTAGTCACCCTTCCAGAGATCCAAACTATAGACCCTAACTCTCCCAAGCCTAAGGGATACAGAGAGGAATTGTATTGTAGATTCCATAGGAGAAGGGGACATGACTTAAACGGATGCTAGAAATTCAAAGGATTAATCCAAGATTTAATCAAAAATAAAACATTGGCCGTGGACAACCCCATAGCGCCAAATAATCAACAAATGGGGGTATTCAAGGACCCTTTGCCTGCCCATGAGGCACAGGCAAAACCTCTCTAGATTAACGAGGTGCGATAGAATCTTCCCATGCAAGGATTTGTGGGAATGATCAGCATAGTGACAAGGAACAAAAAGTACCCAACAGTTGCCCCCGAGGTAGCTACGAGGGAAGTTTCGACAACATCGCAGCCTCAGCAACGCCCAATGCAGTTGCCTCCGCCTAGACCCGAGGTCACGATACGGACCAAACTCATGCAGAGTTTGCGGACCACATCGGCTAGGCTTTCCATCTATGAGCTTATTCAATAGTCAGCACCTCATAGAGAAGCTCTTATGGAAATTTTAAAAGCCATCGAATTATAGCCTCACGAAGCAAATTCTTTCAACAACTTCGTGGGACATGTGAAACGATGTACGGAGCCGATCATTACCTTTAGAGAGGATGAAGTCAAAACAATATCGAATGACAAGGCAGATCCACCCCTGCACATTGTTGCACGGGTCAACGGGATCCCGTACAAGAGAGTGTTGGTAGATACTGGCTCGTCCAGTAACATCATTACCACTACAGCACTAAAACATTTAAAGTTGCCAACCTCTCATATCACAGCCTCCACGTACACACTACGAGCTTTCAATGATGCAATATGCTCGACAGTCGGCACAGTTGTTCTACCTGTCCAGGTAGGACAAAAGACAATACCAACATTATGCCATGTGTTGGAAGGTGAGATGGCTTACAATATACTTCTAGGGCGGCCTTGGATCAGGGACATGAAGTGTGTCCCTTTGATCGCTCACCAGTGCTTAAAGTATGCTTTTGAAGGAGAAATACATGTAGTCCCGATGGACTTAGAACCCTTCAAGTATTGCAATGCGGTACAACTAATGCCTCAATCAACCCTCCCTTCAACGCATTTGGATTTCCAGTTAAATCCATCTAAACAGGGTCCAATACCGCAGGCACCACTGGTGACCAAAACAGCCAAATCCCAGCCAGGTGAATCCTCATCATCTGCTCCTTCATTACCAATGTCGTCGGTAATGGCTAAACAGAAGGACAAGGGAAAACAAATCATGGAAGAGGCTCAGCCCCTAGAAGAGGGTTTGCCCACAATATCAACGGTATCAACAGAGGAAACACCTAGCACTACGGAAGCTGAGATTCCTAAACCACCAAACATGGAATGGACTCAGGAAGGACTCCCGTTCCCTCCCTCCCAAGCATCAACAATCACTGTTGAAATGGCCAGTACAGGCCTGGGGGAGTACTTAGTGCAGAATGTTGTGGCAACGCCTACAGTAGAATCAGTACAGGATATGGGGAGACCTCGCCTTCCCATAGGAATAGTTGTTCCTCTAGGTCACCCACCCAACCAGATAAATTTTGTGTATGGGGGCCTTGATCATGGTCTTGAACCATGCAAGCAAAAGGAAGCAGACGAAGAGCCTTTTGTTGAAAACATCAACTATCTATCAAACTCGGACTTCGCTCTAAGATATCTCGGCCAATGCAATTGGCATGGATACGAGCTAGGCAGATATGAGCAAGGGATGCGTGTCCTTTGCCAACCAAGATATCAGATGCCATATGATAAGTCGGGAGTAGGGTTCAACCACCCCCTGCCCTTAGACATCTTGGTAGAAAATATGCAAGGCCTAGAAATAGGCAACAAGGGGGGATTGGCACCAGATCTTTATGCCAACCCAAATACAGAATACACATTGGGAGATTACCTCCCATGGTCAACAAACACCCTTGGCAACAGCAGTAATCCCTCTCCTTTGCTAGCGAGAGGTGAAAGTTCGGACATTAATCCTCAAAGAGAACATCAACGATGTCCAAACATATTTTTGAAGCTATTCCCCTTAGAGGTTCCAGTTGAGTCAATACCATGTCAAGAGAATCAGGTCCCTCCACCAAGAGTGGAACAACCGCAATGGGACCAGATTAACTTACTGGAACAAGGAGAACCCTCAATGTTGCAAGTAACAGTTGCTGAAGAAAATGAACATTTTTGGACCTCCAAAAGTGATTCAGAAGATGAGACTGAGATGATCTATCTCAGACATGTGTGATGGAATTATCGCCCTTTAACTCATGAAGACCTAATGGGATAGATGGGCATAAGGTTAGGGCATGAATGGTGGGTAGACCCAGCAAGGTGGGACCAAGTGTTGGATCCATGGCTCCAAATTCAAGATGAGCACCGTCCACCATGAGACCCTATCATGACAACAGTGCCGAGGGAAGACCCTGTCCTCCTATTCGCACATAGGGCCAATCCGTTCGTGTCTGTTCCCCTAGAGCCAGATCCAGAGTATAGGGAGCATCTAGAAGATTCAAGTTATCACACCCACTGTAATGGAGACCAAATTCATTCCATCCACATGATCTCCATTGATTTTACTGCACCCATCTGCAATCCGGCCAATCCAGCACGGTCATTGCATCTAGACATAGATGCCATCGACTGGGATTGTGTCAATTCACCTTTATCACCATCAGAGTATTGGCCTTTCGATGAAATGCCTCATTTTACCCCAAGGACAACTCAGGATATTTTTTAGGCTGAAGAGGAACCCGAGGTTCCCAATGCAGATCTAAATTTAGCTAATGATATCCATTTGATCCCGACTCCACATCAACTGGAGGACGGATCCCACATGTCAGTCGAGGAAATGACTGATGTAGATATAGACACAGATCTAATGAATCCATAGATTCTCAAGCTGGGGGTAAGTCTTTCCCCCGAAGAGCAAGTCGACTACATTGCCCTTCTCAAAGAGAAGAAGGAGGTTTTTGCATGGTTGTACAAAGATATGCCAGGACTAGACCCGCAGCTAGTCACGCATAATTTAACGCTTGATCCGACAATCAAGCCTGTAAAGCAAAAACTACGTAAGATGCACCCAACAGTGGCCTTAATGGTCAAAGACGAATTGCAAAATCTATTGGATGCACAGTTTGTCATCTGCGTGGATTATCCACCATGGCTGTCCAACATGGTTCCCGTCAAGAAGCCCGACGGGAGGATTCACATATGCATCAATTTTTGAGATCTAAACAAAGTGAGTCCTAAGGATGATTTCCCCTTGCCGAGCATTGACGCATTGGTAGACGCTACAACAGGTCACAAAATGCTCTCCCTAATGGATGGTTTCTCAGGATACAATCAAATTCGTATCAATCCTAAAGACCAACTAAAAACGGCATTCACAACGCCTTGGGGGACATTTTTTTATAAGGTCATGCCTTTTGGCCTTAAAAACACTGGCGCTACCTACCAACATGCCATGACATATATCTTCCATGATTACATGCACAAAACTTTGGAAGATTACATGGATGATTTGTTAGCCAAGTCTCTCTTGCGCTCAAATCATATCGATGACTTAAGCAAAATCCTCAATCGCCTCATGGAGCATAAAGTTAGACTAAACCCCAAGAAGTGCGTATTTGGCATCACATCTGGAAAAATCTTGGGTTTCATAGTCTCAAAGCGAGGAATCGAGGTGGACCCAAAGAAAGTCAATGCAATCCTTGAAATGGTTCCCCCAACTACAATCAAGCAGCTCAAAAGTCTGCAGGGAAAGGTCGCATCGATTAAATGCTTCATAGCGCAATTATCTGACAAGTGCCGACCCATGAACAAATTATTGCACAAGGGGGTTACATTTCACTGGGATGATGAGTGCCAGTCAGCCTTTGACGAGATCAAACAATACCTGGTTTCGCCGCCAGTATTGGCACCACCTAGACCAGGAGTGTTGTTCTACTTATACATCTTAGCTACTGAGGTGGCACTGGGCGCCTTGTTAGCCCAGAAGAATGAACTTCACAAGGAATAGGCTACTTACTATCTTAGCCGCACCCTGGTCAGTTATGAACTTAACTATGCATACGTTGAGAAACTCTGCTGGCAGTGGTGTTTGCTACCAAAAAGCTATGCCACTACATGCTCAGCAACACTACGTATGTTGTGTCTAAGGAGAATCCATTGCCATACATGATGAGTCGTACTTATCATAGTAGTCGCATGGCAAAATGGATCATGTTGTTGATGAAATTTGACATAGATTTTATTGGACATAAATCTATCAAAGGATAAGTCATAGCTAATCAACTAGCAAAGGCTCCTCTTGAAGATGATCAACCTCTGGTCATAGAACTACCCGATGATGGGGTCTTCCATGTCTTAGAATCACCAGATTCTGATGAGCCTGAGTCATAGGCCGACATAACCCTATTCTTCAATGGTTCTAAATGTGAACAAGGTGGTGGCACGGGAATTGTATTCTTCACACCGTAGGGTGCTCCAATGCCCTTGTCATTTAAATTAAACTTCCCGTGCACCAACAATAATGCAGAGTATGAAGCCTTGCTCCTAGGTCTTCAGACAACAATTGCCATGAACATCAAAAGACTAAACATCTTTGGTGATTCGCTGTTAATAGTCAATCAAGTCAAAGGGGTATATCAATGCAAATGCCCAGTCCTGTAGGCTTATAAAGCCCTCGTGGATAAATTCCTAGCAAAACTTGAGTGGTATGACATTGAGGCATTCCCTCGATCATCGAATCGTTTTGCGAACACAATGGCCTCTTTGGGGTCACTAATCCCGCAAGACCTTTCTAGTGATATGACAACCATTCAAGTCAAAACCTTATCACAATCTATGATGGGGCGTGCAAGCTCTGACTTGACGCCAGGAATCCACATGATCCAGATTGAACCATCCTCGGATAAGTTCTCTCGAATCCGAGATCGTCTGAAACGCGCCAACTGGGGGTCCTTGTTCTCCCCTACTCCCATTAATAGCAACACAACGCTATTCTTACAAGTTCTATCCCATTCAATGTTTGCTAGGGATGAACTTCAAGAGGTATTGGTTGTTCATACTGTCGAGGTTTCTGATCAAGACTGGTATTTACCCATCAGAGACTACCTCAAGTTAGGTAATCTCCCGCTTGGATTGACCCATGCCGCAAAACGAGCACTCAAGCAGAAAGCGGCTAAGTATGTCTTGATAGGATACATTTTGTATTGTCACAGCTATGAAGGAATCCTCCTTCGTTGCTTGGACCAGCAAGAGTCCATTTGGGCAATCACCCAAGTGCATGATGGTACATGTGGTGGCCACTTTAGTGGTATGGCCATCACAAAGCGTATTCTTTGCATGGGCTATTATTGGCCATCTTTAGAGCGAGATTGTTGCACCTATGTCAAGAAGTGCGTGAAGTGTCAACATCATGCCAATTTGATGCACGTACCTTCTCAGGCCTTGCATACATTCCAGTATTCTTGGCCATTCTCGCAGTGGGGCTTCGATCTAATTGGAAAGATCTCCCATGCATCGTCAGGCCGTCACACGTTTATCATAACGGCCACAGAATATTTTACCAAGTGGGTGGAAGCAATTCCGCTTACCTCTACGACAGGACCCCGCATTGTGGAGTTCATTTTGCATAACATCATATGTCATTTTGGTATTCCATCCAAAATAGTCTCGGATAATGGGACGCATTTCAAGAACAAAGACATGCGTGCTTTGACAACAAAGTACAAGATTCAGCACAACTTTTCAACACCTTATTATTCGTAGGCGAATGGGCAAGTAGAAGTGTCAAACAAAACGCTAATTGCCATCCTTAAAAAGATCATCGTAGACAGTCATAAGGATTGGCACATTCAAATCCCACTTGCCCTATGGGCCTATCGCACTAGCATTCGGACACCCACTAGGGCCACTCCGTTTTTGCTTTTGTACGGCTCCGAGGCAGTCATGCCTCTAGAGTTGGAGATTCCTTCCCTGCACATATCAATGCAAGATTTCATCGACGATGACTTTGCACGGTAGGCCCGGTTAGACCAGCTTACGTTGCTTGACGAACGACGTGTTAATGCTCTCGAGCATTTATGTATTTATCAAGAGCGACTTAAGAAAGCTTACAACATGAAAGTTCACCTGAGGGACTTTCGGGTTGGTGATTTGGTTTTGAAGGAAAACCAACAAAATTCCAGTTTGCCATCCCACCTAAGGGACAAGTTTGCGGAAAATTGGTTAGGTCCATATGTCATTGATAGAAAAATAGGACCCGGGATGTACCGGCTAGCTTCTCTTGATGGTATCAAGGAAATAGAACCCTTGAATATCAGTCATTTGCGACCATTTCATATCTAAGAGAGCCAAAAAGGCTCCAAGGATTCCTAAAAATCGCTTGGTCAATCCCAAAATGCTCCAAGGATTCTTGTAATCGCTTGGTCAATCCCAAAAAGGCTCCAAGGATTCTTGCAATCGCTTGGTCAATCCCAAAATGCTCCAAGGATTTCCACAATCGCTTGGTCAAAAATCAAGAAAATTCAAAAACACCAAAAATCATCAAAAACAACAAAAATTTGCATCTCATTTCTAGGCATACTCAAATTCATCAATAGAGAGTTATTCTCGCACTTCATCTTCATATTCACAAAAATCAATCCATCAAAAATACAAAAATACATAGATGCATTAAAGAATTGCATCCATACATTGCATATTTGTGGTCGTGTAGGTCAAAGGCACCATAGGCTATCATGGTTCTACTAGTCCATCTTGTTCCACACTGTTCCATGTTACAAAAACAACAAAAACACCATGCATTGCTTTTACCATATTAGAGTCAGTGGTCTTCTAATGTATCAAGAGTTTTTCGTGATTCAGTCATCATTTTTCTCTTTAGCCATGTAATGTATCAAGTCAAACAGATTTTATGAAGGTAGAGTTACACTTGAAATACACCTTGTTACGTAACATCCCAACACAAATTAAAACACATAAAAATTCCCAAGTTGTGTGAACGAAAGATGAAACCTATGCAGTAATCTAGGTCACCATAAGCGAAACAGTTATCTTGCTCATCCCCCCTTGTGAATGGTTCCAGAATGCCAAGAATTCACAAAAGGACAAGCTCTTTTCTATCCATTCACCTCCATATACAGTGGTTTTCACCACTACCAAATCCCAATCATAGTTGATTCCCAAAGTTGTAAGGATTTGTACTACACGTCCCTGCCAAGGATGGGTAGTCATCCCCAAAACCTAAAGGGATCAACACCATTCACAAACAAAATTCCAACAAATCATCATCCTAACACTTTCCATTCACCTTTGGTCTCCAAGTTGTAAGGGCTGTGCTCCTGGAATTCGGGTTGGTGATTTTGTGTTATTTGATGGGCTGTGGTCCTGCTTTTTTATTTGATTATATCCGTGTTATTTCATGCATAAATCTAGTTCTGTTTTCATTGCATCTTAGTATTTCTTCCTTCCGGAATCTCATGCTTTCAGGTTGCAAGCTCATATTTGGAGCGTTAGAAATAAGGCTTGCATGTACAAGCCACTTGGCACAAAATATATGTCTCCCAATGTTCAAGCACTCACCTAAAGAGTGTTAAATTCATTTGGAGGGAGTTAATATGTTTTGGAGGTTACCACCAACCTCATAATTACTGAAGGAATGTTAACGCTTCATGTGATACTTGTCACGAGGCTCATCTTACTTAAGATACCAATATTGGGGAATGAAAGATACAGTAGTGTGAAGTAGAACACAACAAATACAATCAAGAGAGTAGTCAAATGAAGTTAAATAATTGAGGATAAAATTACTATTTCAAGCCATACACCATTCAATGATGTAATAAAGACATTTAATACACTATCATAAAACTAGTGAACAACACTTGCATTTGGAGAATCCTTGTAAGGCATATCCTAAGATATATTTCGATACCAGTTTCAAAGGAAAAGGATTTCCAATCAAGTAATGAATCAGCATCGGTCAAAGAGGTCTCTAAATTCCTATGAGCACTACACAAAACGTAGCAATAAATCTACTGATGCATAGCATTAAAAGACTATTGAGGTAAAGGTTGATCTTTTAAGCTTGATTTTAATATAAGGTTTTTGGAGTTATAAGGGAACATTTAATCTTTGATTGCAATATTTATAATTACAGATTTATGAAGCAAGCATACTTTCAATTTGTTAATATTTGCAAAAAGTTATCAAGGAGAAATAAGGATTATTATTAAAATTTAAATTACTTGCAAATATTAATTTCTAATTTTTCCAAATTTGGGAGTTATAAGGAATACAACATCAAACATAGGAATTGAAAATTATAAAATATTACAATCAACCAAAAAGGGGTATTTAAAGAGGTTATTAAATTTTTCAAAGGTTGATATTTTTATAATAGTGTTGTCTCAAAACACTTAAAGGAAGAAAAATAAATCAAACTTCAAAAACCTCTTCAAAGAATTGAAAATGGTGCTTAGTTCAATAGGAGTAATAAGGAGATAGAAAAGGATACCCCTACCTCCTTGGGTCTTACCCGAAAGTGGCATCCCTTTTGGTATGTTTTCCACAAAAAAAAATAAAAATAAATAAGGAGATAGAAAAGTTGTTCTTTGTATTTACAAAATCAACTTAATATTGAACTATAATTTACAAAAGCACTGTATTTATCATATATCCTATCCAAAACATCCTAGGGAGTCATAAGGCATTCTACAAAACTTGGTAATATTAGCATCCATAAAAAATATTAAGTTCTAAATTTATTGGATATATGTAAGCTTGCTATAAAACCTAAAAACTTATTAGGTTTGTGGACTCTCATCTTTAGGGAGATATAAGGAAGTCTACATAACCTAAGGGTTAACAAAGTTTTTATCAAATCAAGCTTTTATATATTCTAAGGGTTACATATACCTTAATATTGGAAGCCATAAGATAAAAATATTTCTATATCTTAAACTAAGGGAGTCATAAGGATGTCTACTTCAAATAACTCATCAAGCATTAACAGAAATAATCCCTTAATAAAATCCAATGCCATAAAAATCGGGATCATGAATCTTCTCGTAAAATCTGAAGGACGATGAGACCTACCTTCAAAAATATTTCATAGTGAAGCATTAGACAATAATTTTGACTCTATGGAATGCTATATTCAAGTACGTATCAATGAAGCAATTACCAATAAGAAAAATGATATTTCACTTACATGGTATTGCTCACACAAACATTACAAATATGAGAATTTAGAACAAAAGATATTGATAGAACTACTATAAAATAAAACATAATTAAGTGAATCATATTTTGAATAGATTTTTTAATCTTCATGCAACATTGATGCTTAATGTTCTACTAATTCAAAATCTTATCATGATTCTCTAAGTGGTTTATAATATTTTATAAAAAGTAAAAATAGAGAAGGAAAAATATCTCAACAGAAACCAAGTTGCAGTACAACCACCTATGAAACCACAAAGATTGGATTCAAAGGTAAATTTAAAACCAAATAAGAAGATGAAGGAGGAATATAGTAAAAATAATTGAGGAACCTACAACATCAACTTAGTTTGCATCAACTGAATAAATAAGCTACTAAATGAATATGATCACAGTAAGCAATGAAGGAGAATACAAGAATATCCATATTGAATACTAATGTCTTCAGTACCCAAATAATGTAATAAAGGGGGATGTTAGAGTTAGAGTCAATTACATCCTTTGGATCATGTAAATGTACCTTCCTAGGTACATACTTAGGACATTATATTAATTTAGGGGGAAGTTATCTAGTTAATTTATGCAATGTAATAAATGCACAAGTTCCAACATGCAAGTTGTAAATATGCAAGGTATCCCTTGCATAGTTAGGTAGAGTGTTGGCCAAGGAATCTATCTTTATTTATAAAAGGATATCATTGTAAGAGTTTGAAAATTAATTCAGTAGGTAGTAATAGTACTGTATGACTCCATTAGTGATGGAGTACATTATAGTCCTGTAGCATATTCTACGAAGTGTCCATTTTCTCCTTAGCAATATTGTATTCATTTCCATAATTTTTATTTTTAGAATATTTTTGCAATCTTGTAAATTTAATTTCTCTTATATTTTTGCATACTGTGATTGTCATCTCCTATTGCAATCTACCTCAAAAGCTAACATGTGTAGATAAGATTTATGATTTTCACCAATGTTCAAGTGTTATTTTCTACGAAAAACTTAACTACGTAGGTGAATTGTTTGCTTCTTATCAATATTTAAATACCATTCTCTATGAAAAACTTGACTGTAGAGATAAGATTTAGGATTTTCACCAATGTTCAAGTGCCATTATATTTGAAAAAATTGACTATGTAGGTGAATTTTTTGCTTCTTATCAATGTTCAATTTCCATTCTCTATGAAACACTTGATTATGTAGATAAGATTTAGGATTTTCACCAATGTTCAAGTGCCATTTTCTATGAAACACTTGAATGTGTAGGTGAATTTTTTGCTTCTTATCAATGTTCAAATGTCAATATTTATGAAACATTTGACTGTGTAGATAATATACTTGACTTTTCATCAATGTTTAAGTGTCACACTTTATGAAAAACTTAACTGCATAGATGAAACTATTTGATTCTACAAGTATTTTGCAAAGATTTGAAGTTATGTTTGATGAGCGAATGCTTTTGATGTCTTGCAATATTTTTTAATGATTGCAAAAGTTTTTGCAAAGCGATGAAATGCTTTTGTGATGCTTTTATGGTTGATTTTGTGCTTTTTGCAAAGGTCTTGCAAAATGCTTTTGTGATTGATTTCATGCTCTTTGAAAATATTTTACAAAGTACTAAAATATTTTTGTAGTTGTTTTTGTGATCTTTGCAAATATTTTGCAAAGTAATGAAATGCTTTTGTAGTAAGGTAATTTTGTTATTGCAAAATATTTTGTAATATGATGTTATGGTGATATTGATGCTTGCAAGGTTTTTGCAAGACATCAAGATGATGTTTGTAATGCAATGTTATTGATATTGTAATGTTTGCAAAAGGATTTTACAAGGTACTAAAATGATGATTTGTGAATGGTTTGCAATGTAATATTCGGATGATTGCAAAATATTTTATAAATGTAATGATTTCAATATTTTCAAAAAGGCTTGTAGGATGATTTTGTATCATTCTTTGCTTTCATTATTTGAAAGAAAATTATTTTGATGACTTGATATTGTTGAATTTCTTAACACATGAGAGAGGGTAACAAGAGTATAAAAGTATGTTACCTAATGTATATGCAAATATTTATAAGTATGTGAGGAATTAGACTTAATACTCATTGCCACCTATGATGTGTTGAAATATTTGAGGATTTTGTATTGCAAAAAAAATATTTTATACTAAGGGTAACTCTCTCATATGGACAATCCAATAGAAGAAGCCCTTCTCCTTTTATTGGAGTGTGTACAAAGAAATGCATATGCGTAGAGCATGGGAAAAAGGAATCCCATTATCTAAGAGGTCCATGTGATAGTATTTCCCTTAGTATGAAGGATCCTAATGTATGGATGAGTAGATAACATCCATACTAGTTTACAAACCATTAGGAGGTACAAGGATATAATAATCAATTGCTTGATACGGTCATAAATGATTATGGTTTTGTGAAGTATTGATTACCAAATCCCAATATTCCTGAAGGACCCATTAGTTAGTCTGGATGTTTTATTTTTGAAGAGAATGAATGATAGCTTGCTGTCACACATCAATATGAAGGGATTTATCTATCTATTGACTAACATTTTGTACAAATGGATAGAGAATATCTAGCATTCTTGATGAGTGATCATTTTAAGATTAGATGTTTATTGCGTATTTGCATAATGAGCCAATTAAAAATAAAATTTTGTTGATCCAATAACTTATTAAGAAAATAGTTGATGAAGAGAATATGATTTGCATATGTTCGATTTTTGTAGAGGATCAGGAAACTACAAGGACAATTTAGATTCATTATCTTGTAAAGCATGCAAATGATTGTATGCTCATAAGGCATTGGATCCATGTAGCCTTCTAGTCCAATAGACCTATTTGAATAATATCTTGTGAAATATTTTGATTTTATTTTGATAGAATGCCAATGAAATGAACTAGGAATATGAGGATAATATCAATTCAGTACCTTGTAAGATATACAAATGATTATAGATATACAATATATTGGAATGATATAGTCTTTGAAAACCTCGTGGACTATCGAAGGTAATAAATGAGATTTATAAAATGTAATAGTGTTTTGATGCAATAAATCAAAGATAAAGTAAAGATAGCATTGATCCATTGCCTAATGATATTTGTAAGAAATTACAAACCTATGAGATATTTGATCAATGAAATATTATAATCCTTGTGACTTATTGGAGAGGTAGCATGTGAGAATTTAATTTATGTTTGATTGTATACTAAAATAGTATGTCAAATGGGGAAGAGTACCCAAAATCATAAGTTATTATATAAATTTGAAAAGTAATTGTTAATCCATAGGAGAATGGATGATTAGGGGCTTCTTAGCCCGTACGACCAACCAAATAAGTAAGCTAGTGGTGACATATTAAGAATGATTTTGTGAACTCAGATGATAGGCCAATCGAGGAAGATAACCCCATTCAACCAGTGACTAATGAAATACATAAATGATTATGAATTCATGAGATATTAGTTAAATGTTTTTCCCCATCCCTAAATGGCATATCAAATGAGTTGTGTTTGAAGCATATGATGAGTAGATGTCACAACATATTCAATAGACATATCTTAAATTTCTCTTATACAATATTTCGTTTTGCAAGAAAGGTTGCAAAAATTCATAGGCATATTGTAGAAGAGAAAAAGGTGTCCTTGAGGAGTCTATTAAATAATCATGAATATTGATTGAAAAATACTCTTTTGTTGAAAGATATTGAAGATATATGTATTATTGATAATATTGTTGTAAAATGTTGTTGATATTAGTGATGTGACTGTGTGCAAAATAGAGGAAAGTAAGTTACATGTGTTGCTTATTTCAAAGATAAATAAGAAGTATGATGTATGGGATAGAGGATGACAGGAGTAATTGATTGTTGTTTATTATCAAATACCCCAAGGTTGGGATAGAAGAAAGGGAAAATGTCAGATCATCAAGGATGTGGATAATCACATCATACATTACTTAACCCAATATATGGAGAAGAAGAGAATATGTATGATAGTAGGGAAGTGATATATAGAAGAATATTTTCTCTTTGAAGATAAGATTTTTGGACTGAGAGAGTTTATGTTGGCAATTTTGGGCACTTTGGGTACATTGCCTTTGCTCAAATGTATAAGTTGTCATTGATGTCAAAAGGCATTTTTGTTGATATCAAAAGAGTGTGATGTCAAGAATATCTTGAGAAGCTTCTTTATGTTAAAGGGTTTTTATTAAAACCATGGTGACAAGGCTAAAGGTTTTTCTTAAAACCATTTGGACTCATTAAGGGTTTTTATTAAAACCAAGCTTAACTTAATGCAAAGGTCCATGTTTATTATTAATAATTAAATTAACTCAAACCTTTGTCAAAGGTCCAAGCTTAATTTATTATTAATAAAATAATAATAATTATTTTAATTATTATTAAAGGGTCTTTCAAACCTTAAGCGATGAAAGAAAAAAGAATTCTTTCACCAATATGTTGCCATCGTTGGAGGAGCGCCGACGTCAAATAGTTAAGGAAGAATGGCTATATAAGTGGGGATGATTTTCTAAAGTGAGTACCTCCAATTATTATTAACATCTGCGATTTGTGGTTACTCTATATTTTTTGATTTGCACTTGGCATCTATGATTTGCACTTGCTCTGTTTCGTTCGATTTGTGCTTGGCGTCTGCAATTTACACTTGCTCTGTTTCATTCGATTTGCACTTGGCGTCTGCAATTTGCATTTGCTCCTTACCTTTCGAAAAACACTTGGTGTCTTCGAGTTGAGCTTGCTCTATGTCTTCGAATATCCGATTGACTTCTTTACCGTGCTTGGCATACTCGAATTTAAGCTTGGGCTGCATCCTTACTTTTTGTGTGATGGCAGTGGATTGGCAATTGCTCCTGAACTGCATTTTTCAGACTGTGCTGTGAGATGACTAATGCAAGCATTCAGTGACTTACGTCTTGGACAGCGCTCACCAGTTTGCATGTGGTTTGTGGAAGACGTTTACATTTTCTAGATTCTTGGCATCAAAGGAAGATAAAAGAGAGGGCAGCACTGTAGTATTTCATTGGGCACTTGTGACCCAATGGCGGTGGCGTTTAAGGAAAGCTCTAGAAGGCAGAGGTGCCGAGTTCGATTCTCGTCGTTGGATTTTTCTTTTGGTCATGGTGTGCAAAGGATAGTGGCTGTGAATGCGCGGGAGGTATAAGGTTAAGGTATCATATTTGTTTTGACATTGTTTTATTGATGTTTAATGTTTATGTGGATTAATAAGGTGTAAAGAGGTTTTACTTTGTATATATATTGTACTTTGGTGGTTTTTACTAAGTTGGAGAAATAAGGTGTTATTTTGGATCTTTATTATTGTGTATTATTGTATAGTTGCTAACTCTAATTAGTGGCAAATTGAGAGTTTGTGTTGTGACAGATTTTGAGTTCTCCTTCTTCATCAAAGTAAAGGTATGGGCAACATCTTCCATGTATGTTGTTTATGGTATATTTTCTGAAATTGAGTTTGGAGTGAAAAGGTTGTCTACTAGGTATTCTTTGGTGTGAATCTTATTTTCTGGATATTAAAGATTGTTTATGCATTAAAGTTATTGTTGAATTTTTGGGTGAATGCATAATTTTGGTTGAGGAAGAGGAAGCATTTTTGCAATAGGGTTTATGTTAGTAAGTCTTGCTACTTGTTTTGAGATGATGAAACCCTAGTTGTTGGTGAAAAGAATATAAGTATCATTTTTATATGAGATATTGCATGGTTGGCAATTGTTGGGTTGTGTTTCATATTCTTGAGAAAAGCATACTACATCTATCTTATTCTTTTGAGTTTGAGATTGAGATTGGGAGTTAAGTATAGAACATATTGGGTCTCTAACAATTCTCTTTATGTTTCTATGAGATTTGAGATTGAGATTGGGAGTTAAGTATAGAACATATTGGGTCTCTAAAAATTCTCTTTATGTTTCTATGAGATTTGAGATTGAGATTGGGAGTTAAGTATAGAACATATTGGGTCTCTAACAATTCTCTTTATGTTTCTATGAGATTTGAGATTGAGATTGGGAGTTAAGTATAGAACATATTGAGTCTCTAACAATTATCTTTATGCTTCTATGAGATTTATGAATCACATTGGGTCTCTAACAATTCTCTTTGTGGGTTCATGCTAAGCAAGTTTTTCTTGGTGAGCTTGCTGAGGTTTTGGACAGGTTCCGGTGGGGACTTGTGAGCAGGTTTTGGACGAGGTTCCAGTGGGGACTTGTGAGCAGATTTGGATAGGTCCTAGCAGAGGACTTGTGAGCTGAATTTTTGAGAGTTCTATCAGAGAACTTGAGGACAAAGGTGCTTTGGTTCTTTGAGAAGAACCTAAGGATAGATTTGGCAAGTATTTGAGAAGGCTTGTGTGTAGAAGATTGATTTGTTCAAAGAGTTGGACAGATCTGACAAACAGAGGAAGACTTGTACTAGACCGATTGATTGTGTTGGTATAGGTAGCTGGGCTACTATGGACATGATCATAGAAGGCAGAGGTCTCTTAGGCTAAGAATTGAGGACAGGAGGTCTTTGGTGGAAAGGAGTTCCACGTGCTGGCAAGAGGTAGAGGCAGTTGATATTCTAAGGGATCATTTCCAGATCAGAGGGGAAGGTATCTCCTTTCAGTAGAGGCTCATAAATTCAGATTGGGGGAAGGTGTCTCCCTTGAGCCGAGGCTCATAAACATTGTAATTGTGAAGGTTTCCCAAAAAACTTTGAGATAACTTTTAGATAAAAGTTTTGTGGACGTAGCCCAGGCTTTCTAGGTGAACCACATTAAAATTGGTGTCACTTTGTGGATGATATTGTGCATGGTTTGGATATTGCTTTGGGTATATTGCTTTACTGTATTGAAGTATAAAGGAATAAGTAAAAAGAGGTCTTATACTTTTCACCCCCCTCTTAGTATAAGCTTGTGTTCTTCAATTGGTATTAGAGTCGGTGCCTTCGAAAATTTTAACAGCTTGAAGGAAAAGCTAGTAAAGAACACAATGGATCATTCAAGTGGCAATGCAGCACCTATTCTTGATGGGTCAGATTTTGGTCTTTGGAGTGCAAGGATGAAGGTTCATCTAATAGCACTTGGGAATGAGTTTTGGGAAGTAATTGAAGATGAGTACACTATTCCTGAACATGGTCCTAATACCAAAGAAGAAAGACTCCTACATCACAGCAATTCAAAAGCAATGAATGCAATCCTGAAAGGCTTACAAAAAGTAGATCTCGCCAAAGTAATTCACTGCAATACAGCTAGTGAAATGTGGAATCAGTTGAAGGTGGTTCATATAGGTGATACAAATGTCAGAAAGGCAAATTTGAGACACTTCAAAGGTATGTTTGAACAACTCAAGATGAATGATGATGAAAATATTAGTGACTACATGCTTCGTATGGATGAGGTTGTTAACTCCATGAAAGACCTAGGTCTTGAGCTTGCTGAAAATGATGTTTGTGATAATATTTTAAGATCTCTTCCTAATAGATTTAGTGAAAATATTTTTGCTATTGATGAAGCTAAAGATTTGGATAAGTTGAAAAAGGATGAGCTCCATAGTATACTTGCAGCATTTGAGTTGAGAACTCAAGTGAAGGTTGATGTCAAGAAGGAGGCAGCTTTCAAGGCTACCAAGAAATCCAAAGGTAAACAACCTCAAGAGAGTGATGAGTCTTCTAGTGATGAAGAGGCATATTACAGCAAGAAAGGCAAGTTCTCTAGAAAGCACAAAAATATGAAAAACATAAGATGTTTCAATTGTGGAAAGTTTGTTCATTATGCTACTAACTATACTGTTGCTAAGGATGAAAGTGATGATGATAAACAGGACTGTAAGAGTAAGGATTCTGAAAAGCACAAGCATCATAGGAAAAACAAAGATGAGCACAACAATCAAGGAAAGAGGTATTCTCACAAACACAAGAAGAGTTTCTACCTAGACAAAGCAAGTAAGTGTTCTAGTAGTGATAGTGAAAGTTCTTCAAGTGATAATGAAAATGAGATGTTGTTCATATCAAGAAAAGAGGAAGAACCAAAACATAGATTCATTATCATGAAATGTCTTAGATGTGGAAATTTTTGTCACCTTGAGGATGATTGCACAAATAATGATTTTATTTCTAGTATGTATGAGGATGCTTCAGAAAACTATAAAGAAGATGCATGTATGGTTTTTGAAAAGGGTAGCACCTCTAGTGATAAGAAATTTGAAAAAGGCTTTGATGATTCTAATAGCAAACATATAGAGGAAGGTGAAGTAGATCTTAAAGGTGAACTTATTAGTGCTCTTAGTGCTTTGAAAAAGGAAAGAAAGAAGAATGCTAGACTCAAGGATAAGTTGGATGAATGTTGTATGGAGAGAGATGATCTTATAGAAAGTCTTGACTTCTCTATAGCTAAGACACAAGAACTCAAGGATGAGTTAGAGTCTAAGGTTCTTGAGTATAGTGAGTTAGAAAAGAAAATGGCTTCTTTGAAAGAGGAAACTAAAGAGTACAAGGATAAGCTTCACAGGTTTCAAGATAGCTCCAAAAGGGTTAAGTCTCTCATCAAAGGTCAAAGAAAGACAACAGATAAAACAAGCGTTGGTTTTGTTAAGCATCACAAAGAACAAGTTGGAGAGTCTAGTAAAAGACTCCAAAAGGAAGAGAGTTTTGATGAGGAAAGTATTTCAGATCATGAGTCCTTGAATGATAGATGCACAGAAATAGAAACCAGAATTCAGAATGAGAAGAAGAAGTTTTCAGAACCTAAGAGGTCAAATAAAAGAAAGTTTCAAAGCAGATGTTTTGCTTGTCACAGGTTTGGTCACATAGCTTCACATTGCATGGCTCAAGTGAAAAAGGTAAATGACAGTTTCAGAGGTGGTAATTTCTTTCAAGGGTATTGCTACTCTTGTCAACAGTTTGGGCACAAGGTAGTTTATTGCAAGGAAAATATCAGGAATAGGTTTGATCAGAATAGGTTTGGTCAGAACAAGTTTGGTCAGAATAGGTTTGGTCAGAACTGGTGGATTCAAATAATAGGTATGCCTAAAATAAATAACATTGTTACTTGTTATAAGTGCAACAATGAAGGTCACACAATCAGACAGTGTAGAGTTGAAATTCCAGAATACAGGAACAGGAACAGTGGCATGATCAGGTCCAAGGATCAAGGCATGGATAAAAATAGGGATGAGAACAAGAACAAGAACAGTGATAGGAACAGGAATATGGACAAAGAATTCAAGAGAAGGCATGGCAAGGAAGTTATAGATGCTGATGATGATCAGTGCCTAATGGGAGTTTTACTCCCACCCCAGAATTAATAACCTCATTAGGATGTGGGGGAGGGACTAAGCTAAGAGGCTAATTCATAGTCTCGAGCCCTAAAGGTGGCCCTTTGCCATTGATGACAAAGGGGGAGAGATATGAGTAAGGGGGAGAACTTCAAAGTAAAGAGGAAAGCTTCAAGTCAGGGGGAGAAAAACTTCAAAGGAAGATTCTCAGTTGTTAGCACAGTTGGTTTCAGTTTTGGCTCTTGAGAAGTGTTTTCAGTAAAGGTTTGCCATCAATGACAAAGGGGGAGATTGTTGGCAATTTTGGGCACTTTGGGTACATTGCCTTTGCTCAAATTTATAAGTTGTCATTGATTTCAAAAGGCATTTTTGTTGATATCAAAAGAGTGTGATGTCAAGAATATCTTGAGAAGCTTCTTTATGTTAAAGGGTTTTTATTAAAACCATGGTGACAAGGCTAAAGGTTTTTCTTAAAACCATTTGGACTCATTAAGGGTTTTTATTAAAACCAAGCTTAACTTAATGCAAAGGTCCATGTTTATTATTAATAATTAAATTAACTCAAACCTTTGTCAAAGGTCCAAGTTTAATTTATTATTAATAAAATAATAATAATTATTTTAATTATTATTAAATGGTCTTTCAACCCTTAAGCGACGGAAGAAAAAAGAATTCTTTCGCCGATATGTTGCCATCATTGGAGGAGCGCCGACGTCAAACAGTAAAGGAAGAATGGCTATATAAGTGGGGATGATTTTCTAAAGTGAGTACCTCCAATTATTATTGACATCTGCAATTTGTGGTTACTCTGTATTTTTTTATTTGCGCTTGGCATCTATGATTTGCACTTGCTCTATTTCGTTCGATTTGCGTTTGGCATCTGCAATTTGCATTTGCTCTGTTTAGTTCGATTTGCGCTTGGTATCTGCGATTTGCATTTGCTCCTTACCTTTTGAACAGCACTTTGTGTCTTCAAGTTGAGCTTGCTCTGTCTTCGAATCTTTGATTGACTTCTTTACCGTGCTTGGCATACTCAGATTTGAGCTTGGGATGCATCCTTACTTTTTGTGTGATGGCAGTGGATTGGCAATTGCTCCTGAACTGTGTTTTTCAGACTGTGTTGTGAGATGACTAATGCAAGCATTCAGTGACTTACGTCTTGGACAGCACTCACCAGTTTGCATGTGGTTTGTGGAAGACGTTTACGTTTTCCAGATTCTTGGCGTCAAAGGAAGATAAAAGATAGGGCAGCGCTGTAGTATTTCATTGTGCACTTGTGACCCAACGGTGGTGGCATTTAAGCGAAAGTGCTAGAAGGTAGAGGTGCTGAGTTTGATTCTCTTCATTGGATTTTTCTTTTGGTTGCGGTGTGCAAAGGATAGTGGTTGTGAATGCGCGGGAGGTATAAGGTTAAGGTATCATATTTGTTTTGACATTTTTTTATTGATGTTTAATGTTTATGTGGAGTAATAAGGTGTAAAGAGGTTTTACTTTGTATATATATTGTACTTTGGTGGTTTTTACTAAGTTGGAGAAATAAGGTGTTATTTTGGATCTTTATTATTGTGTATTATTGTATAGTTGCTAACTCTAATTAGTGGCAAATTGAGAGTTTGTGTTGTGATAGATTTTGAGTTCTCCTTCTTCATCAAAGTAAAGGTATGGGCAACATCTTCCATGTATGTTGTTTATGGTATATTTTCTGAAATTGAGTTTGGAGTGAAAAGGTTGTCTACTAGGTATTCTTTGGTGTGAATCTTATTTTCTGGATATTAAATATTGTTTATGCATTAAAGTTATTGTTGAATTTTTGGGTGAATGCATAATTCTGGTTGAGGAAGAGGAAGCATTTTTGCAATAGGGTTTATGTTAGTAAGTCTTGCTACTTGCTTTGAGATGATGAAACCCTAGATGTTGGTGAAAAGAATATAAGTATCATTGTTATATGAGATATTACATGGTTGGCAATTGTTGGGTTGTGTTTCATATTCTTGAGGAAAGCATACTACATCTATCTTATTCTTTTCAGTTTGAGATTGAGTTGAGATTGATATTGGGAGTTAAGTATAGAACATATTGGGTCTCTAACAATTCTCTTTATGTTTCTATGAGATTTGAGATTGAGATTGGGAGTTAAGTATAGAACATATTGGGTCTCTAACAATTCTCTTTATGTTTCTATGAGATTTGAGATTGAGATTGGGAGTTAAGTATAGAACATATTGAGTCTCTAAAAATTATCTTTATGATTCTATGATATTTATGAATCACATTGGGTCTCTAACAATTCTCTTTGTGGGTTCATGCTAAGCAAGTTTTTCTTGGTGAGCTTGCTGAGGTTTTGGACAGGTTTCGATGGGGACTTGTGAGCAGGTTTTGGACAGGTTCCAGTGGGGACTTGTGAGTAGATTTTGACAGGTCCTAGAAGAGGAATTATGAGCTGAGTTTTTGAGAGTTCTATCAGAGAACTTGAGGACAGAGGTGCTTTGGTTCTTTGAGAAGAACCTGAGGACAGATTTGGCAAGTCTTTGAGAAGGCTTATGTGCAGAGGATTGATTTGTTCAAAGAGTTGGACAAATCTGACAGACAGAGGAAGACTTGTACTAGACCGACTGACTGTGTTGGTATAGGTAGCTGAGCTACTGTGGATGTGATCATAGAAGGCATAGGTCTCTTAGGCTAAGCATTGAGGACAGGAGGTCTTCAATGGAAAGGAGTTCCACATGCTGGCAAGAGGTAGAGGCAGTTGATCTTCTAAGGGATCATTTCCAGAGCAGAGGGGAAGGTATCTCCTTTGAGCAGAGGCTCATAAATTTAGATTGGGGGAAGGTGTCTCCCTTGAGCTGAGGCTCATAAACATTGTAATTGGGAAGGTTTCCCAAAGAACTTTGAGATAACTTTTAGAGAAAAGTTTTGTGGACGTAGCCCAGGATTTCTGGGTGAACCACGTTAAAATTGGTGTCACTTTGTGGATGATATTGTGCATTGTTTTGATATTGCTTTGGGTATATTGCTTTACTGTATTGAAGTATAAAGGAATAAGTAAAAAGAGGTCTTATACTATTCACCCCCCCTCTCAGTATAAGCTTGTGTTCTTCAGTTTACTGAACATATGGCTAACCTAGGTAAATGCAATGCAGATGTATTCGTAATAATGATTGGATTTTGCATTATAGTAAATCCTCTTGACTCTATGGTATGATCAATCAAGTCAATCAAACATGCAAGGAGCGAAGTGTATATGATGATGATATTTATCATGCATTCAATCACATGAGCAAGAAAACAACTCAATGTTTTATGCATAATATAATTTAATATGCATGATGTTGATTGATTTTTTATGTTCTTGGCTATCCAGTGTGGCTATGTGATAGGCTCTAGATCTGAATTTGGTTGTGATGATGAAAGGTCCTAACTAATTAGGTTTAAATTTTTCTTTTAGGTCAACGTCGACGTCAGTATTTTTTGTTAGCTTTTGATACCACATACATTGGGAGATACGAGTCACAAGATCCAGAAAGAAATAAAATAGATCTATAATATGACTAAAATATACTAGAAGTAGATACGGAAAAAATATTACAATAGTAGCTATGGAGGAAATGGGAACTCCATAATATATGTTACTGCTCCATGAAGTAAATCTGAGCTTATAGCTCTCACACACACTACCCTACCACACAATGAATCATGCTACTTTAAATACTCCTTGTGATTATTTGACTTCTATATCTATGGCCATTATATAGGAGATAAGTTCGTTGGCCAACACTCTATCTAGTTGTACAAGTGGACATCTTGCACATTACAACTTGCATATTGACACTTGTGCATTTATTACATTGTATGAAGTAACTAGATAAATTCCCCCTAAAGTAACCTAATTTTCTAAATATGTACCAACGAAGGTACATTTACATGATCCAAATATTGTAATATGCTCTATTTATAACAACTCCATGTATTACAATATTTGGGTATTGAAGACTTTAGTCTTCAATGTGGATCTTCTTCTATATTATGGCTTTGAATTTGATCTTCTTCTTAGGATTATTTAGTAGTTGCTTCAGTATTAAAATAATGTAAAAATAGGCTAAAGTTGTAGACCCTTCTTTTAGTTTACCTTGCAATGTATTCCTCCTTCATTGATCTCCTTGCAAGTATCTTGGTTCTGTATTCATGATGACATGTTTTATTTTGATGTACCTTCTCTTTATTTTTATTCTTCTTCTTCTTTGGTTCTACAATGGTGCTGATGGAGTTTCTACTTCATGACAAGTTAGTACATCATCACAATAATAATATTTCTTTTTGTACTTATCTTATTTATTATGTTGATTAAGTAAAAATATAATTAGAGATAGATACACCATCAAACATTATTCTGGTGAGAATATAACTTATCTTAGCAAATTCCACCATGCTGTGAAGAGAATATCATGAAGATAGTTGATCGTGTTGTAAATATACCTTCTTTAAATTCTTTAAGAAATAGGAAGAGATTTTCTTTGTCACTAGAGGATAAATACTCGTATCCTTCTATAGTATCTATTAAGTTTTGAGAGTAGTATTCTACTTCATGAAATAATTATTCATTATTGAAGGTATTTCTTAAGATATTATCCATTGATAGATATGATCCTTGATAGAAGTATATAAGCTTGATTTGATAAAACATACATTAATCCTTGTGTAGACACATAAAACGTGTCATGTTTAGGAGACTACCCATATGGACACATTCGGAGACCATATGAATCATCTTGGACCTCTCCAAAAGCTAGCAGTGGTCTTAACCACTTAAAAAAGGTAGTTATAGCTCATCTAGGCTTAGTTGCTCTTAAGTAGAGTGGTTGCCACATCTGGCCATTGAAGCTAATAACGGCCACACCTAGCCACTACTCTGAACAACGGATAGCACCATGCATAGTGTGGCCATGAATATGGACCCAGATCATATAGTCTAACTACACCTTACATTGCTTACAAGTAGATTCTAGCATGGAACTCCTAGATTTCCTCCTAACTACCCCTTCATTGCCAATTTATGACTGATGCTTTCCCCCCCATGATGGTTAGTTGCATGCAATTTGGATTTTGGCTTCTCTAGAAAGCCAAGATCCTAACCTAGATATGAAATAGTAGAGTCTACATATGGACTCTCCCAAGAAAACAAAGAGATCCATGAATATTTAAGTCTTGTGCAATGAAGCCTTGGTTGATCAGAGAGAAAATCCATGCTCTCTTTTAGAAGCAGTGAAGAACTATATGGCTGAGCTACATCTACACACTTGCTTTCATATCCTTTTATTCCCCACCATCCATTAGTGTACCAGACACAATAGGCAACCCTTGAAAATCAATTGGATCAAGGAAGATAGAGCTACAACCCTTGGTTTATGAGAAGAAGAGCTTCATTTCATGGTTTTTGTCTTGAATAGTGGCCCACAGGAATATCTTATGGTATTAGACATTATTTTCCTTTGTTATAGCTTAGATCCATTACTACTTTGATTTATTAATTAGTTCCATCATAGATCTGATTTCTTTAGTGCATTTACACTATATTTTTGAGTTTTCTATGCATTTACTGCTTATTTTATGCTTACATTTTAATATTAACATGCTTATTTATCTTTTTTATCATATTTGCTAACAAGAGCCTCTTTTGGAGAGGTGGCCTGTAATACTTATTATGATCTGTTATTTCCTACACATAGATACAGGTTCACAGGATGAGTTCAAAGTATCCATAGCATGAGATCCCTTCAAGATGAAATCAGGAGGAGGAGGAATATTTAAGCCCTTGGACATGTTGGTGTGCGATATCGATAGGCCTACGGAGGTGCACCATCCCCTTGTGGGGGATACATTCACCATTATTCCACTTGTAATCTATTGTATCAAAATGAGTATCCCTCATAGGGACGTACATGTAATCGAGATATGGAAGCATTAATAAAAGAATATTTCTTTGCTTATTGTTTTCATGTTATATGTGCTTGTGTGCTTCTTTATTTTCATTTGATATAAAAATATTGCAAGTAGGGTAGGGGTGCGTGATTCTTGAGGTCACACAGATGGCGATTACGATGGGACCCCCACCAGGTTTTTATTTTTGGCCATTTTATTAATGTTTCAGGCATTTGTTTGTGTGCAGGTTTGGCTGCTCTGGTCAATAGAGACCAATAGATCTTAGTCGCTCTTGCAGTCAACAACCAGTAGCAACTGCTCTATTTGATAGCGACTGGTAGAAAAAGTATAGAAGAGGGCAACCATTTCATCATCAAATGAGAATTTGAGGTTGGTAGCATTCTTTGATTTTATTTCATTCTTGTCTACAACTTTTTTTCTTGAAAACAACTAATATCACATTTTTTATTAAGTAAAAATAATAAAATATAGAAAAAAGTGCATTTTATGCTTCTTAGAGTTTTTAGCTTTCCTATAGGTGTTGCTAGGAACAATGGGCCTCTATTTTCAAGGTCTACCCTAGTCTCTAGTATGCTAGGCTTTTGTGTATTTAAGTTTGCTTGCATGTAGCCTAGATAGAGGTCATTACATCATAAAGTAGAAGTTGCATCAAAGTCATATAGATCAAGTATAGATGCATTTTATAAAATCAAATGTTATTTTTAGACATGTAGGGAAATAGTCATGAATGTTTTCTGATGCATAGCTTTCCATTATGAAAATCTAAAAAGAACCCCATACACCATGTATCACTTTAATGCTAGTGAGTTGGAGGTCATGACCAACCATTGGTAGAGATCAGCAAGGTGGCTTTCATATCCACCCACTACCTCAAATCCTATGTACCCATTATTATTGGCCAATACTAGCTCCAAGATCTAGCATAACCCATGGAAAATTTGTACATATATCTTAAGAGAGATATATAATTGATTCTAGGTGAACTGGATGAGGACTGAGAGGACTTGTGCTCCTTGACTATGTGTGGACTTCATTACCACACATTATAGGTTGGATTACATGGCCTGTATTTCATCACCAGGTTTTCGAGCTGTGAGTATACAAGTAAAATCTATTCAAACATAATAATACCATCCAACAAATTGCAAAACATGTGATACAAGGTCTTTTTTATATACAATGCATAAAAATACATAAAACGACTTAGGGAACACACATTAATCATTAAATAAGATAAATATTTGTTTTTCTTGCTTGTGTGATTTGAAATTGACATAAGAAGATAATTCATAGTTCATTATGGTATACACATGGAGCAACCGCCCTTGGTCCAAAACCAAGGTGGGAACTAATGCTTCATACATTCACCATCATAGTGGCATTGAGCCACCCACCCACAGTGTCACTGGATGAAGTTCAACAAGTCTTAGGGGCGATAAATCAACCCTTGTGGGGACTCCTTAAGAAACCCTAGTGAGATATCCATATATTGGTTCCTCTCATGATAGACATACGAAGTCCTCAAGGCCTTCATCATCATATAGACATGAGGAGGCCTCAAGGCCTTCATCATCACACAGACATGAGGAGGCTTCCAGGCCTCCCTCATCACACAAACATGTAGAGGCCTCAAGGCCTTCATCAATACATGGACATGAGGAGGCATCAAGACCTCCACCATCTGTTGGCAATTTTGGGTACCTTGAGTACATTGCCTTTGCCTAAGTTTAGTTGTTGTCATTGATGTCAAGGAGCTCTTGGTAGTTGTTGTCTTTGATGTCAAGGAGTTCTTGAAGAAATTTTTTTTTATGTCTAAGTATGTGTTTTGATGAAGGTTTCAGTTGGTCAGTAAGTCTCCTAGAAAATCAAGTTGCAAAAGATCAAGAAAAAGATAAGTTAAAAAAAGTTTGCAGGCGGCTGGAAAACCTGTCATGATTTCGTGACATGTTTTAGGAGAGAGAAAGTTCTGGAAAAACTGTCATGATTTCACGACATGCTGGAAGGTAGAGACGAAGCAGGCAAAACTGTCATGATTTCATGACATGTTTGAGGAGAGAGAAAGTTCAGGCAAAATTGACGCGATTTCGAGACAAGTTGAGTTGGCAGCATTGAGTTGCAGGAAGTGTCATGATTTTGTGATAAGTTTCAATGAAGTTGTATGGATGCAGAAACTATCACGATTTCGCGACAAGTTGATTTGGCAATGTTAAGTTACAAGAAGTGTCGTGATTTCACGACAAGTTTCAATGAAGTTGTATGGATGCAGAAAGTGTCGCAATTTCACGATAGGTTGAGTTGGCAGCTTGCAGGTGGTGAAAGCGTTGCGATTTCACGACATGTTCCAGTTTTGTGAGCAGTTGGTAGAAAAGAGATTAAGGCAGCAAAAGTGTCACGATTTCGTGACATGCTTCAGTTTCGTGAGCTGTTGGCAGAAAGGAGCTTAAGGCAGCAAAAGAATCACGATTTCGTGACATGTTCCATTTTTGCTAGCAAAGGTTGAAGAAGCAAGAAGTCTCACGATTTCGCGACAAAGTTGCAAATGACGTTAGCAAGAGGGAAAGGTGTCACTATTTTGTGACAGAAGCTGAGAAGAAGGCTTTGGAGTCTAAAGCGTCACGATTTCATGACTTAGTTGTTGATGACGTCAGTAAGAGGCAAAGATGTGATTTTGCGACAGAAGCGAAGAAGAAGGCTTTGAAGTCTGAAGCATCGCAATTTCACAACAGAAGTGAGATGATGTTAGCAAAAGGCAAAAGTGTCACCATTTCATGACAGAAGAGCAAAGGAAGTAGTCAAAAGCAAAAGCATCGTGATATCGCTACAACAAGCAATAGAAGGTGTACGACAGGCAAAGGTGTCGCGATATCGCGACATGTTGAAGTTTTGCGCCAGAAGCAACAGGGAGGTAGTGAAGCCGACAGAGTTAAATTTGGGCCGATGTAGCATAGGGTTTTATAGCCGACGTGATTGAAAGTTAAACAGTCGACTAAGAACAAGATTTCAAACTTGAGTTTGTGAGTATTAAAGGAGGGTTGTTTGAGTAGTTTTGGCATCGATGAAGTGTGCGTTCGAAGAGTGGTGTTTGAAAATTTAGTGCGATAGTGAGGTTCGATCATCATAAAAGCAGAGTGCAAAGTTCAATTGTAGTATAAGAGTGCATTTCGTTGAATCATCTAAATTTGGAAGACTATGCTGCTATTCATGCGAAGACTGAGCTGCTATATGCGCAAAGACAATGCCACTGCTTATGCAATGACTGTACTGCTGTATGCGCGAAGACTATGCTGCTGAGTTTTTGCAGAAGAGTATAATTTGATCAAGTGCTACTGTGTTTGCATAGACTGTGAAAATTTGGTTTCGACCAAGTAGGAACTATAATAGAAAAGAAAATAAGAAGAGGACAGATTTGTGCCAGATCGAAGGACTATGTTTTGGTGCAGAAAAGAGGACTAGCTTGCTGTGACAGAGTTGAGGACAAAGATCTCCAGCCAGAGCAGGGAAGACATGTCTCGTCTATGGATAGAGTTCCACTTGCTAAGGGCAGAAGAGATAGAGGTCTTCTAGAGGGTCACCAGCTAAAGCTAAATTAGGGGAAGGTGTCTCCTTTGAGTTGTGGCTCATAAACATTGTAATTGGAAAGGATTCCCAGAGGACTTTGATACAAATTTTAGAAGAAAAGTTTTATCCGTGGAGTAGCCCACCTTGGGTGAACCACATAAATTGCTATGTCTCTTTGTGGATTGCATTTTGTGCATTATTTTACTGCTGTTATTACTACTATCTTTATTCTGCATGTTATTGGTTTGAAAGCTGTTTTGAAAGATAAAGTTAAAAAGTGGTCTTATACTGTTCACCGCCCCTCTCAGTATAAGCTTGTGTTCTTCAATTGGTATCAGAGCAGGTTCCTTTGAAAATGTTTTATAGCCAGAAGGAAGAACTGGTTAAGAACACAATGGATTTTTTAGGTGGCAATGCAGCACCTATTCTGGATGGATCAGATTTCGGTCTATGGAGTGCAAGAATGAAAGTCTATCTTATGGCTCTTGGTAATGAGGTATGGGAAGTTATTGAAGATGGATACACCATTCCTTTAAATGGTCCTTATACTAAATAAGACAGGCTTCTACATCACAACAACTCAAAAGCCATGAATACAATCCTGAAGGGTTTACAGAAGGCTGATCTTACCAAAGTTATTCACTGCAAGACAGCTACTGAAATGTGGAAACAATTGCAGGTTGTTCATACAGGTGATGAAAATGTCCAAAAGGATAAGTTGAGACACTTCAAAGGTATATTTGAACAACTCAAGATGAATGATGATGAAAATATTAGTGACTACATGCTCCACATGGATGAAGTTGTTAATTCTATGAAAGACCTTGGTCTTGAACTTGCTGAAAATGATGTATGTGATAATATTTTAAGATCTCTTCCTAATAGATTTAGTGAAAAGATTTTTTCTATTGAGGAAGCCAAATATTTAGATAAGTTGAAAAAGGATGAGCTCCATAGTATTCTTGCAGAATTTGAGCTAAGAACTCAAGTGAATGTTGATATAAAGAAAGAGGCAGCTTTCAAATCTACCAAGAAATCAAAAGGCAAATAGATTCAAGAGAGTGATGAGTCTTCTAGTGAGGAAGAAGCTTATTATAGCAAGAAAGGCAAGTTCTCTAGAAAGCACAAAAGCAATAAAAATATAAGATGTTTCAACTATGGAAATTATGGTCATTATGCTACTGACTGTACTGTTTCCAAAAATGAAAGTGATGAAGATATTCAGGATGTTAAGAGCAAGGATTCTGAAAAGCACAGGTATTACAGAAAGAACAATGATGAGCGCAGTAATCAAGGAAAGAGGTATTTACACAAGAACAAAAAGAGCTTCTATCTAGACAAAGCAAGTAAGTGTTCTAGCAGTGATAGTGAAAGCTCTTCCAGTGATAATGCAAATGAGATTTTGTTCATTTCAAAAAAGGAGGAAGAACTGAAACATAAGTTCACTGTCATGAAATGTTTTAGATGTGGAAATTTTGGGCACCTTGAGGATGATTGCACAAATAATGAATTGGTTATTAGTATGTATGAGGATGCTTCATAAAATGATAAGGAAGATGTATGTATGGTTTTTGAAAAGGGTAGCACCTCTAGTGATAAGAAATCAGAAAAAGGCCTTGATAATTCAAAATGCAATCAAATAGAGAATCTTGAATGTGAACTCAATAATGCTCTCAGTGTTTTGGAAAAGGAAAGGAAGAAGAATGATAGACTCAAGGTTAAGTTAGATGAATGATGTATGGAGAGAGATGATCTTATAGAAATTCTTGACTTCTATATATCCAAAACATAGGAACTCAAGGATGAGTCAGAGTTTAATATTCTTGAGTATAATGAGTTAGAGCAAAAAATGGTTTCTCTGAAATAAGAAAATAAAGATTACAAGGATAAGCTCTACAGATTTTAGGATAGCTCCAAGAAAGTTAAGTCTCTCATAAAAAGTCAAAGAAATCCAACAGATAAAATAGGTCTCAATTTTGTTGAGCCACACAAGAAACAGGTTGGGGAATCCAGCAAGAGATTTCAAAAGGAAGAAAGCTCTAATGAAGAAAGTACTTCAGATCATAAGTCCGTGAGTAATGAATGCGCAGAAATAGAAAACATATTTTTGAATGTGAAACAAAATTTTTTGGGATCCAAGATATCGATTAAAAGAACATTTCATGGTAGATGTTTTGCGTGTTACAGGTTTGGACACATGGTTGTACATTGTATGTCTCAAATCAAGAAGGGTAATAATAATTTTAGAAGTCGTAATTTATTTCAAGGGTATTGCTACTCTTGTAATCAGTTCGGGCACAAAGCAATTTTTTGCAATGACAGGAACTAGGTTAGTCAGAATAGGAGGATTCAAAGAACAGCTATGCCTGAAAGAAATAATGTTGCTATTTGTTACAAGTGCAACAACACAGGTCACACAGCCAGACAGTGCAAAGCTGATCTTCCAAGGTACAAGAACAGGAATAGTGGTATAAATAGGTCCAAGGATCAAGGTGTGGACAAGAAAAGAGATGAGAACAAGAACAAGAAAAGTGCCAAGAATAGAAACTTTAACAAAGAGCTCAAGAAAAAGCCCAACAAAGAAATTGAAGACACTGATGATGATGAGTGTCTAATGGGAGTTTCACTCCCAACCCTATTTTAAATCACCTCATTAGGAGGTGGGGGAGGGACTAAGCTAAGAGACTCATTATTAGTCCCAAGCCCCAAAGGTGACCCTTTGCCATTGATGACAAAGGGGGAGATATTTGAGTAAGGGGGAGAGATATGAGTAAGGGGGAGAGCTTCAAGTGAAGAGGAAAGCTTCAAGTCAGGGGGAGAAAAACTTCAAAGAGATTGAATTCAGTTTTGGCTCTTGAAGTTGTGTTTTTAGTAAAGGGTTGCCATCAATGACAAAGGGGGAGATTGTTGGCAATTTTGGGTACCTTGAGTACATTGCCTTTGCCTAAGTTTAGTTGTTGTCATTGATGTCAAGGAGCTCTTGGTAGTTGTTGTCTTTGATGTCAAGGAGTTCTTGGAGAAATTTGTTTTTATGTATAAATATGTGTTTTGATGAAGGTTTCAGCTGGTCAGTAAGTCTCCAAGAAAATCAGAGTAGCCCAGTTGCAAAATATCAAGAAAAATATAAGTTAGAAAAAGTTTGCAGGCAGCTGGAAAAACTGTCATGATTTTGTGACATGTTTTAGAAGAGAGAAAGTTCTGGAAAAACTGTCACGATTTCGCGACATGTTGGAATGCAGAGACGAAGCAGGCAAAATTGTCATGATTTCATGACATGTTTGAGGAGAGAGAAAGTTCAGGCAAAACTATCATGATTTCGAGACAAGTTGAGTTGGCAGTGTTGAGTTGCAGGAAGTGTCACAATTTTGCGACAAGTTTCAATGAAGTTGTACGGATGTAGAAACTGTCATGATTTCATGACAAGTTGAGTTGGTAGTGTTAAGTTACAGGAAGTGTCATGATTTCATGACAAGTTTCAATGAAGTTGTACAGATGCAGAAAGTGTCACGATTTCACGACAGGTTGAGTTGGCAGCTTGCAGGTGGCAAAAGCGTCGTGATTTCGTGACATGTTCCAGTTTCGTGAGCAGTTGGAAAAAAAGAGCTTAAGGTAGTAAAAGCATCACGATTTCGTGACATGCTTCAGTTTCATGAGATATTGGCAGAAAAGAGCTTAAGGCAGTGAAAGCGTCACGATTTTATGACATGTTCCATTTTCACTAGCAAAGGTTGAAGAAGCAAGAAGTGTTGCGATTTCGTGACAAAGTTGCAAATGATGTCAGCAAGAGGGAAAGGTGTCACGATTTTGTGACAGAAGCTGAGAAGAATGCTTTGGAGTCTAAAGCGTCATGATTTCGTGACTTAGTTACTGATGATGTCAGTAAGAGGCAAAGATGTCGTGATTTCATGACAAAAGCGGAGAAGAAGGCTTTGAAGTCTGAAGCATCACGATTTCGCAACAGAAGTGAGATGACATCAGCGAAAGGCAAAAGTGTCATGATTTTGCGATAGAAGAGCAAATGAAGCAGTCAAAAGCAAAAGCATCATGATATCGCTACAACAAGAAATAGAAGGTGTAGGGCGGGCAAAGGTGTCACGATATCGTGACATGTTGAAGTTTCGTGCCAGAAGCAACAGGGAGCTAGTGAAGCCGACAGAGTTAAATCTGGGCCAATGTAGTGCAGGGTTTTATAGCCGACGTGATTGAAGGTTAAATAGCTGACTAAGAACAAGATTTCAAACTTGAGTTTGTGAGTATTAAAGGAGGGCTATTTGAGTAGTTTTGGCATCGATTAAGTGTGCGTTTGAAGAGTGGCATTCACAGATTTAGTGCGACAGTGAGGTTCAATCATCGAAAAAGCAGAGTGCAAAGTTCGATTGCAGTATAAGAGTGCATTTTGTTGAATCATCTAAGTGTGGAAGACTGTGTTGCTATTCATGCAAATATTGTGCTACTATATGCATGAAGACAGTGCTGCTACTTATGCAATGACTTTACTGTTGTATGCGCGAAGACTGTGCTACTGAGTTTTTGCAGAAGATTATAATTTGATCAAGTGATGCTGTGTTTGCGTAGACTATGAAAATTTGGTTTCGACCAAGTAGGAACTATAACAGAAAAGAAAATAGGAAGAGGACAGATTTGTGCCAGATCGAAGGACTATGTTTTGGTGCAGAAAAGAGGACCAGCTTGCTATGACAGAGTTGAGGACAGAGATCTCCAGCCAGAGCAGGGAAGACAGGTGTCGTTTGTGGATAGAGTTCCACTTGCTAAGGGTAGAAGATATAGAGGTCTTATAGAGGGTCACCATCTAAATCTAAATTAGGGGAAGGTGTCTCCTTTGAGCTGTGGCTCATAAACATTGTAATTGGGAAGGATTCCTAGAGGACTTTGATACAACTTTTAGAAAAAAAGTTTTATCCATGGAGTAGCCCACCTTGGGTGAATCACGTAAATTGCTGTGTATCTTTGTGGATTGCATTTTGTGCATTGTTTTACTGCTGTTATTACTGCTATCTTTATTCTGCATGTTATTGGTTTGAAAGCTATTTTGAAAGATAAAGTTAAAAAGTGGTCTTATACTGTTCATCCCCCATCTCAGTATAAGCTTGTGTTCTTCACCATCACACATACATGCAAAGGACTCAAGGCCTCCATCATCACATAGAAATGAGGAGGCATCAAGACATCCATCATCACATAGGCATGCAAGGGCTGCAAGGCCCCAAAATTCATATGATACACTTAGGATAGATCATCCCACGGAGGGTCAAGAAATTAGGGCTCCACCCAGTCGTAGACCCTTGACATCCTATATCCTCCAATATAATGGGAGGATGCCCCTAGATTATGAGCTCATTGGTACTAATGGGGGTCCATGGGATTGGCCATGGAGAACTAGACAACTTGATGAGGTGGATCGAGTTCCCTTGAGACTAGCTCCAAGAAACATTACTACCACACATCTACTTCAAGAATTTTGTGTAGCATTACTACTAGGCATGTCAATGAACTGGGAGAAATGTTCAAAGTAGCCACGTAACACATACACTACTTTCTACCATGGGGGAACACAACACGGATCACAACACAAAGAGCAAGTCACCTTGGTAGACAAGGTCATGAACATGGTAGGAACCTCTTTGAGAGACCTATCCATTAGAACTCCTCATACAAAGTTAGAGAGGCATAAAAATTTAGTAGCAGGTCGATCCAACTACATACATAGAATAGAGAAAGTGTTGAGTGTTGAGCGAGAGCATGTGGAAGCTCTCGATCAAGAAGAAAAAAGGAAAATGCACCTGCACCTACATGAGAAATTCTTGATAGAAGAAAGGTCTAAGCATGAAGAGAAAGACAACATGCTAGCTCAGGATGACTTACAAAAAGGTGGTGAGGAATACCAACATAATAGACATACCAATTCTTAGCATGAAATATGCACTAGACACAAAGATGAGCATACTCACTATGGCTTGCAACATCAACAACATTTGGATACTGAATAGATATAACTCAATGAGGAATAGGTAGGGATGGAATATCATGAATAGACATATATTGAACCTCCATTCATGGTCATGGGGGATGAATATAGACACCCAACTCAGGCAAACATATGATTACCTCCCTTACCACTGCGAGTAAACTCTCAGGAACAGGAGATTATTTCCTTGAAGGTATACCAAAGACTCATTGAGAAAGTCAAATATCTTGAGAAGTAGGACATGATTAGGCAAAATTTGAATTTGAGAAAAATACAAAACCAACCAAAGTGCCCCTCAGTACCGAGTCCTGCATACCCTAGACACTTTGAGATGCCTAGGCTAGACAAGTTTAAAGGAGAGGAATACATGCAAGAACATATTACAAATTTCATGAATGCATACTTCCAGTTTGATCAGAATTATGCCCTAATGCTAAGAACGTTTATCATGACATTATCAGGTTTAACAACTCAATGGTTTAATCAATTACCCAAGCATAGCATCATCAACTTTGAGCAACTGGTGAATGCTTTCCTTGAATGATTCTCCTTTAGTGTTAAGAAGATGAACCTGTTTGATATGACTAACTTAAAGTAATATGATGGTGAGCCACTTATGGACTATGAGAATAGATGGAGGAAGGTAAAGGTAAAACTACCATTCTTCATTCCCACTGAAGAGCTCACCTGAATTTTCACAAAGAGCTACACCAAATACATCTCATTGCTACTGCAACTACAGTAATATGAGTCATTCAAAGAATCCTTGGATCAATTCAAGATTATACAGGACATAAAGGTTTATGAAGGAGAACTCAAGCTCTAGAAGAAGGAGTGGAATAATACCAACCACAACAAAAATCAATAGAAGTAGGCCAAGCCTTCTCAAGTCAACCAGGTCATTTTAATCATGCAAAATGGAGGTAATGGACGACAATCACAAAACTATCAAGATCACCCCCACCGGCTAATTATGATTCAAATAACAACCAAAGCTAAAATAGGGACCATCATCCACCTCACTATTTCACGCCTCTATCTAAATCTATGCAATCAATATTTAATCAATTGAGCAAGGAACATAGAATCATATTTCCTGATGCACAACTTCTTGATGCCAAAAATCCCAAGCCAAAGGGATATAGGGAAGATCAATATTACCCATATCATAGGATACAAGGGCATGAAATCAAAATATGTATCGAATTCAAGAATGTTGTGCAAAACATGATTGAAAAGGGTAAGCTAAAAGTTGACAACCCATTAGCATTCGATAATAGAGACATGGATATATTCAAGAACCCATTACCAAATCATGAGGTCCCTAGAGATCAGGGTACCCAAGTCAACCAAGTTTGATTCAAACCGCCCATTAATGGATGCATCAGAATGGTTGAGATAGTCAATGTGGTAACTAGGAGTTAGTGATATGGTCAACTAGAACCTCCAGTGGCTCCTATTCATATCCTAGTTGCACCTCGATATATATAGGTGCAAGAACATCCTCCAGGTCTGCAAGTGTGACCTGTAGTGACTGTCTCAAGTAGAATGCAATAGAATCTACAATTGACTCCAACTAAGTTTTTAGTTTATGAGCTCATACAACAATATCCTAGGCACAAGGATACTTTGATGGAGATTTTGAGATCAATCAAGCTCTAGCCCCAAAACCCAAATGTGTTCACACATTTTGTGGGGCAAGTGCATCAGTGCCAAGAGCCTATGATCCATTTATATGATCATGAAATCAAGGTAGTGCCTACTACCATAGCATACTTTCCTTTGCATATCATCGCATCAATCAATGGCATACCCTTCAAGTGGATTCTAATCGATATAGGCTTGTTGATCAATATTATCATGAAAAATGCTATAGGGCACCTGAATATCCCTAGGTCCAACATTATCCTGACCTCCTACACATTAAGGGATTTCAATGATGCACTATGCTCCATAGTAGGTACAGTCATTCTACCTATTCAGGTAGGGAAAAAGACCATCCCTGTCAAGTGTCACATGCTGGAGGAGGAATGTAATATAACATATTTCTAGGACATCCTTGGATAAGGGACATGCAATGTGTTCCCTCAATATTGCATCAATGCATCAAGTATGTGCATGAGGGACAAGTTCATGTGGTTCCATACGATGAAGAGTCATTTAAATACGTGCATCATGTCGACTTGCCAGGAGAATTTGTCATTCCATAAACACATTTATATATAAGGCCTTCATCCCTAACCACAAAACTAGAAAACAAGAGCAAGTCAGTGCGAGGTGACCCATCCACATTGACACCACCTTTTGCATCTATGACTAATGGTGCTTCTGAGAAGACTTCAACATATAAAGCAAGAGATAATTAGAATTTTAAAACACCCCTAGTGGAGGAAGGACCTAAGGAACTTCCAATCATAGCAACTATAGAAATTCTAAATCCCATGGAGGAGGAAGATTCCCAGGACATATATGAGAAGGTACCTCAACCCGCTTCATCTGCTTCATCAACAACATCATCTACACCATAGGTGATAGTTCACTTAGCTAACATAGGATTAGGTGAATATATTGTATAGAATGTGAATTTCATGCCTATTATTGAGTCTATGCAAGACATTAGGTAGCCAAGGGTCCCAAATTTGCTAGTAGGGATAGTAGTTCTATTAGGGGTTCCCCCTAACCAAACCAATTTTATCTATGCTAGTTTGGACTGTGCCCATACTGCTTCTAATATTGAAGAGGATGAGGATGAACCATTCACCATGAATGTTCATTACCTGTCAAATCTTGAGTTTGCTTTGAGGTACTTTGAGTAGTGCCATTGGCATGGCTATGACTTAGGTCTGTACACGTAAGGGTACCAACTTCCATTCTATCCATAGTACCAATTACCTAATGATAGGTGCGGTCTAGGGTATCAAATATAGAGTCATGATAATTCTTTGGTAGCAACTCTAGACAGGATAAACTTGGGGTTCAAGAAAGATATTGACTAGAATCCCTATCAACTGCCTAGCAAAAAATACTTGGGTGATGGATGGGTTTCTATGATCAATTTTTGGCAATTTTGGGTACTTTGGGTACATTGCCTTTGCTCAAATGTATAAGTTGTCATTGATGTCAAAAGGCATTTTTGTGTTGATTTCAAAAGAGAAGAATATCTTGAGAAGCTTCATTATGTTAAAGGGTTTTTATTAAAACCATGGTGTCAAGGCTAAAGGTTTTTCTTAAAACCATTTGGACTCATTAAGGGTTTTTATTAAAACCAAGCTTAACTTAATGCAAAGGTCAATGTGTATTATTAATAATTAAATTAACTCATACCTTTGTCAAAGGTCCAAGTTTAATTTATTATTAATAAAATAATAATTATTATCATTTTAATTATTATTAAAGGTTCTTTCAACCCTTAAGCGTCGTCGATTTATTGCCATCATTGGAGGACCACGATCTATGATTTTATTTTGCACCGTTTCATTTGATCTGCGCTTGGCATCTGTGACTTGCATTGCTCTACATCCTTTGAAAAGTGCTTGGTGTCTTCGTTTGAGCTCACTTTGTGTTTTCTATCTCCATCGATGTCTTTGAGATTGTGCATGTTCTACATCATGGAGACTGTGCTTGGAAATATTGGTTTTGAGCTTAGGCTGTATCCTTACCTTTTGGTTTGACGACAGTGGTTTGTTTGCATGTGGTTTGTGGAAGACGTTTACATTTTCTAGGATCTTGGCGTCAAAGAAAGATAAAAGAGAGGGCAGCAGTTTGTTATTTCATTGGGCTCTTGTGACCCAACGACGGTGGCATTTAAGCGAAAGCACTAGATGGCAGAGGTGCTAAGTTCGATTCTCTTCGTTGGGGATTTCTTTTTGGTCACGGTATGCATAGAATGGTGGTCGTGAATGCGCGGGAGGTATAAGGTTAAGGTATATTTTTGTTTTGACATTGATGTTTAATGTTTAATGTTTATGTGGAGTAATAAGGTGTAAAGAGATGTTATTTTGTATATTATTGTACTTTGGTGGTTTTTACTAAGTTGGAGAAATAAGGTGTTATATTTGGATCTTTAATATTGTGTAATATTGTATAGTTGCTAACTCTAATTGGTGGCAAATTGAGAGTTAGTGTTGTGACAGATTTTGAGTTCTCCTTCTTCATCAAAGTAAAGGTATGGGAAACTTCTTCCATGTATGTTGTTTATGGTATATTTTTTGAAATTGAGTTTGGAGTGAAAAGGTTGTCTACTAGGTATTATTGATATAAATCTTATTTTCTGGATATTGAAGATTGTTTATGCATTAAATTTATTGTTGAATCTTTGGGTGAATGCATAATTCTGGTTGAGGAAGAAGAAGCATTTTTTGTAATAGGGTTTATGTTAATAAGTCTTGCTACTTGCATTGAGATGATGAAACCCTAGTTGTTGGCAAAAATAATATAAGCATCATTGTTATATGAGATATTGCATGGTTGGCAATTGTTGGGTTGTGTTTTATATTCTTGAGAAAAGCTACTACATCTATCTTATTCTTTTGAGATTGAGTTTGAGTTGAGATTGAGTTGAGATTTGAGATTGGGAGTTAAGTATAGAACATATTGGGTCTCTAACAATTCTCTTTATGTTTCTATGAGATTTGAGATTGGGAGTTAAGTATAGAACATATTGGGTCTCTAACAATTCTCTTTATGTTTCTATGAGATTTGATATTTGGAGTTAAGTATAGAACATATTGAGTCTCTAACAATTCTCTTTATGCTTCTATGAGGTTTATGAATCACATTGGGTCTCTAACAATTCTCTTTGTGAGTTCATGCTAAGCAAGTTTTTCTTGGTGAGCTTGCTGAGGTTTTGGATAGGTTCCAGTGGGGACTTGTGAGTAGGTTTTGGATAGGTTCAGGTGGGGACTTGTGAGCAGATTTGGACAGGTCCTAGCAGAGGACTTGTGAGCTGAGATTGATAGTTCTATTAGAGAACTTGAGGATAGAGGTACATTGGTTCTATTAGAGAACCTGAGGACATATTTGGCAAGTCTTTGAGAAGGCTTGTGTGTAGAGGATTGATTTGTTCATAGATTTGGACAAATCTAACAGACAAAGGAATACTTGTACTAGACCGACTGACTATGTTTGGTACAGGTAGTTGAGCTGCTATGGACATGATCATAGAAGGCAGAGGTCTCTTAGGATAAGCATTGAGGATAGGAGGTCTTCGATGGAAAGGAGTTCCACGTGCTGGCAAGAGGTAGAGGTAGTTGATCTTCTGAGGAATCATTTCCAGAGTAGAGGGGAAGGTATCTCATTTGAGCAGAGGCTCATAAATTCAGATCAGGGGAAGGTGTCTCCTTTGGGCCAAGGATCATAAACATTGTAATTGGGAAGGTTTCCCAAAGAACTTTGAGATAACTTTTAGAGAAAATTTTTGTGAACGTAGCCCAGGCCTTCTGGGTGAACCACGTTAAAAATGGAGTTCCAATGTGTGATGCTTTCTGTCTTGATTAATGTTATGTTGATGCTACTGCTATCTAAAGTTAAAAATATTAAATGGTTAAGTCTTATACTGTTCACCCCCCCATCTTAGTATAAGTCTATGTTCTTTAATTGGTATCAGAGCGGGTCTCTCCAAAAAGAGCCTAACATCTTGGAGAAGGATCTATCAGAGGATCATACAGATTCAGAAATAGATGAAGAGGTTGAGTTCGATCTCAAAAGTGAATTCTTCTTAGCTTTGAGAAAGCTTGAAAAATTTAGGGAAGAGAATTCTATTCTCAAGCATCAATATTAGGAAGAAAAGATAGCAAGATCAGAATTGGTTCAAAGTGTTATAGACTTCAAAATTCTAGCTGAAGAAGGAAAAAAGGTTGAACAGGTTCTGACAGAGGTTCTCAAAGGAAAGGAAGCTAATTGTGAGAAACTAGAAGAAGAAGTTATGTCTCTTAGAGTGAAGTTGGAACAGTTGGCTCTCAGACAAAATACTCCATGTGAAAAGCAAAAGAAGGATGGTATTACCATTCAAGAAATAGGGTCTTCGAGAAAGATCAATCTTCATCCTGAAGAGCGATGGATTCCAGTTGGTCACAAGAAGAACAATCATCCAAGGCATCAAAATAGGTTACATAATACTTTCCATGGCTATTGTTTTTTTTGCAAGAAATTTGGTCACAAAGCTATGCATTGCAATAAGTCCGTGAATAAACATAGTAAAGAAAATGGTAACTCTTTTGCACCTCTTATGAATAAAGATGTCATGTGTTACAAGTGCAATAATTTTGGGCATATTGCTAGGATGTGTAGTTTGGATAGATCTAGCCTTGAGTTTACTAAAAAGAAAAATGAGATCAAATCTAAGTCAATGATAGCTCAAACTGCTTTTCATGCTCTAGACAAAGTAGAAAAATGGTATCTTGATAGTGGTTGTTCAAAACATATGACTGGTGAAAAGGAAAAGTTTTTGGTCTTTAAAGAAACAAATAGAGGAACCGTCAGTTTTGGAGATAAAAGGTCAGCTAAAATCTGTGGTAAAGGGACTCTTAGTTTGGATGGGAAATCCAAAACAAAAAATGTGCTTTATGTAGAAGGACTAAGACATAATCTTCTAAGTGTGAGTCAAATTTGTGATCAATGGCACATAGTATCTTTATTTTTAGATAGATATGAGATAAGTAAAGAAAAAAATGGAAAACGCATTGCTAGTGCTACAAGGACTCCAAACAATCTTTACATGCTAAGTGACATAAAAAAGGAAAAGTGTTTTGTAACTCAAGAAGATGAGAGTTGGTTATGGCATAAAATATTGGGGCATTTGAGTTTTGATAATCTAGTCAATATTAGTAACAAGGAAGCAGTTAGAGACTTGCTCAAAATAAAAAGGCCCCATAACATCATTTGCGGTCCTTGTCAACATGGAAAATAGATGAGAACCAGTTTCAAATCAAAAGGGTATACTTCTTCAAAACCATTGGATCTTATTCATACTGATTTATGTGGCCCTACCAAAACTCAGAGCATTCAGGGGGAAAGCTACTTCATGCTTTTTATAGATGATTATTCTAGAATGACTTGGGTTACTTTTCTCAAAGAAAAATCTGAAGCTTTTGAAAAATTTAAAGCTTTCAAAGAAATGGTTGAAAATGAGACTGATAAGAGAATCAAATGTTTAAGATCAGATAGAGGAGGAGAGTTCACTTCAAATGAATTTGTGAAATACTATGAGCAGCAAGGAATCAAAAGAGAATATTCAACAGCAAGAACTCCTCAACAAAATGGAGTAGTTGAAAGAAAAAATAGAACTATTGAAAATATGGCTAGAGCTATGTTAAACGAATCAAAACTTTCAGATGGCTTTTGGAAAGAGGCAGTCAGTACACCAGTCTACATTATCACCAGGGCCCAACTTAAAGTCAATCATCATAAAACTCCTTATGAGTTGTGGAAATGAAGACCAGCTACAGTAAAATACTTCAAAGTGTTTGGGAGTAAGTGCTTCATCAAAAGGGAAGATCAGAACTTGGGTAAGTTTGATCCTAGATGTGATGAGGGAATATTTCTTGGGTATTCCAGCAAAAGTAAGGCCTACAGATGCTTCAACAAAATAACTCATACAGTTGTAGAGAGCATAAATGTAACTATTGATGAAAATATAGGGATAAGAGAACCAATCCAGGAACTAAGTGATGAAATTTGTCAAGAAGAATTCAGAGAGGTTTCAGATGAAGAAGAGGAAAGACAACTGCTTCCCAAAACTCCTTCATGATGTGTTCAGAAACATCATCCCAAATATTTTATCATTGGTGATCCAAATAGGAGGCAAACAAGAAGAAGAGTCATTCCCTCACATGATTCTACAAATGTTTCATTATTATCTCAAATTGAGCCAAAATATTTCAGTGAAGCATGTGTAGATAAGTTTTGGGTAAAAGCAATGGATGAGGAGCTAAACCAAATAGAGAAAAGTGAAACTTGGGAATTGGTTCCAAGACCTAAAGACAAGAATGTCATTGGCACAAAATAGATATTCAGAAATAAAGTCAATGAGGATGGAAAGATTGTCAAAAACAAAGCAAGGTTAGTCTGCAAAGGTTATGCTCAAGTAGGTGTTGATTTTGAAGAAACATTTGCTCCTGTTGCTCGTCTTGAAGCCATCAGAATGTTTTTGGCCCTTTCAAGCTTCAAATATTTCAAGGTGTATCAAATGGATGTATAGGCAGCTTTTCTAAATGGGGTATTGGAAGAAGAAGTCTATATAGAACAACCAGAAGGAGTGTCTCTCTCAAAACAACCAGACTATGTGTGTAAACTGAAAAAGGCTTTGTATAGGTTAAAGCAAGCACCTAGGGCTTGGTACTCAAGACTTGACAGGTATCTTCATGAGCAAGGCTTCAGGAAAGGTGTGGTAGATAGCAATTTGTATATTAAAGATGAATGTGATGATATGATGATTATGGTTGTCTATGTTGATGATATTATTTTTGAAGGAAACAATACTCAGATGTGCAAAGATTTTTCTAACACCATGTAGAAGGAATTTGAGATGTCTATGATTGGAGAGCTGTCATTCTTTTTAGGTCTTTAGATTTCTCAATCAAAAGATGGTGTATTTCTCTCTCAAGAAAAATATATCAAAGAAATGTTGAAGAAATTTGGGATGATAGATAGCAAACCAGTATGTACTCCAATGATTATAGGATGCAAGATGAGTAAAGATGATGAATCTCTAGTAGCAGATCATAGGTTGTACAGATCAATGATAGGCAACTTATTATATGTTACAGCTACCAGACTAGATATCATGCAGGCAGTTGGGTTAGTAGCTAGATTTCAGGCAGCTCCTAAAGATTCTCATGTTATGGCAGTTAAGAGGATATTTAGATATTTGAAGGGCACTATGGACTTTGGTATCCCAAAGGTGATGATTTCACCCTCACAACTTATACAGATGCAGATTGGGCAGGTGGTATTGATGACAGGAAAAGCACTAGTGGTGGAGCATTCTTTTTGGGAAAAAGTTTGGTTTCTTGGCTAAGTAAGAAACAACCTTCAGTTTCCTTATCTACAACAGAGGCTAAATACATAGCAGCAGTGGCTGGGTGTACACAGGTTTTGTGGATGAAAACCACCCTAGAGGATTTCAAAGTCAAACATGAACAACCCATCTCCATTCTTTGTGATAATACAAGTGCCATAAGTATTTCTAAAAATCCGGTAATGCACTCAAGGAGAAAGCATATTTCCATCAAGTATCATTTTCTAAGGAAAAAAGTGCAAGATAAATAGGTCAAGGTAGAGTATGTGTCTACTAAAGAGCAGATTGCAGATATCTTCACCAAACCTCTTCCAAGGGATACGTTTGAGTATCTAAGGGAGAAATTGGGAGTTGTTCTCCCACCCTAGATTTAATCACCTCATCAAGAGGTGGGGGAGGGACTAAGCTAAGAGGTTAATTCTTAGTCTCGAGCCCCAAAGGTGGCCCTTTGCCATTGATGACAAAGGGGGAGAGATATGAGTAAGGGGGGGAGCTTCATATTGAAGAGGAAAGCTTCAAGTCAGGGGAAGCAAAACTTCAAAGGAATATTCTCAGTTGTTAGCATAGTTGGTTTCAGTTTGTTTCAGTTTTTGCTCTTGCGAAGTGTTGTCAGTAAAGGTTTGCCATCAATGAAAAATGGGGAGATTGTTGGCAATTTTGGGTACTTTGGGTACATTGCATTTGCTCAAATGTATAAGTTGTCATTGATGTCAAAAGGCATTTTTTTGTTGATTTCAAAAGAGAAGAATATCTTGAGAAGCTTCATTATGTTAAAGGGTTTTTATTAAAACCATGGTGACAATGCTAAAGTTTTTTCTTAAAACCATTTGGACTCATTAAGGGTTTTTATTAAAACCAAGCTCAACTTAATGCAAATGTCCATGTGTATTATTAATAATTAAATTAACTCATACCTTTGTCAAAGGTCCAAGTTTAATTTATTATTAATAAAATAATAATTATTATTATTTTAATTATTATTAAAGGGTCTTTCAACCCTTAAGCGTCACCAATTTATTGCCATCGTTGGATGAGCGTCGACGTCAATCAGTAATGGATAAATTGCTATATAAGTGGGCATGGTTTTCAAAAGTTAGTACCACCGATTTTTATTTGGACATCTGCGATTTGTGGTTCTCTATTTTTTCAATTTGCGCTTGGCTTCTTGATTTGCTTTATGTTGTTTCGTTCGAATTATGCTTGGCATCTATGATTTGATTTTGCACCATTTCATTCGATCTGTGCTTGGCGTTTGTGACTTGCATTGTTCTACATCCTTCGAAAAGCACTTGGTGTCTTCGTTTGAGATCGCTCTGTGTTTTCGATCTCCGTCGACGTCTTTGAGATTGTGCATGTTCTGTGTCATGGAGACTGCGCTTGGCAATCTTGGTTTTGAGCTTGGGTTGTATCCTTACCTTTTGGCTTGACGGTAGTGGTTTGTTTGCATGCGGTTTGTGGAAGACGTTTACGTTTTCCAGGATCTTGGCATCAAAGAAAGATAAAAGAGAGGGCAGAGGTTTTTTATTTCGTTGGGCTCTTGTGACCCAATGATGGTGGCATTTAAGTGAAAGCGCTAGATGTCAGAGGTGTTTAGTTTGATTCTCTTCGTTGGGGATTTCTTTTTGGTCGCGGTATGCATAGAATGGTGGCCGTGAATGCGCGGGAGGTATAAGGTTAAGGTATCTTTTTGTTTTGACATTGATGTTTAATGTTTAATGTTTATGTGGAGTAATAAGGTGTAAAGAGGTGTTATTTTGTATGTTATTGTACTTTGGTGGTTTTTACTAAGTTGGAGAAATAAGGTGTTATATTTGGATCTTTAATATTGTGTAATATTGTATAGTTGCTAACTCTAATTGGTGGCAAATTGAGAGTTAGTGTTGTGACAGATTTTGAGTTCTCCTTCATCAAAGTAAAGGTATGGGCAACTTCTTCCATGTATGTTGTTTATGGTATATTTTTGAAATTGATTTTGGAGTGAAAAGGTTCTCTACTAGGTATTATTGGTATAAATCTTATTTTTTGGATATTGAAGATTGTTTATGCATTAAAGTTATTGTTGAATCTTTGGGTGAATGCATAATTCTGGTTGAGGAAGAAGAAGCATTTTTTGCAATAGGGTTTATGTTACTAAGTCTTGCTACTTGCATTGAGATGATGAAACCCTAGTTGTTGGTAAAAAGAATATAAGCATCATTGTTATATGAAATATTGCATGGTTGGAAATTGTTGGGTTATGTTTTATATTCTTGAGAAAAGCTACTACATCTATCTTATTCTTTTGAGATTGAGTTTGAGTTGAGATTGAGTTGAGATTTGAGATTGGGAGTTAAGTATAGAACATATTGGGTCTCTAACAATTCTCTTTATGTTTCTATGAGATTTGAGATTGATACTGGGAGTTAAGTATAGAACATATTGGGTCTCTAACAATTCTCTTTATGTTTCTATGAGATTTGACATTGAGATTGGGAGTTAAGTATAGAACATATTGAGTCTCTAACAATTCTCTTTATGCTTCTATGAGGTTTATGAATCACATTGGGTCTCTAACAATTCTCTTTGTGAGTTCATGCTAAGAAAGTTTTTCTTGGTGAGCTTGCTGAGGTTTTGGACAGGTTCCAGTGGGGAATTATGAGCAGGTTTTGGACAGGTTCTAGTGGGGACTTGTGAGAAGATTTGGACAGGTCCTAGCAGAGGACTTGTGAGCTGAGATTGATAGTTCTATCAAAGAACTTGAGGACAGAGGTACATTGGTTCTATCAAAGAACCTGAGGACAGATTTGGAAAGTCTTTGAGAAGGCTTGTGTGTAGGGGATTGATTTGTTCATAGAGTTGGACAGATCTGACAGACAGAGGAAGACTTGTACTAGACCGACTGATTGTTTTTGGTACAGGTATCTGAGCTATTGTGGACGTTATCATAGAAGTCAAAGGTCTCTTAGGCTAAGCATTGAGGACATGAGGTCTTCGATGGAAAGGAGTTCCATGTGTTGGCAAGAGGTAGAGGCAATTGATCTTCTGAGGGATCATTTCCAGAGTAGAGGGGAAGGTATCTCCTTTGAGCAGAGGCTCATAAATTTAGATCAGGGTAAGGTGTGTCCTTTGGTCTGAGGCTCATAAACATTGTAATTAGGAAGGTTTCCCAAAGAACTTTGAGATAAATTTTAGAGAAAATTTTTGTGGACGTAGCCCAGGCATTCTGGGTGAACCACGTTAAAAATGGAGTTCCAATGTGTGATGCTTTTTGTCTTGATTAATGTTATGTTGATGCTATTGCTATCTAAAGTTAAAAATATTAAATGGTTAAGTATTATACTGTTCACCCCCCCATCTCAGTATAAGTCTATGTTCTTCATCAATTTCAAACCACCCAATGAGTATCACCCTAATTCCTCTCTTGAATCATGCCTGTCAGAAGCCATCCGTTGGCAATTTTGGGTACCTTGGGTACATTGCCTTTGCTCTAAGTGTAGATGTTGTCATTGATGTCAAGAAGGTCTTGAAGCAATTTGGTTTGATGTCAAAGAATGTGTTTTGATGTAGGTTTCAGTTTGGACAAGTGAGTTTCCAAGAAGATCAGAGTAGCCCAGTTGCAAAAGATCAAGAAAAAGACAAGTAAGAAAAAGTATGCAGGCAGCTGGAAAACTGTCACGATTTTGCGACATGTTTTAGGAGAGAGAAAGTGCTAGAGGAACTGTCATGATTTTGCGACATGTTTGAGGAGAGAGAAAGTGTTGGAAAAACTGTCACGATTTCATGACATGGTTGAGGAGAGAGAAAGTGTTGGAAAAACTGTCACGATTTCATGACATGGTTGAGGAGAGAGAAAGTTCTAGCAAGTCTGTCGTGATTTCGCAACATGCTGGAAAAAAGAGAAGAAGTTGGCAAAATTGTCGTGATTTCATGACATGTTGGCAGAGAAGGAGAGCAAGTTGGAAAGTGTCACGATTTCGTGACATGTCGCATTTTCACGACTCGAAAAGTGTAGGAAGGTAGAGAAGGAAAAGTGTCGCGATTTCGCGACATTCTGCAAAGAAAGTTGTATAGATGAAAAAGTGTTGTGATTTAACGAAATGATGCTGAAGAGAGAGTCCACAAAGAGAACTATCAAAATTTCGTGACAAGTTTGATGAGAGAGAAAGTTACATGTAAAATGTCACGATTTTGCAACATGCTGTAGAGGTCGAGTTGAGGACTGTCGCAATTTCATAGCATGTTGAAAAGCTCGAAGTGAGAACTATCGCAATTTTGTGACATGCAGTGAAGGAAAGAGTTTTATATGAGAAGTGTCATGATTTTGTGACAGGTAGTAGAAAAAGTGTATGGAAGCTAAAAGCGTCACGTTTTCATGACAAGATGGAGAGAAAGCTTACGTCAACAAAAAATGTTGTGATTTCACGACAGGTTGAGAAGGCAGCTTTGAGTTGGAGAAAGTGTCACGATTTCATGATAGAAACTGGAAGCAGGTCTTCTATAGGAGAAGTGTCATGACTTCACGATATAAGCAGAGAGGAAGGCTATGAATACAAAAGCGTCATGATTTTGTGACATGTTCCAGTTTCACGGGTGTAAGGCAGAAAGAAGCTCGAGGCAATAGAAGTGTCGCGATTTTGTGACAAAAGCTGAGAGGAAGGCCATGAAGACAAAAGGGTCATGATTTCATGACAGAGTTAAAGATGACGTCAGTAGAAGTAGATGTGTCGTGATTTCACGACAAAAGAAGAGAAGAAGGCAATGAAGACTAAAGTGTCACAATTTCACGACAGTAGTGAAGATGACATCAGAAAGAGGCAAAAGTGTCACGATTTTGTGACAAAAGCACAAAGAAAGTCGACAAAGGCCAAGGTGTCACGATTTTACGATAGTAGGCAAAAGAAGGTGTACTATTGTAAAAGTGTCATGATATCACGACATGTTGTAGTTTCACGGTGGAAGCTACAAGGAAGTGATAGAGGCAGTAGAGGCGGTTGAAGCCACCAAAGTTAAATCTGGGCTGACAAAGATTAGGGTTTTTGCAACCGATGATCTTTAGGGTATCAGCCGACTAAAGATTAAGTTTTTGATCATGAATTAATGCTATAAAAGGAGGACTATTTTTGAGTTTCAAGGTATCGAATGTGTGTATCAAATTTGTGCAAGTGAATTCTACTATGCACAAGAGAGCGAGTCGAGTCGAATTGATCGAAGTGTGCATTCAAAGTGTGATATTCGTAGATAGAGTGTGGGAGATAAGTGCGATCATCAAGAGGCAGAGTGTGCAAATTCTATGCTACTGTGTTTGCACGATCAGTGCAAAAGTAGTCTTGACCAAGTGCGATTGTAACAGAACAGAGAAAGAGGAAGAGGATAGACTTGTGCCAGACCGAAGAATAGTGTTTGGTGTAGATCAGATAGAGGACATATGTGCTAGACCAAAGGACTATGTTTAGTGCATATTCAAGGACCAGCTTTGCGGTGATAGAGTTGAGGACAAAGATCTCCAGCCAGAGCAGGGAAGACAGGTGTCTTCTGTGGATAGAGTTCCACTTTCTAAGGGTAGATGAGGTAGAGGTCTTCTAGAGGATCACCAGCCAAAGCAGAATTAGGGGAAGGTATCTCCTTTGAGCAAGAGGCTCATAAACATTGTAATTGGGAAGGTTTCTCAAAGAACTATGATATAACTTTTATAGAAAATTTTTATCCATGGAGTAGCCGACCTTGGGTGAACCACGTAAATTGTTGTGTCACTTTGTGGATGATGTTTTGTGCATTGCTTGATTACTTCTGTTAATACTGCTATCTATTTTCTGCATAAAATTGAATTGAAAGCTAATTTGAAAGAAAAAATTAAAAGTGGTCTTATACTGTTCACCCCCTCCTCTCAGTATAAGCTTGTGTTCTTCAATTGGTATCAGAGCCAGCACCTTCGGAAATTTTAACAGCTTGAAGGAAAAGTTTGCAAAGAACACAATGGATTATTCAAGTGGCAATGCAACACCTATTCTTGATGGATCAGATTTCAGTCTGTGGTGTGCAAGAATGAAATTCTATCTAATGGCACTTGGTAATGAGGTTTGAGAAGCAATTGAATATGGGTACACTATCCTTGTAAATGGTCCATACACTAAAGAAGATAGGCTCTTACATCACAACAACTCAAAAGCCATGAATGCAATCTTGAAGGGTTTATAGAAGGTTGATCTTACCAAAGTGATTCATTGCAAGACAGCTAGTGAAATGTGGAAACAATTGTAGGTGGTTCATACAGGTGATGCTAATGTCCGAAAGGCCAAATTGAGACACTTTAAAGGTATGTTTGAACAACTCAAAATGAATGATGATGAAAATATTAGTGACTACATGCTTCGTATGGATGAGATTGTTAACTCCATGAAAGACTTAGGTCTTGAACTTGCTGAAAATGATGTGTGTGAAAATATTTTAAGGTCTCTTCCTAATAGATTTAGTGAAAATATTTATACCAATGAGGAAGCTAAATATTTAGATAAATTAAAGAAGGATGAGCTCCATAGTATACTTGTAGCATTTGAGCTGAGAACTCAAGTGAAAGTTGATGTTAAGAAAGAGGCAGCCTTCAAAGCTACCAAGAAATCAAAGGGCAAGCAGATTCAAGAGAGTGAGTGATGAAGAGGCATATTACAGCAAGAAAGGCAAGTTTTCCAAAAATCACAAAAGCAAGAAAAATATAAGATTTTTCAACTATGGGAAATTCGGTCATTATGCTACTGACTGTATTGTTTCCAAGAATGAAAGTGATGAAGATATACAAGATGTTAAGAGCAAGGATTTTGAAAAGCATAGGTATTTTAGAAAGAACAAATATGAGCACAAAAATCAAGGAAAGAGGTATTCACACAAGAACAAGAAAAGCTTCTACCTAGACAAAGCAAGTAAGTGTTCTAGCAGTGATAGTGAAAGTTCTTCTAGTGATAATGAAAATGAGATGTTGTTCATTTCAGAAAAGGAGGAAGAACCGAAACATAAATTCATTGTCATGAAATGTTTTAGATGTGGAAATTTTGGGCACCTTGAGGATAAATGCAAAAATAATGATTTGGTTGCTAGTATGTATGAGGATGCTTCAGAAAACTACAATGAAGATGCATGTATGGTTTTTGAAAAGGGTAGCACCTCTAGTGATAAGAAATCTAAAAAAGGCCTTGATAATTCAAAATGCAATCAAATAGAGGATCTTGAATGTGAACTTACTAATGCTCTTAGTGTTTTGAAAAAGGAAAGAAAGAAGAATGCTAGACTCAAGGATAAGTTAGATGAATGTTGTATGGAGAGAGACAAACTTATAGAAAATCTTGAAGTCTCTATGGAGAAAATCTTGAAGTCTCTATGGCTAAGACACAAGAACTCAAGACTGAGTTAGAATCTAAGGTGCTTGAGTATAGTGAATTAGAACAAAAAATGGCTTCTTTGGAAGTGGAAACTAAAGAGTACAAGGATAAGTTGTACAAGTTTCAAGATAGCTCCAAAAGGGTTAAATCTCTCATCAAAGGTCAAAGAAAACCAACAGATAAAATAGGTCTCAGGTTTGTTGAGCTACACAAGAAACAAGTTGGGGAATCTAGCAAGAGATTACAAAAGGAAGAAATTTCTGATGTAGAAAGTACTTCAGATCAAGAGTCCATGAGTGATAAATGCGCAAAAACAAAAAATAGAATTTTGAATGCGAAGAAGAAGTTTACCCAACCTAGAAGGTCATTTATAGGAAATTTTAATGGTAGATGTTTTGCATGTCACAGGTTTGGCCACATGGCTTCGCATTGCATGACTCAAGTAAGGAAGATAAATGACAGTTTCAGGGGCCATAACTTATTTCAAGGATATTGCTACTCTTGTAATCAGTTCGGGCATAAGGCAATATTCTGCAAAACTAACAATAAGAACACGGTTACTCATAACAGATAGATTCAAAGAAGAGGTATGCCGAACAGAAATAAATTTGTTATGTGCTATAAGTGCAACAATGAAGGACACACAACTAGACAGTGTAGAGCTGATTTTCCAAGGTACAAGAATAGAAAAAGTGATATAAACAGGTCCAAGGATCAAGGTATGAATAAAAATAGGAATGATAAAAGAAACAAGAACAGTAGTATGAATAGGTCTGAGGATCAGAACAGTGACATAAATAGAAATACAGACAAAGAATTCAAGAAAAGGCCCGACAAGGAAATTGTAGACACTGATGATGATGAGTGTCTAATGGGAGTGTCACTCCCAAACCTGTTTTAAATCACCTCATCAAGAGGTGGGGGAGGGACTAAGCTAAGAGGCTCATTCTTAGTCCCAAGCCCCAAAGATGACCCTTTGCCATTGATGACAAATGGGGAGAGATATGAGAAAGGGGGAGAGCTTCAAGTAAAGAAGAAAGCTTCAAGTCAGGGGGAGCAAAAACTTTAATTGTAGATTCTCAGTTGTTGGATCAGTAGGGTTTAGTTTTGGCTCTTGAGATATGTTTTCAGTTAAGGGTTGCCATCAATGACAAAGGGGGAGATTGTTGGCAATTTTGGGTACCTTGGGTACATTGCCTTTGCTCTAAGTGTAGATGTTTTCATTGATGTCAAGAAGGTCTTGAAGCAATTTGGTTTGATGTCAAAGAATGTGTTTTGATGTAGGTTTCAGTTTGGACAATAAGTTTCCAAGAAGATCAGAGTAGCCTAGTTGCAAAATATCAAGAAAAAGACAAGTAAGAAAAAGTATGCAAGTGGCTGGAAAAACTGTCGTGATTTCGTGACATGTTTCAAGAGAGAGAAAGTGCTGGAAAAACTGTCGTGATTTCGTGACATGTTTGAGGAGAGAGAAAGTGCTGGAAAAACTATCACGATTTCACGACATGGTTGAGGAGAGAGAAAGTATTGACAAAACTGTCATGATTTCGTGACATGTTTGAAGAGAGAGAAAGTTCTAGCAAGTTTGTCACGATTTCATGACATGCTGGAAAAAAGAGAAGAAGTTGGCAAAACTGTCGCGATTTTGTGACATGTTGGCAGAGAAGAAGAGCAAGTTGGAAAGTGTCACGATTTCGCGACATGTCGCATTTTTGCGACTCAAAAAGTGTAGGAAGGCAGAGAAGGAAAAGTGTCGTTATTTCGCAACATTCTGCAAAGAAAGTTGTACGGACGAAAAAGTGTCACGATTTCATGACATGATGCTGAAGAGAGAGTCTACAAAGAGAAATGTCATGATTTCATGACAAGTTCAAAGAGAGAGAAAGTTACATGTAAAATTTCATGATTTCAAGACATGCTGTAGAGGTCGAGTTGAGGACTGTCACGATTTCGTGGCATGTTGAAAAACTCAAAGTGAGAACTGCCACGATTTCATGACATGCAACGAAGGAAAGAGTTTGATATGAGAAGCATCGTGATTTCATGATAGATAGTAGAAAAAGTGTACAGAAGCTGAAAGCATCATGTTTTCACGACAGGATGGAGAGAAAGCTTGCGTCAGCAGAAAATGTCACGATTTCGTGATAGGTTGAGAAGGCAGCTTTGAGTTGGAGAAAGTGTCACAATTTCATGACAGAAATTGAAAGCAGGTCTTCTATAGGAGAAGTGTCATAATTTCACAACATAAGTAGAGAGGAAGGCTATGAAGACAAAAGCATCACGATTTCGTGACATGTTCCAGTTTTGTAGGTGTAAGGCAAAAAGAAGCTCGAGGTAGCAGAAGTGTCACGATTTCACGACAAAAGCTAAGAGGAAGGCCATGAAGACAAAAGGGTCATGATTTCATGATAGAGTTAAAGATGACGTCAGCAGAAGTAGATGTGTCATGATTTCATGACAAAAGAAGAGAAGAAGGCAATGAAGACTAAAGTGTCATGATTTCATGACAGTAGTGAAGATGACGTCAACAAGAGGCAAAAGTGTCACGATTTTGTGACAAAAGCACAAAGGAAGTCGACAAAGGCCAAGGTGTCACGATTTCATGACAGCAGGCAAAAGAAGGTGTACGGCTGTAAAAGTGTCGTGATATCGCGACATGTTGTAGTTTCACGATGGAAGCTACAGGGAAGTGACAGAGGCAGTAGAGGTAGTTGAAGCCAACAAAGTTAAATCTAGGCCGACGAAGATTAGGGTTTTTGTAGCTGACGATATTTAGGGTATCAGCCGACTAAAGATTATGTTTTTGATCATGAATTAATGCTATAAAAGGAGGACTATTTTCAAGTTTCAAGGTATCGAATGTGTGTATCGAATTTGCACAAGTGAAGTCTATTATGCACAAGAGAGCGAGTCGAGTCGAATCGATCAAAGTGTGTGTTCGAAGAGTGATATTCGCAGATAGAGTGCAGGAGAGAAGTGCGATCATCGAGAGGCAGAGTGTGCAAAGTCTATGCTACTGTGTTTGCACGATCAGTGAAAAGTAGTCTTGACCAAGTGAGGCTGTAACAGAACAGAGAAAGAGGAAGAGGACAGAATTGTGCCAGACCAAAGAACTATTTTTGGTGCAGATCAGATAGATGACATATGTGCTAGACCGAAGGACTGTGTTTAGTGCATATTCAAGGACCAGCTTTGTGGTGATAGAGTTAAGGACAGAGATCTCCAACTAGAGTAGGGAAGATAGGTGTCTTCTATGGATAGAGTTCCACTTGCTAAGGGTAGAGGAGGTAGAGGTCTTCTAGAGGATCACCAGCCAAAGCAAAATTAGGGGAAGGTATCTCCTTTGAGCAAGAGGCTCATAAACATTGTAATTGAGAAGGTTTCCCAAATAACTATGATATAAATTTTAGAGAAAAGTTTTATCCATGGAGTAGCCCACCTTGGGTGAACCACGTAAATTGTTGTGTCACTTTGTGGATGATGTTTTGTGCATTGCTTGATTACTATTGTTAATACTGCTATCTATTTTCTGCATAACATTGAATTGAAAGCTGATTTGAAAGAAAAAAATTAAAAGTGGTCTTATACTTTTCACCCCCCCCCTCTCAGTATAAGCTTGTGTTCTTCACCATCCTATAGGGGGACGAGACAATCCATGGATATGAGCAAGAGGGATATGAATATGTCTTAAGTGAGGATGAAAATGAAACTATTTTGGCCCATCATGGGCCTTAATATCTATAAAATATTGCTTGGTTTGGCCATGCATAGAGTGGATACATCTTCAACGAGAGTGGCTATGAGATAGAGGACTCAACTAAGATGGCCTTCATAAGACATGCATGCCAAATGGTAGGGCCCATAGTAAATGCCAATAAATTATTCATAAGTGACAATGATTATGAAGATGAGACTAAAATGACCTATCTTAGGCATCAATAGGCAAGTCAGCACTCAATCCTAGTGGACAAGAATAAGGGTTTCTTTATAAGCGATGAAAAATTTGAGAATGAAGTCAAGATGGCTTACATTGAGCATCACTTATAACAAGTCAATCTACTTATTGAAATAGAAGCATTACTTCACACCATATATCCTGACCTTTGCTTCTTAGGGAGACTAGTAAATCTAGACATCATTCATCACATGGTCAACCCTAATCTACCTACATTTAGAGAGTTACCACAACCTAACAATCCAATCATATTGTCATTCCATAGGTTAGATCTTAAGATCTCTATACCCCAAAGCCTCATCATAATTATGAAGAGCAAACCATTGATGAAGAGTTTCACCCATATGGTCTTGGAGATTCCATCCCATCTATAAACATGATCTTCATTGATTTTACCACTCCACTTCATAACCCAGAAGATCCCACTAAGCCACTCAATGGAACCTTTAAATATAGCATATGACATCAATTAAATCCCCACTCCTCACTAGATTGAGGAGGTGTCACATATGGCAATAGAGGATAATTTTGAAGTGGATATCAATGATGACACTTCCAATCCAAATAAAGTCAAGTTCGGAGAAATCTTATCTCTAAAAGAATAGGCCATCATTATTCCTCTATTGAGAGAGACCAAGTCTCTTTTCTTGGACCTATAAAGATATGCCGAGGCTAGATCTGAAACTAGTTGTCCACATCCTTTTGCTAGACCCCATAAAGAAAGCAATCAAGCAAAAGCTCAGAAATATGCATCCAACCATCACTTTGATGGTAAATAATGAGTTGTAGAAATAATTGGATGTAGTCTTTATTGTTTCCATCAACTATCTAGAATGGGTATCAAACATGGTGCCCATAGGAAAACTTGATGGAAGAATCCACATTTGCATGAATTTCAAGGATCTCAATAAGGCCACACCAAAGGATTTATTCATATTACCAAACATAGATGCTCTTGTAGATGCAAATACAGATCATGAGATGCTCTCCCTAATGGATAGTTTTTTGGTTATAGTCAAATTCAGATTAAACCTTAAGACTAGCATAAAATTACATTCACCACTTCATGGGGAAAATTCTACTACAAAGTAATGCCATTTGGTCTTAAAAATGTTAGTGCCACATATCAACGGGCTATGACATATATTTTCCATGAAAACATGCACAAGATCTTAGAAGACTACATTGATGACTTACTAAATATCCAAGTCATTGTTGCGAGAAGAGCATGCTGAGATCCTCAAAAGGGTCTTTGATAACCTAATTGAGCAAAATGTTAGGTTGAATCCCAAGAAATACATCTTTAGCGTAACTTATAGAAAACTATTGGGATTCATAATTTCTATATGAGGCATCGAGTTAGACCCATAAAAGGTAAAGGCTATCCTAGAAATGGTCCTACCCACTAACATCAAAGAGATGAGAAGCCTACAGGGCAAAGTAACATTCATAAAGTGATTCATCGTACAACTATCAAAAAAATATAGACCCATAAATTGACTGTTACACAAGGGGGTCCCATTCCAGTGGGATGAATAATATCAGCAAGCCTTTGTTAAAATAAAGAAGTACTTGGCAACACCACCAGTCCTAGCTCCACCAAGGCCAGATGTGTCATTCTTGCTATATATATCCACTACCAATTTTGATTTGGGCACCATGTTGGCTCAAAAGAATACACAATATAATTAACAAGTGATATATTACATCATCCACACCTTGGTGAGCTATGAGATAGGATATGCATACATAGAAAAGCTATTCCTAGCAGTGGTATTTACAACCAAGAAATTGCACCACTACATGATGAGCCAACAAAATCCTTTGCAGTATATTATGAGCAAGACATATCATAATACACGTACTACAAAGTGGATCATATTGTTGATAGAATTCAACCTAGATTTCATAAGCCAAAAGTCCATCAAGGGACAAGTCATAGCTGATTAGCTGGTTGAGGTACCTCTTCTAAACAATAGGAACCTCACCATAGAACTTCCTAATGATGTAGTCTTCACATTATCAGAAGCACCCAAGCCTAAAGAACCTAAAAATGAAGCTAACATGATCTTGTTCTTCGATGGTTCAAAGTGTGAACAAGGAGGTGGTGTAGGTATTATCTTTTTCATGCCACAAGGTGCTCCAATGCCTTTGTCGTTTAAGCTATACTTCCCTTGCACCAATAACAACACCAAATATGAGGCCTTATTCTTGAGTCTCCAAACAACCGTCGCTATGAATATCAAGAGGCCAAATATCTTCGGTGACTTCCTCCTCATAGTCAACCAAGTCAAGGGACTATTTTAATGTAGGGATCCAAATCCTAAAAGCTTACAAGGAGCTTGTTGAAACCTATCTAGCCCAACTAGAGTGGTATGAAATCGAGGCAATCCCTCATTTGTTAAATAGATTTGCGAATACCATGGCATATTTGGGATCCTTGATACCTTAGAATCCATCTACCGATTTCACTACCATTCATGTGAAAACACTCTCACACTCAACAATGCAATGTGAGGCTTTTGATAACAAAGAATTAGTCAACATGATTCATATAGAACAAAACCATGACTAGTTCTATAAAGCCAAAGAGTTTTTAAAGAAGGTGCCTTGGGGGTCCTTGATCTCGTAGGATCCTCTGAAGAATGATACCATCATTCACCACAAGGTTATTTCTCAAGCTACATTTTTGCACATTGAATTATAGGAGAAATAAGTCATCTTATCTATTGATATTGTAGCCTATCAGGATTGGCTATCCTAGTTACAAGATTTCCTAAGACTTAGAATCATCCCACAAGGATTGTCACATGCTGAAATATGAGCATTCAAATAGAAAATGATAAGATATGTCTTACTAGGAGGCATATTGTATTGTCAAAGCTATTATGGAGTCCTCCTTATTTTCTTAGTCCCAAGAGTCAGCTTGGGCAATTTTGTAAGCTCACAACGGTACATCCAATGGTCACTTTAGAGGTATGGCCATTGTCAAGCATATCCTTTGAATGGGTTATTACTGGCTCACCATGGAGAAGGATTGTTGCAAGTATGTCATGAAATGTGTTAAATATCAATATCATGCAAATCTGATGCACCTACCATCTCAGGCCTTATAGCCCATTTAGGCATCTTAGCCATTTTCTCAGTGGGGTTTTGATCTAATTGGACATTTTTCTCTCTCGTATTTGTGCTGACATACATTTATCTTAATGGTCATTGAGTACTTCACAAAATGAGTGGAAGTAGTTCCCCTAACATCGATAATCGAACGTCGAATTGCAGATTTCATACTTCACAATATCATCTATCATTTTGGGGTCCCCTTCAAGATAATATCAAATAATGGTCCATCATTCAAGAAAAAAAATGTGTAATATTTAACAACCAAATAAAAAATTTAGTGTAGTTTTGCAACACCATACTATCCATAGGCAAACAGGAAATAAAAAGCTTCAAACAAGACCATAGTAGCCATATTAAAAAATATGGTGAAAGAAAATCATAAGGATTAGCACCTACAATTACCCCTTGCATTATGGGCTTATAGGACTAGCCTATGGCAACACCATTTTTGCTTGTATATGGCATTAAGGCCATTATGTCCTTAGAGTTGAAAATTCCAACATTGCATGTCACATTGAAAGAGTTCATCAATGATGATATTGTGCGGTAAGCTTGCTTGGATTAGTTGACCCTTTTGGATGAACAATGCATCAATGCTCTTGAGTATATTTGTGTTTATCAGGATCGTCTAACATGAGCTTATAACAATAAAGTCTACTTGAGAGACATTAAGGTTGGGGATATTGTGCTTAAATAAAACTAACAAAACTCAAATCTATCCCTGCACCTACAAGACAAATTTACAGCCAATTGGATAGGTCCCTACATCATCTTTGAGAATATTGGACCTGGGGCATATTGCCTAACATCTCTAGAAGGTGTTGAGGAGCCATCGCCTCTCAAAATTATTCATCTAATAGTGTTTCACACATAATCACAACACCAAAAACATTCAAATAAACCAAATATATATAAAAAACATTCATAAATTTCAAAATCACAAAAATAATAGAAAACCATAAAAATAAAAGGCTCCAAAGGCATCTTAAAGTCCTTTGGTCAAATCACAAAAGGCTCCAAATGCATATTAAATTCATTTGGTCAAATCACAAAAGGCTCCAAAGGTATATTAAAGCCCTTTGGTCAAATCACAAAAGGCTCCAAAGGTATCTTAAAGCCCTTTGGTCAAATCACAAAAAGCTCCAAAGACATCTTAAATCCCTTTGGTCAAATCACAAAAGGCTCCAAAGGCATCTTAAATACCTTTGGTCACATCACATAAAAATCCCCACATGAACCATAAGCCCTTTGGTCAAAAGCAAAACATAAAAACACAAACAATTTAAAATCAGAAAGTTCAAAAACATTCAAAATAATCAAAACTCAAAAACAATTGAAAGCATCAAAAATACAAAAATATTTGCATTCATGTAGTTGCATTGCATATAGGAATTTGCATCCATTGCATTTCACAATCTTACAAACAACACCACATTTGTACCTCAATAATGCATCATCAAAATCCATCATCATCCATAACCCATGTGTGTAACTGTATTTTTCAACACAACCCCTCCTGTTGCTATAAGAAATATACTAGGGTTTTCCAGTTAGTCAACCATGCCTAGTGGTTTTATCAAAAATTGTATAAAATTATCTTTGATTTAGATATATAACGTTTGGTTTTGATAGTGCCTATTATATTTCAAAATCCCATCACTAATCAAAGCACTAAAAACCTAGTTGGAACAAGGGAAAGATAAATGTTGCAAAGTGGTACTAAGTATCCTTAAGTGAAAAGTTTATCTTGCTCATCCACCTATGTGACTGATTCAAAAATGCTAAGAATTGAAAAAAGGACAAGTTCCCCCTACCCAAATAAATCCCTTGATTTAATAAAAATAAGCAAAAATCCCAAACAAGGCAAAATTTAAAAACAAAATAAATAGTGATTATCATCACTACATAAATCCCTTGTTGAAAAGAAAAATAAAAATTTAAAATAAATAGTGATTTTCATCACTAAACATGAGAAATTATCTTAAATAAATATGAAGAAAAGAAGGGAGTATTGAACTTGAATCCCTAGAGTTCTTAGCATTGACGAATCGTAAGGCGATCGTTATGCACGATGATATATCTATCACATTATCATCTTGCTTCTGTACAGACCAATGTTTGCATGTGGAAGGACTTGCTTTAGGTGTCCTGTATCACCTAGTCGTATAATCCAACTGAGTCCAACTTAGGATCAGGATGAACATTTGAGGATCCCCAATATAGAAATGGGCTACATGAATCCCGCTTGGCATCGGGGTATGCTTATGTTTTATCTAATATATTCATTTACACACATAGGTATAATGAGTATCTAGGTATTCATAACAATAAATTTATCTTTCAGGAGCTCTATATGGTTAGTATACAGCTTTGGATAGAGTAACTAGGGTGTCTGAGTCTCATGGAAAACCTCAAAAATTTTCTCATAGCAACAAATCATGTCATCAATCAAACCATCAAATTTCTTTAGGAGGTTTTGTTCATTAAGTGGTGTGCATGAAATAAGATAGATACCGGATGAATTTCAAAAATGACAATTATATGGCCACTGACTATTTTCGGTATATCTTTTAATTTATAGAAGATTATAAAATAAATTACATATGTATCACATCATCTCATCTCACACTTGGATGTTTAAATAATTAATTCTTATTATAAGAGTTATTATTTATTCATGGTTGATTTACATTTTGTGGTGTCACCCATTAGATTGTTGAACTCATATAACATGCATTCCTTATGTTTTAAGTGATTAAAGCATACAAGTTCATTTACATTAGATCATCATCATAGTACATTACACATATTGCATTCACCATATCATAACAACATAAGTTATATGCATACAATAGAATCAAATGAAACATGTGTTTAATGATAAGTAGTGCATCCATATATGCATCCATCATCATAATGCATCCACACATATAGATCACATCATCTAAAGCATACATCTATCATCTAGCTAAATGCATATCAATACATCACATCATGTAGCATAAAATCATAATACTGCATCACATAAACATAAAATCAAAAACATGTAAGTACACATAATGAGTCTCGAAGTGTATATATCATATATATATATATATATATATATATATATATATATATATATATAGTGTGTGTGTGTGTGTGTGTGTGTGTTTCCAATAAGTACATAAGGGTACAAAACTTCTCATAGACTACAATTGTGTAGGTCATCCGACCTTACACTAAAAAATAAAGCCAGTATAATCAAAGTCATCAGCCTGTGCCTGCACCTCCAACCTCACCTTCACCCTCAACTCTATCCTTGTGAGCATAGTGAGAGCTAGTCCCTACAGTCTACTCTATTCGATTCTTGGTTCTATGGCTCAGTTGCACTAATGACTACCCTGATGTGCTTCGCCTAGTCCTATGTGACCCTCATCCTATGGGTCTATTTGTAATATTACCTCCTTGAAGTATGACCTCATACTCCAGTGCAAAGATGTAAGCATTATCTAGGGTGCATTTCTCCAAGTCCTCTGATAGGATTCCATGAAGATATTTGATCTCTACATCTGCATCTAGCCCACTAGGTCCTTGAGGCACTGGCATAGCTGGTATAATGTGTCTCCTGGAAGCATCCCTATTATAAGTGAGCTCATCTATTATGAGCTATGCAAAGTCTATCTATTTCTGGAGAGTAATCCTCTCCTTGTCAAAGCTCCTGACCTATGCTTGAAGCCCAAAAATGATAGAGTCCCTCTAGAAGATCTAGATTTGAGATGACTGAAGCTCAGCCTACACGTGGTGCAACTAATCCCAAAGAGGGGACTCCTACTCCTCTAGAGCTAACTCCTCCTTCTCCTTAGGAGAAACCTACTCCTCTACCACCTACTTCTCTACCTGTCTCCAGTCCTCTATCCAAGCTCACACTTGGCACCCATCAGGATCCTCCCCTATAGTGGCCTCATCTCGATCTCAGCCTAAGTTACCACCATCGTACCATAGACATGTGATCCACCATTGGGTATAGGCCTTTGTGACCCCAAAATATGCAATTCTAGAATCCACTACTGTAGGATCATCATCCTCTACAACTACTATAACTTGAGGTAGTGTAATATCTCTCTCTACAGTAATATTCATGTACAAAACTAGTTGAAAATGTACAACTTACTATAGGCCATACTTTCAAAGCACCCTAGAGTAGTAAAAGAACTCCCTAATGCCATCCTTATGGTCGATAACCCATCGGTCATGCATAGTCATGGTTGTGAACCTATATGCATCTTCCTAGGTGAGGCGATAATGATAAGGCCTCTAGATGATGTCCTTGGCATGTAGGCCAGTCAAATATGTTGTGTACTAGGAGAGATCTCCTACAAAGAACTAAATATTGTGCTCCTTGAACTCTTAGGACCACTTGGATCCATAGCACTGAGTAACATCATCTACAACAATGATCTCAATCGGTAGTCCTCCTAGGTGGTCCATATTGATATGCTCCTAGCTCTAGATCTGTAGGAGTAGGCTACAAGTAATGTTGGCTCATCCTCAATGTTGGATACTATAGAGCTCATCATAGCACTAACCTAAAAGTGTGCTCCCCTAAGACATGATGATAGGCTATGCACTAGCAATCAAGTTTTGAACCATCGCCAAGAGGTTCCACGGGAACCTTACTTCAGAGCTGTCAAGAAAAATAATATTATAGATGACCATTAAAAAAATGACATATCTCCAAGAAAATACATCCTCCCAGTACCACCGAGCAACAAAAATCCCACTATACTGGGTATCCTAGAACATAGCAACTACATGTGCCCCAAAGACCCTTGAGAAGACTACCTCTCTGGAATCAGTAAGGCAAGAAACAATGGGGACTCCATAAAATGGAATCCATAAGATTTGATAGGCATCCTCTGGTGTAATGGTCATCTCATTCATAGGGAGATGAAAGGTATTAGTCCTAGAGTCCCACCTATGGGCTAAGGCAGTAAGGTAGTCCTGATCTGACATGATCATCAGAAGCCTAGTAACGTACTGGAACCCGTAAGCATCAAGCCAAGCCTAGTTCATGTCATCCATGTCGGGTTGAAGATCAATGAGCAATTTAGGGTCATGAGCCCATGTGAACAAAATCTAAGAGTGCAAATTAAATGCCTAAGTTAAATGCACTTAAAATTAAAAATAATCAATAAAACAAAAATAATGTATAATTAATATAAGATAAGCTTAAGGCTATGAAAACAATGGCTATGTACAACTAAATGTGCAAAAGATCAAATTATACACTTCCAAAAAGCAAAAAAATCAGTTAAATGCCTTAAAATTTTAAAAAATATAAAAAATAACCCTAAGGCTGCATAGCCACTCATGCTAGGAGCAACCACATAGTGTCCACTAAAGTCAACAACGACCAACCACCAAAGGTAAAAAATTTAACCGTTGGAATTTAGGTTGGTCACTAATGGAGACAACGATCCCTCTTTGGTATTTATGGGATGCTCTGAGTGTTAGCGACCATGAGGCAGCACGTTGACAACATCCCTCCTCCACAAAAATCATAAAAAAATTTGAAAAAATCTTAAAATTGGACTAGATCCACTAAAATTAACCTAAAACTAAGCCTACCTATAGTTTTAGTTTGTTGCTAGTAAGTTTAGTTTTTTTCATTTACTGGTTATTTAGTGAGTTTCATTTTACCCATTAAAATAAATAAAAGGCTAGGATTTGAGAGATACCCGTGATTCATCTGCTCCTCTTCTTGTCGAAGCCTCACCCTTCTCAACCATGGTGTCCAATCGGTAGCATCTCAGGTCACAATCAGTCACTCTCAACTCAGAGCTCAAAAGTGAAATTGACACCTAGAATAATGAAAAGTTAAAACCCTAAAATTCTTTTATATTTTAAATTTGCACCTCAGCCACTGCTGGTGTCAGCGACCCATACTTTCTGGCCATTGGACCTAATAGTGGCCATGAAGATGCAATTAAGGATCATTGGACCTAACAACGACTAGGAAACAAAGAGAAATTCACTCAATTTCTCTCCATGAGGCACCTAAAAATGGGCCATTAAGCATACCTCATGGTCCAAAACAATTAAAAAGTGCAAAAATAACAAAAAAATCACATAAATAAAAATAAAAAACAATATAAATTGTAGCATTGCACAAATTTATTCTAGGACATCATTACACATGCACGTGCAATAGCACTGGGAGTGCATCACACACTGCGATGGAGAGCCAAAAAAACTCTCTTTAACATTGCATCTCCTAGCATAAATATATCAAAAATCAAAAAAATCATAAAATTCAAATTAACAACAAAATCTCAAGGGAGCCTTGTATTCAGTTACTTACTCTATACACTTGGTAGGTGCAATGAGTAGTGCTCCATGCAAACCGACAAGATCAGTAAATTACCATAAGGCCACTTGGGGTAAATTAGTTATGGCAAAATTCAGAATTTTCACTTCAATCCTAGAGAAGGCCATGGTAGACAAAATTCCCCATGGGAATGAAGATTCATCTCATTTATTCTATAATATTATTCAAAACTAGTGATTCAACATAGGCTTGAATAGAATTGTTATCACCTTGATTCCCTAAAAGGCCATTACGACTGGATCGCTCCTTGGGATAGAGATGTACAAGTACTAAAAATTTTGAAATCACACCTAATATGGGACCTACCCTATAACAACCAAGCAAACCTCTAAAAGGGTCCAAATCATTCATATTGGTCAAGTGACTCGTTGCTTATTTCATTGTCCTTCCCTCTTCAAATCATCATTTGAGGGGGTAGTCATAAAATCAAAAATCATAATCAAAATTAACAAAATATCACTCAATCATGTCAAATTGTATCCATCTTACGAATAATTACCAACAACTATCATAAGCTTACCCTTTGCTGGAAAAAAAACAAACATGATAGTTAAGTTTGTAGCTCTCCTTCTTTCGGATCTATAGCAGTACTAAAAGTACCTGATTGTCTGATGAACGAGTGTAAGATTTTACAAATTTAAGCCTTCCACCCTATTGAAAGCAATGATTCTAGGATGCACACCCTTTATCATGACCAGGGCATCAAATGTTGATCAGATCAATGATCATCACACAACCTACAATGTGACCTTAGGTGGTCTATTTTTTCTTCGTATTGTGTTTTCCCATATGTATCCCAAATAGAGGCATTTGTAGACATCTAAAATGCATCATGTTTAGGAGACTACCCATATGGATATATTAAAATACCATATGAATCATCTTGGAACTCTCCAAGAGCTAGAAGTGGTCCTAACCACTCAAAAAGGGTATTTCCAACACATCCAGTCTTAATCACTTTTAGGCAGAGTGGTCGCCACATCTGGCTGTTGAAGCTGATAGTGGCCATGCCTAGCCACTACTCTAAACAATGACTAGCACCATACACAATCTATCCATGAATATGGGCCCAAATAATATAGTTTGAATGCATCTTGCATTGCTTTCGGGTGGATTTTGGCAAGGAACTCCTAGAGTTCCTCCTAACTACCCCTTCAATGCCAATTTGTAACTGATGCTTTCCCCCCATGATGATCAATTGCATGTAAATTGTATTTTGTCTTCTCCAGGAAGCCAAGATCCTAAAATAGATCTGAAATAGAGGAGTCTACATATGGACACTCCCAATAAAGCAAAGAGCTCCATGAATATTCAAATCTTGTGTAGCGAAGCCTTGGCTGATCAAAGAGAAAATCCACGTCCCATTTGAGGAGAAACAAAGCATTGTCCGGTTGAGCTACACCTATGCACTTGCTTTTAGATCAATTTATTCTCCACCACCCATCAATGTACCAGACACAACAAGCAACCCTTGAACATCAATTGGAGCAAGGAAGATAGTGCTACAACCCCTATTTTGTGAGAAGAAGAGCTTTAGACAGTGGCCCATAGGCATATCTTAGGGCATTAGAAATTATTTTCCTTTGTTCTAGCTTAGATCCATTATTGCTTTGATTTATTAATTAGTTCTATCATAGATTTGATTTCATTAGCACATTTACACCGTATTTCTAAGTTTTCTATGCATCTATTGCTTAGTTTATGCTTGCATTTTAATATTATCATGCTTATTTATCTTGTTTATTAGATCTACTAACAAGATATTCTTTCGAAGAGGTGGCCCATACTACTTATTGTGCTCTGTTGTTTCCATGCACGTAGATACAGGTTCACAAGATTAGTTAAAAGTATTCAGAGTACGAGATCCCTCCAAGATGAAATCAAGAGAAGGAGGCATCTGTAAGCCCTCAAAAAAATTGGTGTGTGATATTAGGAGGTCTATGGAGGTACATTGTCCCCTTGTGGGGGATACATTCACCATTATTCCACATGTAATATATTGTATCAAAATGAGTATCCCTTAGAGGGACGTACATGTCACCGAGATCTGGAAGCATTAATAAAAAGAATATTTTTTTGCTTATTTCTTTCATGAAATTTGTGCTTGTGTGCTTCTTTATTTTTATTTTATATAATAATATTGCAAGGAGGGTAGGGGTGCACGCTTACCAAGGTCACACACCTTGATTATTGTGGGCTTCCTTAGGCCTCCCTAGTAATGAGAATGAGTACTCATAAGGATTCTTAGGTTTTGTAGATAGCTTATATATTTATAATGGATTTGCAACTTGATAAACAATAGATTATGATATTACCAAGTTTAGTAGAATGCCCTATGACTCCCTAGTATGTTTTGGATAATATATGAAGTGCTTTTGTAAGACATAGTTCAATCTTGGTTGATTTTGGAAAGTTATGTAAATGCTAAAACCAACTTATATTGTCCTTATTGCTCCTATTTAACTAAACACTTTTTTCTAGATTTCAAGAGGTTTTAATGTTTGATATTCAACCTAAGTAGAAGGTCTTGTATCTCCTAGGTTAGTTTATAAATAGTATTCTGATATTTGGTAAGTTATATCCTATGTCTTTTGTTTTCTCAAACTTAAAAAATAATCCCTAAAAATATAACCTTATATCTCCTATGTTTGAAAGCAATATAAATGAGATATTTTTCTTACCTTAGCCCTCTTGACTTCACACTTGAATGTCATTGATTTTGATTTAAATATGATAGTCTTTTATGTATAGGGTGCTTGACTTGATGAGTCTGAGTAAACAAGTGTGGTATGTCTACCGAGCTTCCTCTTCGATGCTTGGAGAGTAGATGTTGGTCTTTTAATGGAGTCTTAAATGCTCCTATGCTTTCCTTCTTCCACACTACACTTAGAAATAGATTGATTGGATTGTGCTTGCTCTTCACACAATCTGCAAATGTTGGATGTGAATGTTATCCTTTCACTCTCTATGCTACATATATGGGTATTATTTGGTGTAAAAGTGGCACTTTGGTATCTTGGTAACACTACCCCTTATTCTTGTAATTTTTTTGTGCCAACTGTTACTCCTACGTAACATATCCATCTTGCTTTAAGAACTCTTAGTGTTCATATCTTAAGCATTAGAGAAATGATAGTCGTGAGGGAATAATGTGCAAGTGGAACTTAGAATTTTTGCATGGAGTTTCCTATGTAACACCTCCAAGAACGATATTATAACTTATTTGAATGTCTTATTCCTTAGCTTGCTTCGTTTCTTTAATAGAAAGCAATATATTTTCTTCTGTATGTATTTCGTGAGCCACCTTGGAGTTGTGGATGAGGATGAGGTAGCTCTCTTTCTACCTTTTGTTGATGCTAATTCCAATGTAGCATCCTCTTTTCTTCTATATGCTTATACCTTCACTGTGCTACCTGTTGACGATGATAAAGGTGAAGCTTGATGCATCTGAATGTTGAATGTGCTCTATATTTTTATTTTATGTAGATATCTTCTTCTTCTTTGCTAAGTAAACATTCATGATAGATTTCCTTTGGATCCTTTGGATTACATAAATAGCCTTTTAAGGCTTGTTTTCATTTACATAAAAGCTTCCTTCATTTGCAGGTTCAATCTTGGAGAGAATTCCCTTTCAGTGTTCGAGAACACTCTATCCTTTAGCCCTTCATTTGGCTACCCTTTTCCCTATACATGTTGTGCCTATTGTGGCACCTATAAATTTGCTCCTTTCACTGTGTTTCATGTATTGTTGAAGTGCAACACCATATAACCTTTACATCTATATAGAACCTTTTTATTGCACTCTTTTGTAGGTCTAAAATTATTATTTTTGTAGGAGATTAATGAGTGCAAAATGAGGGTTCTAAGGATGTCTCTTTGGCTAGAATCCTTACCCTTTTGCTTATATGATTGATGGTGAATCCAAGCCTTGTAAATGTTGTAGAACAAAAGCTTTATTCTAGCTGCACTAACCTTAAGTGATTTGTATTTGAGACTCACCAAGTCTCAATATTTGAAGCTTATTTTTGGTTAGTCTTTTTTCTTTTTCCTTTTCTTGTACTATCCAATTTTGATGGATTCTATTGGCCATTATGAGTTGTAGGTTTCTATGCTTAAAAGTGTCTTAGACACTTGATCCAAACTAGATTTTATAGCCTTTATTTCAAAGCACAAAACTAATTTATTAGTCTAATAAATTCTACTTTTAATGCACTAATAGATTACACCTTATCACTCCAATATACTCTCAATAAAATACACTTAATCAATTCATTGCAACTAATCAAGAATAATCTCAAATGAACCTTCAAGATTTATTCTGTAAATTTCTTACAAGCAAGATCTTAGGAGATAGTCTTCTTTTACTTTCCAAAGTAGATAATAGGCTAGTTGATAGATTATTAAAATTTTAAAATCTAATTGTTGGAAATTTTGAGTAATTATGTTGTCATTGATGTCAAGTGTTTGGTGCAAGGAAAATTTCATTATGATACAAAAAAATTGGTAAAAAGAAATGGTTATAATATTTTATATTATAAGCCAAAGAGGTTGGTTAAATGTTGAAGGCAAACATTTACGTCCATGTTTTTAAAAGAAAAGAGAAATATTATAATATTATAATATTTTAATAACTAGGCCAAAAGGGCTTATTAAAAAAAAAATGAAAAAGTTCTTTGGACAAAGGTCTTAAAAGGAATCAAGTTGACAAAGGACTCCTTGCAAAAGTATTGTTTAATACTAAAGTTAAATAATATAATATTTAACACAAAGTTAAATATTATATTAAATAAAAAATTAAATTTAAAATTGGCAAAGGAGTCATATTGGCCACTATGAGTTGTAGGTTTCTATTCTTTAAAAGTGTCTTATACACTTGATCCAAACTAGATTTTATAGCCTTTATTGCAAAGCACAAAACTAATTCTACTTTTAATGCACTAATAGATTACACCTTATCACTCCAATATACTCTCAATAAAATACACTTAATCAATTCACTGCAACTAATCAAGAATAATCTCAAATGAACCTTCAAGATTTATTCTGTAAATTTCTTACAAGCAAGATATTAGGAGATAGCTTCTTTTGCTTTCCAAAGTAGATAAAAGGGTAGTTGATATATTATTAAAATTTTGAAATCTAATTGTTAGAAATTTTGAGTAATTATGTTGTCATTGATGTCAAGTGTTTGGTGCAATGAAAAGTTCATTATGATACAAAAAATTGGTAAAAATAAATGGTTATAATATTTTATATTATAAGCCAAAGAGGTTGGTTAAAGGTTGAAGGTAAACGTTTACGTCCATGTTTTTAAAAGAAAAGAGAAATATTATAATATTTTAATATCTTAATAACTAGACCAAAAGGGCTTATTAAAAGAAAAATGAAAATGTACTTTGGACAAAGGTCTTAAAAGGAATCAAGTTGACAAAGGACTCCTTGAAAACATATTATTTAAAACTAAAGTTAAATAATATAATATTTAACAAAAATTTAAATATTATTAAATATAAAATTAAATTTAAAATTGGCAAAGGTGCTAAAATTCAAATTTAAATGGAGGTAAATAAAGTTTTTCACCAACATCATAACAATGATTTGAATGCATATATAAGGGAGGAGCTAAATCATTTTCTAAAGTTACCAATGTTGATGTGCAAGAATTAATTAATTGAGGAGTGTAGAGAAAGTATTCAAAATGCCATTCGTTGAGCAAGTGGCAATGAATAAGGACAAGGAGGCACACATTGTGTTTCAGCGAGGGCTGGTAGCTCAAGTGGTAGGCAGGTCCTCCGTAAGGTGTGGTAGAGAAGAGGTTCACAGTTTTATTCTCCCTAGTGTCAGTTTGAAAAATTTTGTTCTTTTTTGGTAGACTTGGCAAGAAATAAAAGTGGAGGCCACGTGTTAGGTCTCAACCACTTGTCTAGTGCAAGTGGTTGAGTGTTTCTCTTAGGAGTTTGAGGTTGGAGGTTCGATTCCCATCCACTCCAGCTTCTATTGGCCACTATGAGTTGTAGGTTTCTATGCTTTAAAAGTGTTTTAGGTACTTGGTCCAAACTAGATTTTACAGCCTTTATTTCAAAGCACAAAACTAATTTCTTTTGAGATTAATAATAGTGTAAATGAATCTAACAAATTCTACTTTTAATGCATTAATACATTACACCTTATCACTCCAATATACTCTCAATAAAATACACTTAATCAATTCACTACAACTAAGCAAGAATAATCTCAAATGAACCTTCAAGATTTATTCTGTAAATTTCTTACAAGCAAGATCTTAGGAGATAGTCTTATTTTGCTTTCTAAAGTAGATAATAGGCTATTTGATAGATTATTAAAATTTTAAAATCTAATTGTTGGAAATTTTGAGTAATTATGTTGTCATTGATGTCAAGTGTTTGGTGCAAGGAAAGGTTCATTATGATACAAAAAAAATTGGTAAAAAGAAATGGTTAAAATATTTTATATTATAAGCCAAAGAGTTTGGTTAAATGTTGAAGGCAAAAGTTTACATGCATGTTTTTAAAATAAAAGAGAAATATTATAATATTTTAAAATTTTAATAATTAGGCCAAAAGGGCTTATTAAAAGAAAAATGAAAAAGTGCTTTGGACAAAGGTCTTAAAAGGAATAAGTTGACAAAGGACTCCATGCAAAAGTATTTTTTAATACTAAAGTTAAATAATATAATATTTAACACAAAGTTAAATATTATATTAAATATAAAATTAAATTTAAAATTGTCAAAGGAGTCCTATTAGCCACTATGAGTTGCAGGTTTCTATGCTTTAAAAGTGTCTTAGACACTTGATCCAAACTAGATTTTATAGCCTTTATTTCAAAGCACAAAACTAATTTCTTTTGAGATTAATAATAGTGCAAATTAATCTAAAAAATTCTACTTTTAATGCACTAATAGATTACACCTTATCACTCCAATATACTCTCAATAAAATACACTTAATCAATTCACTGCAACTAATCAAGAATAATCTCAAATGAACCTTCAATATTTATTCTGTAAATTTCTTACAAGCAAGATCTTAGGAGATACTCTTATTTTGCTTTCCAAAGTAGATAATAGGCTAGTTGATAGGTTATTATAATTTTGAAATATAATTGTTATAAATTTTGAGTAATTATGTTGTCATTGATGTAAGTGTTTGGTGCAAGGAACAGTTCATTATGATACAAAAAATTGTTAAAAAGAAATGGTTATACTATTTTATATTATAAGCCAAAGAGGTTGGTTAAAGGTTGAAGGCAAAATTTTACGTCCATTTTTTTAAAATAAAAGAGAAATATTATAATATTTTAATATTTTAATAATTATGCCAAAAGGGTTTATTAAAAGGAAGATGAAAAAGTGCTTTGGACAAAGGTCTTGAAAGGAAACAAGTTGAAAAAGGACTCCTTGAAAACGTATTATTTAAAACTAAAGTTAAATAATATAATATTTAACAAAAAGTTAAATACTATATTAAATATAAAATTAATTTTAAAACTGGAAAAGGTGCCAAAATTCAAATTTAAATGGAGGTAAATAATTTTTTTCACCAACGACATAGCAATGCTTCGAATGCATATATAAGGGATGAGCTAAATCATTTTCCAAAGTTACCAATGTTGATGCTCAAGAATTAATTAATTGAGGAGTGTAGAGAAAAGTATTCAAAATACCATTCATTGAGCAAGTGGTAGTGAATAAGGTCAAGGAGACACACATTGTCTTTCAGCGAGGGCTGGTATCCCAAGTGGCAAGTGGGTCCTGTGTAAGGTGTGGTAGAGAAGAGGTTCACGGTTTTATTCTTCCTAGTGTTGGTTTGAAGCATTTTGTTCTTTTTTGGTAGATGTGGTAGTAAATAAAAGTGGAGGCCGCATGTTAGGTCTCAACCACTTGGCAAGTGCAAGCAGTCGAGTGTTTCTCTTAGGAGTTTGAGTTTGGAGGGGTGATTCCCATCCACTCCAAATTCTATTGGCCACTATGAGTTGTAGGTTTCTATGCTTTAAAGGTGTCTTAGGCACTTGATCGAAACTAGATTTTATAGCCTTTATTTCAAAGCACAAAACTAATTTATTTTGAGAGTAATAATAGTTCAAATGAATCTAACAAATTCTACTTTTAATGCACTAATATATTACACCTTATCACTCCAATACACTCTTTTTAAAATACACTTAATCAATTCAATGCAACTAATCAAGAATAATCTCAAATGAGCCTTCAAGATTTATTTTGTAAATTTATTACAAGCAAGATCTTAGGATATAGTCTTCTTTTGCTTTCCAAAGTAGATAATAGGCTAGTTGATAGATTATTAAAAATTTTAATTCTAATTGTTGGAAATTTTGAGTAATTATGTTGTCATTGATGTCAAGTGTTTGGTGCAAGGAAAATTTCATTATGATACAAAAAAATTGTTAAAAAGAAATGGTTATAATATTTTATATTATAAGCCAAAGAGGTTGGTTAAATGTTGAAGGCAAAAGTTTACGTCCATGTTTTTAAAAGAAAAGAGAAATATTATAATATTATAATATTTTAATAATTAGGTCAAAAGGGCTTATTAAAAGAAAAATGAAAAAGTGCTTTGGACAAAGGTCTTAAAAGGAGTCAAGTTGACAAAGGACTCCTTGCAAAAGTATTGTTTAATACTAAAGTTAAATAATATAATATTTAACACAAAGTTAAATATTATATTAAATATAAAATTAAATTTAAAACTGGCAAAAGAGTCCTATTGGCCACCATGAGTTGTAGGTTTCAATTCATAGTGGATTCTATTGGCCACTATGAGTTGTAGGTTTCTATGCTTTAAAAGTGTCTTAGACACTTGATCCAAACTAGATTTTATAGCCTTTATTGCAAAGCACAAAACTAATTTCTTTTGAGAGTAATAATAGTGCAAATGAATCTAAAAAATTCTACTTTTAATGCACTAATAGATTACACCTTATCACTCCAATATACTCTCAATAAAATACACTTAATCAATTCACTGCAACTAATCAAGAATAATCTCAAATGAACCTTCAAGATTTATTCTATAAATTTCTTACAAGCAAGATCTTAGGAGATACTCTTCTTTTGCTTTCCAAAGTAGATAATAGGCTAGTTGATAGATTATTAAAATTTTGAAATCTAATTGTTGGAAATTTTGACTAATTATGTTGTCATTGATTTCAAGTGTTTGGTGCTTGGAAAAATTCATTATGATACAAAAAATTGGTAAAAATAAATGGTTATAATATTTTATATTATAAACCAAAGAGGTTGGTTAAAGGTTGAAGGCAAAATTTTACGTCCATGTTTTTAAAAGAAAAGAGAAATATTATAATATTATAATATTTTAATAATTAGACCAAAAGGGCTTATTAAAAGGAAAATGAAAAAGTGCTTTGGACAAAGGTCTCAAAAGGAATCAAGTTGACAAAGGACTCCTTGCAAAAGTATTGTTTAATACTCAAATTAAATAATATAATATTTAACACAAAGTTACATATTATATTAAATATAAAATTAAATTTAAAATTGGCAAAGGTACCAAAATTCAAATTTAAATGGAGGTAAATAAAGTTTTTCACCAATGTCATAGCAATGCTTCGAATGCATATATAAGGGAGGAGCTAAATCATTTTCCAAAGTCACCAATGTTGATGCGCAAGAATTAATTAATTGAGGAGTGTAGAGAAAAGTATTCAAAATGCCATTTGTTGAGCAAGTGGGAGTGAATAAGGACAAGGAGGCACACATTGTGTTTCAACGAGGGCTGGTATCCCAAGTGGCAGGTGGGTCCTGCATAAGGTGTGGTAGAGAAGAGGTTCACAGTTTGATTCTCCCTAGTGCCAGTTTGAAGCATTTTGTTCCTTTTGGTAGACGTGGCAGGAAATAAAAGTGGAGGCCATGTGTTAGGTCTCAACCACTTGTCTAGTGCAAGTGGTTGAGTGTTTCTCTTAGGAGTTTGATGTTGGAGGTTCAATTCCCATCCACACCAGCTTATATTGGCCACTATGAGTTGTAGGTTTCTATACTTTAAAATTGTCTTAGACACTTGATCCAAACTAGATTTTATAGCCTTTATTGCAAAGCACAAAACTAATTTCTTTTGAGAGTAATAATAGTGAAAAATGAATCTAACAAATTCTACTTTTAATGCACTAATAGATTACACCTTATCACTCCAATATACTCTCAATAAAATACACTTAATCAATTTACTGCAACTAATCAAAAATAATCTCAAATGAACCTTCAAGATTTATTTTGTAAATTTCTTACAAGCAAGATCTTAGGAGATACTCTTCTTTTGCTTTCCAAAGTAGATAATAGGCTAGTTGATAGATTATTAAAATTTTGAAATCTAATTGTTGGAAATTTTGAGTAATTATGGTGTCATTGATGTCAAGTGTTTGGTGCAAGGAAATGTTCATTATGATACAAAAATTGGTAAAAAGAAATGGTTATAATATTTTATATTATAAGCCAAAGAGGTTGGTTAAAGGTTGAAGGCAAAATTTTACGTCCATGTTTTCAAAATAAAAGAGAACTATTTAATATTTTAATATTTTAATAATTAGGCCAAAAGGGCTTATTAAAAGGAAAATGAAAAAGTGCTTTGGACAAAGGTCTTAAAAGGAATCAAGTTGACAAAGGACTCCATGCAAAAGTATTGTTTAATACTAAAGTTAAATAATATAATATTTAACACAAAGTTAAATATTATATTAAATATAAAATTAAATTTAAAATTGTCAAAGGTGCCAAATTTCAAATTTAAATGGAGGTAAATAAAGTTCTTCACCAATGTCCTAGCAATGCTTCAAATGCATATATAAGGGAGGAGCTAAATCATTTTCTAAAGTTACCAATGTTGATGCGCAAGAATTAATTAATTGAGTGTAGAGAAAAGTATTTGAAACGTCATTCGTTGAGCAAGTGGCAGTGAATAAGGACAAGGAGGCACACATTGTGTTTCAACGAGGGCTGGTAGCCCAAGTGGTAGGCGGGTCCTGCATAAGGTGTGGTAGAGAAGAGGTTCATCGTTTGATTATCCCTAGTACAAGTTTGAAGTATTTTGTTATTTTTTGGTATACATGGCAAGAAATAAAAGTGGAGGTCGCGTATTAGGTCTCAACCACTTGGCTATTGCAAGCGATCGAATGTTTCTCTTAGGATTTTGAGGTTGGAGGGTCTATTCCCATCCACGCCAACTTCTATTGGCTACTCTGAGTTGTAGGTTTCTATGCTTTAAAATTGTCTTAGAAACTTGATCCAAACTAGATTTTATAACCTTTATTTCAAAGCACAAAACTAATTTCTTTTGAGAGTAATAATAGTGCAAATGAACCTAACACATTCTACTTTTAATGCACTAATAGATTACACCTTATCACTCCAATATTCTCTCAATAAAATACACTTAATCAATTCACTCCCACAAATCAAGAATAATCTCAAATGAACCTTCAAGATTTATTCTGTAAATTTTTTACAAGCAAGATCTTAGGAGATAGTCTTATTTTGCTTTCCAAAGTAGATAATAGGCTAGTTGATAGATTATTAAAATTTTAAAATCTAATTGTTGGAAATTTTGAGTAATTATGTTGTCATTTATGTCAAGTTTTTGGTGCAAGGAAAAGTTCATTATGATACAAAACATTTGGAAAAAAGAAATGGTTATAATATTTTATATTATAAGCCAAAGAGGTTGGTTAAAGGTTGAAGGCAAAATTTAACGTCCATGTTTTTAGAAGAAAAAACAAATATTATAATATTTTAATAATTAGGCCAAAAGTTATTATTAAAAGAAAAATGAAAAAGTGCTTTGGACAAGGGTATTAAAAGGAATCAAGTTGACAAAGGGCTCCTAGCAAAAGTTTTGTTTAATACTATTGTTAAATAATATAATATTTAACACAATGTTAAATATTATATTAAATATAAAATTAAATTTAAAATTGGCAAAGGAGTCCTATTGGCCACTATGAGTTGTAGGTTTCAACTCATAGTGTCCAATAGGACTCCTTTACCAATTTTTAATTTAATTTTATATTTAATATAATATTTAACTTTGTGTTAAATATTATATTATTTAACTTTCGTATTAAACAATATTTTACAAGGAGTCCTTTGTCAGGTTTCAACTCATAGTGGCTTCTATTGGTTGTAGGTTTCTATGCTTTAAAAGTGTCTTAGATACTTAATCAAAACTAGATTTTATAGCCTTTATTTCAAAGCACAAAACTAATTTCCAGGGTTTTGCATAGTGGTAAATTTTGCAATTTAGCATGAATATTCGAATTTCAAAATGTTAATTTTACAAATTTTGGGACCATAGAGGTCAGCCTATTTACCCAAAAAATTCAGGATCCAAAATTTGTAAGGGTAAATTCACCCCATTGTCATAAGGTTTCCCGCCTAAAATTTGCCCTAAATTTATTAAAAATAAAAAATATCCCACCTAATTTACCCCTTGTACCCCATTATATATAGTTAACCACAACAACGAATCTCATACAATTATAATATTAATTTTCTTAGATAGCGAGCAATACAAAGCAGACGACTAAAAAAACATGAGTCCACTATTGATAGAAGGTGACTGGCGAAAGGCGACTGACATAAGGCGACTAGTATAAGGTGACTAGCATAAGGCGACTAACATAAGGTGAGTGGCAGATGTCAAGTGGTAAAAGGAGAGTGATAGATGGTGAGTGGCATAAGGTGAGTGGTAGAAGGTGAGTGGCATAAGGGGCGTGGCATAAGGCGACTGGCAGATAGGGAGTGGCACAAGGTGAGTGGCATATGGAAAGTGGCACATGGAAAGTGGCATATGGCAAGTGGCACATGGCGAGTGGCACAAGTTGAGTGGCATATGGTGAGTAGCAGAGGGCGAGTGGTAGATGGTGACTGAAATATGGTTATTGACAATAATTTTATAGTTTTAGGCATCAAAATATATCCAAACATAGGCATATTTGTACTCGTTGGAAAGATATTTTCAAGCCTGATCTAATGGTAGTATTTTTATGAAGTTTGAAGATGATTTAATAGGTCAAAAGTGGTCCCCAATATGGTTATAATGATGTAATTTCATGTTGAGGTAGATTTTGACCTACTAAATAATCTCAAAACTTCATAAAAATACCATCATTAGACAAAGGTATTTAAAGGAATCAAGTTGACAAAGGACTCCTAGCAAAAGTTTTGTTTAATACTATTGTTAAATAATATAATATTTAACACAAAGTTGAATATTATATTAAATATAAAATTAAATTTAAAATTGGCAAAGGAGTCCTATTGGCCACTATGAGTTGTAGGTTTCAACTCATAGTGTCCCATAGGACTCCTTTACCAATTTTTAATCTAATTTTATATTTAATATAATATTTAACTTTGTGTTAAATATTATATTATTTAACTTTAGTATTAAACAATACTTTTGCAAGGAATCCTTTGTCAGGTTTCAACTCATAGTGGCTTCTATTGGTTGTAGGTTTCTATGCTTTAAAAGTGTCTTAGACACTTGATCAAAACTAGATTTTATAGCCTTTATTTCAAAGCACAAAACTAATTTCCAGGGTTTTGCATAGTGGCAAATTTTGCAATTTAGCATGAATATTCGAATTTCCAAAATGTTAATTTTACAAATTTTGGGACCATAGAGGTCGGCCTATTTGCCCAAAAATTTCAGGATCCAAAATTTTTAAGGGTAAATTCACCCCATTGTCATAAGGTTTCCTGCTTAAAATTTGCCCTAAATTTATTAAAAATAAAAAATACCCCACCTAATTTACCCCTTGTACCTCATTATATATAGTTAACCGTAACAACGACTCTCATACATTTACAATATTAATTTTTTTAAATAGCGAGCAATACAAAGTAGACGACTAACAAAACACGAGTCCACGACTGATAGAAGGTGACTGGTGAAAGGCGATTGAGGTGACTAGCATAAGGCGAATGACATAAGGCAAGTGGTAGATGTCAAGTGGTAAAAGGAGAGTGATAGATGGTGAGTGGCATAAGGTGAGTGGTAGAAGGTGAGTGGCATAAGGGGCGTGGCATAAGGTGACTGGCAGATAGGGAGTGGCACAAGGTGAGTGGCATATGGCAAGTGGCACATGGAAAGTGGCATATGGCAAGTGGCACATGGCGAGTGGCACAAGTTGAGTGGCATATGGTGAGTAGCAGATGGCGAGTGGCAGATGGTGACTGAAATATGGTTATTGACAATAATTTTATAGTTTTAGGCATCAAAATATATCCAAACATAGACATATTTGTACTCGTTGGAAAGATATTTTCAAGCCTAATCTAATGGTGGTATTTTTATGAAGTTTGAAGATGATTTAATAGGTCAAAAGTGGTCCCCAATATGGTTATAATGATGTAATGTCATTTTGAGGTAGATTTTGACCTACTAAATCATCTCCAAACTTCATAAAAATACCACCATTAGATCAGGTTGGAAAAGATATTTCCAATGAGTATAAATATACCTATGTTTGGATATATGTTGATGCCTAAAATTATAAAATTATTATCAATCACCATCTTCCTATCGCTTTCTGCTAGCAACCATGTGGCGACTGGCAGAAGGTGAGTGTCATAAGGTGACTGACATAAGGCGACTGGTAGATGGCGAGTGGCACAAGGTGAGTGGCATATGGTTTGTGGCACATGGTGAGTGGCACATGGTGAGTGGCATATGGCGAGTGGCACATGATGAGTGGCACATGGCGAATGGCATATAGCGAGTGGCAGATGGCGAGTGGCAGATGGTGACTGACAGGTGGTGATTGAAAATAATTTTATAGTTTTAGGCATCAAAATATATCCAAATATAAGCATATTTATACTCGTTGGAAAGATATTTTCAAGCCTGATCTAATGGTGGTATTTTTAGGAAGTTTTAAGATGACTTATTAGGTCAAAAGTGGTCCTAAATATGGTAAATTATGACCTACTAAATCATTTTGAGGTAAATTGTGACCTACTAAATCATCTCAAAACTTTATAAAAATACCACCCTTATATCAAGCTCGAAAAGACCTTTCCAAAAAGTATACATATGCCTATGTTTAGATATATTTTGATGCCTAAAATTGTAAAATTATTATCAGTCACCATCTGCCAGTCGCCTTCTACTAGTCACCATGTGGCAACTAACATAAGGCAAGTGGCATAAGGCGACTGACAGATGGTGAGTGGTACAAGGCGAGTGGCATATGGTGAGTGTCACATGGCGAGTAGCACATAGCGAGTGGAACATGGTGAGTGGCACATGACAAGTGGCACAAAGTGAGTGGCATATGGCGAGTGGTAGATAGCGAGTGACAGATGGTAACTACTAAAAGGTGACTGGCAGATGGAAATTGATAATAATTTTACAATTTTAGGCATCAAAATATATACAAACATAGACATATTTATACTTGTTGGAAAGCTCTTTTCAAACCTGATCTAATGGTGATGTTTTTATAAATTTTTAGGATGATTTAATATGTCAAAAGTGCCCCAACAATAGTTATAATTTATTGCATTTTTTTTGAAAATTTACCATATTTTGATAAATGTTTTGCAAAATTTTGAAACATTCACCCCATAGTTTATACATGATTCATCTTGATTTGCCCCAAAATTATAAATATTTGTTCGGTACTATCCCTTATGCATAACCCTACTAATTTATTTTGAGAGTAATAATAGTGCAAATGAGTCTAAAAAATTCTACTTTTAATGCACTAATAGACTACACCTTATCACTCTAATATACTCTCAATAAAATACACTTAATCAATTCATTGCAACTAATCAAGAATAATCTCAAATGAAACTTCAATATTTATTCTATAAATTTCTTACAAGCAAGATCTGAGGAGATAGTCTTCTTTTGCTTTCCAAAGTAGATAATAGGCTAGTTGATATATTATTAAAATTTTGAAATCTAATTGTTGGAAATTTTGATTAATTATGTTGTCATTGATGTCAAGTGTTTGGTGCAAGGAAAAATTCATTATGATACAAAAAAACTGGTAAAAAGAAATGATTATAATATTTTATATTATAAGCCAAAGAGGTTGGTTAAAGGTTGAAGACAAAAGTTTATGTCCTCGTTTTTAAAAGAAAAGAGAAATATTATATTATTTTAATATTTTAATAATTAAGCCAAAAGGGCTTATTAAAAGGAAAATGAAAAAGTGCTTTGGACGAAGGTCTTAAAAGGAATCAAGTTGACAGAGGACTCCTTGCAAAAGTATTGTTTAATACTAAAGTTAAATAATACAATATTTAACACAAAGTTAAATATTATATTAAATATAAAATTAAATTTAAAATTGGCAAAGGTGCCAAAATTCAAATTTAAATGGAGTTAAATAAAGTTTTTCACAAACATCGTAGCAATCCTTTGAATGCATATATAATGGAGGAGCTAAATCATTTTCCAAAGTTACCAATGTTGATGCACAAGAATTAATTAATTGAGGAGTGTAGAGAAAAGTATTTGAAACACCATTCGTTGAGCAAGTGGTAGTGAATAAGGACAAGGAGGCACACATTGTGTTTCAACGAGGGCTGGTAGCCTAAGTGGTAGGTAGGTCCTATGTAAGGTGTGGTAGAGAAGAGGTTCATGGTTTGACTCTCCCTAGTGTTGGTTTGAAGAATTTTTTTATTTTTTGGTAGACCTGGCAGGAAATAAAAGTGGAGGCTATGTGTTAGGTCTCAACCACTTGGCTAGTGCAAGCGGTTGAGTGTTTCTCTTAAGAGTTTGAGGTTGGAGGGTCTATTGAGGTGTGATTTTATCTGATTAAAAATATCACCCGACAATTAGGATTGTAATCCTCTCTTGTAAATAAAATATGTTTCTCCAAGGTTCTTTTATGCAACACATTATGAATTTATGTCAATTAAGTGCACAAAAAATCTCAGGGATTAACAATCAACTATTAACAAGGGGTATAGTATGATAAATATTTTGATCTTGAAATCATTACTTGCATTTTCATCAGTGTAATTTACTTTCATTTTTTTGGTAAATAGAAGTCTTCATTAATTACCAGGTTTTGCAGGTTAACCCAAAACCTATTACAATATCCAGCCTTCTGCTGATATTGTAGATCCTAGTCATCCTTGAAAATTTCTTATCATAAATTGTGTTGAATCCCCTACAACACCTTACTAACAAAGCACACCCATACCTAAACATAACTGTAAACATTACTTACATTGACAGGAATTGAATTTTGGAACTTTGCACTTGTGAAACCTGTTGCTTGCCCATTTCCTATTCTCTGTTGGAATCTTCCAAGGCTTACACCTTGTTACCTTCATTTCCAATTTGGTATGATTTAGAGGGAAACCTTATAGTTATTACCATCTCCATGGGGGAAGAACACCCATTCATCTTTCTCCTTAACGGGTAGGTTTCTTTTCATGACTAATAATGTTTTCTACTTCACGTGGCATACCTTGTGTCCATGTCACCAAACTACCAACATCAACACCTATGTTGGATAATTTTTTAGCTGACCTGTTGGCCTCACGGTACACGTGATGAGCCCTCCTATTTTTTCTTGCCACAAAAAGGATCCTCACTTCATGGATGACTCCCTCGATTATCCATGGAGGTTTTTTGCCATTGGTTAATAGGTTGATGATGTTCATAGAATCACCTTCAATCATCAAGTTACCTTGAGTTGCTTGGGCTACTTGCAACCCTCTCCAAAGAGCTCTAGCTTCTACTTCATTATTAGTTCTGATTCCCAATGGTTCAGTGAAGGCCTTGACCAGATTTCCTTGATGATCCCTGATTATTCCTCCAGCTCCAGCTCTTCCCGGGTTCTCCTTGGCTGCACCATCAAAATTTAGTTTAAACCAACCCTGAGGGGTTGGCTCCTAAGAAATCCCATTTCTAGTATTGGGCAAAGGAATGGAAGGTTTGTCCTCAATACCTAAGGCCCGAGCTAATTGTTTTTCTTGGGGAAGAATTGAGTGGTTCTCATCCACTAAGGTGCTAAGGTTTTATTTCGCAAAGACAATAATCCTGTTGAGGATGGTTTTTGGGTTGTGAATGGTATCCTTAAAGGCTCTATGGTTCCTTTCTAGCCAAATCTGCCAGAGAAAATGATGCCAACAGATTTTCCATAGGTACTTAAGTTTTAGGCTAACAAAGGGTTGAGGCCATTGATGGAACACTTCGGATATAAGAGCAGGCTTAACCCATGAGATCCTAAAGGCTTGGAAAATTTCATCTAGGATGGACTCCGCTATCGGACACTCCAAAAACAAGTGTTGGGTTGTCTCCCATCCCGCCCTGCACATGTAGCAATGGTTAGCAATAACCATACCTTTGGGTAACATATTGTCCATAGTGAGGATTTTTCCTTGAATCACCAACCATGTAAAAAAGGATATTTTAGGAATTAAACCTTTGATCCAAACCAAAATCGGTTGAAATTATTGACCTTCCACATTGAGAAGCAAATTATAGGTAGACTTAACTATGAAGTCACCGCTTTCAGTCTCAGCCCAAACAATGTGATCTTCATCCTCTCCAAAGAGAATAATTTGTTGAGTTAAAATATTATAAAGCTCTTCAGACTTCGCTTTAAAACCCTATACTCTGATGTGTTTCCACCTGTTGATATTTTTATCCTACCACATATAATTTGCAACATTCTTCCCAATATGCTGCTCCATATGCTCTTGAATCCTAGCCAAATGAGGATTCTGGGATAACTCCTCAGCTCTCACCCATCGATCCTTCCAAAAGTTTATTTTTTGCCCATTTCCTAGAATCCATCTAAGACCTTTCTTGACAAGATCCTTGCTCATGAGGATTGCCTTCCAAAAAGTAGACCCCCTGCTTGCTAAGTTGTCATTAAGGAAGTTCACACCTTGGAGGTATTTCCTCCTAACTATAGCAGTCCATTCATTATCGACCTTAGTCAATAATTGCCATGCTTGTTTGGATAACAGAGTTGTATTGAGATGAGCAACTCTCCTCAATCCTAACCCTTCCTCAGCTTTAGGTTTGCAAACCTTATTCCAACCTACTAAATGGATCCTTTTCTTATCCTCAGTCCCTGACTAGAGAAATTTTTTTGAAGCTGCTCAATTTTGTGATACACCTTGCTGGGAGCTCTGAAGACTAATAGGAAGTAAATGGGTATACTTTTAAGTGAAGCCACAGTTAAAATTGCTTTGCCTTCTTGAGATAACAGATGTCATTTCCAACCTGCTAGCTTTTTTTGGATCCTCTCCAGAACTATGTTCCACATTGATCCTTCAGGTTTCCCCGTAAATAGGGGAAGACCTAAATAGGAGGTGAGAAGGGATGCAATCTGAAATTCCATGATCCTTGCTATGTTGTTTTGCCTATGAATGGGGATATTGATGAAATAAAGTTTGCTCTTATCAAAATTCACTTTCTATCCAACCACTTCTTCATACATTCTGAGAATATTTTTAATCCTTCTTGCCTCAACCATAGAATCCAAAGTCAGTAGCAATGTATCATCAACAAATTGTTGATGTGTCACCGGGGTAGTTAGCGACGTGGCCTTGATACCTGATATGAGTCTAGCTATCATTGTTGCCTTAATGGTTCTTCCCAAGGCCTCAGCTACAATGATGAACAACATAGGACTTATGGGATATCCTTATCTTAGACCACATTTTATTTGAAAAAACCCTGCAGTAGACCCATTAACCAAAACTGAAAAACAAGGCTTATAAATACACTCTCTTATTAACTTGACCCATTTAATGTTGAAGCCAAATTTTAATAAAATTACCTCTAGGAATTCCCAATTTATCCTGTCATAAGCTTTGTTCATGTCTAACTTTAAAGCCATGACTACTTTTTTGGTCTGAGCGGCTATATGAAGAGCCTCATGAACAGTAATAACTCCATCTAAGATTGATCTTCCTTGTATAGAACTTCCTTGACTTGGATCAATGATAATCGGTAGAACTTTCTTCAAACAGTTGGCTAAAAATTTGGACAGAATTTTATAGGATATATTACACAGGCTAACCGGCCTAAAGTCAACCATAGTCTTGGGGTTGGGGCCTTTAGGGATCAAAGCAATGAAAGTTGAATTGAAACCCCTTGGAATATGGTTTGAACTTGGGAACTCCTTGATTGCAACAATAACTTCTGCTCCAAAAATATCCCAATAAACTTGGAAAAACCGCGGTGAAAACCCATCCGGCCCAGGAGCTTTGTTAGGATCCATGTTAAACAAAGCCTCCTTGATCTCTTCATCTGAAAACCTGCTGTAAGAGACCCGTTATTCACCCAATAATGAACTGAAAAAATTAACAGCCTTGTCCCTGATCTCCTGAATGTTTTGAGTTGAGGATCCATCCACCTTAGTTAAATTTCTAATATTATTGTTGCTTCTATTGCTCAATGTGGTAACATGGAAATTTTTTGAATTAGTGTAATTTACTTTCTCAAAATGAATAAACTTACCTTTTAAAGCTAATATTTGAGAATGCAAATCTATTTTAAAATATGAACTTTGATTAAAAATGTGTTTAACCTTATATTAAACTTGCATGAATGTTTTAAAGCATTTTAATTCAAAACTTGTATTTATTTCATGAATGAAGCTTAAAATCAGATCTAATAAATGATGAATAAAATAAAAACCCTAATTATAAAATGTGAAACACTTTATAATCCCTATGTTTGTGTCTTTAGAATATTCTAAGCTTTATAATCCTTGCTTCTTTTCATAGAATATGAATAATTAATGTGTATGAATTCTAATTATAAAGTTTTGTACTTTATAATATAAAAATTAGAATTGATATAATTTTTTAAACCAAATATTTATTAATTCAAATATTTGAAATAAATAAATATAAATAATTAATATGTATGAATTCTAATTATAAATTTTTGTACTTTATAATATGAAAATTAGAATTCACGATCTTCTTTAATGTAATTTTTATTTATTTTCAAATATTCATTAAAATAAATATTTGAAGTAAATAAATTTAATCCTTTCAATAGTACTTTGGACTTTATGATTTGAGATTGAAAATTTTAATATATCAAACTTACATAAACATAAATAAATCTTAAATTATGGATTTTAAAATTTTATGAAATTAAAATCAATAATCCATATAATCCTTCTCTGTATCTGAAATTTATTTGTCAAATATTTATTAACTTAAATATTTGATCTAAATAAATTTTACAACCCTTTCTATAAATCTAAATCTTTGAAATTCAATTTAGGGTTTTAATAAAACAAATTCAATGAACTTTATAAACTTTATGAAATTTAAATCAAAAGTTCATTGATTCCCTCCTCTGTGAAATTTATTCACCTGAAATATTTATAGAATTAAATATTTGAGTGATAAATTCAAAAATTTAACATAGTTCTAAAATTTAAATCTTTTATAAAATAAACTAGGTTTTATCTTAAATCTTCATGTCTTAAATAAATTAAAAATGTCTTTGGGTAAAGAAACAAATTTGAAGGTCCGAGGTGTAGACCAATTGGTTCATACAAACCCCATAGGGGGGGAAGGTCCAAGGTTCAAATCTAGGGCCTCGTTGGACTGAACGCTTGTCCCTTTCCTGGTGCTTTCAACGACATAAAAGGTTTAAAATGATTGTGGCATGGTGGTTATAGGGGCATACTGCACGAAGATCTATGTGGCAGATTTTGGGGTGGACATTGCAGAATACTATGGCAGCCATAAAAGTTGGACAACCTGCCCGGATTCATGGTGGCTACTGATTCCACCATGTAAATACAAAAAAATAAAATAAAAAATAAAGAAACAAATTTGAATAAAAACAAACTTGCTACAACACAGAAAAACACAACTTTGAAAACCAAACTCAGGCAGACCAGATTTTACACAATTCTACCACAAATTTGGTGCTATCTTCTATGGAAATTTTAATTAAAAAAATTATATCAATCAACTTATAAATTAAAAACACCACAATAGTGCTCGTTTTTAATAAAAATTGAATTTGATATAAAATATTAGATCTTACAATGAATCCAACAAAGCCTCTGTATTTGTGTGCAAATGTAGCTTCCTCTACAACTTGGTCTTCTATTTGGCTCCTTTCAATATTTTTCTTTTTCTCCAACCTATCCGACCCTCTCTTTGGTTTCTAATTCTCCATTTATAACTTGAAATTTTTTTCCTCTTGATTAATTTTCTTTGTTCTGTCAGTTTTAAAACGAATTCTTGAAACCCTAATATCAATAAAGCCTTTTCAAATATTAAATTTTAATAATCCCGTCCACAAAACAAAGATTAATTAGAATATAAAAAAGTTATAAAATAATCTTCTTAAATATAATTAAATTATAAAGTTTTAAAACTTTATAATTTAATTAATTTAAAACATAATCTTTCTAACTATATTAAATTATAAAGTTATAAAACTTTATAATTTAATTAATTTAAAACATAATCATTCTAACTATATTAAATTATAAAGTTATAAAACTTTATAATTTAATTAATTTATTTAAAACATAACCATTCTAACTATATTAAATTATAAAACAATAAACAATTTTAAATATATTAAATTATAAAGTTATAAAACTTTATAATTTAATTAATTTAAAACAAGACATAACTAAACATAACATACGAACATGACCATACAGGAACAAAAAGGAACCCTTGGATTGTAATACAAAATTTAACATTGAAACCATTATAAGACAAAACACCTGAAGATCAACTTCTAGACACTAGATGATGAAAGCGAAAAGCAAAGACAAAAAATTTCAAATTTCAAGTGGGTCCCCAATTTTGGGGTCATTCTGAAGGACGTCACAACATTGGTGACTCTGCTGGTAAATGTACCTAGACATTTCAAACTCAAAAACCAAACTCTAAAAACACACAAAATCCAAATATTAGAATTACGAGCATCAGTAAGTGTCCAGAGAATGAGAATAGACCAATACAAATATGAATTACCAGAATCATAGATGATTTATGTAGGATATGATGCATTGTTGGTGGGTATTAGGTGATATGTATTAATGATCATTTTAAATATAAATATTTGTTTTGGCCATGCTTGTCATTGTACTTTAAACATGGGCCCTAAAACTGACCTTTCATGACCGATAGGATGATATGGAAATTAATATGATATGAGCTAAATGAATGTATTGAAATGAACAACCTATCTTACAGAGACTCAAACATTCTAGTACAATAAACAAACACACTAAAACCTGTCTAATCCTCTTAGGACCAAATGTGTGTGCCATGAATTCCTTTACCAGATCAAGAGCTCAATTATGATCCTACTATCATCTAGAACCAGTGTGTGTGCAAGTGAGTTCATTACCTCATTTTGACCAAAATGGTTAAACCTGTTATGAATGAATCACAAGGCTAGCCTACCCATTTGAACGATCATATGTCTCACTTTTCAATGAGACATGCCACCACACATGAGCATACTCCATTGTCAGTCAAGCGTCTATAGCCTCAATGGAGGTTAACCCCATAGTCCATGATTTTGGCTTTATATTGCTTGAATATTGGGGATGACTACCCATTCGTATAAGGGATAAGTATTACGAATCCTTATGATCCAATAGTTAGTGGTGCATGATGGAAGTAGACTCAAAGCTTTGGGGAATTGGATTCTCAACCAAAGTATGATGAGAATTTGATCCTATCCTTACTACTCTGATTTTTTTTAGAATTTCAAGAATTTATGGTAATAATGAATTTCATGGACTATGTTGCATGATGGGACCAACAAGGATGCCCCTTTTCACCTCACATTTTCTTCCAAGGATGGTTTAGTCCATTTTACCCAAAATATTTTTAATATGTGTAAGTTATGCTTGGTTCCAGATAATTTCAACATCAGTTCCTGATCTCAAGATATTTTTAATGTATATTGTGTAATGATCCTAAGAGAATATGACATGCTTTTTGATAGTTGCCTAATGCACTAAAAATGGCTGAGTGATCAAAAACATTTAGGGATTCTAAAACTATGGTGTGTAAACATGAAGCCTTGTCTTTTACAGTTTTGTACAAAATGCCTTTGTGAAAGTGCCCCAGATTAAAGCAACATGAATTTTGCTAAAACATATGAATATGTGCAATGAATATAACTGTAAGTTATGCAAGTTGATGAATGTGATATTTACAAGAAGAAAGCTATGCTGTGTAGAAGGAGAATTTTTATAAGAACCTATTTATAGATGAGTAAAGTATGTAATGATGACAAAAAGCATGATGCTATGATCATGGTTGCCCAAACATGTGGGGTATGTGTGTGTGTAGTAGATGTATAAGATGTGAGTTGTATAAGTGTATGTAATAGTCATCTAGAATAAAGAAGATGTGAGAGTGGAATGTATAAGTGGAAGAAGTGAGAATAAATAGGCATTAGTAACCAATCAAGAAAAGGGGATCACCAATGGCTGACAATGATAGAAGAGAAGAAATGAATCAACGTATGTAAGAAGTAGAAGAATGAGATAGAAGAAAACGAGTAACTAACACTACTGTCGAGCGAAATGACGTGGATCTTGGCGGGAATGGGATGGTGAAGTGATGACATGGCTAGAGTTGTGGCTAGAGCAATAGTTGGAAATATTATGAATATAGCGGGTGGGCGTTGTTAGGGTACTGCAGGGTGGTAAAGTCTTGGAAGTGGTGTGGCATGGAGGACTTATAAGTGAGCTAAATGGAAAAGAGTGCTCTGGTGATGGGGTACGCTCGTCATGCAACATGTTGTACACCAAGGTTTCGAATTATCTGCACTCTTTGATATCATGATGTAAAATATGGAATGTAAGGGTGATGTATGCAATGTTATGAAATATTTTATGAAATGCAAGTGTATGCAAGTGTATTTGTGATACTTGTGGAGTTTTTGCAATATAATTCCAATTTTTCATATTTGCCTTATCTTAGTTCACATTCATGAGGACATAAACTAACATCTCATTTTTCTTAGTCTCCAGGTTTCACGGGTTTTCAAAATAGGTAATTTCATCCTATACAATCCAAGATCAAACATAAATAGAAACAACAAGTGACCATTGTCTCAATCATAACTACCTTACTTTTGAAAAACCCACTTTGAAATTATATCAACTTGAATCACACGTAAAAATCATGAAGCTCCAAAATTGGCAAAGTCAATTTATCATTGTACTCAAAAAAACACAACAACATGTGACAAAACTTAACAACAAAACAACAAAACATCAACAACATCACAAATTAACACATCAACAAAATAACTAACTAACAAACTCACAAAATAACAAACTATACAAAACACAAAAATAAGAAAACAAAATCCAAAAGAATATTTACAAAAATATACATTATGTACAAGACACTGCAAAATTTCTACCATCATTTTCTTGGATCCCAAACATGATAGGCACACCTTAAAATACATACATGATTATATACCTGGCAAGTTTTGTAAGAGTCCAATAAAAATAATATTAGGCCAAAAATAGAAATTCTCATTGTGCCTATCTCATCCCATTGAGTTGATTCAAAATTATAAGCAGTTCCATGTTTAAGATTTGATTTATTAAACTTAAAATTGAAAACATGATTTTCAATTGTCTTTTTTTTATTCAATGCAGTGTGAATTTCAAACCTTAATTCATCACTCTGACTTAACTTTTCATAAGCATATAAAATTTCTTTCAAATAAGAAGCTATTTCTAAAAATTTTAGCGCAAGATCATCATCTATGTTTTTATGCCAATCATATTCATGCAAGAATTGACAAGCATCTAGGACATTTGGTATAAGAAGATCATTAAAAATTTGTGCCCTAGATTCACTAGTTGATTGCTCATGAATTTGATTAAGCATTTCAAAAATATTTTCCTTCATTTCATTTATAGCAAAAATTTTAAGAGTTATCTCCAATTTCTTGTTAGCAACATTTGACATTTCATCATTGATAGCATTAGCATCAAAAAACTTATCATGCAAATCATTACCTAAAAATTTTGTAACCAATGAGAAAGGTGAAGATTTTACCTCGTCATCTATACTCAACACATCATTATTAGCTTTTACCAATATTTCATGAGCATTTGTCATTTTTTCCTTTTCTTCATGGTCTCCATCATGATCACCTTGTAGTTCTTCATCTTCGTCAAATACCTGTTTGTTAAAAACACCAAAATTAGGCACCCAATTAAATGTATGCCCATCATTTTTAAACCACAAATATGACTGATCACAAGATGTGTTAAATAAAAAAATTTCTTGATCAACCACCTAAGTTACTTCAGATATATCAACATTTTCCTTTAGGTTATCACCAACATTAAATCCAAACCATTCATGTGAATTTGTACTCAAATTTTTATTAGTCACGGGTAAAAGAGATGACTTTACCTCTTCCTCATTACTAAAAAATGAGTCATAAGAAACATTTACCATATCTTAATTTTTAATGTTATCAAGGTGTTCAATAAATTCATCTTCAAAATGATTCAATTTTGGAACTTTCTCTATTTCTGCAATAGGCATACCATTTTCTGATTGAATAGAAATTGTGAAATCTTCTTTTGAAATAAAAGTTTCAACATCCTGCATATCAAGTGAAACATAAATTTTATCAGTATAATTATGAGAAAAAAATGATTCACCATACATACCCCATCCATTATAATAATTATATTCTAAAGATAAGGGATGAGATTTTATTGTGGCTTTAGAAAACATGTGATTCTTTGATTGTATAGGAGTTGTAAACTCTTCATGTAAGATATCAATTTTAGCATCCTGCCTTTCAGATGAAGAAAAATTATTATCAGTAAGCATAAAATAAAAACATTCATCATATCTTCCCCATCCATTACAAAAATTATCTTCTATAGTTAAAAGGTGAGGTTCAACCATATCTTTTGTGCAAAATTTGGATAGGTCCATAATTTCCTTTTCAAATTCACCTATATCAATCACCTGAGATGAAGGCCTATTGATTTCTTACTGTATGAGCATTGTAGGATCCTTAAGTCACACAAGGCTTTCAATTTCCTGCACATCATCATCTTTGAATTCATTTTCATATTCACCTTTAATTTCAGACAATTCATTTTCCTTAAGAAATAAATTTTTATGATCAATCATTTGAATTATCATCATTGAGGTATTATTTTCTTGTAATCCATTGCAATATTTAACAAAATCACATCTAGGATCATTCAATTTGTTAGATTTACCTCTTTGAAAATCAGACTCATGATTCTCCTGAAACAAATGATGAAAATCTATCATGTATTCTTTAGATTCATTTTCAACTTCATTTTATTCAATTTCAAAGAATTAATTTTCTTCAAATTCATCCTCCTCAATTTCAAAGAATTCATCTTTCTCATATTCATCCTTTGGTAAGACAAGGGTTTATTTAATGGGATCAATTTCTATATTTTATTTTATAAGAACATCTCGATCCTCTTTTGTGAATAATGGCTCTAAGTCAGTTTCTACATTTTGATCAACTTGATCATCACAATGTTCATTCATGGGTATTGAATCTAAAACCTGCACCTCATTCTCAACATCTAAGGTAGTTGTGACATCTAAACTATCAATCTCAACCTCAATCATTTGTGATCTTTGATTATGAGTTTTAAGTCTAAGTCTGTATAGTTGTTCCATAATAACACCTTGAGATATCAATTGTTGTTCAAATGTTACTACCTCATTGTAAGCTCTAAGCAATGATGTAATTTTAATACCTTTCAAAAACATAGCAGTAACATGATCTAAGGTTCCCATGTATATTTGAGTAGATTTTTCTTCTGAAATGATATAATGTGTTCCCACCTCGGTATACAACCTATGGAATTTATCATTAAATGGTCTCATGGGTTCATTAAATATTTTTCAAATAGAAACAAATTAATTTAGCATCATAACTGAATCATCCAACCTTCCAAAATGTTTGAGAAATGCTTTCTCTAGTTTAACCCAAGAAGTAGCATACCTTATAGGTAATTGTATGTACCACTTAAGCACAACCTCATCCAATGGGTATGAAAATAATCTGCAAGGAACATCTCCCTGCATGAGCTGCAAATGACTTAACGCACTCTTGTACCTCTGAATATGGTCCTTGGCTTGATCCGCATCATACCTAAATCTGGGTAAACAAACTTCTACACCTTCAAGAATTTGATGAATAGGCATGTTTAAACTGCTATAATAATCACCTATACAAGAAGCCATCATTTCCTTTGCTGAAGTAGGTGATGCCATTAGTGAACTTTAAAGAACATAGTTTTAATGCCAATATTATTGGACAAAGCAATATATTTTGCAAATAAGCATAAAATGACTAATAATTAATCAAAATATATGCATCAATTAAACCTTGGCATTAAATAACATCCTTCAATTTGTAATTTTTTTAAAACTGAGATTTGAATGATTTCAAATGAAAATCAAATATTTACCTTTCAGGCCCTCCTTCTAGTGCCAATTTGTTGAGGTGTGATTTTGTTCGATTACAAATATCACCCGACATTTATGATTGTAATACTCTCTTGCAAATAAAATATGTTTCTCCAAGGTTATTTTACGCAACATGTTATGATTTTATGTTAATTAAATGCACAGAACATCTTAGGGATTAACAATCAACTATTAACAAGGGGCCTAGTATGATAAATATTTTGATCTTGAAATCATTACTTGCATTTTCATCAGTGTCATTTACTTTCTAAAAATGAATAAACTTACCTTTTAAAGCTAATATTTGAGAATGCAAATCTATTTTAAAATATGAACTTTGATTAAAAATGCTTTTAACCTTATATTAAACTTGCATGAATGTTTTAAAGAATTTTAATTCAAAACTTGTATTTATTCCATGAATGAAGCTTAAAATCAGATCTAATAAATGATGAATAAAATAAAAACCCTAATTATAAAATGTGAAACACTTTATAATCCCTATGTTTGGGTCTTTAGAATATTCTAATCTTTATAATCCTTGCTTCTTTTCATAGAATATGAATAATTAATGTGTATGAATTCTAATTATAAAATTTTGTACTTTATAATATAAAAATTAGAATTCATATAATCTTTTAAACCAAATATTTATTAATTCAAATATTTGAAATAAATAAATATAAATAATTAATATATATGAATTCTAATTATAAAGTTTTGTACTTTATAATATGAAAATTAGAATTCATGTAATCTTCCTTAATGTGATGTTTATTTATTTTCAAATATTCATTAAACTAAATATTTGAAGTAAATAAATTTAATCATTTCAATAGTACTTTGGACTTTATGATTTGAGATTGAAAATTTTAATAAATCAAACTTCCAAAAACATAAATAAATCTCAAATTATGGATTTTAAAATTTTATGAAATTAAAATCAATTATCCATGACAATCCTTCTTTGTCTATGAAATTTATTTATCAAATATTTATTAACTTAAATATTTGACCTAAATAAATTTTACAACACTTTCTATAAATCTGAATCTTTGAATTCAACTTAGAGTTTTAATAAAACAAATTAAATGAACTTTATAAACTTTATGAAATTTAAATCAAAAGTTCATTGATTCCCTCCTCTGTGAAATTTATTCACCCGAAATATTTATAGAATTAAATATTTGAGTGATAAATTCAAAACTTTAACCTAGTTGTAAAATTTAAATCTTTTATAAAATAAACTAGGTTTTATCTTAAATATTCATGTCTCAAATAAATTGAAAATGTATTTGGGTAAAGAAATAAATTTGAATAAAAACAAGCTTTCTACAGCACAAAAAAACACAACTTTGAAAACCAAACTCAGGCAGACCATATTTTACACAATCCTACCACAAATTTGGTGTTATCTTCTATAGAAATTTTAATTAAAAAAATTATATCAATCAACTTATAAATTAAAAACACCACAATAGTGCTAGATTCTAATAAAAATTGAATTTGATATAAAATATTAGATCTTACAATGAATCCAACAAAGTCTCTTATTCGTGTGCAAATGTAGCTTCCACTACAACTTGGTCTTCTATTTGGCTCTTTTCAATCTTTCCTCTTTTTCTCCAACCTATCCGACCCTCTCTTTGGTTTCTAATTCTCCATTTATAACTTGAGAAATTCGTTCCTCTTGATTAATTTTCTCCATTCCTTCAGTTTTAAAAATGAATTATTGAAACCCTAATATCAATAAAGCCTTTTCAAATATTAACCTTTAATAATCCTGCCCACAAAACAAAGATTAATTAGAATATAAAACATTTATAAAATAACCTTCTTAAATATAATTAAATTATAAAGTTTGAAAACTTTATATTTTAATTAATTTAAAACATAATCATTCTAACTATATTAAATTATAAAGTTATAAACATCATCAACCTGTTAACCAATGGCAAAAAACCTCCATGGAGAATCGAGGGAGTCATCAATGAAGTGAGGATCCCTTTTGCAGCAAGACAGAATAGGAGGGCTCGTCACGTGTACCGTGAGACCAACAGGTTAGCTGACAAATTAGCCAACATAGGTGTTGATGTTGATAGTTTGGTGACATGGACACAAGGTGTGCCACGTGAAGTGGAAAACATTATTAGTCATGAAAAGAAACCTACCCATTAAGGAGAAATATGAATGGGTTTTCTTTCCCCATGGAGATGGTAATAACTATGGGGTTTCTCTCTAAATCATACCAAATTGGAAATGAAGGTAACAAGGTGTAAGCCTTGGAGGATTCTAACAAAGAATAGAAAATGGGCAAGCAACATGTTTCACAAGTGCAAAGTTCCAAACTTCAATTCCTATCAATGTAAGTAATGTTTACAGTTATGTTTAGATATGGGTGTGCCTTGTTAGTAAGGTGTTGTAGGGGATTCAACACAAGTTCTGGTAAGAAAGTTTTAAGGATGACTAGGATCTACAATCTTAGCAGAAGGCTGGATATTATAATAGGTTTTGGGTTAACCTGCAAAACCCGATAATTAATGAAGACTTTTATTTACCAAAATATATATATATTAAATTATAAAGTTATAAAAATTTATAATTTAATTTATTTATTTAAAAAATAACCATTCTAACTATACTAAATTATAAAACAATGAACAATTTTAAATATATAAAATTATAAAGTTATAAAACTTTATAATTTAATTAATTTAAAACAAGACATAACTAAACATAGCATACTAACATGACCATAGAGGAACAAAAAGGAACCCTTGTATTGTAATACATAATTTAACATTGAAACCATTATAAGACAAAACACCTGAAGATCAACTTCTAGACACTACATGATGAAAGTGAAAAGCGAAGACAAAAAATTTCAAATTTCAACTAGGTTCCCAATTTTTGGGTCGTTGTGAAGGACGTCACAATAGGGTTTATTCCCATCCACGCCAACTTCTATTGGCCACTATGAGTTGTAAGTTTCTATGCTTTAAAAGTGTCTTAGAAACTTGATCCAAACTAGATTTTATAGCCTTTATTTCAAAGCACAAAACAAAATTCTTTTGAGAGTAATAATAGTGCAAATGAATCTAACAAATTCTAATTTTAATGCACTAATAGATTACACCTTATAACTCCAATATACTCTCAATAAAATACACTTAATCAATTTACTGCAACTAATCAAGAATAATCTCAAATGAACCTTCAAGATTTATTCTATAAATTTCTTACAAGTAAGATCTTAGGAGATACTCTTCTTTTGCTTCCCAAAGTAGATAATAGGCTAGTTTATAGATTATTAAAATTTTAAAATCTAATTGTTGGAAATTTGAGTAATTATGTTGTCACTGATGTCAAGTGTTTGATGCAAGGAAAAGTTCAATATGATACAAAAAATTGGTAAAAAGAAATGGTTATAATATTTTATATTATAAGCCAAATAGGTTGGTTAAAGGTTGAAGGCAAAAGTTTACGTCCATGTTTTTAAAAGAAAACAGAAATATTATAATATTTTAATAATTAGGCCAAAAGGGCTTATTAAAATAAAAATGAAAAAGTGCTTTAGACAAAGGTCTTAAAAGGAATCTTGACAAAGGACTCCTTGCAAAAGTATTGTTTAATACTAAATTTAAATAATATAATATTTAACACAAAGTTAAATATTATATTAAATATAAAATTAAATTTAAAATTGGCAAAGGAGTCCTATTGAGCACTATGAGTTGTAGGTTTCAACTCATAGTGGCCAATAGGACTCCTTTACCAATTTTAAATTTAATTTTATATTCAATATAATATTTAACTTTGTGTTAAATATTATAATATTTAACTTTAGTATTAAAAAATACTTTTGCAAGGAGTCGTTTGTCAGGTTTCAACTCATAGTGGATTCTATTGGCCACTATGAGTTGTAGGTTTCTATGCTTTAAAAATGTCTTAGACACTTGATCCAAACTAGATTTTATAGCCTTTATTTCAAAGCAAAAAACTAATTTCTTTTGAGAGTAATAATAGTGCAAATGAATCTAATAAATTCTACTTTTAATGCACTAATAGATTACACCTTATCACTCCAATATACTCTCAATAAAATACACTTAATCAATTCACTGCAACTAATCAATAATAATCTCAAATGAACCTTCAAGATTTATTTTGTAAATTTCTTACAAGCACGATCTTAGAAGATAGTCTTCTTTTGCTTTCCAAAGTAGATAATAGGCTAGTTGATAGATTATTAAAATTTTAAAATCTAATTGCTAGAAATTTTCAGTAATTATGTTGTCATTGATGTCAAGTGTTTGGTGCAAGGAAAAGTTCATTATGATACAAAAAAATTGGTAAAAAGAAATGGTTATAATATTTTATATTATAAGCCAAAGAGGTTGGTTAAAGGTTGAAGACAAAAGTTTACGTCCATGTTTTTAAAAGAAAAGAGAATTATTATAATATTATAATATTTTAATAATTAGGCCAAAAGCACTTATTAAAAGGAAAATGAAAAAGTGCTTTGGACAAATGTCTTAAAAGGAATCAAGTTGACAAAGGACACCTTGCAAGAGTATTGTTTAATACTAAAGTTAAATAATATAATATTTAACACAAAGTTAAATATTATATTAAATATAATAATAAATTTAAAATTGGCAAAGGAGTCCTATTAGCCACTATGAGTTGTAGGTTTCAACTCATAGTGGCTTCTATTGCCCACTATGAGTTGTAGGTTTCTATGCTTTAAAAGTGTCTTAGACACTTGATCCAAACTAGATTTTATAGCCTTTATTTCAAAGCACAAAACTAATTTCTTTTGAGAGTAATAATAGTACAAATGAATCTAACAAATTCTAATTTTAATGCACTAATAGATTACACCTTATCACTCCAATATACTCTAATAAAATACACTTAATCAATTCACTGCAACTAATCAAGAATAATCTCAAATGAACCTTCAAGATTTATTCTATAAATTTCTTACAAGCAAGATCTTAGGAGATAGTCTTATTTTGCTTTCCCAAGTAGATAATAGGCTAGTTGATAGATTATTAAAATTTCGAAATCTAATTTTTGGAAATTTTGAGTAATTATGTTGTCATTGATGTCAAGTGTTTGGTGCATGGAAAAGTTCATTATGATACAAAAAATTGGTAAAAATAAATGGTTATAATATTTTATATTATAAGCCAAAGAGGTTGGTTAAAAGTTGAAGGCAAAAGTTTACGTCCATGTTTTTAAAATAAAAGAGAAATGTTATAATATTTTAATATTTTAATAATTAGGCCAAAAGAGCTTATTAAAAGGAAAACGAAAAATTGCTTTGGACAAAGGTCTTAAAAGGAATCAAGTTGACAAAGAACTCCTTGCAAAAGTATTGTTTAATACTAGACTTAAATAATATAATATTTAATACAAAGTTAAATAATATAATAGTTAACACAAAGTTAAATATTATATTAAATATAAAATTAAATTTAAAATTGGCAAAGGTGCCAAAATTCAAATTTAAATGGAGGTAAATGAAGTTTTTCACGATCGTCATAGCAATGCTTCGAATGCATATATAAGGGAGGAGCTAAATCATTTTCCAAAGTTACCAATGTTGATGCGCAAGAATTAATTAATTGAGGAGTGTAGAGAAAAATATTCAAAACACCATTCGTTGAGGAAGTGATAGTGAATAAGGACAATGAGTAACACATTGTGTTTCAGTGAGGGTTGGTAGCCCAAGTGGCAAGCAGGTCCTACGTAAGGTGTGGTAGAGAAGAGGTTCACGGTTTGATTCTCCCTAGTGCCGGTTTGAAGCATTTTGTTCTTTTTTGGTAGACGTGGAAGGAAATAAAAGTGGAGGCCACGTGTTAGGTCTCAACCACTTGTCTAGTGCGAGCAGTCGAGTGTTTCTCTTAGGATTTTTTTTTTTGAAAAAAATGAAAAACTTGTATTAATACAAAGAACAATTACAAGCGGGAGAGAACACATCCCAACCAAGAACAGCAAACAACACAACAAGAGAAGAGCACAAAGGCAACCCAGCACAACACAAAGCAAAGAAGTCAACTGGGCGCGAAAAAACGACATGTCGCGAAATCGCGACATGTCGCGAGATCGCGACAGTCAACCCCGGCTCCCCCACTGCGGTGCCAACAGTCACGAAAACGCGACATGTTGGGAAATCGCGACATGTCGCAAAGTCACGATGACAGCACCCACCAGCAACCCTTTGACAAAAGTGTCACGAAATCACGACGGATTCACCATATTGCAACCAGATCGCAAAAGCGTCGCGAAATCGTGATAGTTTTCGCCAATCTGCTGGAAAGCCAAAAATGTCGCGATTTCACGACAGGTTTCCCTTATGACACCAGACCGCCAAAAGTGTCGCGATATCACGACGGTTTTTCCTTTCGGCGCCCAGTTCTCAAAACTGTCGCGAAATCGCGACGAAATATCCTCTCGGCACCCAGTTCTCAAAACTGTCGCGATATCGCGACGAATTTTCCACTTTGCTCTCCATCTGCAAAAGTGTCGCGATATCGCGACAATTTTACCAGTAAGCACCAAATTGCCAAAACTGTCGTGAAATCGCGACAACTTAACCAAGCACCTTCCCCTAGGTCCGCGATGGCGGGACATGTCGCGATGGCGTGACATGTCGCGAAATCGCGACAAAAACCCGTCAAAGGCCGAGAGGGCACAACCTGTCGCGATATCGCGACAAAAACCCGATAAAGGCCGAAAGGGCGCAACCTGTCGCGATATCGCGACAGAAACCTTCCTTAGCAAAAAAACACTGCACATCATTTCAAAAAACGTTCAAGGCCTTGTCGAATCTCTGCATCCTCCACAGGCATGTCACTGTGCAGCTGCATCCCAACCTCCCTTTCAGCACCCATCTTAGCAAGGAAATCGACCACCTTATTGAGATCTCGATTCACATAGACAGGTATCACATCATCTAATTCCCTCCAAAGCTCTTTGATTTGGGAAACTAGGATCCGCAACCTCCAAGCTTTCGAGACAAAGTTTCTCATACAATCAAGAGCACCCACCAAAATTTGGGAGTCAGACTCAATAATAATCTTCCTGTGTCCCTTTTTGGCTGCCCAGAAGGAGGCAGATTTAATGGCAAAGGCCTCAGCTTCATTGTTTGTGGCACATCCCAGACCCTGCAGTTCCCAATAGAGCAAAGACCCAGCATGATCGCGACACACAACTCCAATTCCAGCACTTCCCGGATTGCCTCTAGCCGCTCCATCAGTATTGATTTTGATCCATCCTTCAGGAGGAGGTTTCCAACTACCACTCACCTGCCTTTGTTGAAAAACAACTCCCTCGTCCAAAGGCTCAGAAGCAGACTGAATTTCCCCCTCGGTATGAATGGCAACCGTTTTCGCCACTTTGCTCCAAATGACTTGCCATATTCCTTCTAGAGAGGAGAAGGTTTCACAAAAAATACGGGCATTTCTCTCCAACCAAACCTGCCACTAGATAAAAAATAAACCAAGCTCCCAGCCAATTCGGAGAGCATTGGATTTAAATCTACCTTTCTTCCAGCTTTTCCATATGTTGTTTCGAGACAAGACCCCATTAGCCTGAAGATTAAAGTGGGAGAACCAGCGCTTCCAGATCTGTCATGTGAAAGAACATTCAAACATTAGATGATCCATCGTTTCCTCCTGCTTATGGCATAACACACATTGGGAAGGGCCAATGATGCCTCTGAGTCTGAGATTGTCATAGGTGAGAATTCCATTATGCAAAAACTGCCAGGCGAAGAAGTTCACTTTCGGCCAGCCCTGGGGATGCCATATCTTTCTCCGATCATGAACCAAAAAAAAGGGTGGAGGGGGCTCTGGGAGGATCTCACCATATCCTTCTTTCACAGTATAAACCCCAAGGCTTCCATAGCCCCAGGCCAGTTCATCCTCCTCATCTCTCCCAGTAAGAAACCGTTCTGCCAAGATTTTTCCCAAAGTAGGTACCAACTCTGGAGGGATAGGTATTGGCCACTCATCCAGCCGCTTAAACTTTATGATCTTGTAGTCCCCCAATTGACTAGTGTTAAAGTAGCTCTCAATTTGAATCCATACCTTATCTTCTAAAGCAGATTTTATCGGTTGCAATTCAGGAAAAACAACAATAATGGGAGGATTCTGGTCCCAAGAATCAGTCCAGAACCGAGCCTTATCCCCTCACCCCACTTTCCAAAATAGTTGATCTTTGATGAGTTGAGCTCCAAGCTTGAGCACCTGCCACACTGGAGATCCAAAACCTTCCAGTGGAAAGCGGCCCACATCATTAGGATGGACAAAACCCAGGTATTTGCTAGAGAGAATTCTGCTGAAGAGGGATGATGGCTGAGAAATCCACCTCCAGTACAGTTTGCCAGCCAAAGCCTTGTTGTTAAACTTGGATCTTCTTAGTCCCAAACCCCCTTTTTCCTTGGGCTGGGTAACCTTGTCCCAGCCAACCGAGGCCCATTTCCTCTCTCCCTTGGCACCTTCCCATAGAAATCTTCTAGCCATTTTATCCAGCTCTTTCCAAATAGACTGGGAGCAACCGAGACGGAGAATTTGTAAATTGGCATGGCTCGAGTAATTGACTCGAGAAAAGTTAGACGAGCCCCATAACTTAACCATCTATTAGACCAATGGTTCATTCTATCTTTGATGCCATCCAAAAGGTCCTTCCAAACATCAATTTTTAGTTTTTTGAAATGGAGAGGGACCCCCAGATAGACTAATGGGAGAGAGGTCCGAGTGAAACCTAAAATCTCAATAACTTTGTCCTGTAACCGTTGATCAATATTGAAGAAGATCACTTTGGATTTATTGTCATTGATGACTTGATTAGAGGCCCGAAGGTAGACATTTAGAGTATCTCTGATTCTTCTTGCTTCCCTAAGGCTGGCCACTCCCACCAATCCAGTATCATCTACAAACTGTAAATGAGTCAAAACTTTAGCCCCGACCTTAAAACCTGTTATCTGACCTTGAAGTCTTCTTTTCAGAAAGAGTCTACCCAATCCTTCAGCCAAGATGAGGAAGAGATAAGGAGAGCAAGGATCTCCTTGCCGCAATCCTCGAGAGGCACCAAAAGGAGGCGAGGGAAGTCCCTTGATAAGAACAGAGTATGAAGGCGAAGAAATACGACTCATGACCCGATCTGTCCAGTCCTGAGAGAAACCAAAGGCGATCAACATCTTAGCCAAGAAGCCCCACTCCACCCTATCATAAGCCTTGGACATATCCAGTTTAATGAACATTCCTTTGTTCCCAGATTGGTGCATTGTATGGATAGCCTCCTGAGCAAGAATCACTCCATCCAAAATTTGTCTCCCTTCAACAAAACCCCCTTGCTCTGGGGAAATTATATTATGCAGAATAGATTTTAACCTTTTAGCCATAATCTTCGTAATTATTTTATAGATCACATTGCATAAGGCAATAGGTCTAAAATCGGATAAATGAACCCCCCCTACTCCTTTTGGAATTAAAGTAATGAAAGTATGATTTAGGGCCTTGAGCATTATTTTATTGGTTTTGGACTCCTCAGTGACAGCCAGAACATCTTCCTCCAGGGAATCCCAAAAGGCCTAGAAGAACTCAATAGGGAAGCCATCAGGACCAGGCGATTTACCAGTACTCATCCCAAAGACCACCTTCTTAAGTTCATCTTTATCTATAGGTCTAAGTAGAGCCTGGTTTTCTTCAAGAGAGATTAAAGAAGGAATGACAGTAATAATTTCATCTTGGGCTGCCCCATCTTGCTCCATACTTTCCGTAAAGAGTTTTGAGAAATATTCCATTGAGTGGGAGTGCATACCAGGAAGAGTGTCAAAAGAGTATCCATTCTCATCTTGAAGGAAATCCATAGTATTCATTTGTCTCCTAGCACAGGCAGAGCGCTGAAAAAATTTTGTATTTATGTCTCCTTCTAATAACCAAGTATTTATCTCTTCTTGGTTATCAATATCCTCAACCGCTTTGCGCAAAGCATCATCCTCGGATTTAAGGTGCTCGGAAATGTTTCCTTCCGTGAAAATTTTTTGCACCTCATCCCATCTGGCCAACAAGGGGGCCCGTTGGAGCTGGAAGTCTGATTTGTTAGTTTGCCTCCACTGTTTCAATTTACACTTGACAAATTGAAGCTGTTTGTGAAATTTGAACATTGCAGTCCCAAAAGGTGGGCGGCCATCTTCCCACCACTGAGGAATTTTTCTTCGGAGATCTTCTTTTTGCAACCAAAAATTTTCAAATTTAAAAGGTTTATGGTACTGCCCTGTCCTAGCCCCTCCCTCCAGAACAATGGGAAAGTGGTCTAAAACTGGGCCTTCCAAAATCTAAAATTTAATATTCCATTTCACAAATGCTTCCTCCGAGACCAGAAACCGGTCTAGTTTTACCTTCCTACTGTGTGGCTCTCTTCTCTTATTAGTCCACGTAAAATAAGTACCAGGACCTTTGATATCAACAAGGTGAAAGGCCTAGACTTGAGCAATCAGAAGCCTATCCCCTGGATCCAAAACTGGGAAACCACCTTCCTGATCACTGGCAGATAATTTGGCATTAAAATCCCCAACAACAATCCAATCGCAATCTTCCCGGGAGGATCTCATTGAATGAACAACATTCCATTGAAGCTGCTGGCCATCAATGCTTTGAGCCCCATACAAGTTTGTAATTAAAACCTGTTCAGCTGTAACAATATTCTAAAAGAGAGAAGTGAGAACCCCCCTCCAAGTTGTATGTTCTATTGCTATCCACACCAGAGGATTCCACAGAGTAAAAATTCCCCCCGAAGCTCCTTGGGCCGCCACATCCATATATCCAGCGCCCCTCCATATTCTACTAGCAATTTTACACATAAGATCTGAAGACATTTTTGTTTCCTGAAGGAGCAAAAAGTTTGTTTTGTGTCTTCCTAAAAGTTTTTGAACATTAGATTGATGGGTTCTACTGTTTAAACCCCTTACATTCCAGGATTGTATAATCATTGGAAACCTTGGGAGCAATACGAGTCAATTGTTCTCACCGATCCTCCATTGATCAGCTTGTCCCCTTGCGCTACTATTAGATCCTTATTGGATTTTCTACCAGCTCCTTGGGAATTACTATTCTTAGACCTCTTTTCCACCTGGGTGATCCCCAACGCTGGTCTTTCTCTGTTCTTTTCTCGCACTTCCCATGTGGACATCCTTAATAACTGGTTGTGCAGGGGCATGAATTACCATAGCCCCTAGGTTCTCTGACTGCAAAGTCTCAGGTGTTTCAATCACCTGTTCTAAGATAGGAGTAGATGATAGAGGAGCATGAGAGTGGGTGTTAGTATCCCCATCATTCCCAACCACTCCTTCCATGACTTGGTCTTCTTAGTCAACAAGGGATTTGAAGATTTCATATCGATTGGTTGGCTTGGTTTGGGTCTGCTCTTTGCCATTTCTATTTTTGTTTTTCCTTCGCTTCTGTTGTTCAAAGCCTTCTTTCTGGGCATCAGAACCCTGGGGGATATTGAGGGGTTCTTTGACCGAAGTGAACTTACCCTCTCTGGGGAGATTTGATGCTCCCAACGGAGCTTCCACTTTTGTGGTCAGGCTATTTGGGCAGAACCTAGCCAAATGGCCATGCTTATGGCAGATTCTACATCTGAAAGGTAAGGCTTCATAGTCTAGCTACTGTATCCAGGTTAGTCCTGCCAACTCCAATTCCACCTCGGCTGAAAGTGGCTGGCTAATGTCCATTTCTACACAAATTCTAGCAAAGACAACAATATTTCCTTCCATGGTATCTCTTGAAACTCCCAAAAATCTACCTAGAGAATTACCAATCAACTCAAGGATTTGCTCACCCCAAAACTCCATTGGGAGAGCATACAGCCGTATCCAGACTGGGACAGCCATGGGCTCAATGCGAGGGTCAAAACCCACTCTCCACGTTTGGACAAATAATCCTGTCGGGCCGTGGCTCCTCTTCTCTGATTCAAATGCTCTGTTTCTATCTGCTAAAGAAGAGAAACTAATAATAAAATACCCATTTCTTATAGGCCATAGAGAGTACTCACCAATGGGCTCCCAGTTCTGTCTCACCCAGGTGTGTAGAAAGTTCAGAGTGGGCCGAATACCCATGAATTTGCAGATCAGATCATGGGTAGCACGGTATATAATCGTATCCTCAACCAGTTTTGGTTCTATGACAATCTTTGGCCTGGACGCAGATTGTGGAAGGCAACCGTTAACTCTGTTTGCAGATAAACCCTTTCCAGCATTCTTAAATAGCATTTGATAAACACTGCGTTGAGCTTCATCGAAAGAAGATGCAGGGTTTTCTTTTATTTTATCAGCATATGAGCTTTTCTGCCCATCGGAAGATCCTGGAGGAGACCCCATTGGGCCCTCCCAAGGCAACGAGCAATCCTTCAAAGAGGTGTAGAATCAATCCACAGGAGGATCTGGAAGAGACTTCCAACCCGAGACCCTGAAGTTTCGCCCGGAGCCTGCACAGACGGTTTACCACCAAAACGCCAGAGCTCAGAAAAATCCAATCTATTTGTCGTTTCTCTTAGGATTTTTAAAGGTATGCTCAAAACTAATTAATGTTGGCTATGTTTGGTGTTTGGCGATTGTGATTTGGTGTATGGTTTTGGCATATAGGAGATATAAGGAAAAATTAATTTTACATTATATTTTAAGGGTATTGTTGTTATTTATTTTATATAGGAAAAGGTTGGAGTGGTAAGGTGTAAATAGTTTTTTCTTAAATTGTAAATTCTTCTTCTTGGACATTAAAATGGATTGGAAATTATTTTAAGAAAGTGGGAGAGAAAATGTGTAAAATATTATTTTATTGCTTGCAATTATTCCATTATAAAAGAAAATTTTTTGAGAGAGTTTTATTGAGATTTAATGCATTATCCTTGAGAACAAAAGAAGAGTCTTAGAACATTATTTTCAGATTTCATTGAGCACCTTTTTGAGTGAAAATTTATGTGGATATTTTGAAATAGAATCTTGCTATTTAACCCTTAAAGTGGCATAAGGAGAATTGGTTTTTTTTTATATAAGTTCTTAAGACATATCTCTTTATGAGAAAATTAAAAGGTATGGGCACATCATTCCTTGTTTAAAATGTTTTGTTGAAGTGAATGTTTTGGAACATAAGGTGGAGAGAAAAATATTGTTTGATAAGCATTGTTGGAAATATTTGAGTTATGTTTTGAGACCTACATTGTGCATATTTGTTGAAAGAAAGTGGAAACACCTGTGTTAGGGTTTGTGATAAAATTGTGCTTCAGTGCTTGAATGATTGTGTGAAGCTTTTAGGAATTGGTTTTGAGTGATATTTAAAGTACATGTGCAAACATTAGAATTAGACTGTGAAAGCAAGTGTGTGCATCAAGAAGATATGTGTCATGTGCTAGACTAGATATACCATCAAAAGAGCAATAAATGTGAGACGTGCAAACGACTGACTTAATGATTGAGTAGAACATATTGAGCTATTTGTAAGTGCATATCATTCTATATATGTTCCAGAGGTTAAATGAATTTTGAGTAGAATATATCTATTTGAAGAAAGCATTTTTGAAAAAGATATAAGCTTTGTTTGTGTGTAAGGTTTGGAAATATTTGGTATAGTTTTGTGAGCAGCATTAAGGGCAGATTTGAGCAAGTCTTTTGAGAAGTCTTGAGGACATATTTGAGCAAGTATTTTGAGAAGAATTTAAGGCATATTTGAGCACATATTTTGAGAAGGCTTGAGGATAGATTTGAGCAAGTCTTTTGAGAAGACTTGAAGGTATATTTGAGCAAGTATTTTGAGAAGGCTTGAGGACAGATTTAAGCAAGTATTTTGAGAAGACTTGAAGGTATATTTGAGCAAGTCTTTTGAGAATACTTGAGGATATATTTGAGAAAGTCTTTGAGAAGACTTAAGAGTATATTTATGAGTAGATTTAGAGTATATTTGTGCTAGACCTAATATAGAGTTTGATGTAAATTTGAGATAGAGTTCAGAGTAATATTTGGAGGTGACAGAGCAAAGAAGACAACAATATCTAGTGGATAGATATCCATCAGCCAGTGCAGTGGGGATCGAGGTCTCCTGTGGAGAGAGATCCATAATCTAAAGTAGCAGAGGTAAAAATATTCTAGAATATCACCAACCAAAGTAGAGGGGATAGAGTTCTCCTATGGAGAGAGATCCACAAACCAAAGCAAGGGGATATATTTCTCCTATGGATAGAGATCCAAAAACCATAGCAAGGGGAAAGAGTTCTCCTATGGAGAGAGATCCAAAAACCATATCAAATGGAAATATTTCCCCTATGGAGTGTGATATATGAACCAACTAGGGATATAGAGTTCTTCTATGGAGAGAGATCCATAAACTAGTTGAGGAGATAGAGTTCTCCTGGATCAAGTTCCACGAATCAGAGAAAAGCGAAAGAGTTCTCCTATGGATAAAGATCCACAAATCAAAGCTTATGGGATTGGTGTTTCATTTGGATAAAGGTCCACAAAAATTGTAATAGGAAATTGATTCCCATGATATTTGTTGAGAAAATTTAGAAGAAAGATTTTCTCCATGGAGTATCCTACATTGGGTAAACCATGTTAAGTTTGTATCTCTCTTGTGTGTGATGATTAATACATTGCTTTGATTACTACTATTGATATTGACATTGATAATATTGGATAATATTTTTTAGGAAATAAAAGTAAAATTTTATCTTATATTGTTCACCCCCCTCTCAGTATAAGCTTATGTTCTTAAATTGGTATCAAAGTGGGTTTCTTTAAAAAATCTAATAGCTTGGAGGAATATATACATGAACATAGATGGCATATCAGAATGGGTTTGCATCAAATAAGACACCATTGTTTTATGGGAACAATTATGCTTTATGTTCATAAGAATTAAGACTTACTCGATGGCACAAGGATATGAGACATGACAATGAGTTGAGGATGGGCTCACACCTACAACTAATCCTCCCACAGATAAATATGGTAAGCTATTGGATGTGAATAATGCCAAGGCTATAAATAATTTTTTTAGTGGATTACATGAAGTATAATTTATGGAAGTTATGCATTATAAATCAACAAAAGAGATATGGGATAAATTGAAGGAAACCTATGAGGGAAATAAAATGTTCAAAATGGTAAAACTATAAAACCACAAGAAAATATTTGAATATTTGAATACGAAATATGAGGAAAACATTACTATATACTTACTTCATGTGGATGATATTGTTAATACCATGTGTGGACTTGGATTTGAAATTGAAGACTCCAATGTTGCTCAGAAAGTTTTAAGGTCACTTCCTATGAGGTATGATGGAAAATTTTTAGCTATAGAAGAGATGAGAGATATTGATTAGTTGAATATGGATGATTTACATGGAATTATCATAGCATATAAGATAAGAATAGTAAAGCATACCAAATCCAAGAAAGAGACAACCTGTAAAGCATCAAAGAAGACAAAATAAGAAACCAGAATCAAGTGGTAAGTCAAGCAGTGATGAAGAAGCTATGGTAGAAGAAAAAAGGACTCATGGAAGCACAAAGGTATGAAAATAGTGAAATGATTTAATTATGGAAATTTTGGTCGCTATGCATATAATTATCCAGAATCTAGAAGCATTAGCAGTGAAGAGAAATAGGATCATAAGAAAAAAGGAGGAAAATCCAGGTATGAAAAGAAAAATAGGTATGGTCAAAATAGACATGAAAATAAGTTCTTTAAAAGGCACAAGAAGAGTTTCTATGTTGATAAGGAAATTGAATAACACAAGCTTATACTAAGAGGGGATGAATGATATAAGGTCAATTTTTACTTTTCTTTCCCAATAAATATTATGCAATATAAATATAGCAATACCAATAGCAGTAATCAAAGCAATGCACAAATCACCACACACAATAGAGACACCACAATTTACATTGTTCACCCAATGTGGGCTACTCCACGGAGAAAATATTTCACTAAAATTTTCTCAATCAATCTCTTAGAAATAATTTCCCTATTACAATTTTTATGGACCTTTGTCCAAAGGAGATACCAATCCCCTTAATCCATTTTATGGATATATCCATAGGAGAACTCATTTCTCCTTTTACTCTGGCTAGTGATCTTCTAGAATAACTGCTACCTCCACTGCACTGGCTAATGGATCTCTATCCACTAAAGACTCTTGTCCTCACTTAGAAGACATGTCCTCACTACCCTGGCTAATGGATCTATTGAGCAAAGTGCAGCAAATAGTATTGTCATTGTTGTCAACACAGTCAGACAGATTTATTGATGCAATGGACAAGAGTTTATTGAATAGCAAGGTGCAGCCAAAGTACAATGGATAGGAGTTCAGTGTTGAGCAAGGTGTTGTAGGAGGATTGTCATTGTTGTCAATACGATCGGTTAGATCTAATGATGCAATGGACGAGCAGTTCAAAATTCACTCGGATGCGAGAGGATAAAGTTCGGAAGTTAGTCGGATCATGAGTCCTTAAATGATAGATGCACGAGAAAAAAAAAACATAATTCGAGAATGAGGAGAAGAAGTCTTCGGATCTCGAGATGTCAAGAAGTGAAAAGGTTTTTGTGAAAACCAAGGCAGTCAGAATAAAAAGTTTTATTTAAAACCATGGATAACAGATTTGAAATGGGTTTTTCTTAAAACCCAAGTTGGCTCTTCGTTTTGTTGAAAAAGATGCCCCGATGATAAAGATATTTAATTTTAAATATCTTTATCACCGGGGCATCTTTTTCAATGAAACGAAGAGCCAACTTGGGTTTTAAGAAAAACCCATTTCAAATCTGTTATCCATGGTTTTAAATAAAAAATTTTATTCTGACTGCCTTGGTTTTCACAAAAAACCTTTCCGCTTCTTGACATCTTAGGATCTGAAGACTTCTTCTTCTCATTCTGAATTATGTTTTCTGTTTCTGTGCATCTATCATTTAAGGACTCATGATCCGACTAACTTTTGAACTTTATCCTCTCGCATCCGAGTGACTTCTAAACTCGCTGTCCATTGCATCATTAAATCTAACTGAATGTATTGACAACAATGACAATCCTCCTACAACACCTTGCTCAACACTGAACTCCTATCCATTGTACTTTGGCTACACCTTGTTGTTCAATAAACTCTTGTCCATTGCATCAATAAATCTGTCTGACTGTGTTGACAACAATGACAATACTATTTGTTGCACTTTGCTCAACAATCTCCCCCTTTGGAATTGTTGGCAACACATGTGCAATTTTCCTCGTAAATCTTCTCCCCCTTTGACAATAATACCAAAGGGCTACTGCAGACTCCCCCTGAGTCTATGCACAATATTCTTAGACACAAATTATTACAATTAGCAAATATTCCAAGCATGAACAAGAAGAAAAACAAGTACACAAGTGCTCCCCCTGAGTCCAAGACCACTTCATTTCACTGATTGACAACATCATGATAAGCATAATAGGCATCAATAAAATCAACAATGTGAATAGCAGCAATAACCAATGAATGACACCATCACCGTCAACTTCACCAATATAACATGTGTAAGAACATGACTGAACCACTGTCTTCTATGCAACTACCTTTTGTTGCTTTGCAAACTCAAACTTGTCCACTGTTAGTAAAGGCATACAATAATATTATATAGCCAAATTTTTGTTCTGCAATGCCAGCAACATCTGCATACAACTTCACCATGCATCTTGGATATATTCTCAACAAGCTTGAACCCAATGATAGTTTTTTGTCTCTCTCTGCAGTGAGAATCCAGTAGGCTACCTCAATCCACTTTCAACTCTATGCAGGTACCAAACACTGTACCACAAAGACAACCAACATCTTTTCTCAACCAATTAGGGCTTTAACAACAATGCTTATAGACAAGGTTTAACCAACATCATTCAACTCAAGATTAACTTTGAAGCATTCAACCAATCACTACATGAAAAGGAAACTAGTAGACATCATTTTCCTTCCAAAGGTATTTGAACAAGACAACCACCAACATAAATCACCAATGCAAAGAATAACTTGCTCAAATCAAACTCAATGGAGTAAGCCCAAATCATGTATCAAGAAAAGCATTAACTTGATCAAAACAACCACTATGAAAGCAACTCAACTATTCATCACCAGGCTGGAAATCATCTGGCTGCTCATTAAAAACTTTTTCTTCAATCTTCCCATTCAACATGCTGATTTCACTTTTGTCAATAGAATTGACAAGTGACTCACATTTGTACCAATTTTTGTCCAGCACTGCAATTTTACTGCCAACTCTTACTTTCAACTATGCATGTCGGAAGAAGACATTTTGTCAAACACTTTATGGCCAACCGTAGTGCACCTTACTCAGCCTCAAGCTTCTTATCCTTGGACTGGCATTAAATAAATAGTTAAAACAAAACTGTCTATGAATTAAATATATTCACCAAGGTGTCATGAAAGATCTGGCAATCTTCACATCAAAGAGTAAAAACAAATACATGCTGCTCGAAACACAAATACACAACTAGGGCAAGCATTCTTTCGTTGAGCAAATTATCTAGACTATTATGATTCATAATTTTGAATAGTGGTATTAAGAATCATCAACAGTACAACAGTGACATATCTCAAAACTACCAATGGTGACAACTCTCAAATTAAACACCACACTTCACGGCATTTCCACAAACCACTATATAAACTGAAAAACACACTTTAACAACTATACAAAATTAACCCGACTGCTTACCTTTCATCCTCAGATACCTAGACAAATACATAGGAGCATTAAAATAAAACTTTAATATTGCTCCTCCTGAGGATGTGCCACCTGGAGTTGCTTAGAGCAATGGCAGAGTAGCCTCCTTCAGTCCAAGGAGACACAATTTCCTTTCTTCTATCTTTCTCCAGACTTTCCTGAACTTGGGCTTGGGTTTTTCAACAACATCCCTATTTTGCTCCTGTTTGTGAACTTGAACATTTCTCTTGTGGGGTTGTCTCTTGTGCATTCTTGATGGATGATTGTTTTCTTTTATTTTATGCACATGATATGTTCCTTGTCGGTTTTGTCCTCTTTGTGTCTGATGAACTCTAGGGTTTTGCCTTAGATTAGATATAGAAGTGCTTGGACAGAACCTTGCTATGTGCCCTTGACCGTTGCATTTAAAACATTGCACATGTTTTATTCCCTGTCTGTATTGCATTCTATGTGTATGATGAAATCTATGGTATTGCCTTATATTGGATACAGAAGTGCTTGAACAAAACCTTGCTATGTGCCCATGGCCATTACATTTAAAACATTGCACGGGGTGTTCACTCAAAAAAATAGAAGTATTTTTATCAGCATAACTCTTTGATCTATTGTTCAGTCCACAATAAATTGCCTTGTGACCAAAGTGGTTGCATTTAGAACAATAGCCATAAAAAGCATTATTATTAAAAGAGTGAGAGTGAGAGAACCTCTTTTGCTGTGGTTGCTTTGCTGTAGATCTTCTTTGATATTTTCTTCCTTTTGAGGATTCAACTTCAGAATTTTCTTGTTTCAATCCTTCAACCGAGGACTTCTTCTTCTCTACATATTTGGAGGATGAAGGTTGTTCAGCTTCATATACAAGACCAAACTTAGCTGTGGAGCTTCTTTGTTGATTTATCATTGTATCTAGCAACTCTGTGCTCTTCTCAAATTTGAGATTTATATTGGCCTCTTTTAGTTGTTTCTTCAATGAAATAATCTCTTCTTCTTGTTGGTAGCATACAGTCTCTTTCTCATTGATCTGAGACCTAATAATATCTTCAATCCTTTTATTTTGTTCTACTTGCAACTTTAGATCAACAATAACCTGTTTATATTCCTCTTCACTTGTGTTGTATACATCATTCTTATTATCCAATTGTGTCTTCAAGGCTTCTTCTGATTTCTTGGCCTTTTGAACTTGTAGGAAGAGATCTTCAATCTCATCCTCATATTCTTCTAATTTCTTGGACAATATTTTGTTCTTTTTCTTTTCTATTCTCCACTCTTCAAGAGCAGATATCAACTCTCCTTCAAAATCTACTTCAGCCTCAAGATTTTCATCACAAACTTCAGGATTCACTTCTTCTACCTTTTTCGGTTCAAATTTCTCTTCTACAAGAACCGAAACTGACTGGGATGCCTTTTTGGATGAGGATCTATTCTTCTTAGCCATTGTGTACTAATCCAAGATCAACCCTAACTGATTTAGCCAAAATTGGTATTGTTGAGCAAAGTGCAACAAATAGTATTGTCATTGTTGTCAACACAGTCAGACAGATTTATTGATGCAATGGACAAGAGTTTATTGAAAAACAAGGTGCAGCCAAAGTACAATGGATAGGAGTTTAGTGTTGAGCAAGGTGTTGCAGGAGGATTGTCATTGTTGTCAATACAGTCAGTTAGATCTAATGATGCAATGGACAGGAAGTTCAGAAGTCACTCAGATGCAGAGGATAAATTTTAGAAGTTAGTCAGATCATGAGTCCTTAAATGATAGATGCACAGAAATAGAAAACATAATTCAGAATGAGAAGAAGAAGTCTTCAGATCCTGATATGTCAAGAAGCGAAAAGGTTTTTTGTGAAAACCAATGCAGTCAGAATAAAAAGTTTTATTTAAAACCATGGTTAATAGATTTGAAATGGGTTTTTCTTAAAACCTAAGTTGGCTCTTCGTTTCGTTGAAAAAGATGCCCCGGTGATAAAGATATTTAATTTTAAATATTTAGTTTAAATTTTAAAGGTTTTTTGTGAAAACCAAGGCAGTCAAAATAAAAAGTTTTATTTAAAACCATGGATAACAGATTTGAAATGGGTTTTTCTTAAAACCCAAGTTGGCTCTTCGTTTCGTTGAAAAATATGCCCCGGTGATGAAGATATTTAATTTTAAATATTTAGTTTAAATTTTATTTTATTTAAAATTTAAATTAAAATATTAAATTAAATTAAAAGGGCCGACATGTTACTATTTCGCGGCAATAAGCTACAGGAAAGTGACGAAGGTGGAAGAAGTGTTTGAGACCGACAAAGTTAAATACGGGCCGACGGATTTTAGGGTTTGGCAGCTGACAAATTCTAGGGTTTCTCAACCGACGTTCTTTTAGGGTTTGTTCCTAAAACTTCTTCTATAAAAGCAAGGGTACTTCGAGTTTGAAAATGGGGGTGTAAATATAAAGTGCGAATGCGAGCATAGTATTTGTGAAAGTGAAGTTCATGTTGAGTAGAGAGCAGAATGTGAAACGACACAGAGTGTGCGAAGCGTGTGTGCAGAGAAATTAGAGTGTGCAGAGAAGCGCGAAGAGCAAAGTTGATTGCAAATTCTGGCTGTAGCAGTGCAGCAAACTATGTGAAGTGATTGTGCAAGAGAGAAGAGAGTGCACAGAGATTGCAAAGGTGATGTAGACCAGTTAGAGTCTTGCAATAACAAAGGTATATGTCAAACATTTTTTTTATTCAATATTGAAGTCCAGTTGAGTGCTGGCAAATTAAGGGGTTGGTGCCTCTTTCCAGTTGGTGCTGGTAAACAATTTGTCCAGTTGGTGCTGGAAAATTAAGGGGTTGGTGCCTCTTTCCAGTGAGGTGTCTGGTAAAATAGGAGTTGGTGCTCCATTCTGTTGAAGCAGATAAAGTTAAGGGGTTGGTGCTCCTTCCAGTTGGTGTTGGTAAAGGATTATGTAAAGTTGTAGCTTTGCATTGACTGGATTTGGATGGTAGTCCAAGAAGTATTTTTGAGGAGTAGCCACATTGGTGAACATCGTTAAAATGTTGTGTTATGTGTGATGCTTTCTTGATGCATTTAGTATCTCTTTTATCTGCTTTAAACTGCTACTGGTTTTATAATCTAATTGTTTTAGAAGTTTTTAAAGAACACACTGATTCACCCCCCCTCTCAGTGTCATTGTGATTACAACAGGATCTCTATCCACTAGATATTTTCATCCTCTATACTATATCACCTCAAAATATTTCACTCAAATCTGTCTCAAATTTATACTAAACACTGTTTGTCGGTCTAACACAAATTTATCCTCAATCTCTATCTCTGGTCTGACACAAATCTGTCCTCAAATCTACACCCAAAAATTTTCTTGAATCTATACTAAACATAGTCCCTCATTATAGTACAAATGAGTCCTCAATCTCTGTCCTCAAGCCTTAAGTCAAAGCTTGACTCAATATCAAATCAACTCTACTAGATCTACCCCAAACCTTAACTCAAGTTTTGAACAAATAAATCAATCAACTCTGCTCTCAAGCCTTCTCAAATACTTATCTCGAATCTACCTTGTAAGCTTTCACAAAATCTCACACCAATCAATCTACAAGTCCTCTATAGAACTTATCAAATCTGATCAATAAGTCCTCTCAATAACTTAACCAAATCTACTCAATAATTCCTCTCAAGAACTTAACCAAATCTGCTCAATAAGTCCTCTCTAGAACTTAACCAAATCTACTCTCAATCTGTATTGTAAGCTTCCACAAAAGCTTAATCAGTCCACAAGTCTTCTCAAATACTTACCTCAAATCTACTCAACAAGTCCACACTAGAACTTGTTTAATCTCACAAAAAAATAAAGAGAATTGTTAGAGACTCAATATGTTCTATACTCATCACAAAGCTCAATTAATTTCAATCACTCTTTCAAAAACATACAGAAAATTGTTAGAGACTCAATATGCTTCAACTCAATTACTTTCTCAATTCAATTCAAAATATAGAATAGGTTTTTTTATGGAACTTGAACAATCACTTCACACATCCACTTGACTAGGCTCAACCAACTCTACTCAACCAATCTCTCAATGAAATAATTATTTCTCACAAACCCTGGTCCAAACATATGATCCTTCACTCAAAATTTTTCCAATAATGTTCAACAACAAATCTTACATAACAATGATACTCTTGTTTTTTCAAACCCTAGTTCAAGTTCTTTGCTCAACAAATCACTTCAACAACAATGCTTATAAAACAACTCTCACATAACAATGATACTCATGTTATTTTCAAACCCTAGTTCAAGTTCTTTGCTCAACAACTCCAACAACAATGCTTATAAAACAAGGTTTTAATAACAACTCCTTATTCCAAAAAACCTTGAAGCATTAACTCAAACACACTCAATAAGGAAGCCCTAATAAATTCCTTTTCACTCCAAACTTATTTTTAGAAAACCAATCAATCAACTCAACTATATAAGAATGTTCTCATACCTTTTATTGATGATTAAGGAACCTCAAATATCTGCCACAACCATAAACACTTCTATACCAAACTCAAAGAGGTTAGAAGATAAATCTCTCTCACAATGTAATGCAAAAACTCAATTACACCTTATCACTCCATCTTTAAAAACAACCATCAACATAAACAAGATATTTATCCAATAACACCTTATAATCTCCCAATTAAAATAAATTTAACATCCACAAAAATTAACTCAAAAACTCTTTAATTATATTTAATGGAAAAAATAACTTTGGAAAAAATCAAATCCACTTTCCTTATAACTCCAATAACATAAATTAATTACCAAGCAAGCAATCTTCCATATACCCTTATAACTCCAAATAACATAAATTAATTACCAAGTAAGCAACCTTTCATATACCCTTATAACTCCAAATAACATAAATTAATTACCAAGCAAGCAACCTTTCATATAACTTTATAAATCCAAATAACACCTTAGGAAAAATATTGGGAAAATAAAAATATTTAATTAAAAGTACCTTTACCACTTGTGGGATTCAAACCCACAACCACTGCCTCCTCATGCACCCTAGTTGCAGGATTGAAAATTGCGTGCACTAGGCACACGCTTGGAATACTAAGAGCATAATGTGATCCCTCTTCCCAAGCCTGGTGCTTTTAAAAATCCTATGCCAAAATATTTCCACTATGGTGCTCAAGACAAACATGCCAACAACCTCAATGCCAATCAATCATGGTCACTTCCATTCCTAACACTCTCATGAAATGTGTGCTTCCAATGGACCACACTGTCCAATGGGAGTGAGGCCTTAAGCAATATCAACTAGTCTTCTTCTTGGCGCTAAAAGACAAAGTGATTCTTGTCTTCTTCCTCAATGATTTGCACAAAATAAAATTTGCCTGGTCCATTGAATACTAATAGAATAAGGTAAGGTTTGAATTTCCCTTTGGCATGGTATTTATACAAAAAATATACCATTTGACATAGACGTCGGTGCTCCACAAAATTTGATGACGTCGATGGGGAAAAGACAATTTAAATTTAAATTTAAACTTTACCAACCTTACCATAAGGTAATTTAATTAAATTAATTAATAATATTTTTTTTAAAGCGAAAAACCCCTTGCGGAGCCGCCTTTGTCTAAGAGACCACGAACAGGGGGTTCTACACCATCAAAGTCACACGGGAGTCGCACCCGACCCTGCTCACACCAACATTATCAATTGGATTTTGGATACCCAATTCAACTTTTTGGTAGGGTGGAGATTTGAACTTGGGACCTCCCTTGGAGGATTGCCCTCTCTTCTCCAACTCACCTACAACACCTGGGTTAATAATATTATTAATTAATATAATTAAGTTATAATTAATTTAATAACCAAAAGGATTATTAAATTAAATTAAAAATTAATATATAATTAAATTTTTATAGTTAATTATAATTAATTTAATTCCTAAGGCCTCTCCATAGGTTTTAAGAAAAACCTTTTTTTTTGCGTCAATGGTTTTGAGATAAACCATTTAAATCATGTTTTACATAAAGCTCTTTTGGAACCAATCAAAATGCAATCCTTCTTAGAAAATTTTGACATAAATGACAACTAATATTCTTCAAAATGTCCAACAATCTCCCCCTTTGTCATTGATGGCAACCCAAACTCTTTTTACTAGAAACTTAACATTTTTTGAATTATACTCCCCCTGGGACTTTGCTCCCCCTCGCTCAAATATCTCATTGTTTTTCAAATACTAAATCTCTCCCCCTTACTAAAATCTCTCCCCCTTTTATATCAATGGAAAAGGGTCATATTTGGGGCTCGGGGCTAAGAATGAGCCTCTTATATTAGCCCCTCCCCCACCTCCTCATGAGATGGTTAATTCTAGGGTGGGAGTATTTCTACTTCTATAAAACACTGGTCTTTACCTTTGTCTTCTTTTCTTCTTATCTGATCCTTTTGATTTCTTTGACTATTCCTTTCCATGTCCATGTTCCTATTCATGTTCATATCCATATTCTTGTTCCTTTTTATATCCATATTCATGTTCCTGTTCATATCCACATTCTTGTTCTTGTTCATATCCATGTTCATGTTCTTGTTCTTTTTCATACTTGATTCTGAAATGTCTGCTCTACACCACTTTGTTGTGTGACCATCATTATTGCACTTATAACACTTAATGTTATTATTCCTTGGAGGTACAAATGTCTTAGAATTTCCCATAGTGAATCCATATCCTCTTCTATCATGAAACCCTGCAATTCATTGCCTTGTGATAAAACTGATTACATGAGTAGCAATACCCATGGAAAATTTGTATGTTTCCATATTCCTATCTTTAATATGTCCTACACTATGAAACCATGTGCCCAAACCCGTGACATGAAAAATATCTTCCATTGAAGTTTTCTTGTCTTAACCTCATTGGTCCCTTAGTATCTCTTGACCTATTCTGATTGTTGTTCCATCTGTATCTTCTTTGTGCATTGTTCCTATTCTTGTTGAAATTTTTTTTGTTCAACTCACCCTCATATGTCTCACTTTCTCTTACACTGCCTTCTTCTGAAGTATCTTCATATGAAGTTTCTTCTCCTCCATAACTTGAGGTTGACTTTCCTTCCGATTTCCTCTATCCTTGTTCGAATCCAAGACCTATTTTACTTGATGTAGGATTTTGTATCTTTATGAAATTATCCAAGTTCTTTGAGTTGTTTTTGAACCCTTTTAGCTTGACTTTGGAGTCTTATAAATCTTACTTTAGTAGTTTTACTTCTTGTGCTAACTTTTCACATTCTAAGATCTTTGCTTCTAAATTATCCTTGAACTTCTTTGTCTTAGCCTTTGATTTTTCTAGATCCTCTATAAGCATCCTTCTCTCTTCATCACATTCTTGAAATTGAATTTCAAGTTTAGAGTTTTGCTTTCTTACCTTCTTCACTGTGTCAAGGTCATAGATAATTTCTACCTTGAGATCATATCCATATTTATCTGAACATTCCTCTATTTTTTTACCTTTGTCCATATCATAATTTTCTTTTTGCTTGTCTTCTATAAGGTCATTTTCTTCTTCTTCTAGTGCCATTAGAATATTCTCTTATGTTCCTTCAAGTGCATCCTCATACTCATCATCAATAAAACTATAACCATTCCTTTTACAACTATCTTCAAGATGTCCAAAGTTACCACATCTAAAACACTTGAGAATCATTGGTGCCCTTTTTTGAACTTTATTTTCTTCAATCATAAATAGGACTTCATCTCTATAATTATCTAAAAAACTAGCATCACTATCACTTGAGTACTTACTTGACTTATCCTCATAGTAGCTCATTTTTTCCTTTGAAAGAACTTCTTTCCTTGTCTGCTTTGTCCATGATTCCCTATTTATGTGATCATGTTTCTCTTCACCATTGTTATTCTTAGCTTCTTGAAAATTTGTTGCATAATGAACATACTTTTCACAATTGAAACATTTAACAAATTTTAGATCTCTAGATCTTATAGAATCCTTATCCCTTCTACCATAATTAGATTCTTCATCACTGGATGACTCATTGCTTGATTATGACTTCTTATCCTTTGTATTTTTGATTACTTTGAAGGTTGCTTCCTTCTAGAGAATAAGTTATTTTGTTCTTATCTCAAAAGTTGTAAGTGTTAGTCTTACAATGGCACTGAGAGGGGGGGGTGAATTAGTGTAGTTCTTTAAACTTAAATTCACAGCTCTTAAAACTGAAATAATGAAACCTTAAAACTAGATAAAACAAGTATCACAAGATAACATCACACAACACAATATTTAATGAGGTTCACCAATTTGGCTACTCCTTAAGAATTATTGCTTAGACTACCATCCAAATCCAGCCCTTGCAAAGCACCAACTTTACAATCAATTTACCAACACCCACTGGAAGGAGCACCAACCCCTTATTTATCTGCACCAACAGAAAGGAGCACTAACCCCTGATTTACCAGCACCACCTGGAAGGAGCACCAACCCCTGATTTACCAACACAAACTGGAAGGAGCACCAACTCCTTATTTACCAGCATCAACTGGAAGGAGCACCAACCCATGATGCCAAGCTGCAACCTGGACTTCAATTTTGAATCTAAAAGTTTAACAAAAAAATACCTTTGCTTTTACAATACCCTGACTGGTCTACTTCACCTTTGCATTCTCTATGCACTCTGCTCTCTTTGTGCAATCAATTTGCTCACTTTGCTTCATTACAATTGAACTTCACGATCATCTTCTCCCTTTTGTGCACTTTGCTCTCTTTATGAATTTCACACTTAGCATGATTCGACATGACTTGCTCTCTGTGCACTGTGATCGAATTTCACACTTAGCATGATTCGACACGACTTGCTCTCTGTGCACTGCGATTGAATTTCACACTCTTTGACATGTACAATTCTCTAAATAACCCTTCTTTTATAATAGTATTTTCATGATGAAAAAACCCAATCTTAGTCAGCTATAAACCCTAATCTTAGTCAGTTGTAAACCCTAATCTTAGTCGGCTGCAAAACCTAATCTTAGTCGGCTGTCATCGGTATTTGTCGGCTTCAACTGCCCTTGTAACCCTTCTATTTTTTTTGCCATGAAAACACATGTCACGATATCATGACACTTTTTATTTCTTTGTATTTCTCCTTGCTTTGGCTTGCAAAAATACATGTCGCAATATCGTGACACTTTTTCTTTCTCTCTTTCTCTTTGCATCGGACCGTGAAAATGCTACATGTCACGATATCGTGACACTTTTTCTCCTTGCTCTTTCTCTTTGCTTCGGCCCTCGAAAATACATGTCGCAATATCGCAACACTTTTTCCTCCTTGCATTTTCTCTTTAAATCGGCCCCAAAAATACATGTCGTGATATCATGACACTTTTTGTCCTTGCCTTTTCTCTTTGCTTCGGCCCGCGAAAATACATGTTGCAATATCGCGACACTTTCACCTCTGTACTCTTCCTCTTTACTTTTGTCACGATATCATGACACTTCTGCCTTCTTACTTTCTCTCTCCTCCTTTAGTCGTGAAAATGTGACATGTCGCGATATCACGACACTTTTTCTCCTTTGCTCTTTCTCTTGCCTTCGGGTCGTGAAAACCTGACATGTCACGATATCGTGACACTTTTTATTTTAGACTCTCTCCTGCAATATGTCACGAAATCATGACACTTTTTCTTCCATACAATCTCTCTTGCAATATGTCACAAAATCGTGACACTTTTTCTTTCGGACTCTCTCTCTTGCAATATGTCGCGAAATCGTGACACTTTTTCTACTTGCCTTTTTCTCTTCCAACATGTCATGAAATCGTGACACTTTTTCTACTTGCCTTTTTCTCTTTCAACATGTCATGAAATCGCGATAGTTTTTCCTGCTTGCGCTTTCTTTTCGAACATTTCATGAAATCGTGATAGTTTTTCTTGCTTGCACTTTCTCTTCAAACATGTCGTTAAATCACGACAGTTTTTCTTGCTTGTGCTTTCTCTTCGAACATGTCACGAAATCGTGATAGTTTTTCTTTCTTCTCAACATGTCACGATATCGCGACAGTTTTTCTTTCTTGCTCAACATGTCACGATATCGTGACATGTGCTTTCTCTTCGAACATGTCACAAAATCGTGATAGTTTTTCTTTCTTCTCAACATGTCGCGATATCGCGATAGTTTTTCTTTCTTCTCAACATGTCACGATATCGCGACAATTTTTCTTTCTTGCTCAACATGTCACGATATCGCGACAGTTTTTCTTTCTTTCTCAACATGGGCGATATCGTGATAGTTTTCTTCCTTGTGATTTTATTTTGATTTTTAACATATGGGCCACTTTGATCTTTTGGAAAATCACTGTACATACTCTGAAGAACCTCTTAACTCCTTTCCACTGCATCAACCGATCTATCTGACTGTGTTGACAATAATGACAATACTTTTGCTGCACCTTGCTCAACAATCTCCTCCTTTGGAATTGTTGGCAACACATGTGCAATTTCCTGTAACTCTTCTCCCCCTTTGAAAATAATACCAAAGGGTTGCTGCAAACTCCCCCTGAGTCCATGCATAACATTCTTAGACACAATTTATTATACTTAGCAAAAAATCATGAACATGAGCAAAAATATAATCAAATACTTAAATGCTCCCCCTGAGAATGTGATCCCTGTAGCTAGTCAATTCTTGGGAAACGTGACCACTCCATAATTTGTTGTTGGAATAAAAATCCAACTTAACCTCACTTTCTACAACTTTCTCCTATGTACAACATGTTGTCGCTGTAATATATTATGCCTCTACTATGGATAAGGAAATCAACTCTTGTTTCTTACTGTTCTACGCGATGAATCTGTCTCCAAGATAGAATGCACCTCCACTGATACTCTTTATGTCATCTACACATCCTGCCCAATTTGCATCTTTAGGGTACCATAACCCATACTCCATAGTACCCTTCTGATATTATAGAAGACTCTGTCTCTCTGCTGCACTGACTGGTGGACCTCTCTCCACTTGAAGAATCCTCACTCAGATTTATCTTCAACTATGTTTGCTGTTGTATCTCTATCCATTGAGACTCTGTCCTATGTATTCTGTCACCTCCAAAGATCTGTCAATAGGCTCACTAAGAACCTGCTTAACAAGCTCACATAGAACTTATCCAATGTTAAATAACAAGATCATACAAAACCTGTCCAAATCTGCTCTAGAAATTTGTCCTAACACTATCCTCAAATATTTCCCAAAGGCCTTCTCAAAGGCTCAATCAATCATGACAAGGGACAAATTTCTCTCACACAACCTTAGTCTAAGTATGTATCAACCAACTCAAATATTTCCAACAATGCTCAACCACAAATATCACATAACAATGATACTCATGTTCTTTTCTAACTCAAGTTCTTTCACAACCAATGGGCTTCAACCACTATGCTTATAACACAAGGTTTAAACACAACTCTCAATTTAGAAGACCTTGATGCATTCAACCAACCACTTTCAAAAATGAAACCACAAACAATCATTTTCCCTCCAATGATATTTCAGAAATCAACCACCATAATGCTGTCACATGAGTCTCCTTGGGATTAGCCTAAAATCGTGCTACCATGCATACTGCCTTTCTTAAACCTTTGTTGAGTGAGATAGTTGTCTAGCCTTGCATACCATGCTTGGGGTGCCTATTTCAAGCCATATATCTTCAACTTACAAACCAAGTTGGGATCATCACCAAGCTGAAAACCATCTGGCTGCTCAATATAAACCTCTTCTTCAATCTTCCCATTCAAAAACGTAGATTTCACATCTATCAACAAAATTGACAAGTGACTCACACTTGTACCAACTTTTGTCCAACACTGTACCAACACTACAAATTTACTGCCAACTCTGTGCAAGCATCAAACACTGTATCACACCACCAACCAAATCCCTTTTTAAATTTTCAACTTGGTCTATGATTTCTACAGTCATCGCTGGTCACACCTTACTTTCAACTGTTCAAATCAAGAGACAATATTTTGTTAAACACTTCACAACCAACTATAGTGCACCTTACTCAAACTCATACTTCTATACCTCAGATAGGTATGATTCACAAAGCAAATTTGCTCATCTTGATGAGCTAAACATGAATCAATGATCAGACTTCAATATTTTTCACCATAGTGTCATAATGGATCTAACAATCTTCACGTCAATGTGTAGTTCGAATACACACTGCTATTATCGAAACACATATATGCGGCTAGGGCAACATTCTTTCACTAACCAAATTATCTAACCTGTTATAATCCTTAACTTTGGACAGTGGCAGTAAGAACCATCACCAGTACAACAATGACATATAGCAATACTACCAATAATGACAACTCTTAATTTAATCACCACCCTTCACGACACTTCCACAAACAACTACATGAACTGAAAAACACACTTCGAAAACTATACGATAACTTCCCTAACTAGTTACTTTTCATCCTCAGGTAATCAAACAAATACATAGGAGCATTAAAATGAAACTTCAAGATTGCTCCCCTGAGGATGTGCTACCTGGATTTGCTTAGTGCAATAGCGGAGTAGTCTCCTTCAGTCCAAGGAGACATGATTTCATTTCTTCTATTTTTCTCCAAAATTTCTTGAACTTAGGCTTGGATTTTTCAACTACATCCCTATTTTGCACCTTTTCATGAACTCAAACATTTCTCTTGTGTGGTTATCTCTTGTGCATCCTTGATGAATGATTATTTTCCTTTCTATATGTACATGATTTATTCCCTGTCTGTGTTGCATTCTTTGCGTCTGATGAAATCTACTGTTTTGCCTTAGATAAGATACAAAAGTGCTTGGACAAAACCTTACTATGTGCCCATGACCATTACATTGAAAACATTGTACATAGTGTTCACTTAGAAACACAGATGTATTTCTATCAGCATAACTCTTTGATTTATTATTCAATCCACAATAAATTGCCTTGTGACCATACTGGTTGCATCTGAAACAATAGCCATTAAAAGTATTATTATGAATAGAGTGAGAGTGATAGAACCTCTTTTGTTGTGGTTGCTTTGTTGTAGATCTCCTTTGATATTTTCTTCCTTTTGAAGATTCAACTTCAAACTTTTCTTGCTTCGATCCTTCAACAGTGAACTTCTTCTCTGCAGAGTTGGAAGATGAAGTTTGTTTAGCTTCATATCCAAGACCACGCTTATCTGTGGAGCTTCTTTGTTGGCTTATCATTTTATCTAGCAACTCTATGCTCTTCTCGAATTTGAGATTTGTATTGGCCTCTTCTAGTTGTTTCTTCAATAAAACAATATCTTCCTCTTGTTTGCAACAACCAATCTCTTTCTCATTGATCTATGACCTAAGATTTTCTTCAATCCTTTTGAATTATTCTACCTGTACTTTCAAATTGGTTATTATTTCATTTGCATCCTCAATATTTCTTGAGATTTCCTTATTCTTTTTTCTTTCTATCTTCAATTCATCCAAAGCTGCAATTAGTTCCTCTTTCAAGTTTATTTTTGCATCACATTCCTGTTCTTTTTTTATTTCTTCTTTGAGTGTCATGAAAAAACCTCCACCTGTTTCCATTTTAGAATCATCCTCTATGTTCTCATCGTCATTTAACTTTAAAGCTTCGAACTGAGCTTGATGTGTTGTAACTTGTCCTCCTTGATCTCATCGTCTCCTTCATAAATATTCCTCAGTTTGTCCCACATTTATTTTGCCATTTTACAACTCATGATCTTTACCAGTTCACTGTCTACTAATCCGCTCCTAATAGCTTTCTTTGCTTTTGAGTCATTCTCAAACAGATTCTTATCCACAGCATTGGTTGGAGGAGTGATGGGTATTGTGTATTCATTATTTACTGAAACCCAGATGTTGTACCCCAAAGCACAAAGATATGCCTGCATCCTGAATCTCTAGATTGTGTAATTAGTTCCATCAAACAAAGGTGCTTTGTTTGGTAAGAAGCCTTCACCACCTACCATTGTGTTACTTCCAAGATCACCCTAGCTGGTTAAGCTTGTACAAGAACTTAGCTCTGATACCAATTGTTAGTCTTACAATGGCACTGAGAGGGGGGGGTGAATTAGTGTAGTTCTTTAAACTTAAATTCACAGCTCTTAAAACTGAAATAATAAAACCTTAAAACCAGATAAGGCAAGTATCACAAGAGAACATCACACAACATAAGATTTAACGAGGTTCACCAATTTGGCTACTCCTCAAGAATGACTTCTTGGACTACCATACAAATCTAGCCCTTGCAAAGCACCAACTTTAAAATCAATTTACCAGCACCCACTGGAAGGAGCACCAACCCCTTATTTATCTACACCATCAGAAAGGAGCACCAACCCTTGATTTACCAGCACCAACTAGAAGGAGCACCAACCCCTAATTTATCGACACCAACTGGAAGGAGCACCAACCCTTGATTTACTAGCACCAACTGGAAGGAGCACCAACTCTTGATGCCAAGCTACAACCTGGACTTCAATTTTGAATCTAGAAGTTTAACAAAAAAATACCTTCACTTTTACAAGACCCTGACTGGTCTACTTCACCTTTGTGTTCTCTGCACACTCTGCTCTCTCTGCACAATCACTTTGATCACTCTACTTCATTACAGTCAAACTTCACGATCATATTCTCCCTTTTGTGCACTCTGCTCTATTTACGAATTTCGCACTTAGCATGATTCAATATGACTTGCTCTTTGTGCACCGTGATCGAATTTTGCACTTAGCATGATTCAACACGACTTGCTCTCTGTGCACTATGATCGAATTTCATACTCTTTGACATGTACAATTCTCCAAACAACCCTCCTTTTATAACAATATCTTCATGATGAAAAAACCCAATCTTAGTTGGTTGTAAACCCTAATCTTAGTCGATTGTAAACCCTAATCTTAGTTTGCTATAAACCCTAATATTAGTCAGCTACAAACCCTAATCTTAGTCGGCTATAATTGGTCTTTGTCGGGCTTCAACTGCCCTTGTAACCCTTCTATTGCTGTTGCTATGAAAACACATGTCGCGATATCGCGACACTTTTTCTTTCTCTGTCTTTCTCCTTGCTTTGGCCCACGAAAATACATGTCGCGATATCACGACACTTTTTCTTTCTCTCTCTTTCTCTTTGCTTTGGACCACAAAAATACAACATGTCGCGATATCATGACACTTTTTCTCCTTGCTCTTTCTCTTTGCTTCGGCCCCCAAAAATACATGTCATGATATCGCGACACTTTTTCCTCCTTGTATTTTCTCTTTGAACCGGCCCCAAAAATACATGTCGTGATATTGTGACACTTTTTGTCTTTGCCTTTTCTCTTTGCTTCGGCCTACGAAAATACAACATGTCGCGATATCGCGACACTTTTTGTCCTTGCTTTTTCTCTTTGCTTCGGCCTGCGAAAATACATGTCATGATATCATGACACTTTCGCCTCCATACTCTTCCTCTTTACTTTTGTCACAATATCGTGACACTTCTGCCTTCTTACTTTCTCTCTCCTCCTTTAGTCACAAAAATGCGACATGTCATGATATCGTGAAACTTTTTCTCCTTTGCTCTTTCTCTTGTCTTTGGGTTGCGAAAACGTGACATGTCACGATATCGCGACACTTTTCCTCCTTTGCTCTTTCTATTGCCTTCGGGTCATGAAAACCCGAAATGTCGCGATATCACGACACTTTTTCTTTTAGACTCTCTCTCCTGCAATATGTCACGAAATCGCGACACTTTTTCTTCTGTACAATCTCTCTTGCAATATGTCATGAAATTGTGACACTTTTTCTTTCGGACTCTCTCTCCTACAATATGTCGCGAAATCACGACACTTTTTCTACTTGCCTTTTTCTCTTCCAACATGTCGCAAAATCACGACACTTTTTCTACTTGCATTTTTCTCTTTCAACATGTCGTGAAATCATGATAGTTTTTCTTGCTTGCGCTTTATTTTCGAACATGTCATGAAATCTCGAAAATTTTTCTTTCTTGCGTTTTCTTTTTGAACATCTCGCGAAATCATAACAGTTTTTCTTGCTTGCGCTTTCTCTTCGAACATGTCATGAAATCGTGATAGTTTTTCTTTCTTCTCAACATGTCATGATATCATGACAATTTTTCTTTCTTCTCAACATGTCACGATATCACGACAGATTTTCTTTCTTGCTCAACATGTTGCGATATCGTGACAATTTTCTTCCTTGTGATTTTCTTTTGATTTTTAGCATATGGGCCACTTCAATATTTTGGAAAATCATTGTACATACTCTGAAGAACCTCTTAACTCCTGTCCACTACATCAACCGATCTATCTGACTGTGTTGACAACAATGACAATACTTTTGCTGCACCTTTCTCAACAGTAAGAATACCAAGCAAAATATCTCTTGTGAAAGAATCACCATCCTTTTATTCTTCTATAGATGAAATATTTTCACTAAACCTTGTTGGAAGGGACCTTAAGATCTTATCACTAATGTCTAATTTATAAACCTTCATTCCAAGTCCTTGCATAGAATTAAAAACCTCATCAACTCGAAGTAGATAAGTACTAATGTTTTCCTCATTCTTCATTCTTAACTCTTCAAGTTGTCCTTTGAGATTTCATATATTTACTTTCTTGACACCTTTATCTCCTTATATATTTTGCAACTTATCCCACATTCCTTTTGCATCTTGACAATGCATAACTTTTATTGATTTTGTTCTATGCAAACCTCTCAAAATTGCATTCATTACTTTTGAATTGTAATGCTATAGAAGCTTACCTTCCTTATCTATAGGTCGATCAACTGTGGGGTCATATCCATTTTCAATTGCTTCCCAAACTTCATTTCCAAGTGCCTTCAAGTAGATCTTCATTATCAAACTCCAATATACATAATCACTTCCATAAAATACTGGTACTAAATTATCTGAAGGCCCATTCTTAGAATCCATTGTGTTCTTGTTAGCTTTTTCTTCAATCTGTAAAACTCTTCTGAAGGAAACCACTCTGATACCAATTGAAGAACACAAGATTATACTGAGAGGGGGGTTGAACAGTATAAAATAACTTTTTATTTTTCTTTCCTAATCATTATTTGCATTTAAAGATAGCAATATCAATATTATTAATCAAATTAATGCACAAATCACCACACACAATAGACACCATACATGGTTCACCCAATGTGGGCTACTCCATGGAGAAAATATTTCACTAAAATTTTCTCAATCAATCTCTTGGGAATCCTTTTCCTATTACAATGTTAATGGACATTTTTTCAAAGGAGATACCAATACCCTTAATCAAGTTTGTGGATATCTATCCATAGGAGAACTCCTTTCTCTTTTTGCTCTGGTTGGTGATCTTCTAGAAGAACTGTTGCCTCCACTGTACTAGCTAATGGATCTATATCCACTAAAGACTCTTATCCTCATTGAAAATACCTATCCTCACTGCCATGGCTAATGGATATCTATCCACTAGAGACTATCATACTCTATACTCTACCACCTCCAAAGCTTGCACTCAGCTCTATCTCAAATCTATACTAAAAAAACTCTATCATAATAGCACAAATCTATCCTCAATATCTATCTCTGGTATGATATAAATTTTTCCTTAAATATGCACCAAACTCTGTCCTTGAATATGTACTAAACATAGTCCTTCGGTCTAGCACAAATTAGTCATCAATCTCTATTCTCAGGCCTTAACTCAAAGCTTGACTCAATCTCAAATCAACTCTTTTGGATCTGCCCCAAACCTTAACTCAAGGTTTGAACAAATAAACAAATCAACTCTACTCTCAAGCCTTCTTAAAGACTTATCTCAAATCTACCTTGTAATATTTCACAAAATCTCACACCAATAAGTCTACAAGTCCTCTCTAAAACTTGTCAAATTTGCTCAATAAGTCCTCTCAAGAACTTAGCCAAATCTGCTCAATAAGTCATCTCAAGAATTTAACCAAATATTCTCGATAAGTCCTCTCAAGAACTTAACCAAATATAATCAATAATTCCTCTCAAGAACTTAATCAAATATACTCTCAATCTGTATTGTAAGATTCCAAAAAAGCTTACACAAATTTGTCCTCAAGTCTTCTCAAATACTTGCGTCAAATATGCTCAACAAGTCCACACTAGAACTTATCCAATATCATAGAAACATAAAGAGAATTGTTAGAGACTCAATATATTTTAAACTCATCACAAAGCTTAATAACTTTCAATAACTCTTTCAAAAACATAAATAGAATTGTTAGAGACTTAATATGCTTCAACTCAATCACTTTCTCAATTCAGTTCAGAATATAGAATAGGTTTTTTATGGAACTTGAACAATCACTTCACACATCCACTTGACTAGGCTCAACCAACTCTACTCAACCAATATCTCAATGAAATAATTCTTGCTCACAAACCCTAGTCCAAACATATGATCCTTCACTCAAAATTTTTTCAACAATGCTCAACAACAAATCTCACATAACAATGATACTCTTATTCTTTTCAAACCCTAGTTCAAGTTCTTTGCTCAACAACTCACTTCAACAATAATGCTTATAAAACAACTCTCACATAATAATGATACTCATGTTATTTTCAAACCCTAGTTCAAGTTCTTGTTGAGCAAGGTGCAACAGGAGTATTGTCATTGTTGTCAACACAGTCAGATAGATCTGTTGATGCAGTGGACAGGAAGTTCAAAGGCTAGTCAAATGCAGAAGACAGGAGTTCAAAGGTTACTCAGAGTATGTACAGTGATTTTCCAAGAAGACCGAAGTGGACCACTTGCAAAAGATCAAAGAAAAATACAAGTAAGAAAAGTGTCGCGATATCGCGACAAGAAAAACTGTCACGATTTCGCGACATGTTGGAAGAGAGAGAAACAACAAGAAAAACTGTCATGATTTCGCGACATGTTGGAAGAGAGAGAAACAACAGGAAAAACTATCGCGATTTCGCGACATGTTGGAAAGAAAAAACACAAGTGGAAAAAGTGCACGATTTCGCGACATGTTGGAAGAGAGAGAAAATAGGAAGAACTGTCACGATTTCGCGACATGTTGGAAAGAAAAAACACAAGTTGAAAAACTGTCGTGATTTCGTGACATGTTGGAAGAGAAAAAGACAAGTAGAAAAAGTGTCGCGATTTCGCGACATATTGCAAGGAAGGTTGTACGGAAAAAAGTGTCACGATTTCGCGACATATTGCAAGGAAGGTTGTACGGACGAAAAAGTGTCCACGATTTGTGCACATATTGCAAGGAAGAGTAGTGAGAAAAAGTGTCACGGATTTCGTGACATATTGCAAGGAAGGTTGTACGAACAAAAAAGTGTCGCGATTTCGCGACATGTTGTAGGAGAGAGAGTCCAAAAGAAAAAGTGTCATGTTTTCATGACCCAAAGGCAAGATAAAGCGCTAAGGAGAAAAAGTGTCGCGATATCGCGACATGTCAGGTTTTCGTGACCCGAAAGCAAGAAAAAGTGCTAAGGAGAAAAAGTGTCGCGATATCGCGACATGTCAAAGTAACTAAAGAAGGAGAGAGAAAAAGATGTCACGATTTCGTGACATGTTTCTTTTTCGCGGTCCAAAGCGAAGAGAAAGAGGAGAGAGAAAAAGGTGTCACGATTTCGTGACATGTTTCATTTTTGCGGTCCAAAGCGAAGAGAAAGAGGAGAGAGAAAAGGTGTCACGATTTCGTGACATGTTTCATTTTGTCAAAGCGAAGAGAAAGAGGAGAGAGAAAAAGTTTGTGACATGTATTTTCGTGGGCCAAAGCTAAGAGAAAGCGTACGAAGGAAAAAGTGTAGCGATATCGCTACATGTTGTATTCTCGCGGGCCAAAGATAAGGGAAAGCATATGGAGGAAAAAGTGTAGCGATATCGCTACATGTTGTATTCTCGTGGGCCAAAGCTAAGAGAAAGCGTACGGAGGCGAAAGTGTCATGATATCGTGACATGTGTTTTTGTGGCAACAACAATAGAAGAGTTATAGGGGTAGTTGAAGCCGACGAAGACCGATGTTAGCCGACGAAGATTAGGGTTTGCAGTCGACGAAGATTAGGGTTTGCAGCCGACTATGATGAGGGGTACAGCCGACTAAGATTAGAGTTTTTCATCATGAAAATGTTCTTATAAAAGTAGGGCTATTTTGGAGAAATTGTCAAGGATCGAAGTGTGCGAAATACGGTCGCTGAGCGCAAAAGAGCAAGTCGTGTCGAATCTTTCGAAGTGTGGAATTTTGCTAAGAAAGCAGAGTGCGCAACAAGGAGAAGATGACTGCGAGGTGCAGCAGAGTGAAAGCAGAGTGCGCAACAAGGAGAAGACGACTGCGAGGAGCAATAGAGTGTGCGAAGTGCCTATGCACAAAAAGCAGAGAACACAAAGGTGAAGTAGACCAGTCAGGGTCTTGTAAAAGCGAAGGTATCTTATTGTTAAACCCAAAGATTCTATTTGAAGTCCAGGTTGGTGCTTGGCATCAGGGGTTGGTGCTCCTTCCAGTTGGTGCTGGTAAATCAGGGGTTGGTGCTCCTTTCTGTTGGTGCAGATAAATCAGGGGTTGGTACTCCTTCCAGTTGGTGCTGGTAAATTAATTGTAAAGTTGGTGCTTTGCAAAGGCTGGATTTGGATGGTAGTCCAAGCAGTCATTTTTGAGGAGTAGCCACATTGGTGAACCTCGTTAAATCTTGTGTTGTGTGTTGTTCTCTTGCTGTTCTTACTGTATCTATTTTTAAGTTTTAACTACTGCTATTTTAAGAGCTGTTAATTCATAATTAAAGAGCTACACTGATTCACCCCCCCTCTCAGTGCCATTGTAAGTCTAACAATTGGTATCAGAGCCAAGTCCCTGTACAAGCCTAACCAGCTAGGGTGATCTTGGAAGTAACACAATGGCAGGTGGTGAAGGCTTCTCATCAAACAAAGCACCACTGTTTGACGGATCTAACTATGCATTCTGGAGAGTCAGGATGCAGACATATCTCTGTGCCTTGGGATACGACATCTGGAACTCAGTAGTTAGTGGATACACAACTCCCACCACTCCTCCAAAAGAAGCGGATGAAAAGAAACTGTTTGAGAATAATTCGAAAGCAAAGAATGCCATCTTGTGCGGATTAGCAGACAGTGAACTAGTAAAGGTCATGAACTATAAATCGACAAAAGAAATATGGGACAAACTGAAGAGTGTTCATGAAGGAGATGATAAGATCAAAGAAGCCAAGTTACAGACACATCGAGCTCAGTTCGAAGCATTGAAGATGAATGACGATGAAAACATTGAGGCATTCATGTTGAGAGTTAATGGAATCATCAATGCGATCAGAGGACTCGGCGAGGATATCGATGACTCCGTTGTCATGAAAAAGGTATTAAGATCTCTTCCTCAATGGTTTGATTCCAAAGTCTCAGCGATAGAAGAAGCTAAAAATCTAAATTTTTTTAGTATAGATGAAATGTATGGTTCTTTAACTGCATATGAGATGAGGATAGGAAGATCTAAACCCACTGACAGAGAAGCAGCTTTCAAAGCCCTTAAGAATAAAAACACAAAACAAGAGTCCGAGGAAGAAGAGACATCAGATGAAATGGAAGCAAACTTTGTGAGAAAACTAAAAAAGGGGAAAGGAAAATACAGAGGGAAGCTTCCATTTAAATGTTTCAACTGTGGAGGCATTGGGCATTTTGTGACTAAATGTCCACTTAAAGAGAAGAACAAAAATGATGAAGGATCCCACCAAGAAAGAAGTGACTGGAAGATGAAAACGAATTTCAGAAAAGGCAACTTCAAAAAGAAAAGTTTCATCTCCAAGAATGTCAGTTCATCAAAAAATAGCTCAGGAGAAGAGTCCGAAGAAGAAAGAGATGAAGCTCTTTTTATGGCATTTGAAGAAGTTAAATCAGAAAAAGAAGGAGTGACGTCTGAAGTTTGTGATGAGATTTTTGAGGCTGAAGTAGATCTAGAAGGTGAGTTGATATCTGCACTTGAAGAGTGGGAGATAGAAAAGAAAAAGAACAAGAAACTGTCAAGAAAGCTTGAGGATGCAAATGGAATCATAACCAGCTTAAAAGTACAGATAGAAGAATCTAAGAAAATCTTCGAAGATCTCGAAGTGCTATTAACAATGAAAATAGATCATTGCAGCAAGTTAGAAGAAGAGATTGTTGGTTTAAGAATGCAGCTAGAAGAGATGAATAAGAAAATCAGTTGTTATCACAGACGTGAAGAAAGTTCTATGAAATTGGATAAGATCTTAAATGATCAAAGACCTACAGGCATCAAATTTGGTCTAGGCTTCATCGAAGGAGAATCATCAAGTGGATCAAAGGCCAAGTCCATAAAGAATGAAGCTAAGAAATAGGTTGATCAAGGAAAAACGTCTCATGAAAGAGAAAGCATTCATGCCAGGCACGATGGGAGGATTGACAATGATGGATTCACCAAAGTCACACATCAAAGAAGAAGAAGACCTATGGCTCCTACGACAACATGGCAAAGACCATCACCCAGGTTCAATTATCCTTTCTCTGGTTTCTATTTTAAATGCAATGGCTATGGGCATAAAATCTCAGACTGCAAATATAATGTAAGACCAAGGAACTTCACCAGTAGAAATGTTTTTTCTCCTCTAATGAATTATACAGTGGAATGTTATAACTGTCATAAGTTTGGGCACATTGCAAGAAACTGTAGAAACACATTTACTTCAAATCAGTTTTAGGGAAGAAAATTTCAACCATACAGGATGAGTCAAAATAGAAAGCTTTCCGAAAAACATGCTCAAACTACTGATAAGGGAAAGGCAAAACAAGAGCCCAAAACTACTATCAAAACAGTGTGGAAAGGAAAAGAACAACTGAAGGAAGAAAAGGAATCCTTAATTGTTCAAACTGCATTCAAAGCATAGAATAAATATGTACCATGGATACTAGATAGTGGATGCTCCAGTCATATGACAGGTGACAAACAAAAATTTGAAAAGTTATAGAAATATGAAGGAGGATCAGTAAAATTTGGAAATAATGATGGAGCCAAGATAGTCGGCAAAGGCTCAGTCAAAATTAGTGATGGAAGGATTAAATCAGAAGAAGTCTTATTTGTGGATGGGTTGAAACATAATTTATTGAGTGTAAGTCGGATTTGTGATAAAGGTCATGAAGTAGTCTTTATGAAGCAGGGTTGTGAAGTCAAAAAAACTAACAGTGGAAAATTGATAGCAACAGGGTCAAGAACATCTGGTAACCTGTACACGCTCTCAGAGACTTCAAAAGGAGCTTGCTTTATTGGACAAGAAGAAGAAAATTGGCTGTGGCACAAGAGACTTGGTCATATCAGTTTTGATAATCTAGTAAAAATCACCTCAAAAAGGGTAGTGAGAGATATTCCCACCATCAGCAAACCTGCAAACAACATTTGTGCTTCATGCCAAAAGGGGAAACAAACCAGAGTCTCCTTCAAAACAAAAGAATACTACACAAGCAAACCTTTGGAACTAATTCACACCGATTTATGTGGACCCATGAGAACACAAAGCATAAATGGTGACAAATATTTTATGTTGTGCATTGATGACTATTCCAGAATGACATGGATATTCTTCTTGAAGAATAAATCAGAAGCTCTTGATATGTTCAAGATTTTCAAAAACCAGGTTGAGAATGAAATAGGAAAGAGGATCAAATGTTTAAGATCAGACAGAGGAGGAGAATTCATTTCAGAGGAGTTTGCAGAATACTGTGAAAAATACGGTATCAAAAGACAGTTCTCAGCAGCCAGGACACCTCAGCAAAATGGAGTGGTAGAAAGAAAGAACAGGACTATGCAGGAAATGGCACGATCTATGTTGGCTAAAAGCAGAGTAGCAGACAGATTTTGGAAAGAAGCAGTCCATACTACAGTGTATATCCAAAATAGGTACATGCTGAGAACACATGAAAGCAAAACTCCTTATGAACTGTGGTTCGGTAAAAGGGCAACAACAAAATACCTCAGAGTGTTTGGCAGCAAGTGCTATATCAAAAGAATTGAAGATAATCTTGGTAAGTTTGAAGATAGAGCAGATGAAGGTATTTTTGTTGGTTATTCGCCTAGAAGCAAAGCTTACAAATGCTACAACAAAAGGCTAAAGAAAATTGTGGACAATGTTGATGTTAAGTTTGATGAAGGTAAAGAACGAGTAATCAGTTATGAAACAAACTACCCAATCTATGAAGAAGTTATTGAAGGAGATGAGGAAAATGAAATTGAAAAGATACAAAAAATTGACTCAGATGATGATGAGGAAATGGAAGAAAATAAGAAATTCAAAATAGGTAGCTGGCAGAGAAATCATCCTAGAGAGCAAATCATCGGAGATCCCAAAGTTGGAGTTCAGACAAGAAGAAGAGCAGTAAGCAACTACTCTCTACTATCCACCATTGAGCCTAAAAATATTGATGATGCAAGCAAAGATGTAAGTTGGATGAAGGCAATAAATGAAGAATTAGATCAGATAGAGAAAAACGACACTTGGGAGTTAGTTCCTAGACCTGCAAACAAAAATATAATCGGGACTAAATGGATTTTTTGAAACAAATTGAATGAAGATGGACAGGTAGTCAGAAACAAAGCAAGATTGGTATGCAAGGGTTATGCTCAAGTTGAAGGCATTGACTTTGAGGAAACGTTTGCTCCAGTAGCTAGACTAGAGGCAATCAGAATGTTTCTGGCTTTAGCAGTCTACAAAAATTTCAAAGTTTATCAAATGGATGTGAAATCAGCGTTTTTGAATGGGAAACTTGAAGAAGAGGTTTATATTGAGCAACCAGATGGGTTCCAACTTGGTGATAATCCCAACTTTGTTTGTAAGTTGAAGAAAGCATTATATGGCTTAAAACAGGCACCCCGAGCATGGTATGCTAGACTAGACAACTATCTCACTCAACAAAGGTTCAAGAAAGGTATGGTGGATAGTAATCTGTATGTCAAAATAGAAAATGGGCATCTTATTGTTCTTGTTGTCTATGTAGATGATATCATATTTGGCAGCAACAAAGATGAGTCGTGCAAGGACTTAGCAGATAAGATGCAGAAAGAATTTGAAATGTCAATGATTGGAGAACTGTCATATTTCCTCGGATTGCAAGTTAATCAAAGTAAGAAGGGCATATTTATCTCTCAAGTTAAATATGTAAAAGAGATGCTAAAAAGGTTCACAATGGAGGACTGTAATCTAGTTAGCACTCCCATGATGACAAGCTGTAAGTTGAGCAAAGATGACAAATCTTCACCTGTTGATCAAACCATGTACAGATCCATGATTGGAAGTTTATCTGCACTCGATAGCTACCGGACCAGATATTTTATAGGCGAGTATGCATGGTAGCACGATTTCAAGCTAATCCTAAGGAGACTCATGTAACAACGGTGAAAAGGATTCTTCGGTATCTCAAGGGTACTATGGAATATGGATTATGGTATCCGAAAGGTAAAGACTTCACCCTTATTTCGTATTCAGATGCCGATTGGGCAGGATGCGTAGATGACAGAAAGAGTACCAGTGGAGGTGCATTCTATCTCGGAGATAGATTGGTTGCATGGCACAGTAAGAAGCAAGAGTCAGTTTCTTTATCAACAGCAGAGGCAGAATATATTGCAACGACAACATGTTGTACGCAGGTACTGTGGATGAAACAAACCCTGAAAGATCTTGGTATCTGCTTCAGTGAACCAATATTAGTTAAGTGTGATAACACCAGTGCCATTAACATCTCCAAGAATCTAGTTATGCATTCACGCACAAAACACATCGCTATTAGGTATCACTTCTTGAAGGAGAAAGTTGCAGAAGGTGAGGTTAAATTGGATTTTGTTCCAACTATAGAGCAAGTAGCAGATATCTTCACAAAACCATTGCCCAAGGAATTTTTTGAGTACCTTCACAATAAATTGGGAGTGGTCACACTTCCCAAAGATTGACTAGCTACAGGGATCACATTCTCAGGGGGAGCATCTAAGCATTTGATTATCTTGTTGCTCATGATCATGATTTTTGCTAAGTATAATCTATTTTGCCTGAGAATGTTGTGCATGGACTCAGGGGGAGTCTGCAGTAGCCCTTTGGTATTATTGTCAAAGGGGGAGAAGAGTTACAAGAAATTACACATGTGTTGCCAACAATTCCAAAGGGGGAGATTGTTGAGCAAGGTGCAGCAGGAGTATTGTCATTGTTGTCAACACAGATAGGGGGGGGGGGGGGGGAGACAGTTCAAGGGCGGGGGGAGAAGACAGGAGTTCAAAGGTTACTCAGAGTATGTACAGTGATTTTCCAAGAAGACCGAAGTGGACCACTTGCAAAAGATCAAAGAAAAATACAAGTAAGAAAAGTGTCGCGATATCGCGACAAGAAAAACTATCGTGATTTCGTGACATGTTGGAAGAGAGAGAAAACAAGAAAAAGATTTGTGGAAGAAAATGTGGATTTGATGACATGTTGGAAGAGAGAGAAAAAAGGAAAACTGTCACGATTTCGACGACATGTTGGAAAGAAAAAAAGTGGAAAACTCTCAGGATTTCGATGACATGTTGGAAGAGAGAGAAAGAAGAAGAATTGTCACGATTTCGTGACATGTTGGAAAGAAAAAACAAGTTGAAAAACTGTCACGATTTCACGACATGTTGGAAGAAAAAGACAAGTAGAAAAAGTGTCACGATTTCGCGACATATTGCAAGGAAGGTTGAAAAAAGTGTGCGATTTCGAATATTGCAAGGAAGTGTAGAAAAGTGTCACGATTTCGTGACATATTGCAAGGAAGGTTGTACGGAGAAAAAGTGTCACGATTTGTGACATATTGAGGAAGAAAGTGTAGATTTGGACATGTTGAGGAGAGAGAGTCGAAAGAAAAGTTTTCGGATATGACATGTGGGTTTTGACCGAAAGCAAGAAAAAGCGCTAAGGAGAAAAAGTGTTGCGATATCGCGACATGTCGGGTTTTCATGACCCAAAGGCAAGAAAAAGCGCTAAGGAGAAAAAGTGTCGCGATATCGTGACATGTCAGATTTTCGCCTAAAGAAGAGAGAGAAAAAATGTCATTTGACAATGTTTCTTTTGAAGAGAAGGAGAGAGAAGTGTCATGATTTCGCGACATGTTTCATTTTCATGGTCCAAAGCGAAGAGAAAGAGGAGAGAGAAAAAGGTGTCATGATTTCGTGACATGTTTCATTTTTGCGGTCCAAAGCGAAGAGAAAGAGGAGAGAGAAAAAGGTGTCACGATTTCGTGACATGTTTCATTTTCGTGGTCCAAAGCGAAGAGAAAGAGGAGAGAGAAAAAGGTGTCATGATTTCGTGACATGTATTTTCGTGGGCCAAAGCTAAGAGAAAGCATACGAAAGAAAAAGTGTAGCGATATCGCTACATGTTGTATTCTCGCGGGCCAAAGATAAGAGAAAGCATACAGAGGAAAAAGTGTAGCGATATCGCTACATGTTGTATTCTCGCGGGCCAAAGCTAAGAGAAAGCGTACGGAGGCGAAAGTGTCGCGATATCGTGACATGTGTTTTCGTGGCAACAATAATAGAAGAGTTACAAGGGCAGTTGAAGCCGACGAAGACCGATGTTAGCCGATGAAGATTAGGGTTTGTAGCCGATGAAGATTAGGGTTTGCAGTCGACTATGATGAGGGGTACAGCCGACTAAGATTAGAGTTTTTCATCATGAAAATGTTCTTATAAAAGCAGGGCTATTTTGGAGAAATTGTTAAGGATCGAAGTGTGCGAAATACGGTCGTTGAGCGTAGAAGAGCAAGTCATGTCGAATCTTTCAAAGTGTGGAATTTCTCTAAGAAAGTAGAGTGCGCAACAAGGAGAAGATGACTGCGAGGTGTAGTAGAGTGAAAGTAGAGTGCGCAACAAGGAGAAGATGACTGCGAGGAGCAGCAGAGTGTGCGAAGTGCCTGCACAGAAAAAGCAGAGAACACAAAGGTGAAGTAGACCAGTCAGGGTCTTGTAAAAGTGAAGGTATCTTACTGTTAAACCCAAAGATTCTATTTGAAGTCCAGGTTGGTGCTTGGCATCAGGGGTTGGTGCTCCTTCCAGTTGGTGCTTGGTAAATCAGGGGTTGGTGCTCCTTTCTGTTGGTGTAGATAAATCAGGGGTTGGTGCTCCTTCTAGTTGGTGCTGGTAAATTAATTGTAAAGTTGGTGCTTTGCAAAGGCTTGGATTTGGATGGTAGTCCAAGCAGTCATTTTTGAGGAGTAGCCACATTGGTGAACCTCGTTAAATCTTGTGTTGTGTGTTGTTCTCTTGTTGTTCTTACTGTATCTATTTTTAAGTTTTAACTGCTGCTGTTTTAAGAGTTGTTAATTCATAATTAAAGAGCTACACTGATTCACCCCCCCTCTCAGTTCCATTGTAAGTCTAACAGTTCTTTACTCAACAACTCACTTCAATAACAATGCTTATAAAATAAGGTTTTAATAACAACTCCTTATTCTATAAAACCTTGAAGCGTTAACTCAAACACACTCAATAAGGAAGCCCTAATAAATTCCTTTTCACTCCAAACTTATTTTTAGAAAACCAATCAATCAACTCAACTATGGAATAATGTGCTCATACATTTTCTTAATGATTAAGGAACCTCAAATATCTGCCACAACCATAAACACTTCTATGCCAAATTCAAAGAGGTTAGAAGATAAATCTCTCTCACAATGTAATGCAAAAAATCAATTACACCTTATCACTCCATATTTAAAAACAACATACATAAGATATGTATCCAATAACACCTTATAATCTCCCAATTTAAATAAATTTAACTGTAGACACCCAAAAGTTACACATTGTTATACCTACCTACTTGTAGATCCTTTCGGATACTTGTAGGTTTACATAGGTTGTCCTAGGTACCCCTAGACTATTTTAGACCAACATAGACTATTGTAGATTCTCCTAGACATGCGTAGATTTTTGTAGTCATGTGTAGTCATGCGTAGACAGTTGTAGTCATGCGTAGTCATGCGTGGATCACCATAGATTATCATAGCATCATGTAGACTTCTATATACTATTTCATTGTATTTTAGGTCCTAAACCCTCATAATCCTTCAAAATAACATCCCATGCATTGAGATATCCTATGAAAGCCTATTTGTACTCAATTGAGGCCCCCACGGGGTATTAGTTGACCAAAACAATTAACAAGTCAATACCTAAAATCTAATTTAATGTTGACTTCACTTCAGTCACATTTTTAGGGCAAATTTGATTAATTAATCTCTAATCCTTAATTAATGCTAATTGCACCCTCCCACATGTGTGAAATTAGGGTTTGTTAGGATACTTATTTTGATCATGTTCTAAATTGACTTAAGACCTCATAATCAGGATTAACTCTAATACATCCTCACACATGTGTGAGGATGATATATTTTTCATAAGGAATGTGATGTTGCCACATTACATTTCCTAACATAACCCTAGTCAAAATTCAATCTAGGTTTAGTCTATCTAACTCTCCCCCCTGCACCTTGCCATTTCCTATAAATAGTGGGTCCTAAACCCCTAATTATCTCTCTCTCCATATTTAAACAAAGCAAATAAACTTTGTAGAAATGGATAATGAATATTTAATAGTCAGTTCTTAGAGAATACAATAAGATTTCCACAATACATAGAGGTACCCCAGCTGCCTAGGAATCGATCCACCAAAGATATTTTTTCAAAAGGAACATCACAGTTCGAATCATCCCTTGGCCCACAAATCCGGTCCTAGTTTATCCTTCGGGTGGAAAATTGGATCTACATGCCCTAAATAATCCTAAATTTTGGAGGTAAGATCTATTTCACCATATTATCAGCTTCTGCATACTTTATTTCAGATTTTAGCATGTTTTCATGGTCATTTTGTCTTTCTAAACATGGGGCCTAACTAAGGCAATCCCCCCATCACACTAACCCCCTTTTGCAGGTTATTCATAGGTTACTTGGTAGATATTAAGAGGAAGAACACCATAAAACAACCAACAACCCTGCAGTGGCCCACATACAAAGAAGCCCACCTACATTGAGGGATGATAGAAGGTAGTATCAAGACTATTGTGAAGTTTATTGTAAAAGATATTATGAAAGGGAAACTTATCCCTATTGTAACCTATGATTATATTTGAATATAAATGAAATACAACTTTATTGTTCAGCATACATTGTGTTTATGTTGTTAGATCAAATAACATTTTTCACCTGTTTCATTCTGGCATGCCCAATGGGACCCCACAACGAATAGTGTCAGGCTATTTTTTTTTGATAAATATGATATTATCCTATATTTTTGTGTGTTGCAGGTATTAAATAAGACTTCCAAAGAGATTTTCAAATACCTGGGAACCCCCTTTAGGCCTTCAAAATAGATATTTGGGGTCTCTAGACCCAATTCGCCCCCACCCCATGAATTAGATCTCAATTCGCCTCCCAGGTGGCGAAGTCAACCATAGAGCCTCAAAACCCCTAAAATTGTAGTGGTGAGAAGCATATTACCTAAGCAGACTGTCTATAGCATCAGAGTACAGGTATCTCCAATTTTTACCCCTCTGTTGTTTAAATTTTGGAAGCATAAAGAGTGCACTAGTCAAATGACAATGTCTAGGTGTATGCTTGCCATCATTTCGAGCTTGTAGAATATTTAAATTTTTTTGAAGTTACAGAACCTACAACTTTCCAGCAACTTCATTAAATTTATATTTCTCTAAAATTTACATTTCTCTTCTTTAATTCACATATAGTATAATCCTACATTGTTTCCCTCTTTTTTTATAGCATCTCTTGCTAAAAGAAGTATAAATTTTACAATGTAAACAAGGGTTTCCTAATCCCATTTTTCATGTCATTTAAATTTTGGAAAGAAGTTTGCATTCTAAAGTTGAAAATTAGGGTTGCCTAATCCCCTTTACTCCATACACTTGGATTGCATGTTTTCACGCTTTGCAAACTAGATTAATTTACTTTCAAAAAGGCATTAGGGTAGTTTCTCTTTTGAAAGGGCACTTAATTAGTTTCTTACATTGCATACATAATTAGCATAACACAAACCCACACACATTCACATGTTATTTAAACAAGTGGTGAGATTGGACTTCATCCCAAATCCATCACTCAAGACTACTGTGGATTGAGTTGCACTCTCCATCAGCTCACCCCCCTAGACACCTAGCAGCCCCATAGGAGCGGTTTTCTAGATTTCATCACCAAAAAATCCCCCACTTTTGTGACTGGGCCCTGGATTTCATCACCAACGGTTACCTGTGAAGTGGGACAGGATTAGTGCCTTCATTCACAAGGCTAGTATAATTTGTGGAATTGGTAACTATCGTTCTTGACTAAGCCCGCTTGAGGGTGAAGCAAAATCATAGGTATATTGATAGCAGGTCTTAGATAGTACCACCTCTCTTTATGAGAGGAATTTGTGAACTCGCTTCAGTACAATGGGTTCCCCCCTTTCTAGCATATCATTTTACTGTGCCTTCCATACATATAACCATTTGCACATTACACTACCATTATATTATGTGCATATTTGGGTGTTGCAGGAGGTTTGATATTGATGACATTCTTGATTCTCTAGAGTATTTACTCCATTACCCGTGATTCTACATAGGGAGTATCAAAATAAAAACACAAAAAAAAACAAAAAACTTTAATTTTTCATCATTAAGAATTGATTTTGGTCTACCGTTGTTTGCATGATCACAGACCGGTCTCATCACATTACACTATATATTGTTTTTCCATATATAGCATATCACTTGCTTTACAGTTACATTATACATAGTTGAGTCTATATCACATAGGGTTTATTTCTAAAACCCTTTATACACATACCACTATTACTGTGGTTACCCATAGTAGAGCGCGTGAGCAAGCACGCTCTATAGAGGAATGGCCTCCTCATTTCCCTAGTCAGTCCACTCTTACTCCTTCAATCATGAAGGGGAAGAACATAGATACATCTAATTCATGCATAGAATCTGATGTAAAACCTACACACATGATACCTCATGATGAGATGTCAAACTTGAGTGAAACCCTCACTACTTCACTCACAGAAGACTACCTGCTCATGTCATCCCCATATGCATGTAATCCACTAATAACATTCTATGACCATGTGATCTACACAGTGCCAAGACAACCTCCTCAATTTTTTACCATATATGAGGTCATACCCACTTCTCCCACCTTTACACACCCCTTATTCCAGAATATATCTCAATCCTTTTTTTAGAGTGATTATCCCATCCTAAACCATACCCATCTAGAGGTCACATCATTTGTCCATTTCGTAGGAATGGTGTCTAACCCATCCTTATAAACTACACAACAGATCCCTCCCTAGAAGGAAAAACAAGTATTCCCTTAAACCTCGCACCCATACTCCTCACAGGAGCCTCAACTATTGTCATCCCAAGCACCATTTTTCACCATATCTGAAGGTGTCTCCCAACAACCCCTTCAGACACAAGATGCACAATCACAAGTTAGGGTGTACACTTACACCTTTCCCTTAGACCAAGCTCCTACTTCGACAACTTAACCTACCTTTTTGATAGCTTTTCCACCAATCTCCCAGGTATCTAGAGTGTACGATACCCCACCTTTAGTGCCACATTCGTTTGTGATAACTTTTATGATACTGTCACCTCCTCCTGCCTAAGCTCCCACAACCAATATCTCTCCCACCTATGGATTGAAACCAATAACTCATCCACCCACCATGCCAAGCCATTCCATGCAATTTAGCTTCCCTACTTCCTACCCCCTAGGACAAAAATAGATCCCATCCTTTGATACCTTTTCTTGACCACCCCTAGTATTGGTAGCCCTAATACCTACAACATTACCAACTACACCTAGCTTCTTTATGCCTCCTCTAGCCTGGTCATCACCCCCTACAACCCAATCATTACAATAGGTTCCAACCCAACAAGTACCTATGCCACAACAACATGCCTCACAATCATAGTATTATTACCCACAATAAACACCTACCCCACAACCTAGTGTGCCTATAGATACAACATTACATGTCACCCAATACCTAGATTATCATGATCAGGTACAATAGTACTCTCCATAGTATTATTAAGAACAACAATACCAGTATCCACCACATCCATAGGGTCAGTCTACCATAGCCCAACCCTCAACTCCTATGGCACCCAAACTTCAACTTCTATGAGATGAAGTCAAAATGCTTAACCTATGTACCTCTAGCTATGGGCCAAAAAGCTCTGTTACATTGAACTATGCAATGATCTAGTTCACCCATAATTTCCCATTCCTCCCTACCCTTATCGCTTCAAAATACTAAAATTTGACATGTATAGAGGTAAGGAAGACCGTAGAGAGCATGTGAGCAATTATTGCTCTTCCTGCTACCAACTTCATAGTAGTAACCCTCTCATATTGTGTACCTTCTCTTTGTCACTTGTTGGTCTAGCACTATATTGGTACAACATGCTCCCATGCCATAGCCTGTATACCTTTAAGCAGCTGGCCAACTCCTTCCTAGAGCATGTTTCCATCAACATCAAGAAAAATACCACATTTTTTATGTCTATGCTTTACGATAGGTAGTTGACGAACCCATTATTGAGTTTATTTCTATATGGAGAGTGATTATCCATGACCTCACCCATAGCCTCCCCACTGCTAAACTGGTGACACTCTTTTCCAAGAGTTTCCACAAACACATCTCCACATCCCTCCATCTTCAATAAATTCGCACCTTTGAAGATGTCATTTCACAAGTAAAATTTATTTAAGACATTAAGGTTCAATCTAGGAAGATTAAGTTGAGAGCAAAATCCAACTATAATACCAATTTATACTTCAATAGAACCACACCAAATCAACCTTATCCTTGGCCACCACAAGCCAACCAAGTTGCAACCACTACCCTAGCACCATCATCGACTCCTCCACCCTATACACCGTAGCCACAAGTATTCCAGACTAATGCTCCTACTCCACCTAGACTACAACAATACCAGGGAATGTGTCCATAGGTTCTGCTACGTAACTTCATGCCCTTATCTAAACCATTGCTAGCTTTATTTCACATATTGTACAATGGCAACCATCTCGTCCTACCCGAGATATGCCCATTGGATCCAAATATACCCAAGCCTCATGGATACACCAAGCATCTCTTTTTCTCTTTTCATAGGCAACGTGGTCATGATATCGATTCATGTCACTCCTTCCATGGGTAAGCTTGTTGGTCCGGCTTTCATACGCACCCCGCGAAAGGATGGGCAGGAAGCCCCGGAGACACCCACGGGACGAATCCCACTCACTTTAGGATCTAGTTGGTTATCCAAGGTGCGAGTTACAGAGTTGGGTCGAATGGCTATTCACTCTTTTCCGCTTCTGGAATAGATTTCAATATGGACTGCTCTGTTACCTTACAGGGGGTTCTTGAACTTGTTCGATAGTAGTTGTCACTTGTTTATCGTATTTAACTTGAATTCTTGATCTAGCTCTCATGGGTCAGCAGATTTAAATAAAAGACAAATAAAGAAAATAAAAATGGATCATTCACGAGAAAACAAAGAGAGGGTAGGGTAGGGCAGAAAGAGAAGTTTATCAGACTTTAAACTGTAAAACCCTAAACTATCAATCTTATCTATGCTATCAGCTTCACAACAGAACAAATCAAAGAAGAAAGTGTCCAATCAGTCTAAGATCACTTTCAACTAAGAGCACAAGGCAGAGTGAAACAGATCTAGCAGAAAATTATAAATCCAAGGGCAACTGGTTAAAACTGGTATCTTTCACTCGACAACCTAGCTCACACAGTGAAGACAGAGCAATTAGAACAAACTTAACCTCAAATCTGTAATTTCCCCTAGCGAGACAATAGAACAACGGAAGCCTAACAGCATATTTAAACTTGATATCTCAGATTCACAGCATATATCTAACAAACTTTAATGGAACGGATAACAAAAGAAGATACACTTATCACACTCGCAAAATATTAGGCTCCCGGCCATGCTATCACAGAAAAGCTAAAGCACATCAACTCCAAGTCCAGAAACAAAGGATTTCACAAGATTTGCAAGAAATTGCTTATAAGCCTTTTATTTCTAAGTCTCCGCCTCCCGCAATTACATTGAGAAGAAGTATTTATAGACTCAGGATAGACCCTGATCTTTTCAAAAATATCTTCTTCTCATAACTGCAAATCTTATCTTTCTAAACCCTAGGACCCGGGTTTTACAATAAAAATCCATTTAAAATCAAAGTCCGGATAGAACTTAACCCTTCGCGCAAATCGTGGAGTCACCTGCCATAAATGGAGAAGATAAAATCTAAAGCCACTTGCATTCATCCGCAGCCGCAAATAAATGCCTCCATTAATTCTCGTTGGTGAGCCGGATGAGTCACCACTTCTCTCCATCAATTTGATCTCCGTAAAGCCATCCCTGAGTTGAAATTGTCTTCATGCTATTAATTCTGCAATAAATTTGTCATTGAATGCTTTCACCGGCATCTTCTCCTCTAGCATGGCGGTCCTCGATCAAATCTGCACTTTAACTTTGACTTTATGGCCTTTCCCGGTTGTCCCGCAAGTGCCAGATGGAATCCTGCATGAAAGACAAAAAGATTATATTAGCACTTTAATAAACATTATAAATCAAAGCTTAAAACATTAAAATCAGATTAAAAACCCCAAAATAAGCTTGCATGTCGGCCTTGCTCTGTCTGCTTCACGCTTTGACACGTGTCGCTACCCCAGGATGCCTTCTGTTTCCCGCTGGAATGCACTTCTGGCCCTTTGAGGAACTTTCTCTCTCCTACCGCGATTCTGCGACATGTCACGATTTCGCGACATGTCACAAAATCGCGACGTCCCCAGCGCTATGCAACTTCTTCCCCCGTCGGCCGCGAAAACGTGACATGTCACGATTTCGTGACATGTCACGAAATCGCGCCTCCTGCAAGCTGTCGCACAACTTTTTCAAGCATGTCACGATTTTGAGACATGTTAGCGACGCGCTGCACCTTTTGTACTTAAGCGTTTTTCCATCAACAACCCACGAAAATAGAACACGTCGCGATATCGCGACAGTTCCCGTAGCTGCATGCGTTGACCGTGATTTTGCGACACATTTGCGACTTAGCCGATTTTCATTCTGCAGCCCACTTTCTCTCTCCTATCGTGAAAATGCGACATGTCACGATTTCGTGACATGTCGCAAAATCGCGCCCTTCCGTACGTTTTCTTTCTCTCTCCTCCGGCCGTAGCGATTTTGCGACACTTTCCAAAAATGGAAATGATATGATTATAGATTGACACTTCCAAAAATGGAAAGTGTCGCGATTTCGCTACACAAAAATGACTTAGCTGCTTTTTGATTTACCTGTCGCGATTTCGCGACATTTTCGAAAATGGAAGTGTCGCGATATCGCGACACTACCAAAAATGGAAAGTTTGATTTTTCATGAATTTATGCAACTATTTTCTGGATTTTTCTCGGTACCGGTGCAAGATTTTATTTGTGCATGAATGATTCTAGCATGTAAAAAGTGAATTCTTGGATAACACAGCTGGAATGCAAGAAAAAGCACAACTTTAAAAAGGAGGCAAGCAAATTTGGATTTAAAACCTGAAAATTATCAAGAGGGTCCCTGTTGCAAAAATGGAAGTTCAGGGCTTTCAAGAGGATGGAATCTCATTTTTCAGTGGGGGTGTGTTGCTTCTCAACAAATGGCGATATCTACGGGTAAAATAGTAGCACTATTTTAGAACCCAGGACTTGGTTTCAAAACAAAAAGACCATGCATCATGCCTTGCCACAGACATTCTTCACAATAAATTGACTGCTAACTGCTAGCTGTTAAAATTTCCCAAGGACATACTAGGCTGAATTACTTCAAGGAAGATTTCTGATGTGCAATTACAAAGGGTATAAAACTTTCTTCAAGGATGACTGGATTGAATGATGAACTTTGGATTGATCAACTTTTCTAGATTGTAAAAAGGGGAAACCGAGTAGAGCTCTGTTTACTAGTTTAGCCTTTTACAGCCTAGACAAAGTTACCCTTTAGATTTACACGACCCAAATTTACAACTGTAGGGCAGAATCTATAACTTAGAAGAAAATATTTTTGGAAGTATTGGTTGCCTCTTTTAATTGTTCAACTCTTTTCTTTTTCCTTTTCTCTTTTTTTTTTTATATCTCTCCCTCTGAAATATATCAATATCTGAAAGACTTTTAGAGAAATCACAATTTTCTTTTATCATTTGATCAATCTGGAACTGTTTCAGTCTAGGCACTGATAGCCTCTGTGGATACCCAAATAATTGCATGAACCATAGTCCCCTCTTATAACCAGCTTTTCTTGGATTCCCCGGGAGTTCCTCCAACAAAACAGTATAGCAGTTTTTCTATTATTAAAACAACTATGGCAAGTAAGACACAAGATCCAATCATCTCTCTACCTTTGTCCTGAATAACAAAATAGTTCTACAGTTCAGTTTAAGCAGACTATCTCTATTAGAATGGTGAACAGCATGGGCATTGGATTGTGGATTGATCAGCTCAGAATAAAACAATTTGAAGGCTGACTTTTCATTGATTGCTCAGGCAGAGGTTAAAGGATAGATTTTAAAAGTCGAAGGACTTTGTACAGACCTCCAAGGACAGACACAAGCCTCTAAAGCAAGACAAATAAAATAAAAAGAAAAAAAGGCAAATAAAATTAAAACAAAGAATGAACAGAATAAAATAAAAGAAAGCTAAAAGAAAATAAACTATAAGAAAGAAAGGATTAACTAAAACACAGAAAAAAAGACAAAGGAAAGCAACAAAGATCGAAATAAACTAAAGCAACTGTACAGACAAAAAAGAAAAAGAACTGCGATAAAGAACTAAAGCAAATAAAACTGAAACAAAAGACTGACAGACTTAAACAAAAAGTTGACATAAAAAGACAAAGAAAGGAAATAAAAAGCACTGACAAAAGAAATAAACTACACAAGCTAAAACTGTACAGACAAAGAAATAAAATTGAAAAACTTCAAAGCTTACTTACAATGTATACATATGTTACAACTTCCCTTCATACTCAAAAAATGCAGCAGTTGGGAAAGCAGAGAAATGGTGCCTTAAAAATTTTTTGACCATGTGCAAGTAATTTAGAAAAATTACCTTTCAGGTCCTGTTGACGAAATGCACTCCAGACTATGCTTCAAAAATTTGCTATCTGGGAAAGACTTGTGTTTACTGTCTTCCCTGTCCCATTTGAAAAACAAATCTGCAACTCCTTCAAATTAAACAAATCATATAATAACAAATCATATGATAACATGTTTATGCTTCTACTTGAAGGGTTTGCAGAATTCTTTCAAAAGGACTGAATGTAAAAACCCCCAGGATCAAATACCTTAAAATCTTGACAGACCCAGACCACCACATCTTCAAAATTATGTGACAACTGAAAGAAATCATGTTTTATCTGTATGCCCTGGTTCTTAACAACTTGAACATTTTGTGGTTGTTGTACTGCTTCAATATCCAGGACTTCAATTTTTATCCCTCTAGCAGAATGTTTACAATTTTCCTTTTCACCTGAGCCTTGCTTAGATTTAACCTCATCAATGTGCAATATCCAAACATCATTGTTGTGATTGATTAGAGCTGTAACCGTTCCCACCTTTTCAGTTGCCAAATTATAAGATCCAATATCTGCATCAACACAGTTTATAGCCTTTTCTTTGATATTATGTTGAGAAGTTGCAGGCTTATGTTGAGACAGTTCATCAATTCCAAGTTGGCTGACCACATTCATATTTACTATCTTTTCCTCCTTTTCTTGAAATTCAACAAGTGGTCCAGAGTAAGCCTCAATCAAGTTAACCTTTTGTTCAACAATAGAGGGTGATGTCACCTTTAAGTTCCCTCATATCCTCAATGATGTTATCCTCCTCAGTTACTTCTGCATAGTGACATTGAATCTCACTTTCATCATCCTCTGATGAGGAAGGATCATTGTTAAGTTCTGGACTCTCACATCTCAAATTATAACCGTCCATTTTGAACTGTTGAAAATCTTGCATTTCATCCACAGGAGTCTGTACAAGACTTTCTGTCTCTTCAGGAAAAGTGAAAGAATCTGAAACCCTGGTTGTACTATTTTTGGGTGAACTAGAAATATCAATATTTCTTTGATCTCTAGGAAAATTTAACTCACCAGGAAAAACTTCAGATTTGGGTAATGCCAGATCACAACTGTTCAGTTCAAGCACTTCCACTTTGAACTTGTCAGAACTTTTCTCTATATTTTGCACATGCTGAGTGGATGTCACAGTTAACGGAGTCTCCTTGGGTAGAGCATGACATGTTGGCACTAACTCATGATGTGGAATGGGATCCAAAATAGGCATGTTCTATGTAACATAGGATATCAAAGGACTGCTCAGAATTTGAGGCCCTAACTGTCTTTCAAGAATTAAGGCTTCTTTATAAGCCCCCGCCAGTGGTTGTGATATTGATGTCTCTCTTGAGGAAAATAGAGGTCACCGAATCCAATGCATTCTTGTAGATTTCTAAGGCCAGATTTGCATTTGGGATGTAATGGCCGATCATTCTACCGTAAGCTCTTTGGAACCTCATATTGAAAGACCCGACGCTTTCTCCCGACTCTCTCTTGATGCTGGAAAATTGTTGGTATAACACACTCGGGGTCTATCACTTCCCCAAATTGTGATATAAAAGCTTTCTCTAGGTCATCCCAGCTAGTAATGGAATTGCTGGTGAGGTTTAAAAACCAGTCATAAGCTCCCTCCTGGAGAGTGAACGGGAACAATCTGCAGGCAACATCTTCATGCTGTATATTCAACAATTTTAAAGCATTTTTGAAAGCTAGCAGATGTTCTTCTGCAGTTCTTGTCCCATCATGTTTATATCTAGGGAGATACCTTTTCGGGCTTCTGGGCAGGTCATGGGCTATACCCGGGATATTCAAAGCAATGGGGCCCAACCAATTTGCCATTATTACTTGGCTGACAGTGATATTCTGAGTTGTAATTGGATAACTGCCAGTGGAGATAAAACTGTTCTTAACTTGAGGTCTTCTCTGGCAATTTTAAAAACTGTACTGACAACTTACAATACTTGAACTGAGTTCAACAGGCCCTCCTTCTAGCGCCAATTAGATGTTGGTGTTAAGTTCCGCTGTTCAGGCAAAAACTCAGACAACAAAATTTAAAAGAGCCGAGGAGGAGGGAAAAGGATTCAAAAGATAAAATACCAGACTCAGCACATACAACTTTACAGTTCTTAACAGACTACTGAACTTGAACTGAGATGTTCTCGGCCCTCCTTCTAGCGCCAATTAGGTGTTGGTCCGGCTTTCATACGCACCCCGCGAAAGGATGGGCAGGAAGCCCCGGAGACACCCACGGGACGAATCCCACTCACTTTAGGATCTAGCTGGTTATCCAAGGTGCGAGTTACGGAGTTGGGTCGAATGGCTATTCACTCTTTTCCTCTTCTGGAATAGATTTCAATATGGACCGCTCTGTTACCTTACAGGGGGTTCTTGAACTTGTTCAGTAGTTGTCACTTGTTTATCGTATTTAACTTGAATTCTTGATCTAGCTCTCATGGGTCAGCAGATTTAAATAAAAGACAAATAAAGAAAATAAAAATGGATCATTCACCGAAAACAAAGAGAGGGTAGGGTAGGGCAGAAAGAGAAGTTTATCAGACATCAAACTGTAAAACCCTAAACTATCAATCTTATCTATGCTATCTAGCTTCACAACAGAACAAATCAAAGAAGAAAGTGTCCAGTCAGTCTAAGATCACTTTCAACTAAGAGCACAAGGCAGAGTGAAACAGATCTAGCAAAAAATTATAAATCCAAGGGCAGCTGGTTAAAACTGGTATCTTTCACCGGCAGCCTAGCTCACACAGTGAAGACAGAGCAATTAGAACAAACTTAACCTCAAATCTGTAATTTCCCCTAGCAGACAATAGAACAACTGAAGCCTAACAACATATTTAAACTTGATAACTCCAGATTCACAGCATATATCTAACAAACTTTAATGGAACGGATAACAAAAGAAGATACACTTATCACACTCTGCAAAATATTAGGCTCCCGGCCATGCTATCACGTAAAAGCTAAAGCACATCAACTCCAAGTCCAGAAACAAAGGATTTCACAAAATTTGCAAGAAATTGCTTATAAGCCTTTTATTTCTAAGTCTCCGCCTCCCGCAATTACATTGAGAAGAAGTATTTATAGACTCAGGACAGACCCTGATCTTTTCAGAAATATCTTCTTCTCTAACCGCAAATCTTATCTTTCTAAACCCTAGGACCGGGTTTTACAATAAAAATCCATTTAAAATCAAAGTCCGGATAGAACTTAACCCTTCTGCAAATCAGGGGAGTCAACTGCCATAAATGGAGAAGATAAAATCTAAAGCCACTTGCATTCATCCGCAACTGCAAATAAATGCCTCCATTAATTCTGTTGGTGAGCCGGATGAGTCACCACTTCTCCATCAATTTGATCTCCGTAAAGCCATCCCTGAGTTGAAATTATCTTCATGCTATTAATTCTGCAATAAATCTCCATTGAATGCTTTCACCGGCATCTTCTCCTCTAGCATGGCGGTCCTCGATCAAATCTGCACTTTAACTTTGACTTTATGGCCTTTCCCGGTTGTCCCGCAAGTGCCAGATGGAATCCTGCATGAAAGACAAAAAGATTATATTAGCACTTTAATAAACATTAAATCCAAGCTTAAAACATTAAAATCAGATTAAAAACCGCAAAATAAGCTTGCATGTCGGCCTTGCTCTGTCTGATTCACGCTTTGACACGTGTCGCTACCCCAGGATGCCTTCTGTTTCCCACTGGAATGCACTTCTGGCCCTTTGAGGACTTTCTCTCTCCTATCGCGATTCTGCGACATGTCACGATTTCGCGACATGTCACGAAATCGCGACGTCCCCAGCGCTATGCAACTTCTTCCCCCGTCGGTCGCGAAAACGCGACATGTCACGATTTCGTGACATGTCACGAAATCGCGCCTCCTGCTAGCTGTCGCACAACTTTTTCAAGCATGTCGCGATTTTGAGACATGTTAGCGATGCGCTGCACCTTTTGTACTTAAGCGTTTTTCCATCAACAACTCGCGAAAATAGAACACGTCGCGATATCGCGACAGTTCCCGTAGCTGCATGCGTTGACCGCGTTGACCGCGATTTTGTGACACATTTGCGACTTAGCCGATTTTCATTCTACAGCCCACTTTCTCTCTCCTACCGTGAAAATGCGACATGTCACGATTTCGCGACATGTCACAAAATCGTGCCCTTCCGTACGATTTCTTCTCTCTCCTCCGGCCGGTAGCGATTTTGCGACACTTTCCAAAAATGGAAATGTCGCGATATCGCGACACTTCCAAAAATGGAAAGTGTCGCGATTTCGCTACACAAAAATGACTTAGCTGCTTTTGATTTACCTGTCGCGATATCGCGACATTTTTGAAAATGGAAGTGTCGCGATATCGCGACACTACCAAAAATGGAAAGTTTGATTTTTCATGAATTTATGCAACTGTTTTCAGGATTTTTCTCGGTACCGGTGCAAGATTTTATTTGTGCATGAATGATTCTAGCATGTAAAAAGTGAATTCTTGGATAACACAGCTGGAATGCAAGAAAAAGCACAACTTTAAAAAGGAGGCAAGCAAATTTGGATTTAAACACTGGAAATTATCAAGAGGGTCCCTGTTGCAAAAATGGAAGTTCAGGGCTTTCTAAGGATGGAATCTCATTTTTCAGTGGGGGTGTGTTGCTTCTCAACAAATGGCGATATCTGCGGGTAAAATAGTAGCACTATTTTAGAACCCAGGACTCTGGTTTCAAAACAAAAAGACCATGCATCATGCCTTGCCACAGACATTCTTCACAATAAATTGATCGCCTAACTGCTAGCTGTTAAAATTTCCCAAGGACATACTAGGCTGGATTACTTCAAGGAAGATTTCTGATGTGCAATTACAAAGGGTATAAAACTTTCTTCAAGGATGACTGGATTGAATGATGAACTTTGGACTGATCAACTTTTCTAGATTGTAAAAAGGGGAAACCGAGTAGAGCTCTGTTTACTAGTTTAGCCTTTTACAGCCTAGACAGAGTTACCCTTTAGATTTACACGACCCAAATTTACAACTGTAGGGCAGAATCTATAACTTAGAAGAAAATATCTTTGGAAGTATTGGCTGCCTCTTTTAATTGTTCAACTCTTTTCTTTTTCCTTTTCTCTTTTTTTTTTTTATATCTCTCCCTCTGAAATATATCAATATCTGAAATGCTTTTAGGGAAATCACAATTTTCTTTTATCATTTGATCAATCTGGAACTGTTTCAGTCTAGGCACTGATAGCCTCTGTGGATACCCAAATAATTGCATGAACCATAGTCCCCTCTTATAACCAGCTTTTCTTGGATTCCCCGGGAGTTCCTCCAACAAAACAGCATAGCAGTTTTTCTATCATTAAAACAACTGTGGCAAGTAAGACACAAGATCCCATCATCTCTCTACCTTTGTCCTGAATAACAAAATAGTTCTACAGTTCAGTTTAAGCAGACTATCTCTATTAGAATGGTGAACAACATGGGCATTGGATTGTGGATTGATCAGCTCAGAATAAAACAATTTGAAGGCTGACTATCCCATTGATTGCTCAGGCAGAGGTTAAAAGACAGATTTCAAAAGCTGAAGGACTTTGTACAGGCCTCCAAGGACAGACACAGGCCTCTAAAGCAAAACAAAATAAAACTGCACAGACTGCAAATAAAATTAAAACAAAGAATGCACAGACTAAAATAAAAGCAAGCTAAAACAAAAGATACTATACAGACAGCAAGGATTAACTAAAAACACAAGAACAAAAAGAAAAGGAAAGAAAGAAATAAACTAAAGAAATATAAAACAAAGAAAAAGAACTGCAATAAAGAACTAAAGCAAATAAAACTGAAACAAAAGACTGTACAGACTTAAACAGAAAGCTGACATAAAAAGACAAAGAAAGGAAATAAAAAGCACTGACAAAAGAAATAAACTGCACAAGCTAAAACTGTACAGACAAAGAAATAAAACTGAAAAACTTCAAAGCTTACTTACAATGTATACATATGTTACAACTTCCCTTCATACTCAAAAAATGCAGCAGTTGGGAAAGCAGAGAAATGGTGCCTTAAAAATTTTTTGACCATGTGCAAGTAATTTAGAAAAATTACCTTTCAGGTCCTGTTGACGAAATGCACTCCAGACTATGCTTCAAAAATTTGCTATCTGGGAAAGACTTGTGTTTATTGTCTTCCCTGTCCCATTTGAAAAACAAATCTGCAACTCCTTCAAATTAAACAAATCATATAATAACAAATCATATGATAACATGTTTATGCTTCTACTTGAAGGGTTTGCAGAATTCTTTCAAAAGGACCGAATGTAAAAACCCCCAGGATCAAATACCTTAAAATCTTGACAGACCCCGACCACCACATCTTCAAAATTATGTGACAACTGAAAGAAATCATGTTTTATCCGTATGCCCTGGTTCTTAACAACTTGAACATTTTGTGGTTGTTGTACTGCTTCAATATCCAGGACTTCAATTTTTATCCCTCTAGCGGAATGTTTACAATTTTCCTTTTCACCTGAGCCTTGCTTAGATTTAACCTCATCAATGTGTAATATCCAAACATCATTGTTGTGATTGATTAGAGCTGTAACCGTTCCCACCTTTTCAGTTGCCAAATTATAAAATCCAATATCTACATCAACACAGTTTATAGCCTTTTCTTTGATATTATGTTCAGAAGTTGCAGGCTTATGTTGAGACAGTTCATCAATTCCAAGTTGGCTGACCACATTCATATTTACTATCTTTTCCTCCTTTTCTTGAAATTCAACAGGTGGTCCAGAGTAAGCCTCAATCAAGTTAACCTTTTGTTCAACAATGCGAGGCAGTTCATAGAGGGTGATGTCAGCTTTAAGTTCCCTCATATCCTCAATGATGTTATCCTCCTCAGTTACTTCTGCATAGTGATATTGAATCTCACTTTCATCATCCTCTGATGAGGAAGGATCATTATTAGGTTCTGGACTCTCACATCTCAAATTATAACCGTCCATTTTGAACTGTTGAAAATCTTGCATTTCATCCACAGGAGTCCGTACAAGACTTTCTGTCTCTTCGGGAAAAGTGAAAGAATCTGAAACCCTGGTTGTACTATTTTTGGGTGAACTAGAAATATCAATATTTCTTTGATCTCTAGGAAAATTTAACTCACCAGGAAAAACTTCAGATTTGGGTAATGCTGGATCACAACTGTTTACTTCAAGCACTTCCACTTTGAACTTGTCAGAACTTTTCTCTATATTTTGCACATGCTTGAGTGGATGTCACAGTTAACGGAGTCTCCTTGGGTAGAGCATGACATGTTGGCACTAACTCATGATGTGGAATGGGATTCAAAATAGGCATGTTCTGTGTAACATAGGATATCAAAGGATTGCTCAGAATTTGAGGCCCTAACTGTCTCTCAAGAATTAAGGCTTCTTTATAAGCCCCTGCCAGGGTTGTGATATTGATGTCTCTCTTGAGGAAAATAGAGGTCACCGAATCCAATGCATTCTTGTAGATTTCTAAGGCCAGATTTGCATTTGGGATGTAATGGCCAGTCATTCTACCGTAAGCTCTTTGGAACCTCATATTGAAAGACCTGACAGTTTCTCCCGACTCTCTCTTGATGCTGGAAAATTGTTGGTATAACACACTGGGGTCTATCACTTCCCCAAATTGTGATATAAAAGCTTTCTCTAGGTCATCCCAGCTAGTAATGGAATTGCTGGTGAGGTTTAAAAACCAGTCATAAGCTCCCTCCTGGAGAGTGAACGGGAACAATCTGCAGGCAACATCTTCATGCTGTATATTCAACAATTTTAAAGCATTTTTGAAAGCTAGCAGATGTTCTTCTGCAGTTCTTGTCCCATCATGTTTATATCTGGGGAGATACCTTTCCGGGCTTCTGGGCAGGTCATGGGCTATACCCGGGATATTCAAAGCAGTGGGGCCCAACCAATTTGCCATTATTACTTGGCTGACAGTGATATTCTGAGTTGTAATTGGATAACTGCCAGTGGAGATAAAACTGTTCTTAACTTGAGGTCTTCTCTGGCAATTTTAAAAACTGTACTGACAACTTACAAAACAATACTTACAATACTTGAACTGAGTTCAGGCCCTCCTTCTAGCGCCAATTAGATGTTGGTGTTAAGTTCCATTGTTCAAGAAAAAACTCTAACAACAAAATTTAAAAGAGCTGAGGAGGAGGGAAAAGGATTCAAAAGATAAAATACCAGACTCAGCACATACAACTTTACAATTCTTAACAGACTACTGAACTTGAACTGAGATGTTCTCGGCCCTCCTTCTAGCGCCAATTAGGTGTTGGTCCGGCTTTCATACGCACCCCGCGAAAGGATGGGCAGGAAGCCCCGGAGACACCCACGGGACGAATCCCACTCACTTTAGGATCTAGCTGGTTATCCAAGGTGCGAGTTACAGAGTTGGGTCGAATGGCTATTCACTCTTTTCCACTTCTGGAATAGATTTCAATATGGACTGCTCTGTTACCTTACAGGGGGTTCCTGAACTTGTTCAGTAGTAGTTGTCACTTGTTTATCAGATTTAACTTGAATTCTTGATCTAGCTCTCATGGGTCAGCAGATTTAAATAAAAGACAAATAAAGAAAATAAAAATGGATCATTCACGGAAAACAAAGAGAGGGTAGGGTAGGGCAGAAAGAGAATTTTATCAGACATCAACTGTAAAACTCTAAACTATCAATCTTATCTATGCTATCAGCTTCACAACAGAACAAATCAAAGAAGAAAGTGTCCAGTCAGTCTAAGATCACTTTCAACTAAGAGCACAAGGCAGAGTGAAACAGATCTAGCAAAAAATTATAAATCCAAGGGCAGCTGGTTAAAACTGGTATCTTTCACCGACAGCCTAGCTCACACAGTGAAGACAGAGCAATTAGAACAAACTTAACCTCAAATCTGTAATTTCCCCTAGCAGACAATAGAACAACTGAAGCCTAACAACATATTTAAACTTGATAACTCAGATTCACAGCATATATCTAACAAACTTTAATGGAACGGATAACAAAAGAAGATACACTTATCACACTCTGCAAAAGATTAGGCTCCTGGCCATGCTATCACAGAAAAGCTAAAGCACATCAACTCCAAGTCCAGAAACAAAGGATTTCACAAAATTTGCAAGAAATTGCTTATAAGCCTTTTATTTCTAAGTCTCCGCCTCCCGCAATTACATTGAGAAGAAGTATTTATAGACTCAGGATAGACCCTGATCTTTTCAGAAATATCTTCTTCTTTAACTGCAAATCTTATCTTTCTAAACCCTAGGACCCGGGTTTTACAATAAAAAGTCCATTTAAAATCAAAGTCCAGATAGAACTTAACCCTTCGGCAAATCAGGGGAGTCAGCTGCCATAAATGGAGAAGATAAAATCTAAAGCCACTTGCATTCATCCGCAACTACAAATAAATGCCTCCATTAATTCTCGTTGGTGAGCCGGATGAGTCACCACTTCTCCATCAATTTGATCTCCGTAAAGCCATCCCTGAGTTGAAATTGTCTTCATGCTATTAATTCTGCAATAAATCTCCATTGAATGCTTTCACCGGCATCTTCTCCTCTAGCATGGCGGTCCTCGATCAAATCCGCACTTTAACTTTGACTTTATGGCCTTTCTCGGTTGTCCCGTAAGTGCCAGATGGAATCCTGCATGAAAGACAAAAAGATTATATTAGCACTTTAATAAACATTAAATCCAAGAATAAAACATTAAAATCAGACTAAAAACCCCAAAAAAGCTTGCATGTCGGCCTTGCTCTGTCTGATTCACGCTTTGACACGTGTCGCTACCCCAGGATGCCTTCTGTTTCCCGCTGGAATGCACTTTCGGCCCTTTGGGCAACTTTCTCTCTCCTATCGCGATTCTGCGACATGTCGCGATTTCGCGACATGTCGCGAAATCGCGACGTCCCCAGCGCCATGCAACTTCTTCCCCCGTCGGCCGCGAAAACGCGACATGTCACGATTTCGCGACATGTCGCGAAATCGCGCCTCCTGCCAGCTGTCGCACAACTTTTTCAAGCATGTCGCGATTTTGAGACATGTTAGCGACGCGCTGCACCTTTTGTACTTAAGCGTTTTTCCATCAACAACCCGCGAAAATAGAACACGTCGCGATATCGCGACAGTTCCCGTAGCTGCATGCGTTGACCACGATTTTGCGACACATTTGCGACTTAGCCGATTTTCATTCTGCAGCCCACTTTCTCTCTCCTACCGCGAAAATGCGACATGTCACGATTTCGCGACATGTCGCAAAATCGCGCCCTTCCGTACGTTTTCTTTCTCTCTCCTCCGACCGACAGCGATTTTGCGACACTTTCCAAAAATGGAAACGTCGCGATATCGCGACACTTCCAAAAATGGAAAGTGTCGCGATTTCGCTACACAAAAATGACTTAGCTGCTTTTTGATTTACCCGTCGCGATATCGCGACATTTTCGAAAATGGAAGTGTCGCGATATCGCGACACTACCAAAAATGGAAAGTTTGATTTTTCATGAATTTATGCAATCTGTTTTCTGCATTTTTCTCGGTACCGGTGCAAGATTTTATTTGTGCATGAATGATTCTAGCATGTAAAAAGTGAATTCTTGGATAACACAGCTGGAATGCAAGAAAAAGGCACAACTTTACAAGGAGGCAAGCAAATTTGGATTTAAAACCTGGAAATTATCAAGAGGGTCCCTGCTGCAAAAATGGAAGTTCAGGGCTTTCTAAGGATGGAATCTCATTTTTCAGTGGGGGTGTGTTGCTTCTCAACAAAGCTCAAGACCTAATCGATAGGGGCACCATCCAGGTAGCAAAATCTCTAGCCCTACATAATTAAAACTTAGGGATTTTCCAAAATCCTTTACCTTACCATAGAGGACCTAACCCTCCTAGACCTCCAAAAAATCCCCTAGCACCACCTCACCAAGTGAAAAATGTCCAACATGATCCTCCATCATGTGGCGTAGTAGGTATGATCAACCTTACTATGAGAAACCAACGGTATCTGTCATGCTAGACGACACCTATTGTTTCTCCCCCTATCTAATTCACATCACCACAAACATCTCAAATGTCTAATATCGTACCATCACCACCTAAAAATATGATTACCATTCATGGTAGCCTAACCCATTAGTTACATAATGCCCTCGCACAACTATCCATATTTTACCTCCTACAACAGTCTCAACCCCACTGTGAGGTGTTGAATGACATCCTGCATTCCATTGACTTAGAGACACACGACACAAATACCTTTGTCAATTTTGTAGGAAAAATCCTACGATGCCTCCAGACCTTAATTAGCTTCCATGACCACAAGATAACATAAATCATTGGAGAAGGAGTAGATTCCCATCTCCACATCCAAGACACAATCAATGATATCACCTACAAGTGGGTACTCATTGATACAGGCTCATCCATTAGAATTATATCTACATCATCTCTACATCACTTGTGTATCCCACAAACCCACTTTGCCATGCCTTCCCTTGGCCTGCATGCATTCGATGGATCCATGAGACCTACTGTAGGATCCATAGTTCTACCTATTCGCATAGGTATTCATACCATTTCCATCCTATTTCACATCATCTAAGGATAAATAGAATACAACATTCTCCTCGGTCACCCATGGATTAGAGACATGCAGTGTGTCCCTTCCACACTACACCATTACCTCAAGTATGTCCAAAATGGATTAGTTCACTATGTCCCAGCCGATGGGGATCCATTTAAGTTTTGCAACATTATAGATCTTCCCCCTACACCATCATTTTCATCCTCCCAATTATTCCCCGTATCTTCCCATCAGTCAATAGAAGCATCAACATCCTCCCCAACTTACACCTCAATATCTCAAGTTCATCAAGAGCACAAGCCTCGATGTCTATACCATTAGCACCATCCTAGGTAGAGTCCAAAACCTCTAGTGTGCTATCCTCATTTTCGTTCTTATGGCCTCCATAACCATCCTGACCAATATCATTCCAATTTCCACCCGCGATGTCAATACTGACACCTTCCCCTACATAGCTCAACCCCTATACTAACATCATCCCCTATGGAGACCAAACACCATGTCCAAGCTACAATAACCAAACACCATGAACAGGAACAACCAACAACTGATTTAGATGAACAACTCCCACATCCTTCATCTGCTACCATTAGAGAATCTCAACTTTCACCTTCCTCATTGGATTTTGATACTCCACCTTAGTCACCAGAGCATACCACACCATGCATATTCATATTCATGACAAACTCTAGCCCAAGAGACTATAATATACATGGTGCCTGTGTATGTGTCTCCCATATCTAGTCTACCCATGATTTTAGTCGTCCCTCAGCATTGGTCCTTACCATCGGCACCATCATACAATTAGGAAGCCCCAAAAACCATACCAATATTGTGTATGAGGGAGTCGACTCGTCGATCCCCCCACCAACTTCTCCACCACCATAAGATAGCTCTTGTGATGCAATTACACATCTATCCAACCCTCATTTTACCTTGTGCTACCTCAAGCATTTCCATTGGCATGGATTCAGGCTTGGACGCTACAAACAAGGGTTACATACACCCATTAAACCTCGTGTTCGATCAGCTACTGATAAAATTGATCTAGGTTATCACCCAACCACCATCTATACACTATAATATGAGATCCAGTATTTATCCTTGCATCCTCCTTTGTATCCAACACATACCTTGGAAGAGTATATCGATATGGATATACTAGAAGACACTCCTTCACCTAGTTCTACCATTGCAGTACCCTGTGACTTCTTCCAAGAATCGCCTACGTCTGATACCTCCTCATTCTATGACATGAATAGGTTGGCAGATGATTTCACTACCTTATACTTAAATACAATACCAATAGATTTTGATACAACCACTCTTGAATCATTGCCAATGTGTTTAGCCATGTTCTTGCCTATACATAGGCAACTACAGAGAGCGGATACTCATCGTCGTTCACCTCTAGTTATTCTGTGACCACCCTTGAGTCTCTTAGTACATGCGTAAACCATGGAGTCGTCCTCATCATATTCTTCCCTACATACTTTTCCCATAAAATCGATCAACATGGTTGAGGTAGACCTAAGTTCTCCCCTCCGTTACAATCACTAGTTGATTCAGGATGATACCCCAAACCCAAGCTTTATAGATCTCACACATATCTCACCCATACCAGTGCCTGGAGACTTCCTTCTTTCACCCCATGTCTTATAAGTAGCAAATGACCATTCCTCATCCACATCATCCCAAGACCCCCAGGTCCATCATATGGGTTTTTGCATAGATGATAGACATTAGAATATTTGTACTAGTGCCATTAGAAGATTTTCTTCTGGTCCTTCAATTGCCTCCTGATATTCATCATCACTAAAACTACAACCATTCCTTGTACAACTATCTTCAAGATGTCCAAAGTTACCATATCTAAAACACTTGAGAATTATTGGTGATATTTTCTTGACTTCTTTTTATTCAATCATAAATAGAACTTCATCTTTATCATTATCTAAAAAACTAGCATCACTATCACTTGAGTACTTACTTGCCTTGTTTGCATAGTAGATCTTCTTTTGTCTTTGAAAAAACTTCTTCCCTTTTCTGATTTGTCCATCCTTGCATTTCTTTTGGTACTTGTATTTTTTTGATTCCCTGTTCCTGTGATCATGTTTTTCTTCATCATTGTTATTTTTAGCTTCTTGACAATCAGTTTCATAGTGATCATTCTTTCCACAATTGAAACATCTAATAGATTTTGCATCTTTGAATCTTCTTGAATATTTGTTCCTTCTACCGTAATGTTCTTCTTCATCACTAGATGACTCATTATTTGATTCTGAATTCTTATCCTTTGTCTTCTTAATTGCTTTGAAGGCTACTTCCTTCTGGAAATTAGGTAATTTTTTTCTTAACTCAAAAGTTGTAAGAATACCAAGCAACATATCTCTTATCAAGGAATCACCATCTTTTTCTTCTTCTATAGCTAAAATTTCTTCACTAAACCTTATTGGAAGTGACCTTAATATCTTATCACAAACATCCAATTCATCCACATTAATTCCAAGTCCTTGCATAGCATTAACAACCTCATCTACCTAAAGTAGATAAGAACTAATGTCTTCCTCATTTTTCATTCTTAATTCTTCAAATTATCCTTTGAGATTTTGTATATTTACCTTTTTGACACTTTTATCTCCTTCATATATGCTTTGCAACTTATCCCAAATTCCTTTTGCATCTTTACAATGCATAACTTCTATTGATTCTATTCTATGCAAACCTGCCAAAAGTGCATTCATTTATTTTGAATTGTAATTTTGTAGAAGCTTACCTTCCTTATCTGTAGGTGGATCAGTTGGTGGTATGTATCCATTTTCAACTACTTCCCAAATTTCACTGCCAAGTGCCATCAGGTGAACCTTCATTATCATACTATAATTTATGTAGTCACTTCCATCAAAGATTGGTGTTGAATTATCTGATGACACATTCTTGGAATCTTTTGTGTTCTTGAAAGCTTTTCCTTCAAGCTGTTAAACTCTTCTGAAGGAACCTACTTTGATACCAATTGAAGAACACAATATTATACTCAGAGGGGAGGTGAACAGTATAAGACCACTTTTTACTTTTATTTCCCAATCAATATTATGCAATTTATAGATAGCAATATCAACAACAATAATCAAAGCAATGCACAAATCACCACACACAATAGAGACACCAATTTTATGTGGTTCACCTAATGTGGGCTACACCACATAGAAAATATTTCACTAAAATTTTCTCAGTCAATCTCTTGGGAATCCTTTACCTATTAAAATATTTATGGACCTCTGTCCAAAGGAGAAACCAATCCCCTAATCAAGTTCATGGATATCTATCCACAAGAGAACTCCTTTCTCCTAAGCTCTAACTGGTGATCTTCTAGAAGAACTATTGCCCCCACTACTTTGGCTTGTAGCACAGGGGTGGAGTATTCCCATAAGGGAGGTGTATTCTAAGGATAAGGATGAGGATAATCAAAATACCAATCCCAACTTGGTTTCCAAGTCGTACAACCATACAATCCTCACAACTATCAGTTGACACTTAATGATCATCTTGTACGGTTATCAATTACATACAATGTATGATCCAAAATTATACAATGATCTAGATTGTACGATATTGCAATCAGCAAAACTGACATTATCAATTTTGGAATATGTCATACATAGTTTTGTAACTATTCAAGTCGATGTCCTCAAACTACCAAATCGGGTAAGTCGATCTCTATGGTGCAATTTACCAAATTGGATAAGTTTTATTTGTACAATTTGTACAATTTATGGTGTATAATCTATATGAATTGAAGGTACAGTCAAGGGTTAAATTAGTTTCTCTAATGCCTCAATCTCTTTTCTCAATTTGGTAATTCTTTAATATGCCAGTCAATCCATCCTCCATAACATGCAATTCATCTAAATCAGGCTTGGGAAAGATTCCTAACAACTAATTACACCCATAAATCATACAAAATAGTCCAAGACATCTTCCAAGATGCATTTATTCTACCATATCCTTCCTCACCTTCCACTAGTGTCAGCTTCAATCAACAAGTTACAACAATACATAAAACTAAGTTAAACAATAAACATAAAACACACATACATCCAGATTCCAATATATATCATCAATCATCATTTCTAGGATCATACACTATGTGTAATGATGTAGTTTGATTCCATTATAGCATAAGTATCATTACAATAAGGTTATTCTATCAATCTCTTGCAATAACTCAGATATATATCAGCTATTACAACTAATAAGTACTCTATTCTACCTCCTAGCAACTAGACCTACAATTTTAAAAATGGGGCCTTATATAACATTGCCCAGGTCATTCCAAAGTGGTTCCTAATACAATTCATTACTTACAACTACAATGTACAACTGAATTCATTAATTTGACCTTTTACTAAATATAACACCTTAATTAGCAAATATATGCGCCATTTCACCTTGAAATTACATTTCCCTTGAATTTGGATGCATTTCAGTACACCTTGTATGATTTACCACTGCCTTGTATGATTTTCCATTCTAGTTGTATGGTTTTTCCCCTTACTGTATTGTTTACTCCTACCTATATGATTTACAAAACTTGAGCAAACTGTCATTTATGCAAAAACTATTAAAATTGAGTAAATCATTTTTGATCACTTCTTCTTTTGGGAGGTGGAATTGCTGCCTATATCTACCCTCCCCTTTACTTTGGTCAGTGTCCTTTCCAAATCATTATTCTTCTTGCACTATGCCTCCTAATCTACCACTACAGCCTATAAGTCCTTAACTTGTGACTTATACATTTCTCGTTCATTCTTCAACTTGGCTGTGTAGCTTCCCATCTCTACTACTTTTGCTTCATGGAAGTTAGCATTTTCTTTGGTAGTCTTTAGGAAATCCATCATCTGCTTTGCGCAGTCTGAGGTACTCTTCTTCAACTTCTCCTTCTAGTGAGATTTTTCTCGAGCTACCTCCTATAGTTCTTTATTATTTTTAGTAATGGTCTACAAGTGGTGATTTATATCAGCCTCCATTTATTGAACATGGTCTTATTTAATATTCAACTAAGCTTGTTTTTCTAGGACCATCTCATTCAACTTTTTACTATCCTTTGTTAGCTCCTCTATCTACTTATCTTGTGTTGTCATTTTCTCACTCTTTTCAACAAATGAGCTATCTTATGCTCTTACTTTGCTTTGAGTTGTGCCTCCAACTCTTTAATATTGTCCTCTACCATTTATGAGATGTATCGTTTTTCCTCTTCAAGTGTGTTAACCTTGGTGTCAAACTCAGTTATGAGTCCTGATAGATCATCCTCGAGTTTCTTTATTTTCTTTTCTATCATAGTTTTGCTTTTCTACAGTTCATATTCCATTGTGGCCAATTCCTTTTGAGTGGCTACAATTTCCTCCTTCTGTGTCTCCTTGAGCTCATGGATTTATTCCAATCCTATGCTCAAACACTCTATATAGTGTGTTAGGAAGTTAAAATTCCTTAGGGTGATAGTCAATCCTATCACAACCCTCTTGTACTCCAACTCTATTATATTTGTGGGACAGGTCGGATTATTGACTCTATCCAAGTACATCCTTGGATCTTTCCTATAATTTATAACCACCCCTTCTGGAAAGTATTCTCTTCCTAACATTGTTGTTACCTCTTTCCTGGGTAACCTCCATGGATTTTGTGCATGAATTCCTACTATCCTCCTTGTACACTCTACACTACTTACCCATTCCGTTATCTTCTACAATTTGAGAGACACTTATTCTTCCCACAACTTTAATTCTCCCACATGGCCAATGAAAATTTCCAATCTAGCACTATTAATCACATGGACTAACTGAGAAAAGAAGTGTTCCATATTATCATCTATTCCACGTGCCTCCTCCTCAATTGTAATTATGGTGAACTGAGGTACTTCCAATAGATAACTAGATTGCATCCCTCACCATTCCTCCTTTGTAGGAGTTCTTACATATTCTTCCTCCATAAGGTGGCTAGATATTCTCCTAAGCTCCTGAAGTGCTCTAACTATATCGATCTTCTCCCGAGGTGGAGACTATTTTACCATTTTCTCCTCCTCACTGTCTTCAATATGTACAATCTCCTCTTGAGATTGTTGTTGCTAAACTTGTTCTTGGGTCTTCTTTGATTCAACCGAGTCCACCTATTGCTCTTTAGTATTCTTCTGGGCTACTTCTTACTCAATGATGCCCACTTATTGTTCCTTTGTCACTTCTTCTTGCTAAACTTATCGAGTGTTCATTGCTATGACCTAGTTAACAACAAGTTCTTCTTTATCCTATGATACCTCTGTATTCTCTAGCTATGATACCTTTGTATTCTCTGGTGCATCTCTCTTACTTGAGATTCCTATTACAAACTTGTAATGAGGCTTCTTCTTGGACTCTTCCTTCATGGTATTTATTCTTACTTCTACTTCTTATTGGGTAGTGGCTATTCCATCTTGCCCTACCTCAAATCCTTTAAAAAATTTAGAAGCATTCATCTTCTCAAAATGTTGGAATATCTGTAAATATTGCACTATTCTCTCCGTCTCTGTCCAATACAACTCATCCAATTTCATTTCTTTCGAGTCTGAATGTTCTTTTTCCTGTACTTTTGGAATTGGTTTGCTTGCCATTCTTTATAGATACCTTCTTGTCATTATTTGTATGGGTATTTCTTGCCTCTTCTCCCTTTCTTGAATGGACGATTGCTCCTACTATTGTTGTCTAGGTGCTTGTTGTTCTAGATTTGGTTCCAACCATCTAGGCCTTTTTCTCCTATGGTGTACATCAACATATTCCTCTAAAGTAGTATCTTCTTGAGCTCCATTGATATGTCATTCACTTCTCATTTGAGATCTCTCCAGGGTCACTTTTGATATTGGCATGATTTCACCTACCTCAATATCATCGGTTGTCCTCCCCTGATTTCTCGAGGTAGCATCAATACTAGAAATTAGATTTCCACTTTCTATGACCATATTTAATAATAATCCAATAGCATGGAAATTCATTCCAAAGTTCTTTGGACTCTTCGTTAGTGCATCATGCATTCTTCTTTCTATAAAGGTACCCCACTCATACTGAATTTCCTTTGTGATACCTTCTACATACTGTGCCATGCACATTGGCATTTCTATGGCCCTTATATCTCCTAACATTCGAGGCATGACTATATTCATTGTACATAGCCAATGTTCCTATTTTAATTGGTTCTATTTAATTCTACATGTTCTTGCACCTGAGATATTTGCCTCGGTTAGTGATTTGATAGTGGTAAGGGTAGTGACAAGGTGATATGCCTCTATGGGATCTACCAATATTTTTACCACCTCCATGCCATCTTCTGGTAAGCCAAATGTCTTTCAAAATGTCTCTACTAAAATATCCACCTTCATTGACCTCTTGCCAACATTAACATAGGTAGTTCGGTTTGTAGGGTTATACACCTAAAATATATGCAATAGATAGTTATGGAAAAAGGTTTTGTGGAATGGTAGAACTTGTGCAATTACTACCACACCAACATCCTCAAATGTATTCCTCCAAGGATGATTCTTATTCTTCTCATCGTTCCACCACTTCCTGCATGTATCCACTCCATGTTGTACAAATGCAATATTTATGATTTCAACCTAGCCTTCTTCCTATCCACTGCTCAGATAATCCTCCTGATCTGGCAGGTGAATTTCACTCCTCAATTCCATCTATAAGGTTCATTTTTATGCCATTCTCTCCTCTTAGTGTTTGGGTGGCATCCTTTTTAGATTAGCCCACCAATGTCTTTATCCCCTCAATGGCCTATATCATCCTCTCCTTTAAGGATGATTACCACTCCAATCATGGTACTGAGAATGTCATCCTTGGTGTTATCATGGGTATGCTTCTCTCTCATGCAGTGGACCTGGTGATCTCTCCACCCTATTGGCTGCAATCCACCTTAACCGGTGTCCAAATTCTTTCGTTGAGATCATTCCTCCAACATCTCACCGATTAGCTTATCTCCACTCCTTCACTATTTTCATAATTGAAAGCATTCCAAAAATTGTACTACTTATTATAAAATTATACAATGTACAGTTCTTGTACCCTTGTACATTTTTACCTTCACTAATCGCTTCTAGATCATACACTTCTCTCCTTTCCTTATCGTTCGATTTTCAGTTTGTCAATCTTCAAACTATCATATTCCTTCAAATCATATAGCTACAACCTAAAATCATACAACATGATATTAATCCATACAATATCTCTTTCTAACTACCTTCCCATTTGGAATTTGTATACTTTCATACAATTCGGTACGATTCCTTGAAAACTGCCAAAAATGACCTAAAAATTCTTCCAATTGCACTATTTTTCTTGGAAACTGTATATGCTGCCCATAAAGTTGTACAATTGACTTTTCAACTCTTAGGTTATAAACAATTTGAATTTGTGGTCTTCTTTGTCGAATCTTTCACTGAACCATTTGTCGAATTGCCCCAATCTACCGTTTTAGTGCTTTTCGGGAGCAATTCCTCCACTCTTCCAACCATGGCATAATTTATTTCAAACTGAAGAGTTCTTGGCTCTATTTTTATGGTTGTACAAACTTATGTTACCTTATCACACATTTCTCAACTCGTTTTTTTCTAGATTTTACCGAATTTAAGGTTTAATTCTTCACTATATTTTAATTTCCACCATCCATATTCAATATTTAACTTCCTCGGACTTCCAACAATATTTTTTCACTTTTGTACCCATACTTTGATGTATTATACTATACTTTGTTGCTATTTCTATCTGAATTTCAAATTTCCTCTTTTCATGGAGTAAAACCCTAGTTTTCTTCTTCTAATTTCTCTCCTCGGTTGAATATTTGAAAATGAAAAGAACTCCCTGGTGCTAATTATATATGGGTCATTAAACATTTAGAGTTTTTGTGAATATTTGTTGCCCATATGGTCTTATTCATTCAATTGCATGCTTTCCACCTTTATCCTCTAGGAAAAAAATTGAATTCACTTGTACAATTTAATGAAATTGCAAGTCTACCTTCTTAATTATAAACTTTCGAAACCCTAGTTCAATTAACCCTAAATTGTGCCACTTTGCACAATTTCCCTCCATCTTGTGTGGATGATTAAAAACTCCAAAGGTTTTTTAAATTTTGAAATTTTCCCCTGCTTTTTCCTCCAACTGTTGCTTTCTCCTGCGCATGCCACATTAAATGGGTAGTTGGAAATTGTACAACATGTCATTTTGTATGATTTACCGTGCTCATATATCAATTTTTCTTTGTATGATACCTAATTTGTATGATTCCATCCTAAATTTTTCTCTGTATGATATTTATACTTACACAATTTTCCAATTTTTATTTCTCTGAAGAGGCCGTCATTTCCAGTTTTCAACCACTTCCTTCTTAATTGCATCCCGATGGATTTTTACAACTAAGGCACTTGATTTTTATTTTCTTTTTCTTTTCTTCAGAAGGGGTCACCATTACTGGTTTTCATCCCAAATATAAACATTGTACTATTATGGCTTGTTAGGATCCTTTGGATTCCATCAATTCCAAAGGTCTGCTACAACTGGCATCTCTTCATTATGTAGCTTACACCACCATGTGACCTTAAATACACTTAAGATGAACAACATCATAAATATTATGGATAAAAACCATTTCCACCTATGACAGGGGTTAAGGGGGTGGGAACCCCCTTTCAAGGTCAAGGGACAACATCCCTTGCAGGGTCGAGGGACATCATCCCTCACGTGTTCCCTCATGGGATTCGGGATGGAGCCCCAAAACCTCAATAGAAAAATTGCTAAAACCTTCAATGCCAAAATTAAATATTTCTCTTCCTTAGTACTTTGGGTTTCTTTACTCAACCTCCTTAAACAACTCAACATAGACTCCCTTTTACCCTTTCTTAACCACTTATGGAACACCTTGTACGATTGTACTTTGTACGATTTTATATTTTACGATTTCCTCTTGTACGATCTCAAATCGTACACTTTGACTTGAAATTGTACAATCTCTGCCAATTGTACGATTTCACCTAGTAAATGTATAGTTCCCTCTTACAAAATTGTACAATCCCCCTCTTACAAAATTGTACATTTCCATTATTCCTTAGGGAATTTTGAGTGTATGTTGGGTTGTTCTATTTGGGCAACATCTTCCATAACAAAATATTCCATCATAACAACCTCCATGTGAACCTCTTCCATGTCATACCATATTCTTCCTCTTTTATTACTGTAAGGAATGTCACAAACTGCATCACTAGTGAAAACCTTCCTCTTTACACCATTTTCCCTTCAAATGATTATGCAGGTTCTAATATATCTTGTGGGGTATTCCTTACCCTCACCTAAAAATGGTGGACATCTTTGTTTGGCTGCTCTATTAGCCATCTTCGAAGAATCATCACTATCACTTGAGGTATCTCATGGAATCCTCGTCTTATTCCTCCTTGGGGTGTATTACTCCCATTGTCATCAGAAGTATCAATTATATGTATATTATTTTGTCTCACCACTCGGTGACCAAACTCTCGTGCATATTCACTTAGCAACCTCCTTCACTGATGTGAGGGAGATGGTCTTGGTCTTTCCTTTTGAGACCTTGCATCCTGTTGCTCTGGTGCCTGACTCCCATCATCCAAACTCTCCTACAACCCTTATACCAGTTTCTCAAGTATCACCATCCACTCTATGTCATCTTTCACTTTTCCTATGTCAATCCTTGCCTCCACGCTTGGTGGTTCTACTTTCTTGTCTTCCATCTCTATCAACAACACCTCAAAGTCTCCCTCCTTAGATGTCCAAAATTGATCTATCTTTGGTTCTTGAGTATTATGATATGAGTTACTTGTGTTTTATATTTGATAAATTCATGTGCTCCTTCTTACTAGAATGTTTTTTCTTATTTCCCATCTCCCATGACTCTGTGTACTGGTATCTGTCATTCACCTCCAACTTGTAGTATTCACACTTCATCAATTTGACCTATTTTAATAAAATTGCTAGGTTTGATAGGGCAAAGATGCAAAATTTAGCACAAGGGTCGAGTATTCCTATCAAGGAGGTGTATTCTAAGTATGAGGATAATCAAAATACCAATACCAACTTGGTTGCCAAGTCATATAGTCGTACAGTTATGACAACTATCAATTGACACTCAATGATCAGCTTGTAAGGTTATCAATTACACACACTATATGATCCAAAATAATAAAATGACCTAGATTGTATGATATTGAAATTAGAAAAACTAACATAATTGATTATGGAAGCTGTCGTACACAGTTTTGTAACTATTCAAGTCGATGTCCTCAAGCTACCAAATCAGGTAAGTTGATCTCTATGGTGTAATTTACCAAATCGGGTAAGTTTTCTCTATATGATTTGTACGATTTATGGTGTACGATATGTACGAAATAAAGGTACATCCAAGGGTTAAATTATTTTCTCTAATGCCTCAATCTCTCTCTGCTCAATTTGGTAATGCTTTAATATGCCATTCAATCCATCCTCCATAACATGCAATTCATATGAATCAGGCTTGGGAGAGATTCCTAACAACTAATTATACCTAAAAATCATACAACATAGTCCAAGACATCTTCCAAGATGCATTTATTCTTCCAGATCCTTCCTCACCTTCCACTAGTGTCAGATTCAATCAACAAGTTGCAACAATGCATAAAACTAAGTTAAACAATAAACAAAAAACACACATACATCCAAATTCCAATATATATCATCAATCATCATTGTCAAGATTGTACACTATGTGTAATGATGTAGTTCAATTCCATTATAGCATAAATGTCATTACAACAAGGTTATTCTATCAATCTCTTACAATAACTCAGATATATGTCAACTATTACAACCAAGTACTATGTTCTACCTCCTAGCAACTAGACCTACAATTTTGAAAATGGGGCCTTATATAATGTTTCCCAGGCTATTACAAAGTGTTTCCTAAGACATTTAGTTACTTACAACTGCCCATGTACAATTGAATTCATTAATTTGACCTTTTACTAAGTCTAACACCTTAATTAGAAAATCTATGCACCATTTCACCTTGAAATTACATTTCCCTTGCATTTGGATGCATTTCAGTGTGCCTTGTATGATTTACCACTACCTTGTATGATTTATGATTTACCATTCCAGTTGTACGATTTTACCCCTTACTATACAGTTTGATCCTACCTATATGATTTAAAAAACTTGAGCAAACTGTCACTTATACCAAAACTATCAAAATTGAGAAAATTCTTTTTGATCACTTATTCTTCTTCTCGGAGGTGGATTTGTTGCCTACATGGCTAATGGATATTTATCCACTAAAGAAACCTATTCTCACTACCTTGGATAATAGATATCTATCCACTAGAGACTGTCGTCCTATATACTCTATCACCTTCAAAAATCTATTACAAATATGCACTAAACTTAGTCCTTCGATCTAGCACAAATTTGCTCAATATATATCTCTAGTCTGGCATAAACCTATCCTCAAATCTGCACCAAAATCTATCCTTGAATATGTACTAAAATAGTCCTTCATTCTAGCATAAATTTATCCTCAATATTTGTACTCTGATCTTGCACTAAACACAATCCTTTGATCTAGCATAAGTCTGTCCTCAATATTTGTCCTCTGATATTGCACTAAACACGGTCCTTTGATCTAGCATAAATCTATCCTCAATATCTGTCCTCAAGACTTAAAACAAATCTTGACTTAATCTCAAATCAAATCTGCTAGATTTGCTCCAAAACTTAACCCAAGGTTTGAATAAATCAATCAAATATTCTCACAAGTCTTCTCAAAGACTTGTCTCAAATCTGTCTTGTAAGCTTCCACAAAATCTCACACTAATATGTCCATAAGTCCTATCTAGAACTTGTCCAAATCTGCTCAATAATTCCTCACTAGAACTTATCTAAATCTGCTCTCAATCTGTATTGTAAGCTTCCACAAAAGCTCACACAACTCTGTCCACAAGTCTTCTCAAAGACTTGCCTTAAATATGCTCAACAAGTCCTCACTAGAACTTGTCCAATCTCATAGAAACATAAAGAGAATTTTTAGAGACTCAATATGCTCTACATTCATCACAATGCTCAATCACTTTCAATCACTCTCTTAGAAACATACAAATAATTGTTAGAGACTCAATATGCTTCACATTCACCTCAATACTTAATAACTTTTAATCACTCTCTTAGAAACATATAGATAATTTTTAGAGACTCAATATGCTTCACATTCACCTCAATACTCAAACACTTTCAATCACTCTTTTAGAAACATATAGAGAATTGTTAGAGACTCAATATGCTTCACACTCATCAACTCTCAACCTCTTTCTCTGTTGGACATTTTGAGTCCCTAAGTCAAATTTCTCATTTGATGTCACCAGATGAAGTCATCATTAATACCAAATATTTTAGTAGGAAACAAAGGGGATACAAATGGTTATTTGATATCTAGGAAGAAGGCCAAATATCAAGTGAAACAGTGTAAAATATAGAAGTTAAAAAGGGGTTATAATATTTATTTTATAAATTATTTAAATTGAGTGTGAATTTAAATTTTATAAATAAATATTAAAGGTACTTTATCAAAGGTATAATATTATTATAATAAAATATTTATAATTATTATTATAATGTTTTATAAGGCAAAAGTGGGTTTTATAAAGTCTAAAGATATTTTAATAAACCCAAAGGTTGGGTTTAAGACCAAATACATTCAAAGCCTTTATGATCTCCACCAACGTCATAGAAGACAACAAGGAAAGCGTCGATGTTTTCAAAGTAGTGGAAGAAGCATATAAATACTATGCCTAAAGTTCAAATTTATTATCCTTGATCTAAAGTGAAAATATTGGCTTACAAAAGAAGGAGCTTGTGAGTGTATGCGAAAAACATGACAGTAAAGTGTTGAAGGGAGGAAGCTTCAATTTTTGAAGTTACATAAGACAACGTGGTCTAGTGGCATTTTAGAAAGTGTGAAGTGTTGGATTGCAATGGAATTCATGTTCGAATCATCGTGGGTGCATCATGAGATGTGTTGAGTGAAGCACCTACGACACATATTCTTTTGCCAAGGCGAAAGGAGAGAGTGGGGATTAAGAAGCACGTGGTGCTTCGTTAATCTCAATGAGCACTTGGTTCGTGTGATGACTTTGGCTACGGTTAAGGTGCTCATAGGGGATAACGTTGAGGGTTCGATTCCCTCCAAAGACAAAGGTAATATTTTTTATTTTATTTTTAATTAAATGCCTAAGTTGGAGGTTTGTTTAGTTGTTGAGTTTGGAAATGTTTCTTTGTGATAAAGTTGTGGTAGTTGAGAATTACCTTTAGGAGTTATAAGGAGAATTCTATTTTTATTTTTAAGTCTTAAAATTGCTATTATGGAATATTGAAAGGTTAAGACTTTGTGGATAGTATGTTATTTTGAATTAAGGGTTTTTGTGACTATTGTGAAGATATTGATTATTATTTAAGCTGGAGTGATAAGGTGTAATTTTGATATTGTTTTTGTGATATGTTTTGTTGAAGAAAAATATCCTCTAACCCTTATTGAGATTGGAAGAGAAGTAATTGTGAGTGTGGCAAATTTGTGAGGTCAACTACTTGACATTCAAAAATATATGGGTAAATTCTTCTTTTGTTGACTTGGTTGATTGGCTTTATTGAAAATTAAGTTTGGAGTGAAAAGGACTTGATTAGGGTTTCCTTTTCGAAAGTGGTTGAGTTATTTCTTCAAGTTTTTTTTGATTTGAGAGTTGAGATTAAAACTTTGTTTTACTAGCATTGTTGTTGAGATCATTGGTTAAGTGAAGTGTTTGAGTTAATACTTCAAGGTTTTTTGAAATTGAGAGTTGTGATTAAAACCTTGTTTTAAGAGCATGGTTGTTGAAGTGAGTTGTTATACAAAGAAATTGAACTTGGGTTTGAAAATATAATGAGTATCATTGTTATGTGATATTTGTTATTGAGCATTGTTGGAAACATTTTGAGTTGGATGATACATACTTGGGCTAGGGTTTGTGAGCAAGATTTGTTTATTGAAGTGATTGGTTGATTAGATTTGATTGAGCCTAGTCAAATGGATGTGTAAAGTGATTGTTCAAGTTCCATAAAACAAACTATTCTATATTCTGATTTGAGTTGAGATTGATTTTTGAGAATAGAACATATTGAGTCTCTAACAATTCTCTTTATGCTTCTATGATATTGAGTTGATAAAGTGATTGAGTTTTGAGTATAGAACATATTGAGTCTCTAAAAATTCTCTTTATGCTTATATGAGATTGAGTTGAGAAAGTGATTGAGTTTTTGAGTATAGAACATATTGAGTCTCTAACAATTCTCTTTATGATTCTATGATATTGATTTGAGTTGAGAAAGTGATTGAGCATTGATTAAAGAACATATTGAGTCTCTAACAATTATATTTATGTTTCTATGAGATTGGACAAGTTTTGTGTGGACTTGTTAAGCATATTTGAGGTAAGTCTTTGAGAAGACTTGTGGACTGATTTTGTGTAAGCTTTTGTGGAAGCTTACAATACAGATTTGAGCAAGTCCTAGAGAGGACTTATTGAGCATATTTGGACAAGTTCTATGTGATCTTGTTGAGCATATTTGAGCAGGTTATGAGTGGACTGTTGAGTAGAGTTGTGCAGGTTCTATGTGGATCTGTTGAGAAGATTTGGACAGGTTTTGAGTGGACCTGTTGAGCATATTTGAGTAGGCTCTAAGTGGAACTATTGAGAAACTTTATGCTAGACCGAATGGAATTTATTTAGTGTAAATTTGAGTGGACTTGTGCTAGACCGATTGGACTATGTTTAGTGCAAGAGTTGAGCAGATTTGTGCTAGACCAAATGGATTGTGTTTAGTGTAGATTTGAGTGAGCTTATTGAGTGGACTTGTGCTAGAATGAATAAACTGTTTTTAGTGCAAGATTGAGCAGAGTTGTACTAGAATGACTGGATTGTGTTTAGTACAAAATTGAAATAGAGCTTTTGAGGTGATAGAGAAGAGAGGACAAAGTCTCCTATGGATAGATATACATCAACCAGGGCAGTGAGGATAGGTATTTTGAGTGGGGACAAGAGTCTTTAGTGGAGAGAGATACAAAATCTCGTGTAGTGGAGGTAGTCAAATGCTAGAGGATCACCAACAAAAACAAAGGAGAAGGATTTCTCCTATGGATAGAGATCCACATACCAGATTTATGGGATCAAAATCTCCTTTGGACAGAGGTCCATAAACATTGTAATTGGTAAGGATTCCCAAGATATTATTTGAGAAATATTTAGAAGAAATATTTTCTCCATGGAGGTAGCCATCTTTGAGTGAACCACGTTAAATCTGTGTCTTTATTATGTATGGTGTTTTATGCATTGCTTTGATTACTGCTATTGATACTGCTATCTATACACTGCATAATATTGATTTGAAAGAAAAGTAAAAAGTGCTCTTATACTATTCACCCCCCCTCTCAGTATAAGCTTGTGTTATTCATTCTCAAATCAATTCAGAATATAGAATAATTTGTTTCACAGAACTTGAACAATCACTTCATACATTCACTTGACTAGGCTCAATCAAATCTACTCAACCAATCACTCAATAAAATGATCCTTGCTCACAAACCCTAGTCCAAGTATATGAATACTCACTCAAATATTTCCAATAATACTTTATCAACCAATATCACATAACAATGATACTCATGTTCTTTCCAAACCCTGGTTCAAGTTCTTCACTCAACAACTAACTTCAACAACAATACTTATAATACAATCTTCACATAACAATGATACTCATATTCTTTGCAAACCCTAGTTCAAGTTCTTCACTCAACTCAAACACTTCAACAACAATGCTTAAGAAATAAGGTTTTATCAACAACTCTTAATTCCATAAAACCTTGAAACATTAATTCAAAACACTCTCAACAATGCTAACCAAACAATCCTTTTCACTCCAACTTTCCATTCAAAATTTTCAACAATCACTCACTAGGAAGAATATGCCCATACATTTTATTGGATGTATAAGTGTCTTTAGAAAACCTATCTCAATCACAATTTTCTTCTTTTCAATTCCAATGGTTAGACACAATAATATTACTTCAACACTTTCCAAAATATTCCTTAGACATAAAACAATCACAACTCAATTTATTCCTTATTGCTTTCTTTTAAAATAACACTCATCATACCATACATAAAGATAATTTCTTTGATACACCTTATAAACTTCAACTTAAAATAATATCCAACACCATAAAAATATCAACTAAACATCTTACAATCTTTTCAAAATATTTGAGCAAACAACATTAATTTTTTTTTTTTTCTAAAACCCTTATAACTCCTTTAGAAACCTTAGAACCAATTTAAAATATGCAAAAATTAATTTTTAAATGCCCAAACTATATTCTCAATTTTTTTGGTGCCCAAGATTAACACATACCTTTTTCTTCCTCAAAAAGGGGTTTCGGCGAGATTAGATCCATCGTATCCTCAAGCCTATGTGCCTTAGTGCTTGGGAGCCCACCGCATGGGCTACTATTTCCCATGTGAAATAAGGAGGAGTTCCTTCCTATTATGCCTCCACTCGTCGTTAATTTATTACGAACCTTGCAAACTCTTTCTTCACTTTGGATGTAGCATAATTTGTAAGGCTCACAAATCTTAAAGCTCACAAAAAATTCAAAGGCATGGTAAGTTTTTGTAGGGTGGTAGTTACCCCCTTATATACACATTTTAATTTATCCTCACATCGGTGCTTTGTTATTCAAAATCAAATTTCAAATTTTAATTTTGATAACCCACCTTAGGGTTATTTAACCTTAGCTTAAATTAATTTATAATTAATAATTAATTTAAATAACTTTATAAGTTAAGTAAATTAACTAATAAATTAATTTAAAATTAATTTATAATTAATTTTAAACTTCCTTTGCATAATATTATAAAATAATATTATAATATTATTTATTTGGGTTTTTTCTTGCACTTTGGACCTTATCTGACTTCCTATAACCGCGTATTGAAACTAAAATTGAAACGGATACTGCCAACTAAAATTGCAATTGACTGGTGCTGAAAGTTCAACATCAATGACCACTCACTCTTGACATCAATGACAACTTATCAATCAAAATTTCCAACACTTATGGGATCCCAAAAATATGCCAAATCTCCCAAATCCCCTAATGTTGAGTTAGACATCACTTCTACTTCCTTCCAAACCATATTCCTAATAGAGATAAATTTATTGATTTCCATTTTAGTTTCTTGGAGAAAAAAAATAGTCAAAAAAGTCTCTTTTCTAATGGAGTTTAGCTCCCTTTGTTTGGAGCTCCCATTGAGACATCTTATATTTGATGAAATGACTTTCATTTGCAGTTACTAGTCCTTGGTTTTTTCCTCCTAGAGGGTTGATATGAGTGACAAAAGGCTTCAATTTTTGTCTATTTGTTTCTTGATCCTTGAAATAATTTATATCTAACAAGGTTTGGTTTCCATATGCCCTCCTAGCCTTGGCATCCTAAGCTCAACAAGATTTATTTGGGGGTCTTCCCACTTTAAGTTCCACCCCTACATCCATAGTTTTATTTTGGCTATGCATTTTAATGGGAAAGCCTTTCTGGTAAAGAACATCCTCATATACTGGGTGGGGATAGGGGTAATTGATTCTCACCCAAGGTAAAATCAATGCCTAAATTGATGTAGTCAAAGGAGTTTTTAACAAAAAAGTAAGATTTAAAAAGACCTAATGATCAACTAACCTAAGCCTCAAAAGGAGACACCTTTGAGTGGGAAGCTTCCAAATCACCCTCACCCAACACCTTATATTCATGTGTCTTCAAAGGTGAAAGAATATTATCCCTAAGCGGAATGTCCTATACCATCTGATCAATATATTTAGAACCTTTTAGGTGCTCCTCTCTCCCAGTATGGGAGTCTAAAGTATAGTTTATTGGGGGTTGGAGGAAATTTGAAGGTGATGGCTAAGAAGGAGGAGGAGTATTTACAGGATCTTTACCACAAATATTCCACTAATTCTTCCCACCCCTCCTTGGATGGGAAGACTTGAAAGGGAAAAAATCTATTGCATGACCAAACTTGTTATAGGAGGAACATCAAAAGGGATAATTTTTATATTCTATCAGTTGAATCATTGTGCTAACATTTGTAACTAATTTGATAGATTCTATAAGAGTAGCTTTTGAGTTTGCCATTACACACAAGCGATCATGGATCATTCTCTTTCTAGCCTTAGGAGCTGAATCAATCATCACTAAGATCCCAAAGACCTTAGCCATAACCCTTAAGATATCATCATGTTAGAGATAATAGGGAAGGCCTAGAAGCCTTAGCCAAAGGGTTATAAGGTCAAATGTTTGGGTATTGGGGTTGAAGTTTACCCCCCATTGATCCAGGAAGTGGTCTCATTCATTGTAAAATCAAGGCCCTCCTTCTAAGATCTTACTGGAGTCTTCTTCATAATTAATCTTGATAATAAAAAAGGAATTAAGGATAACAATGATATATAGATACCCCCATGGCTTCCATCTAGATATCACCCATTTCTTGAGAGAGTCTAGCTCGGGCCTGTTTCCCTAAATCTTACCAACCAAGTTCTAGGACCCTTCACTCATGGTGGATGTGGTGAGCATAATGGGTACAAGGATAACATCAAAAATAGGGGAAATATCAAAATAAACCTTTGAAAAGCTATAAATAAGACCACTTCCCACCACCACTATTGCAAATAAAACACTTGGGATCCCACTATTCACTTTACCATCCATCAACCCATGACCATCCAAGGAGAATAAGGATCCAACTAGGTTCCCTTAATCACCCTTTAATGCACCAACCTTCACCCCCTGACAACCAATACATGCTCTGCAACTTCATACCACCTTTCAAAACACCATCTTAATATTCTTGGATGTCATACAATGCTCCATTGTGTGACCCCTTATTGCCAACCGACACTCCATCCAACAATCCCTAACCACCAGCCTGCAACTAAGTTATCCTGCTCTCTAAATTTTTTGGAATTTTTGTCTTGATCCTATCCATATTTTCTTCAACACATGTATCAAAATTAATCATGAAATTATATGCTAAAATCCCCTCAAACTCATCATCTAGATGCACCCATGTGAAAATCTATTCTTTTCTTTTTCTTTTTTTTCTTCAGTGGTAAGGTTATTTATATAATTTACTAACTTTTTTATTAAATTTGTGATTAAATCTACTACAATTTGAATACTTTGATATAATTTTAACCTCCTTCATTTGGTATCAAATACCACATTGCATTCTCTCGTAAGTTTTAATTTTAGCTTATTTCAATTTTTATATTTAAAAGTTTTTGCTTATTTCTCAAAGAAATAATAAAAAAAAGAGGGTTTCTATTTTTAATAAACCCTCTAATGTTTATTTTATTCATATTTGTTTATATATATATATATATATATATATATATATATATATATATATATATATATATATATATATATATATATATATATATATATATATATATATGTATTATAAAATTTTCTATAGTTGAATTTTTTTTTTCAAATATCAATTATTATATTTGAAAATCAATTCAAAAGCTTTTTTTAATTTAATTTGATTTTTTTAATTGAAAATTCAAATTATATTTATTTTATATATATTATATGAAAAAATAGTTATTTTTTTAAATCTTTAATGGTGTCAAAAGCTAGGTTATCATGTGAGTCTCTAATGGATTATGTAATGACATCCCTTTCCCATTGATCAAGGGAAAACGTTAGCAACCCTCATTGGCTATCACACCTTCCCTTAAGGGATGGCATCGACATCCAGGCTGTCACACCTTCCCTTGGGTGTATTATCAGATCGTTTGATCATCATGCTAGTCCCAATGGGACTATGCATTGGCATACCAATGGCTAAAATACATCTTATCAAGAGGCATATGGGGACTATGAGCCTCTCCTAAGCCCTTTCTCCTTTAAAAAAAAATTAAAATATACAATTTTGATATATTTTAAATAAAAATTTAGTGTACCTTTGGATGAATTGCAGTGTTAGGAGTTAACCTTCCCTCATAGCATTCAAGAAATTATAAAGAGTGAATCCAAGGATGATGACCAAAATTAGATAAATATTAAATTTTCTAGGGGGATCTTAAATATTTTATGTGTAAATCTTTAATATTCATCTAGAGGGAGGATTTTGAACAAACCTAATTTCTACAAGTATAAGTTCAAATATGAAGAAATAAAAAGAGCACTTGATAGTGAGTATACAATAGTGGTGGATCCTTTATTTTAGATTTGGAACGAGTGTTATTGAGCAAACATGATTATACCTCTAACAAACTCCACTTTCTAGTTTTATTTGTTATATCGCTGGTTTTTTACTAATTATTATTTTTAGCTACATGTTGTATCTATTTTCTCAATGGGATTGGAGCTGGTATGTGGGGATTCTCTAAGACTCAATACCCATGATTATGAGTCCACATAGAAAACATCAGTTATTATTTATACCATCAACCAAAGCATCAGAAGGAACTATGACATGCTTGATCCTACTGAGTAATAAGTTTTCCTGAAAGTCTTGTGCCTATTGATGATATTCCTTCTATTTTTTGTGGAAGGGATAGAAGTGAATTAATAGTCTAGAAGTTTGATTCTAAGTTTATAAGCATTATAGAAGGTGATAATATATTATAGAGCCTTGAATAAGGGACTAGAAATACATATTGAAAGACCTGCATACTAAACTGCTTTTTCAAAGACCTTTTTGAAAGACCTCCATTTATTCTTGGGAAAATTAAAGAAGCAAAAAATTACTTGGAGGGCCTAAAAAGGAGGATCTTTATGCTCAAGGCTTAGTAGAAAACACTGGACAACAAAGGAATGGTTTATCCCAAATATAGTTTTTGATATCTATTGGTTTAAGTTTTGTCTGGGTCTATTGATTGTTTATTATCCGTTACATTTTCTTGTAATATTAAATGATCCTGAAGTCAATCAAATTTAGATAGTATAGATGTTGTTTGATACTCTTGTTTAATATCTAGAACCATATTTGGAGTGTAAATTTTATTCTTTGATGTTTATTATAAAAGGTTTGGGGTCCATTTCAAAACCCCTTCTTCTACCTTAATAATTCCCTCTTGAGATGGATGGTCCACATTCATCAACAAAAAGGGACAAAATCCCCATCATCAAATTTTTTAGTTGTTAGATTTTCTAGATATCTATAATTCGCATGACTCTACTATCAAGAGATCAACAATACACATTGGAAGATGAAAAAAGATAAAATTTCTTTTTAAGAATAGAAAAAATATCATGCGATCCACATTGCTCCGTAGAACCTAAATCAACAAATTTGATTAGTTGATTAAATCTTGAATAATTTACAACAATACAATAAAACAAAATTGGAGCAAATATTATCTTCTTATTATCTGGAATAATTCTGGAAGAGTTTCAACACTCTATTACAATATCCTCATAGGAGATGGAAGGATTGATAGGTGTTTTACTTAGTCTTTTTTAAGTATTTTATTTTGCATTTGTACACTACTCCACTTTTACTTTCACCTAATTCTCTCTTTTAATGTTGGAATTTTGTATGACCAAAACATCACATAAATAGGTTACAAAGTAAGAGGACCAACTACGAACAAATAAAAGTAAAAGTGAATAGTATACAAATACAAAATAAAATAATTAAAAAATGAATAAAATATAAGGATATGTACACCTAATTCTCTTTTAGGTTAGAGTTTCCCTATCGTCAGTAGTTGACAAGACAACCTTATATAAATTAAGGTTATCATTAAAATAATAATTTATTTTTATTTTTATTTTTTTAAATAAATACTACCTTAAAGTTTGTCTAACAAAACATCATTTTCTACCGCATAGTCGATTCCAACTACATCAAATGCGTGTGCATGTGCAATAAAAAATACATTTTTTTAAAAAATATTTATTGATGTGTGTGGGTTTTTATTGATCCCTTACTACCATAATCCTAACCTTAGTGGTTTGTGAGAAATCAAGAGGATATTGGAGCTATACAAACTTTATTTGATTAAATATTGTATTCGAAGATGATGTTATGATGGATGTCTAACATATTTAAAATCATAGAGGATGATGTTATTAATAACTCAATATTCTTTTAGACCCATAAGCCTATGTAATATGGATTATAATATTATCTCCAAAGTGATGACAAATTGATTAATGCCATTGTTAGAAAAAATTATTTTAGAAGAGCAAAGAGGATTTGTGAAAGAGAGATAAATTCTAGATAGGATCATAGTAGCTCATGAAGTTATATATTCAACAAATTCAAGAAAAGAGAAAGCAATGATCTTAAAACTTGATACAAGTAAATAATATGATTAAATATTAAAGCTTTATTAATAACTCAATACCAAATTATTTAATATTAAGATGATTAAATATTTAAGATTTATTAATAACTCAATACCAAATTATTTAGGTTGTTATCAATGATATCTCACATTAAAAATTGCATCTTCTATAGCGCAAAATGTTATTGAAAATATTGGATTATTGAGTATAAAAGTAACCAAGCACATGTATGGGTTGTTATTGATCCCTTACTACCATAATCTTAACCTTAGTGGTTTGTGAGAAATCAAGAGGAGATTGGAGCTGTACAAACTTTATTTGATTAAATATTGTATTTGAAGATGATGTTATGATGGATGTCTAACATATTTTTAAAATATTATTGATGTGTGTGGGTCATAACTCAACCCCCTCTTCTTTTATAATAAAATTATAATATATTTTTTTAAATAAAAAATTAAACAGGAGGATTTTTTTTTAATTTTGAACAAAATGAGGGAAAGGTTTTGAACCCTTGACCTCCCCTTATTTTTCAAAATACTTATCCAATTTAGCTAAGTTAATTTTTATTTTTTAATAAATTAATTTGTATTTAAACCATGCTTCTTATAAATATGACCATAAGCTTTTCATTTGGAATCCATTTTCGATTTTATCTTTTTATGGTTTTCCATACAAAAAATGAAATATAAAAATGATAGTAAACTAAAAATTTCAAAATTTTAAGATGCCTTTTATTAGTTAAATTTGTAATAACTTAATTTTTTGGGCATTATTAAAAATGGTAAATTAAGTAGCTTGTTGTTTGATTTTTTTATGTATATGGCACTAACTCTTCTTTGATTTCAATCATGGTCTCTAATGATATTGCTAAATTTATCCCTAAGAACATCCTTGAAGGCACAAAATACGATATTTGGGAGCCTCGGATATGGGTGGAGTACCAAGCAAGGCAACTATGGAAGATAGTGAGCAAAGAGGAGCAACAACCACAAAATACAAGAGCTCTTGAGCAATGGAATGTAAAGAACCAACAAGCACTTTCTATATTGTTTAGAGCAGTTAGTGATGACATTTTGGTGCATATTTCTAACTTCTTTTTTGTATATGAAGCATGGGATGAGTTGAAAACCATGTTCATAGGATCTAATATGGGTAGAAAGTTTTCACTTCTTTCTAGATTGTTTAATACAAAAATACCATATGAAGAATATGTTGTAATATATTGTAATATATTACAATATATGAAGTATATTGTAAGATACCTATCAAAAAATATATATATATGTTGTAATATATTTAGCTAGGATGAGGGATATTAGAACACAACTACTCTCATGTGGTTGTGAATGGGTAAATGAAAAGCTCTTGTGTTTCATTGTACTTAGAAACCTAACCAAAAAGTTCAAAGACTTTGTAAATATCCTCAACACAAGGTTTGACCAAGAGGACAACCTTCCTTCACTAGCAGAGCTCTCCAACCTACTTGTGCAACATGAAGAAACTATCAAGCTACAAGAAGGTATAAAGGTAAACCAAGGTAAATATCCTAACTCTACCTCTATAGCTTTGAATGTTCAAAAATATGGTAAGCCTAGAAAGTGGAATAAAGGTAAGAACTTCAAAAATAAGAATAATGCTAGTTCTTCAAAACCTAAGTTTGAAAATAAAAAAATTAGCAATCCTAAGTTCAATGATAATTATATTCTTTGAGGCATGCTTTTCCACAAGGAGAATGATTATTACAAGAAGAATGCTTCCAAAAACACAAAAGGCAAGAAAGGAGGTAAACAATTTTATAACAAAAATAATAATGTTGCTATGGTTCTTGCATTAACTTCTAGTTATGATAAAATAGATTCTAACTCATGGATTATTGATTTAGGATGCACTAATCATATGACTAACTCTAAGTCTTTATTTACTTATTTAAACTTAGAGTATAATGATGTAGTTACAATTGGTGATAATTCCCAAATAATAGTAGAGGGAATTGGAAATGTAAATATTGGTAGGGAAACCTACAATGATGTTTTATTTGTGCCTAATATTACAACTAACCTACTCTCTATTAGGAAATTGGCTTCTCAAGGAAGAAGCATTCAATTTTGTGATGATAGGTGCATCATCAAGAACAATGTGGGAGAAATTGTTGGAGAAAGTGTGCTTTCCAACAACTTGTATGTATTCTCTCCACATCAAATTTTAGGTAAACATTGCCTTGCCATGTATGTTGATAATAATTCTAAGCTATGGCACAATATATTAGGACATATTAACTTTAGAAGCATGATTGATATGTATAATAAGGAAATGGTAATTGGAATTCCTAAGATTAATGTTGATGGTGGACTTTGTGAAGCATGTATTTTATCCAAACAACCTAGAACTAAGTTTGGTGAAGCTTCCTTTAGATCATCACATAAATTGGAATTAGTCCATTATGATATTATGGGTCCCTTTCAAGTTGAATATTTGAATGGTAGCTTATATTCCTTAACATTTATTGATGATTTTTCAAGATACACTTGGATATATTTTCTTAAAAATAAATCTCAAGTATTTGAAAATTTTAAGTATTTCAAAGCTCTTATTGAAAAAAGGTTTCAGAGCTCCTATCATGAATAAAATAAGCTATGCAGACCTAAGTTTTTTCATATTTATATTCTATGTAGACCACAATTCCTCCAAATACACCATCTAAGTTTTGTTTATGAGTCTACCTATTTGGGATGGGGTTTCATATGGCCATTGGTGTGAGGGTCCTGATCGAACAAAATTAGGGTTTGTTTGTTTGGATGAAAGTAGGGTTTATTCAATTTTGGGATGGAGGGTTTCAACAAATATGCATGCACTGAGCCAAAAATAAATTTTAAAGAAGCTATCCATGGAGGACCACCTCAAATAGGAGGGAAACACAATGAATGATTGCCAAGGAAACCATTGAGGATGCCAAAGATCAATTCAAGGAAAATAGATATGGGTTGCATGAAATCAACTAATAGATCCCCATTAGTGAAGTTGGAAATAATAGGTATCTAGGAAGGAATAGCTGAAATGGAGAGGAGAGCACTAATTAATTGATTCATGAGATTTTGATTGAATCTTGCTACCTTCAAGCAATGGGCTGCCAAAAATTGGATCACTAAAGGTGAGTTCCAAATTAATATTTACCCTAATGGATAATTCTATATTTTTTTTGCTAATGAAGAAGATAGGGAGGACATTTTTCAAGGGGGGCCTTGGCTTATTGGTAGGGAAGGGCTCTTAATGATGCCCTAGCATACCAAGTTAAAAGCTAAGGAAGAAATACCATCAACTACCCCTGTTTGGTTTCATTTATTTGGTCTTCCAGTAGAATACTAGAGTCCAAAGATAATTGCAATAATTAATATTTCTTTAGGATTTTTCATGATGACTTCTGATAGCACTTTACACTTAGAGAATATGATTTATGCAAGGATCTGTGTTTTGATTTATTTTGACAAACCACTTCCAGAGAATATTACTTTACAATATGGGGAAGAAATATAGGAGAAAGTAGTAGATTATGAAAATATTCCATTTAGATTTAGAATCTATTATAAATATGGCCATTTAGCCAAGTATTGTCCATATAAGATCCCTAACTATGATAACCCAAGTCTACTCACCTAGTTGTCCAAATATTATAAGCAAAATTTTTGATTAAACAAAGAGAGTTTTATTTACATCCAATATTTTAATTGGTACATAGGCATGTGAATATCTATTTCAAGATTATTGAATGCTACAGACAGTCCCTTAAACATTCAAGATTAACCAATTTCCACAAGTAGTTCCATAATGAGAACACATTTGTCTCCTTCACTAGAGTTCTATATTCTCGAAAAGGGGATTGTCCTTTTAGATCCCATATCATATGAAAGCGTGGACGCATAATTCCACACCCATAGCATGTTATGTTTGGAATATCCCTTACATTGTCTGTACTTGATACAAGCTATGGTTTAGCATATGAATACCTAGTGCTTAACTAAATACCCACCTTCTCGGGATACAAATACATTCCACCACTTCTCTGGTTTAGGACTAGGTAAATCAAACCTTACTAAAAGTTGTGAAGTGTTGTCCCATTCCAACACTCACTGAATCTTTTAGTTTTGGGGTTCAACTACTCTTGAACCTGCTGAATACTTGCTAATAATTCCCCACTCAAGTTTAGATCATGATATACCCTCACATACCACTTGTATATTAGTCTAGAGGATGTGTCCCATTCCACCCCTCGTCACATATTCTAAGTAATAGGACCTACTCATCCTAGTTTGAATTACTTAAAAATGAATGAATACGATTCACAATACTTGCCTCTCCTACAATAATCAGTGTTGGGTAAATATTTAAATGTTTTATCTTGTTGGTGTATTCAATCCTTTTTGGAAATTTTTGATTAAGAACTTTTTTAATGTTTGAAATTTACTATATATTTAATGGTTGGGTTATGTGCTTGTTTTATCTTTGGTTTTTAAAAGTGTGTCTAAAGCCATATTATTAACAATACTATACTATCCTTCATTATTAATATAACAAGACTATCTTTTATTTTCTTTAGCAAATCTAGAGTTCTTATTTTGCTCTACAACCTCATATAGTACATCAAGTATACTAGATAAAATGAATTATAATAATTCTACCTCTTTTGTCAAGAGTGTGAGTATGAAAAACTCTTAAATATTTTTTTGTAGTGTTAAATACTTTAATTTCTCAACACTACACCTTCTAGCTAAAAATGGATTTATAATTTATAGAACTTTAATCTCAATTTACAATTTATTTAAAAACTTGCTTTTCAAAACCAAATTCATATAGATTATGATCTAATGTAAGATTCCTTATCCACCGAACCTACTATAACCTTAAAAGAATACTAAATAGAAAATTATTTCAAATGCTCTCATTTTAACCAATTGTATTCACTTGTGAGAGAGTTAGTCTAGTTTTTAGGTCAACTAATAAGGTTACAAACTTTATTATTTAATAATTCTTTCGTCTTTTGACCATTTTTCTAAATTCTTGAGAAAGGGTTCAATAAATTTATGCAACATAGTTATTCCTAATTATTTTATGAAGCATGGAATAACCATACGATACTAAACCTTCTCACTTCTAAGCTAAAGGAGACTAGATTTCTATGTTATATTGTTATTGTCATTTGTAAATAATATTATCACTACACCTTAATTCCTTTGAGCATACCTGAGGATGCTCGATGTCATATCTGACATGATTTGATTTTATTAACCATGCATTTCCACTTTGGTAACCTACCATGATGATTTCCTTTGCTTGACAATATAATTTGGTAGTTGGACTGGGTTAAGGTATAAAATTTGCACATGTATCAAGAGACTATTATCATTTCCACCTTATTTTCTTCACTTCGTCTAAGGGTTATAATTCAATAAAGGCTTTGTTTGACGTGATGCCACTTGTGTGTGGTAGCTTTACATTCATTTCGAAAGACACAAAAGTCATTGCTACTACAGGGAGTTTGACAGTGTCTATACTACGTTTTGAATATTCTAATTCTCAAATTCTTTTACTTTTGTAGAATGAAAGTTCCATTCATCCTATGCATTACCAGATACAACATCTTCAAGTGCTCCCATACAATTGCAACTATTCTAGTTTCCTAAGGTATATTTATCGGTTTTGGTTTAGCAATACCCATCCAACAAAAGTATACATATAAATTCTAACAAGAGAATCTAGTACAATGCTTGTGTTTTGATGTTCTCCATGATTTAAGAAATCGTTAAAAATTTTCCTCTAAAACAACCTCGAGTAAGTTTCATTATCTATATGACTTTAGCAAAGTTTTGAAGTTGAACTCTTATCGCAAGGCTTAAATGCCTCTACCAACTACTCCTACTACTCAAAAAATAACCCCTTTTAATTACCAACCTTCACATATAAACATACTACTAACTAGAAACCATGAATCAATATTTTGTAAATAAATAATTGAATAATGACATTAGTATTAAAAAAAGCTATATATATATATATATATATATTTATTTATTTATTGAAGAGTACTAAACAAACACCATACATTTGAATTCTGAATCAAACATTCTTGTTCCCTATTGGGAATGTGTGAAAAATATATACACTATCTGTCGTGCAGCCCTTGCACCCATACTTGAATTCACATGGAGTCCTAAAACAATCCAAACACATTGCATATGATAGCAAGACACAACCTTGTACCATTATTTATTAAAAAACTTAGGGTCTACAACTTATAAATGAAAGGATATTCTTCGTCTATTTTCACATATGAAGAGATGTTTCAAGTGAATCGAGTGAACATAAATATTCTACAACTCTTCCTCGTAGGATTCCTCACAAGATTCAATATAGCACTGAGAATGATTTGGCCAATATATCATAATGAAGAACTGGCAACAACACAAATATGTCTAGCCATCGTATGAGTAAAATATCATTTGGATTTTATACAGGAAGTTAGAGTAGTTGACTATTCCATGAATGCATATACTCTATTATGTAGACTAATAATGCAATTTACAAAATCATCCATTATAATTTCCCACTCAAACACATCCATTGAAGAATACAATTTTTCTTAGAAAATTGTATAGTATGCATTCATTTTATATCATAACATAAATTCCATTCCAGAGTAAAATAATAATCATTCATTCCTCAAGAATGATCACGTATAGTCTTCAATCATACTTTAAAACTTTTGATTTTAGAAACCTGACCTATGATATGCTTAACTTCTTTCCTTATCCCCTTCTACAGCCTTTTGCAATCCGAGCGAAGATGACACACATACCATACCATATTTTTCTCCAATTTTCTTTGTTGATTTTATATATGCAAGTAATAAAATGTGCTTGAACATCTGTAAATAACATGTGAATGTTCATGCTTTGGTTTTTCCAAGTTGCTTTTTATGTGTAGGAATGAACTCCCTGTACTCTTTAAATGTATATTATCTATACTAATTCTCTTATAAATTCCTTATATTTAGTTTACGTAATGTATATATGTTTTTATTTTATTTGATTTAACTTTTATTTATATTTTATTTTTTATTCAACTATATTTTATTTATTTTATTATTTATTATTTAATATTATTACTTAAGAATCAATTTTAAAGAACCATTTTTGCATAATTCAAAATAAAACACAAAACCCAAGAAAAACATAAATACATATATGCATCTATATGAATGCACCTATATAGATTACTAGACATGTGTATTGCTAATAGTGTATTTCACCGTATAACCACAAATACCCTAGAACTAATCATATCTACCCACCTTAACTTTTTACCTTTGCCCTTTTCTTGTCATCAGAAGGAGGTGTCCGATTATTTTGCTTGATTCTCCAACAAGATCTACCTATACCTGCATCCACCTATCCTTTAGCAGTACCATATTCTTACAAATAAATTAAGAAAACTAATTGGTGCATTTGGTAGGGATGTTACATTCTCCCCATCTAAAATTAAACACAATCTATGTGTTTTGTGTTAGCAATTTAAACAATATAACCATATCTTGGAAATACTTAGAAATATGAAATCAAAACATTTACTTTTCCATACATGAGTAAAATTTTGGTATGCATCATCAACCACAACAAGGATCCTCAATCAAAACATAGTTACAGTTATAAGTAAGATTTTTTTTTTATTTGTGGAAAACATCCCAAAAGGGATGCCACTTTCGGGTAAGACCCAAGGAGGCAAGGGTATCCATTCCACCAAAAATTCCCAGGACTCGGACCTGGCCTACCACCTTTGACATACTCAAGGAGCAAACAAACACACAAAACCAATTTAAAAATAAGTAAATAACAACAAAAATAATAAAATAAAATAAAAAACATGCTCCTTGAGTGTGTCAAAAACAAAAGCACAACCAAACACGCACAATAAGATAAAAGAAACCACAACACGAACCACATAGAAAAACACAAGAACCACATAACAAAACACAAACAAGACAAAAACAATAGAACACTACAAAGACATAACCCCAAAAAAAACATGAAAAATAAACACAACCAAAACCTAAAAAATTAAAAAATAAAATAAAAATAAAAATAAAAAACAACCAACATCAGACAATAAACAAAAACAAAAAACATAGAAAACACTCACACATAAAAACACGAACTAACACAAACAAAGAGAAACCCAAGAACAAGAACGAAAAAAACACAAGAACAATAACAAAAAACATAAAAAAAACACAAAACAACAAAAACACAAGAACAACAAAAAACAACACAAAAAACAAAACAAAACAAAAGAACCCACCCACCTTAAAAAACTAAACAAAAAAAAAAAAAGAAAAAAGAAAAAAAAAAATTGAACATAACAATGACCTATCTAGACCAGAAGACTATTAAGGCAAGAATCAACAGAGGAAACAAAATAAAGAATAGAATGAGCTAGGGAACTAAAAAAAACTGAATGAACCAAAGAGAAGCAAAAAAAAAAAGCAAGAAGAAACTAGGTACCTTCAAAACTGGAGCCATCCAAAGAAATGATAGAAAGAAGAGCTTCCCTAATTTGAGAAGCCCACCATCTAGGAGGGTGGCCATAACAAGTAAGATCACCTTTGTCCAAAGCCCAATTAGCTAAAGCATCAACACTCTTGTTTTGATCTCTGACCACATGATTGTAATCAACTTTCAAAAATCCCATCTGGATTAATTGAATCTTCTCAATAATTCTTTTTATTCTCCAATCCACCTTATGATTCTTAGAAGGAGTCTTCAAGAGATTAATCATAAGTTGAGAGTCAGACTCAACTAACACCTTTTCCCATCCAACCTTAGTAGCCTCCTGAAGGCCTCTGAGGATACCATACCCCTCAGCAAGGTTATTGGAAAGAATACCCAAATTCTCAGCAAAAGTAAAAACCAGGGAGCCATCCGAAAGTCTACCAATTCCTCCCACATTGGCTTTTCCAGGGTTCCCTCTAGAGGCTCCATCGGTATTGACTTTTCCAAAATCCTTAGGAGGAGGTTGCCAATTTCTTGTCCTATCCATCTTACTAATACTCACATTCCCTTTAAGTTGGTTGCCCTTAGAAGATTTAATCTTCAATATTTGCATCACTTGATCCCATCTTTGGTGGGAGTTTTGGGGGTGATTAAGGAGTTGATGGACTGATTCAACTAAGTTGGCTATGGTCTTTTGCCAAATATAGTGAATATCCTTCCTATCTTGATTAAAAATTTGGTTGTTCCTTTCATTCCAAATATTCCAAAGAAGAATGGTAGAACCCATCCAAACTAAGCTGCCTAATAAAATGATCAACACCCTCTTGATTAGGCCAATCCCTCCAAAGTTGTTCAAAAGTAAAAAAATTGGACCATTGTAAGCCAAGTAAAGTGGCCATTCTCCTCCATAGCTCAGAGGCTAAAGTACACTCAATAAAAATATGGTTGAGATTTTCTACATTCTCTTCACACATTTCACATCTAAAAGGGCCATGAAAACCATGCTTCATAAGTTGCTCACCGAGTAAGCACCCTACGATGCAATAAAATCCAATTAAAGAACCTCACCTTAGGCCAGAGCTTTTGAGCCCACAATCAAGAAAATATGTCAGAAGAATGGTTGGGATTATTATGGCATAAGGTCAAATAACCTTGAGCAACTGAATACTCACCCTTAGTAGTGTTGTTCCATCCAAAACAATATTTTTCATGGGACCAAGAGAGGGATCTCATATGAAGGATGCCTTGGATATCTTGTCTTTGCCTTTCTAGGATTTGAATAGGCCAGTCCTCAATAGGGATCCAATATCTACCAACCTTTGAATTACCAGTATGGTATCGATAGTAATTAGCCACCTTTATCCAATTAGCTCGATGAAGCTCCTCCATCCAAGGCCTCCAATCGAGAAACTGAGTTATCAAAGGCTTGTGACCATCCCAAGAATCTATCCAAAAATTTACCTGTTGACCATTATGAATGATCCAAAATAATTTTTCTTTATCAAATCCTCACTAGTCTTAAGAACTGCTAAAATGGGAGAACCTTTGGTAGGAAGTTGATAGCGAACAAGGTCTTCAGGACTTTTGTTCTCAGCATATTTAGCACGGAGATTATTGGCCCAAAGAGCATTGGGGTTATGCAACATCCTCCAATATAATTTAGCAGCTAAAGCTTTGTTGTTATTAATAGAAGACCGGAATCCTAACCCCCTTTCACTCTTAGGAAGACATAAAGTATCCCATTTCACCAAGGCCCATTTTCTTTTCTCCTTAGTACCACTCCAAAGGAAACGATGACTGATTTGATCCAATTCTCGAAGAACAACCTTTGGGATATTCAAAATGGAAGAAACATAAATAGGAATAGCTTGAAGGACTGATTTTACCAAGGTGATTCTACCCCCGAAGAAAGCCACTTGTTGGTCCACTTTCCAATTTTCTTCTTGACTTTGTCCAACAACCAATTCCAATATTTATTTTTCTGCCTTTGAATATTTATGGGAATACCTAAATAAGTGATTGGAAGGGAGGTCTTCTTATATATTAATTTATCCAAGACCATGGATTCCTGTCTAGTAGAGCAATGAAAGAAAATAACTTTAGATTTGTCTTCATTGATCAACTGCCCAATAGCCTTAGAAAAACAGCTAATGATTTGCTTAATATTAGAAGCTTCCTTAACTGTAGCTTTACCTAAAAGAGTAGAGTCATCCAAAAATTGAAGATGAGAGATAGGTCTAGCTCCATGAGCAATGGTAACTCCCTCAAGGGTTTTGTTTTCCCTCTTTTTGGTTATAGTCCTACCCAAGCATTCAACAAGAATGATGAATAAATAAGGGGATAGCGGGTCACCTTGCCTAATACCTCTGGAAGCTAGGAATGACTGAGAAGGCCTGCCATTGATAAGAACTAAGTAGGAAACTGAAGAGATACATCCCATAATCCAATCCATCCAATCCTTAGAGAAACCAAATTGCCTCAAAACTTTGATAAGGAAGTGCCAATCCACTCTGTCATAAGCTTTGGATAAGTCTAACCAAATGAACATGGAAGGAGATTTTTGCATATCCATGGAATGGATGGCTTCTTAACACAAGAACTATCTCATCTACTATTTGACGTCCTTCCACATAACCCCCTTGCTCTGGGAAAATAATCTTATGCAAAAGAGGCTTCAACCTTTCTACCATGATTTTAGTAATGATTTTGAGAAGAACATTACATAAAGCAATAGGTCTAAAAGCTGAGATATGATCAACCTCTTGAGCTTTTGGAACAAGAGTAATATAAGTTTTATTGATAACCTTCAAAATTTCTTTGGCTTTCCTGGCTTCTTCCACCACCTCTAATAAATCAACATGAAGGATATCCCAGAACTCTTGGTAGAACTCAATGGGAAAACCATCAGGACCTAGGGTTTTCCCTTTTTGCATTTTAAAAACTACTTGTTGAAGCTCATTGATAGTAATAGGAGTAGTCAAAATAGAGTTCTCCTCAGAAGTGATAAGAGAAGGGATTGCTTGAAGAACATTTTGTTGTGAAGTTGAGTCAAGAGGAGTAGCAGCAAAAATATTGGAAAAGTAATCAACAACAATAGAGTTCATGCCATCCCAAGTATAAACAACATCTCCAGAATCTGATTTTAAGGAAGAAATAAAGTTGTGAGATCTTCGAGCTAGAAGAGATTTGTGGAAGAAATTTGTGTTTCGATCTCCTTCTTTGAGCCATTGAATTCTAGATTTTTGCTTCCATAAGATTTCTTCTCTTTTTTCCCATTCCTCTAACCGAGTTGTGAGTTTAATTTCATCTGCACTTCTCTTCTCTGTGAGGCCATCTAAATGGATTTTCTTATTCAAATTTTCAAGATGAGCAATAACTTCATGTTTTTTTTTATGAACATCCCCAAACTCTTTCCAGTTCCAAGTCTTGATTTTGGATTTAATGTATTGCAGTATTTTGGCAAAATAGAACATCTTAGTCCCATGCCTAGGTTTACCTTCCTTCCACCATTGTTGCACACGAGGTCCGAAGGAAATGTCTCTAAGCCACATTAATTGAAAATCAAAAGGAGAGAAACTCACATTGGTTTTCCACATTTCCACCATGACTGGCCAATGATCCGAACCAGCATTATTAAGAGTCTTCACTTTAGGAATGTGACCATGGATTAAGAAATTTTTAGAGAGCAAAAACCTATCCAATCTCTCCATTATACAAGCTAAGCCTTGCCTTCTGTTAGACCAAGTCATAAGGCCATTATCTGGTTGGATATCCACAAGATGGAGGTTTGCAATATATTCACTCATGAGGTCAGTGCTTTTATCCAAATTTCTATTTCCCCTCCATTTTCTCATCTAGAGAGAGGATGGTATTGAAATATCCTCCGATCAAGATCCAAGATTCAATAAAATGAGAGATAATATGAGTAATATCCTTCCACTATCTTCTTTTTCCTCCAAAGAAGTTGGAGCATAAACAGTAATGCAGAGCATAATTTCTTTGGAATGTCTACTTTGAATAACTATAGCCAAAAACCCCAACTACCAACCATATGGTGAATAACTACCTCTTTTGGGTCCCAAAGACAAGCAATGCCACCAGAAGTCCCTTGGGAAATGAGGAAACCACTTTTCTAGCTAGCCAAATTTTACTGGCAATTGAGTCCATAATTGACATCTTTGTTTCTTGAAGGAAAACAAGATGTGGATGATTTATCTGAATCATTCTTCTAATTAAATTTTGTTTTGAAATACTCCCTTTGAGTCCTCTAATATTCCAAGTTATGATCTTCATTAATACCAAGGCTAAAAATGTTGGGAAGGGCATTAATCTTACCTTTCTCTACAAGCTTTTCACCTTCTTTTACCATAGGATATTGATTGTGAAGAACACAAGCTTATACTGAGAGGGGGGGTGAACAGTATAAGACCTCTTTTTACTTTTTCCTTTATACTTCAAAATAGTAAAGCAATATACCCAAAGCAATATCAAAGAAATGCACAATATCATCCACAAAGTGACACCTATTTTAACGTGGTTCACCCGGAATGGTTGGGCTACGTCCACAAAACTTTTCTCTAAAAGTTATCTCAAAGTTCTTTGGGAATCCTTCCCAATTACAATGTTTATGAGCCTCGGCCCAAAGGAGATACCTTCCCCCAATCAGAATTTATGAGCCTCTGCTCAAAGGAGATACCTTCCCCTCTGCTCTGGAAATGATCCCTCAGAAGATCAACTGCCTCTACCTCTTGCCAGCACGTGGAACTCCTTTCCATCGAAGACCTCCTATCCTCAATGCTTAGCCTAAGAGACCTCTGCCTTCTATGATCACGTCCATAGTAGCTCAGCAACCTGTACCAAACACAGTCAGTCGGTCTAGTACAAGTCTTCCTCTGTCTGTCAGATCTGTCCAACTCTTGAACAAATCAATCCTCTACATACAAGCCTTCTCAAAGACTTGCCAACTGTCCTCAGGTTCTTCTCATAGAACCAATGCACCTCTGTCCTCAAGTTCTCTGATAGAACTATCAAACTCAGCTCACAAGTCCTCTGCTAGGACCTGTCCAAATCTTCACAAGTCCCCACCGGAACTTGTCCAAAACTGCTCACAAGTCCCCACCGAACCTGTCCAAAACTGCTCACAAGTCCCCACCGAAACCTGTCCAAAAACTCAGCAAGCTCACCAAGAAAAACTTTCTTAGTAGGAAATCACAAAGTGAATTGTTAGAGACCCAATGTGATTTGTCAAACTCATAGAAGCATAAAGAGAATTGTTAGAGACTCAATATGTTCTATACTCAAATCCCAATCTCAAAACTCAACTCAAATCAACTCAGCTCAATCTCAATCTCAAATCTGAAAACTCAACTCAATATCTGAAATGGATAGGATAGAATGTTTTCTTTCAAGAACATGAAACCCCAACAATTGCCAACTATGCAAAGAATCACATAACAATGATACTCATGTTCTTTTCACCATCAATTAGGGTTTCAACAACAATGCTCATCAAACAAGGTTTAGTCAACCAACACCATTCAACTCAACATCAACCTTGAAGCATTCAACCAATCATCACAAGAAAAGGAAACAAGTAGAAATCCTTTTCCCTCCAAAGATATTTGAACAAAACAGCCACCAACACAATATCACCAAATGCAAAGAATAACTTGCTCAAATCAACTCAATGGAGTAAGCCCAATATCATGAATCAAGTAAAGCAATAACTTGATCAAACAACCTCTATGGAAGCAACTCAACCATCAAACTCAAAACAGCCAACCAAGGGTTCCACCAACTCAATGCAAGTAGCAAGACTCACAAACATAAACCCTAGTGCACAATGCTTCCACTACCTCAAACCAAAATTATGCATTCACCAAAACTCTCATCAAGGATAACAATGCATAAGAAGTCTTCAACAAACCAGAAAATAGGATTTACACCCAACCAAAGGAAACCTAGTTGAAAACCTTTTCACTCCAACCTTATTTCAGAAAAACATACACCAATCATACTCATAAGGAAAATGTGCCCATACCTTTTTGGAGTAGAAGAAAATTGATCCTTAAAGCTGTCACCACACACAACCCTCAAACTTCCAACCAAGTTAGGGTTAGAACCAAGATAAATGAGCATATATAAAAACTTTCCTTAATACACCTTTTAGCTCCTCTTCTTTAAAAACAACCACCAAAGAAGCCAAAAACACAACAACCAAAACTTACACCTTATATCTCCATTTTTAAATTTAGCATAGCAAAAGACTAATCTCAAAAATACAACCAAAGAAATATCCCCTTATTTCTCCTATGTCTTTTAAACAATGCTAAACAATGCCAAAAATCATATCAAGAAAATAATCACACCTTATAATGGCTGCCCTTGAAGAATCCAAAATTCGCGGCACAAAACACGTTTTAATAAAAACGTGACTAATCCATGCACAGCTCCCTCCACGGGGATCGAAACGTAGACCTCCACCTACGCAAGGCCCAAACGCAGCCTTCGCTGCCACTAGCCCACAAGGGGCTTACGAAGTCCAAGACGGACTTCCTTCCACATAAACGGTCAAGCTTTTCGAAAGCTTTTCAAACCACGAGCTCTCCTCTTTCGCAGCGTAAACAGAACATTCGATCGCAGCCAAACCAATTAATTGCCTTCGATTTTCCAAGTGGGTTTAACCTTAGGAACCTTCTCATATTTATAGTCCATACGTGGACTTTAGAACACGTCGGTCGCAAAGAAAAGTAATTTCGAATTTAATCGAAATTTGCTTTCTAAAGGGTTTAAAAACCCTTAAAGTATTTTTAATAAATTAAAAATAATTTCTCCCTTAATTAATTAAATAATTAATTAATTAAAACCTTGAAGGGTTTTAAATAATAATTAAATAAATAATAAAGAGAACCTCCATTGGTTTTAATAAAAACCATTGCCAATGGAATCTCTCCGGATTCTCTTAAAAATATTCTCTTGGAATCTTCCACCTTTGAAGCCAACACATCCTCTTAACATTAATGTCATTTCCTTTTGACATCAATGACAACTCATAGACAAGAAGCTAGGATCTCAAACCCAAAATTGCCAACAATCTCCCCCTTTGTCATTGATGGCAAACCATGCTTCTCAACAACACAAAAACTCAACATAAACAACTCCCCCTGTCTTGAGGCTCTCCCCCTTACTCATATCTCTCCCCCTTTGTCATCAATGGCAAAGGGTCACCTTTGGGGCTTGGGACTAAGAATGAGCCTCTTAGCTTAGTCCCTCCCCCACCTCCTGTTGAGGTGTTTAATTTTGGGGTGGGAGTAAAACTCCCAACAGGCACTGATCATCATCAGTGTCTATAGCTGCCTTACCATGTCTTCTCTTGTTCTCCTTGTCCATATTCCTGTTCCTCACTGTCCTTGTTCCTCGTTATCATTCCTGTTCTTATCCATGCCTTGATCCTTGGACCTGTTCATACCACTGTTCCTGTTCTTGTACCTTGGAAGTTCAGCTCTACACTGTCTAGTTGTGTGACCTTCATTGTTGCACTTATAACAAGTAACAATGTTATTTCTTTTAGGCATACCTGTTCTTTGAATCCACCTGTTCTGACTAACCCTGTTCCTATTATTAGCCTTGCAAAAAATTGCCTTATGCCCAAACTATTTACAAGAGTAGCAATACCCTTGAAAGAAATTACCACCTCTGAAACCGTCATTTACCTTCCTTACTTGAGTCATGCAATGTGAAGCCATGTGACCAAACTTGTGACAAGCAAAACATCTGCCATTAAACTTTCCTGTAAATGACCTTCTAGGTCCTATAAACTTTCTCCCCTTTTTCTTTTTCCTATTTTCTATTTCTGTGCATCTATCACTCAAGGACTCCTTTTCTGAAATACTTTCCTCATCAGAACTCTCTTCCTTTTGGAGTCTCTTACTAGACTCTCCAACTTGTTCCTTGTGTGGCTTAACAAAACCAAGGCCTGTTTTATCTCGTTGTCTTTCTTTGACCTTTGATGAGTGACTTAACCTTTTTGGAGCTATCTTGAAACTTGTAAAGCTTATCCTTGTACTCTTTAGTTTCCTCTTTCAAAGAAGCCATTTTTTGTTCTAACTCATTATACTCAAGAACCTTAGACTCTAACTCATCCTTGAGTTCTTGTGTCTTAGCTATAGAGAAGTCAAGACTTTCTATAAGATCATCTCTCTCCATACAACATTCATCTAACTTATCCTTGAGTCTAGCATTCTTCTTTCTTTCCTTTTCCAAAACACTAAGAGCACTAATAAGTTCACTTTCAAGATCCTTTATTTGATTTCCTTTTGAATCATCAAAGCCTTTTTCAGATTTCTTATCACTAGAGGTGCTACCCTTTTCAAAAACCATACATGCATCTTCCTTATAGTTTTCTGAAGCATCCTCATACATACTAGAAACCAAATCATTATTTGTGCAATCATCCTCAAGGTGACCAAAATTTCCACATCTAAGACATTTCATGATAATGAATCTATGTTTCGGTTCTTCCTCTTTTTCTCATATGAACAACATCTCATTTTCATCATCACTTGAAGAACTTTCACTATCACTACTAGAACACTTACTTGCTTTGTCTAGGTAGAAACTCTTCTTGTGCTTGTGAGAATACCTCTTTCCTTGATTGTTGTGCTCATCTTTGTTTTTCCTGTGATGCTTGTGCTTTTCAGAATCCTTGCTCTTAGAATCTGTTTATCTTCATACTTTCATTCTTGGGAACAGTAGATTAGTAGCATAATGACCAAACTTTCCACAATTGAAACATCTTATATTTTTCATACTTTTGTGCTTTCTAGAGAACTTGCCTTTCTTGTTGTAATATGCCTCTTCATCACTAGAAGACTCATCACTATCTTGAAGTTTTTGTATTATGAACCACCTTCAACTGTTTCCACATTTCACTAGTTTGGTGAATCACTTTGGTGAGATGTGTAAGCCTTTAGGATTGCATTCATTGCTTTTGAATGTTGTGATGTAGGAGCCTTTCTTCTTTAGTATTAGGACCATGTCATGAATAGTGTACTCATCTTCAATCACTTCCCAAACCTCATTCCCAAGTGCCATTAGATGAACCTTCATCCTTGCACTCCAAAGACCAAAATCTGACCCATCAAGAATAGGTGCTGCATTGCCACTTGAATGATCCATTGTGTTCTTTACTAGCTTTTCCTTCAAGTTGTTAAACTTTTCGAAGGCACCTGCTCCGATACCAATTGAAGAACACAAGCTTATACTGAGAGGGGGGTGAACAAGTATAAGACCTCTTTTACTTTTTCCTTTATACTTCAAAATAGTAAAGCAATATACCCAAAGCAATATCAAAGCAATGCACAATATCATCCACAAAGTGACACCAATTTTAACGTGGTTCACCCAAAATGGTTGGGCTACGTCCACAAAACTTTTCTCTAAAAGTTATCTCAAAGTTCTTTGGGAATCCTTCCCAATTACAATGTTTATGAGCCTCGACCCAAAGGAGATACCTTCCCCCAATCAAAATTTATGAGCCTCCGCTCAAAGGAGATACCTTCCCCTCTGCTCTGGAAATGATCCCTCAGAAGATCAACTGCCTCTACCTCTTGCCTGCATGTGGAACTCCTTTCCATCGAAGACCTCCTGTCCTCAATGCTTAGCCTAAGAGACCTCTGCCTTCTATGATCACGTCCACAGCAGCTCAGCAACCTGTACCAAACATAGTCAGTCGGTCTAGTACAAGTCTTCCTCTGTCTGTCAGATCTGTCCAACTCTTGAACAAATCAATCCTCTACATACAAGCCTTCTCAAAGACTTGCCAACTGTCCTCAGGTTCTTCTCATAGAACCAATGCACCTCTGTCCTCAAGTTCTCTGATAGAACTATCAAACTCAGCTCACAAGTCCTCTGCTAGGACCTATCCAAATCTGCTCACAAGTCCCCATCGAAACCTGTCCAAAATGCTCACAAGTCCCCACTGGAACCTGTCCAAAACTGCTCACAAGTCCCCACTAAAACCTGTCCAAAAACTCAGCAAGCTCACCAAGAAAAACTTTCTTAGTAGGAAATCACAAAGTGAATTGTTAGAGACCCAATGTGATTTGTCAAACTCATAGAAGCATAAAGAGAATTGTTAGAGACTCAATATGTTCTATACTCAAATCCCAATCTCAAAACTCAACTCAAATCAACTCAGCTCAATCTCAATCTCAAATCTGAAAACTCAACTCAATATCTGAAATGGATAGGATAGAATGTTTTCTTTCAAGAACATGAAACCCCAACAATTGCCAACTATGCAAAGAATCACATAACAATGATACTCATGTTCTTTTCACCATCAATTAGGGTTTCAACAACAATGCTCATCAAACAAGGTTTAGTCAACCAACACCATTCAACTCAACATCAACCTTGAAGCATTCAACCAATCATCACAAGAAAAGGAAACAAGTAGAAATCCTTTTCCCTCCAAAGATATTTGAACAAAACAGCCACCAACACAATATCACCAAATGCAAAGAATAACTTGCTCAAATCAACTCAATGGAGTAAGCCCAATATCATGAATCAAGTAAAGCAATAACTTGATCAAACAACCTCTATGGAAGCAACTCAACCATCAAACTCAAAACAGCCAACCAAGGGTTCCACCAACTCAATGCAAGTAGCAAGACTCACAAACATAAACCCTAGTGCACAATGCTTCCACTACCTCAAACCAGAATTATGCATTCACCAAAACTCTCATCAAGGATAACAATGCATAAGAAGTCTTCAACAAACCAGAAAATAGGATTTACACCCAACCAAAGGAAACCTAGTTGAAAACCTTTTCACTCCAACCTTATTTCAGAAAAACATACACCAATCATACTCATAAGGAAAATGTGCCCATACCTTTTTGGAGTAGAAGAAAATTGATCCTTAAAGCTGTCACCACACACAACCCTCAAACTTCCAACCAAGTTAGGGTTAGAACCAAGATAAATGAGCATATATAAAAACTTTCCTTAATACACCTTTTAGCTCCTCTTCTTTAAAAACAACCACCAAAGAAGCCAAAAACACAACAACCAAAACTTACACCTTATATCTCCATTTTTAAATTTAGCATAGCAAAAGACTAATCTCAAAAATACAACCAAAGAAATATCCCCTTATTTCTCCTATGTCTTTTAAACAATGCTAAACAATGCCAAAAATCATATCAAGAAAATAATCACACCTTATAATGGCTGCCCTTGAAGAATCCGAAATTCGTGGCACAAAACACGTTTTAATAAAAACATGACTAATCCATGCACAGCTCCCTCCGCGGGGATCGAAACGTAGACCTCCGCCTACGCAAGGCCCAAATGCAGCCTTCGCTGCCACTAGCCCACAAGGGGCTTACGAAGTCCAAGACGGACTTCCTTCCACATAAACGGTCAAGCTTTCCGAAAGCTTTTCAAACCACGAGCTCTCCTCTTTCGCAGCGTAAATAGAACATTCGATCGCAGCCAAACCAATTAATTGCCTTCGATTTTCCAAGAGGGTTTAACCTTAGGAACCTTCTCATATTTATAGTCCATACGTGGACTTTAGAACACGTCGTCTGCAAAGAAAAGTAATTTCGAATTTAATCGAAATTTGCTTTCTAAAGGGTTTAAAAACCCTTAAAGTATTTTTAATAAATTAAAAATAATTTCTCCCTTAATTAATTAAATAATTAATTAATTAAAACCTTGAAGGGTTTTAAATAATAATTAAATAAATAATAAAGAGAACCTCCATTGGTTTTAATAAAAACCATTGCCAATGGAATCTCTCCGGATTCTCTTAAAAATATTCTCTTGGAATCTTCCACCTTTGAAGCCAACACATCCTCTTAACATTAATGTCATTTCCTTTTGACATCAATGACAACTCATAGACAAGAAGCTAGGATCTCAAACCCAAAATTGCCAATATTTTTTTTTTTTTTTGATGTTTGTTATGATGTTTTATTTATTTTTCTTTTCTTTTTTTTTTTTTTGATATGTTGGTTTTGTTTTTTTTTTATTTTTTTCTTTCCCACCCCCCCCCTCTTGTATTCTTTTTGGTCAACAGCCCCCCCCTGCGGGGGGCCACTTCCCTTTTTTGTTGTCTTCTTTTTTTTTTTTTTTTTTGTTGGGAAAAAGAGTGGTTGTTTTTTTTTTTTTTTTTTTTTTTTTTTTTTTTTTTTTTTTTTTTTGTTTTTTTTCATGGTGTTTTTTTTTTAATTGGGAATAAAAGTTGGGGGGGATTTTTCTTTCTCTCTACAAGCTTTTCCCTTTTTACTATGATATGATTGGTCTTATGACCTACTTTTTTATTAGAATCCATCTTCAATTTTTTTCCCTATTTCTTGACTTATTCCAATTGAATCTGATATGGCTTCTAACCTTGAATAATGCTCATACACAACCAAAAGTTTACTAGATGGTTCAACGAAGTCTATATTGGGACCTGAATTATTTGAAGTTTTGACATTTGAAAGATTGTTTTTCTTGTGTAAATTTTCTCCCTTTTTTTTTTGTTGAAAACCTTTGATTTGTTGGTTTGTCTTTAAGTTCTTCCCTTCATATTTAAATTATGTTTCTAAAATTTTAGTTTCCATTATTTTCTCTTCCTCACTTGGGACATCATTTGTGGAAAGGATTTCAAACATATTAGCGAGATGACTTTGATTGATCCTTCATAACTATTTTTTTCTGAGTGTTCTTCTTCTTAGGTATTTGGAAACCTACTGAGTTTATATTTTCTTTCTTTTGATCAGGAATTTTATTTGGGCAAGCACTGGCCAAATGACCATATTCAAGGCAAATTCTACAACTAAAATGAATGTTCTCATAGTCCACTACTTTCTACCAAGTATCTTCCCCAAATTGTAATGTGATCTTTTTAGGTGGGGTTTTGTCAAAATCCATTAAAACACAAATCCGAGCATAAATAATATGTTAAAAATTTTGAGTACAATCAGCAGTCATCATAAAAGTCCCTAAAGAGATTCCAATTGAAGAAAAAATAATAGGATTCCAAAATTCAATAGGGAGGCCAAAGATTCTAACCCACATGGGAGCTATAGAAGGCATCTCTTCTTCGGCTTTAAATTTAGTATGTTAGGGCTTCATGAAAATCCATGCCCTTCCAAAAAACCAAGGACCCCCTTGAAAATTTTTCTCTCTATCTTCATTATTAGCATATTAAACAAGAAAATAACCATTTGGATAAATAGAGATTTGTAACTCACCTTTAGTTTTCCACATTTTTGTAGCCCAGAATTTGAAAGTAGATAGACTCGAACGAAAACCCATGAATTAACAAATTAGTCCTCTTTTTTCCAAATCTTCAATGCCAGTTTGAATGTTACCCATATCAAGCTTAACAATAGGAGTTCCATCAGCTGCTTTAAGACATCCTGACTCCATTTTCCTTGGATCAATCTTAGGCATTTTTAGAGGTTTATGGGAAGCCCTAAGATTGATATTAGCATTGGGCTGAGGCTATGCACCATGAAGGGCATCCCTAAAATTCATTTTTGGGGCCGAGTCTTCAAAATATACCCTTGACAGGGGTTTTCACAGTAAAATTATTTTGTGGGTGCACATTAGCACTAGATTCACTGGAGATATGAGCCATTTTTTGATCAACTTCTTGAAACTTGTTTCATGATCTCTTTAATCCTTGCCCTAAATGTCATGGAAATGTATGGTTTTCACTTTTCTTTTGTGAAGCAAATTGGAAGTCGTTGTCACTCAAGTTCATAGTATGATCTATTGAAAGACAAATTTCTAGCCCATATTGGATCCCTTGCACCATTTCTTGCTAAAATATTAAGCATAAACCACAAAAATATTGGCCACTAGGGCCCTAAAAACCAACCTCTAGAGCTGCTTGCACTCAACCCAGATGAAACCCTCCCATAGCTACTTGCCAAATATCTCATTCACACATAGGGATGCACTAGGATCTGTGTTGCTCTAAATGTTATAAAAATTGGTGGAGACATTATAGGGTTTTTTAGGCATCTACCCTCAAAATTTTAGCTCAATCTGCGTCCATATGAGTGAGATATGGCCGAAACGAGTTTGATATTTTGGGCAGTCATGTGAAAAACGTCCCTCCACCATATGCAAGTGGCAAGATGATAAGCCAAAGGTCATGGGAATTATCATATGGAGAGAAATATTCAAGTATGTGAATAATCACATTACTATAGCTCCAAAACTAATTTATAGTGGAAAACACCCCTTTCGAGGTGTCACTTTCAACAGGTTGGGCATAGGAGGAATGGAGCCTTGTCGACCTCTACCAGCACATAGGACATTCCTAACTGTACCATATATCTGTAGGATGGAGACAAAGGGAATGGAATTGGGTCAACCTCTACCAAAACCCAGGGCATTTACCACTGCACCACAACAAGCAGATTTAACTAATTTATAGTGGAAAACACCCCTTTCGAGGTGTCACTTTCAACAGGTTGGGCATAGGAGGAATGGAGCCTTGTCGACCTCTACCAGCACATAGGACATTCCTAACTGTACCATATATCTGTAGGATGGAGACAAATGGAATGGAACTGGGTCAGCCTCTACCAGCACCCAGGGCATTTACCACTGCACCACAACAAGCATATTTAACTAATTTATAGTGGAAAACACCCCTTCTGAGGTTCCACTTTCAATAGGTTGGGCATAGGAGGAAAGGAGCCTTGTCGGCCTCTACCAGCACATAGGACATTCCTAACTATACCATATATCTGTAGGATGGATACAAAGGGAATGGAACCTGGGTCAGCCTCTACCAGCACCCAGGGCATTTACCACTGCACCATAACAAGCAGATAGTTATAAGTAAGATTAAACATGCATATGGGTCCCAAAATTGTATATTGCCTCCTAATGTTTGCTCACATAACAATTTTTAAAAAAGTAAAGACTATTTTTATTTAGTAGCCACATCTTCTTATGTGGCTTGGTTTCATTTAGAATCCAAGGTTTCATATATGGGAAAACTTTAATGAGTTGTAGGTCCAATATCTTTTGCTATATAAAATTTATCCATTGTTTCCTTAGTGGTTTTTTTCTTATCTACCCTGAGTGGACATTGACTAGAAAAGTGAGCTACTCCATAATCATACTATTTTAGAGGTGCCTTATTCCTTCTATATTCTTCATTCCTAACTTGGGATGTAGTTTCTTTCCTTTGTGTCTTATAGTCATGTCTGTAGTTACTTTTTTTAGGATGATACTTATTTTGGTATCTATTTTGATTTCTGTCATCTCATCTAAAATGATCTCCACCCCTGAACTTCTTGTTTTGATATTTGATTCTCTTTGCGGGTCCAAAATCCCTTCTCTTCCTTGATTCATCTCTATCCATTTTGATCTTTTGATAATAAGCCTTTTTATTCTTTTGACTTATTTTTTTTAAGTGGGTGGTGTCATAAGCTTCAGATAAATATTTTGATTTTACTAAGCCTACCAGATCTTCAATTCTTGGATGTAGGTCCATCAAAGAATTTTGTACCTTCATATCCTCATTCTAGTCATAATTAAGGATATATTTCAATAATTGGATAAATCATTGATAATATTCGATAACTATCATATTCTCCTAGTTTAGATTGGTAAATTCCCTAAACTTCTTGACATAAAATTGTTGTGTCAGGAAATGGTCTTGAAATTCATTCAAAAATGTATCCTATGTAACATTTTTAGCTTCGACATGTTTATTAGTTTTATAGGCCATCCACCAGTCCATGGCATATCTAGTCAAATGAGCTACTACCCATACTATCTTGGATTTAGAGGAGAGAGTGCTATTAATAGCATAATATCATTCAACTTCATTCAACTAATTTTTTGCTGCTTCACTATGTCCTTTACCATCAAATTATTTGATATCTATCTTCCTCAATTCCTTCCTTAATTCATTGCCTACTTGCATTAGAGATGATCCCTCCAGAAATGCTTCCATATTCTCCTCTGACTCTTTCTTTTTAGATAAATTTTTGATCAACTTCTATTTCTAGATAAGGATTTCTTGTTGTTGAGCCATTTGTGCTCTTTATTGTTCCATCTGGTCAATCAACTACACCCTTTTCATCTCCATATGCTCCCTATACTGATTTAATTGGTCTTGTGCCTACTCCCTTTGAAGTTTCATGTTCTCATGCTATTGACTCATCTGCTCTTGCAACAACTATACCATCTTGGTTAGGTTATCCACTCTTGATGGGTTTTTATCAATCACAGGTTCTTTATCCTTTCAAACAATTCTTTGGGGTGCTTTTGCTCTAGCTATCATCTTAGACTCATTTATGAGCCTTCAAAGGCCCTTTCTTGGGCCTTCAACAACTATCTCTTATCGTGTCATTGTAGAATTTTTAGAATAAATTGTCATCAACTGGATGTAAAAAAAGTGAAATCAGTTTCATGTACCCAAATTTTCACAACCTAGGCTCTAATACCAACTCTGAAAACCCAAGTCTACTCACATGGTTGTCCAAAGATTACAAGCAAAAAATTTTATTAAACAAAGAGAGTTTTATTTACACCCAATATTTTAATTGGTATATAGGCATGTGAATATTTGTTTTAAAATGACTGACTATTGTAGATAGTCCCTTAAATATTCAAGACTATCCAAGTCTTGCAAGTAGTGCCATCATGAGAAAACATTTGTATCCTTTGCCACAATTCTATGTTCTTGGCAAGAGGGTCATCCTTTTAGAGCCCATATCATTTGAAAGGGTGGATGTATAACTTCTTGCCCATAACATGTTATATTTGGAATATCTCTTCCATTATCTGTGCTTGACATATGCTATGATTTAGCATATGAATACCTAGTGCTTAACTGAATACCCACCTTCCCAGGATCTAGATAAGGTCCACCACTTCTCTAGTTTGTGACCAGGTAACTCATACCTTACTACAAGTGATGAAGTGTTGTCCCATTCCAACACTCATTGGACCTTTTAGCTTCGGGGTTCAACTAATATTGAACTTGCTGAATACTTGCTAACAATTCCTCACTCAAGTTTGGATCGTGATAAACCCTCACATACCACTTGCATATCAATCTAGAGGATGTGTCCCATTCCACCCCTCATCACATGTTCTAAGAAATAGAACCTGCTCGTCTTGGTTTGAATTTCTTTAAAATGATCGAATACAATTCGCAATGCTTGCCTCTCCTACAATCATTAGCATTGGGTAAAGATTAAAATGTTTTATCTTGTTGGTGTATTCAATATAAGAACTTTTTTTATGTTTTAAATTTCCTATATATTTAATGGTTGGGTTATGTTCTTTTTTTGAATTTACTTTTTTAAAACATTTCTAAAGCCATATTATTAACAAGACTACACTATCCTTCATTATTAATATATACACACTATATTTTATTTTCTTTAGCAAATCTAGAGTTCTTATTTTTCTCTACAGCCTCATATAGTACAAGTATACTAAATAGAATAAATTATAATAATTCTACCTCTTTCCTCAAGAGTGTGAGTAAGAAAAACTCTTAAATCATTTTTTTGTAGTGTTAAATACTTTAATTTCTCAACACTACACATTTTAGCTAAAAATGGATTTATAATTTATAAAACTTTAATCTCAATTTATAATTTATTTATTTATGAAAAGAAAACTTACTTTTCAAAACCAAATTCATTTATATTATGATCTAATCTAATATTCTTTATTCACCAAACCTACTATAAACTTAAAAGAATAATAAATAGAAAATTATTTCAAGTACTCTGATATTAACAAATTGTATTCACTCGTGAGAGAGTTAGTCTTTTTAATTCAATTGATAAGGTTACAAGCTTTATTATTTAATGATTCTTTCGTCTTTCAACCATATTTCTATATTCTTGAGAAAGGTTTCAATAAAGTTATGCAACATAGCTATTCCTAATTATTTGATGAATCTTGGAATAACCATATGATACTAACCTTTCAACTTCTAAGCTAAAGGAGACTGGATTTGTATGTTATATTGTTATTATCATTTGCAAATCATATTATCACTATGTACCTGATGATGCTCGACATCATATCTAACATGATTTGATTTTATTAACCATATATTGCCACTTTGGTAACCTACCATAATTATTTCCTGTGCTTGACAATATAATTTGGTAGTTGAGTTGGGTTAAGGGATAAAATATGCATAGGTATTAAGATACTATTATCATTTCCACCTTATTTTATTCGCTTTGTATAAGGGTTCTAATTCAATAAATGTTTTTTTGACGTAAAGACACTTGTGTGTGGGTAGCTTTACATTTTTTTTGAAATACATAAACGTCGTCACTACTATAGGGAGTTTTAAAGCATCTATACTACATTTTAAACATTCTAATTCTCACATTATTTTATTTTTGCAAAATAAAATTTTCATTCATCCTATGATTTACATGATATGGCATCCCCAAGTGCTCCCATACAATTGCAACTATTCTAGTTTCCCAAGGTAGATAATCCGGTTTTGTCTTAGCAATACCCATCCAATAAAAGTTTACAAATAAAGTTCGAGAAAAGAATATAGTACAATGCTTGCATTTTGATGTTCTCCATGATTTATGACATGGTTAAAAAGTTTCCTCTAAAAAAATCTCAAGTAATTTTCATTCTCTATATGACTTTAGCAAAATTTTGAAGTTGAACTCTTATCACAAGGCTTAACTACCTCTACCAACTACTCCTAATACTCAGAAAATGACCACTTTTAATTACCAACCTTCACATATAAACATACTACTAACCAGAAACCATGAATCAATATTTGGTAAATAAATAATCAACTAATGACATTAGTATTTAAAAAAAACTTTATATATATATATATATATATATATATATTTTGAAGAGTACTAAACAAACACCATACATTTCAATTCTAAGTCAAACATTCATATTCCCTATTGGGAATGTGTGGAAAATATATACACTATCATCAGTGCAATCCTTTCACCCAGATTTGGATTCATCCAGAGTCCTAAAACAATCTAAAAGCCTTGCCTACGATAGCAAGACACAACCTTGAACCATTATTTATTTAAAAACTTAGGGTCTGCAACTTATAAATGAAAGGATATTCTTCACCCATTTTCTCATTTGAATAGATGTTATAAGTGAATCGAGTGAACATAAATATTATACAACTCTTCCTCACAGGCTTCCTCACAAGCTTCAATACAACATTGAGAATGATTTGGCTACGAAGAACTAGCAATAACACAGAGATGTCTAGCCACTGTATGAGTAGCAGAGGTAAGAGGTCATTTGGATTTTATATAGGAATTCAAAGTAGTCGACTATTCCATAAATGCATATACTTTATTATGCAAAAAAATAATGCAATTTACAAACTCATTTATTATACTTTCCTACTCAAACACATCCATTGAAGAATATAGATTTTCTTAGAAAATTGCACAGTATGCATTCATTTTATATCATAGCATAAATTCCATTCCAAAGCAAAATAAAAATCATTCATTCCTCAAGCATGATTATGTATAGTCCTCAATAATATTATTTTAAAAATTTTAATTTTAGAAACCTGACCTATGATATGCTTAACTTCTTTCCTTATCCCCTTTTACAGCCTTTTGTAATTCAAACAATATGACACACATACCATACCATAATTTTCTCCAAATTTCTTTGTTTATTTTATAGATTCAAGTAATAAAATGTGCTTGAACATCTGTAAAGAAAATGCAAATGTCCATGTTTTGTGTATGATCCTAAAAATAATATAACTGAGCTATTTGCATCATCATATAAAGCACAAAACCATGAAAGCGTGAAAGACAATGAATTAACAAAACATAAGATTTATTTTCATTAATTCATATTGAAATCCGGTTATAGATAGGTCCCTCTTAGGGATACCGAATGCTTGATACAATGATTACAAATTATGAAAGCCCCTAAGTGGGGATGGTCTACTCTATAGGCCTATTAGATTCGACATGAATTTGCCCAAGGGATTATGGATACCTTATTCTCACTTGATTGGAGGGATCTGATGCCAAATATACTTTGAATTAGTCCAAGGACCTGTGATCTGCATTCAAGAAACAACATAGAATGATTAGTAGCATATGAGGCCTCTCATGATGAGGCTCTTTTGATGATATTCTTGAAATAACATAGAAGCATGATAAAAAGCATAAAGGTGTAAAGATAAGCAGAAGTGCATAAATAACTAGGAAATCACCATAAAAATGTAATGGAAAATACAGATCTATGCTAATCTAAGTTGATAAAGCAGAAGCAATAAGAAATCTATGCTAAAAACTCAAGAAATAGTGACTCAAACCCTGGCAACTAGCACTTAGGGTGGCCATGCCTGCAGGCCATTGTCAATGAAAGCAATCACAAAAAATGATATTTTACCTCTCAAACCAGGGATTGTGACACTCAATCCTTCATCTGAATTGATGTTCAAGAGTCACCTTTGTGTCCAAATATGGATTGGTGGTGAAAATCATGGGGATTCACATCAAATGGATGTAGATTTGTGAAAGATACTTCTCAGTCCTTTAGAAACTCCATGGATGGTTACAAGCTCAATAATTTGTAATCGGGTAGCTCTTTGACTCTTCTCAAGGGCTATCAATTTTTTGCTCATTCAGACAGGGCTTCGTTGTATAAGAACTTGGATCCATAATTGTTTTTGGGAGGGTGCATATGTAGGCCTCCCAAATTATAGATATTGGCTTCTTAGAGAATCCAAGATCCATATTTGGATGAAACTGGTCATCAAGAGGGAAGGCTCAGTTCCAGACTTGCATGAGAGTGGTAGTTAGGAGGAATTCTGGGAGATTCATGCTTAAAATCACTCAAATCCAATGCAATTTTAGTTAACATGCATGATTCATGCTCGTATTTATGGCCAAATTTGTTAGTTGTTATCCACAACAATGGCTAGTCGTGGCTTCTCTTAGTGATAGCTATCACTGATGGCAGTTGCTCTGGTCAATAGTGGTTGCATATGAACTGGTCATAACTACCCCTAGTGAGTGGTTAGGACCATTTATAGCTCTTGTAAAGGTCCAATATTAGTCATATGGCCTATAGAGGTTCCCATATGAGTAGTCTCCTAAACATGAAATATTTTAGGTGTCTACAAATACCCCTTTTTGTGATGTATTGTGGGAAACATAGTGCTAAGAAAAAATAGACCACCTAGGGCCATATTGTAGGGTGTGTGATGATCATTGCTATGATAAAAATTAGATGATCCAATCATGATAAATACACACATCTTAGAATTATTACTTACAATGGGATGGAAGGCTTAAATTTGTAAAATATTTTGCAAGTCCAGTGGTGATCGGGTAGCACCAATGCTACTATAGGTATGATAGGAGATCTACAAGCTTAACTATCATATTTTATTTTTTCCCCAGCAAAGGGTAAGCTTATAATAGTTGTTACCAATGATTCATAGTATAAACACAATTTGGCATGATCGAGTGATCCTTTGTTGATTTTTATTATGATTGTTGATGTTATGACTACCCCCTCCAGTGATAAGTTGATGAGGGAAGGACAATGAATAAAGCGATGAGTCAGTTGACGAAGATGATTTATTTGGATGATTTACAGTTTTACATTGTTGTTATATAGCAGGTTCCATTACAATTTTTATTTCAACTATTTATAGTAATTGTACGTCTCTATCTCGTGGAGCAGTCTGATCGCTATGGCAGAGAATCAAGATGATAGCAATTCCAATTGGGCTTATGTTGAATCATTATGTTTGATGATCTATTGAACGTGTCATAGAAGAAATAAATTGAATGTCTCATTCCTATGGTGCATTTCGGTCACCATGGCCTTCTTCGAGATTGAAGTGGAGCATTGAAATTCGTCGATGACTAATTTGACTGAAATGCCCTTATGGTAATTTACTCATCTTGAAGCATTAAAAAAATATATCTATGTCTTTAGGCAGAAATTCAAGTAGTTGCCATAAAATTTGAGAGAAGATTATGGATCATTTATGTATTTATTTTTTTGATTGGTGACATCCTGAAATTGCTAGAAATTAAAGCTTTGATAAGGGAAATTAAAGTTTTTTTTATTTTAGTTACAATTTCGATAGCTATGTGATTGCATTGGAGTGACATGAAGTGATTTGTTATTCAATACTTATGGTGAGAATTCATGATGATTTGCGTGATGTGGAAAGATTCGAGCTATATACAAAAATGGAGAGAATGGTGATCAACTCCAATATCAATGTCGCGTGAAATTCAAACAGTCACACAATTACTTATATCTGAGCCATTTGTAGATGCTCCATGATTTCATGTGCTACATGATTGCTTGTAGTGCCATTTGTGAATGTTATTCTTTGTCATGCCTAGCTATACGACCAAGAAACCATATTTAATTTGGTTGTTGAGAGATTACCATGTAGGAAGCCCCACAATGGTTGGTCCCGAGATGGTTTTTCATATATTGCTTGAGACTGCCTCGACTTCAGTAAATTTCATTTTTTTTTGTAGTGGAAATGATGCATGATATGATGGTGTTTTTTCTACCAGTTTGAATTTGGTGCATGATGTTTTTCTACATAGACTATTGCATTTCTGTGTAATGAACAAGATAGTCTTTTATACCTTATGCTTCACAATGATAGAAGTACTATGATGTTGGCGCAACTCGCTTGGCAGAGATTTTTTCATAGTGGAAGTATCATGGCGGATTAAATTTTTCTACGAGATGGCACTCTGTTGGTGAATTCGTACCAATCCCACACATGAAATAAACTTAGAGGAGCCGTAGATAAGAAAAGATGCCACTGGAGTGCATTCCTATGGATTGGGACATGACGATCATCTATTTTTCAAAATTGCATCACCGTCGATGGTTACACAATGGTCATGCTTCGAAATAAATATCACATGAAAATGTTCACAGGTCGTATGTGAATTGTTTTCTATGACATCACATTCAAATTTTCCCAGTTCTAACACATGGCTAGAAAGAGATTGTAGAGAAGTTCGGTGAATTTCAAGTGGGCGTTGGTGGTCTTTACCACATTCAATGGTCCCAACATATTTTTCATGTCAGTAAGACTTCTTGTTTGAAATTATGATTTTTTCATGAATCGTGACAGTATTACCTTATTGATTGTTGATGCCCACCCTTTTTTGAATCCCGAAGGATTGTTGACTAGCCTAAATGGCTATTGCTCTTTCTAACGATGAGGATGATTACGCGTTGATTGTGCAACCTATAAATAGTATCTCACATTGCAAAATATTGAAGATTAAAATGGTCGAAAAGACTATTTCTGAAGGAAGCCTCGCACCCAGACTATTTTAGAGGTTGAGTTTTTTTTACTTACACTGGTGTTTCATGATGTTTAGGTGTAAAGTTGAGGGATTTTTTTCCTACTACAGATTTATTTTGTTAACTGGTAACCAAGTTCTAGTGCATGTAAAAATGTTGTAATTCTGCTCATGACCCACGCCATGTGTTTAACTGCACGATGGATTTTGTGAAGATGATTGATGAAATTTACATTGGTCTAAGAGGATGCCAATAAATTTCTATAGCTGCGCTTAAAATAAAGGTCCAACTATTTTTTTTATTTAATGTCATTTAGTGGGGCAACTTATTTATATGATGGGGAACATTTTAATTAAAATAATGAAAATCTATGTACGGAGAATCATTTTTATAAAGTGGGAAAGCCACTTTAATTGTATTTGAGGATTGATATTGTTTGCCCATGAAATTCCCCTGTGAAGAAAAATTGCAGTATATTTTTTTTCTGCCAAAGAGTGATGCCGCCATTGCACGATGTTTTTCTATTTGATGCCTAGAGAGATATGTTGTTTTTCCACATGATGGAGGCCCAATTAACACTAGAACATAGGGGTATTTATAGTCGTTGGAAAGGTTTTCTGAGATGGATACATTGGTGGTGTCCAATATTCATTTTGAGGTTGTTTCCTTGGTTTCCAATAGTCATTGGAAAGGCAATCTCAGTTGAACCTGACACTCCCAAGGTAAATTTGTATGTGATCCTAGTATCTAGTCACTTCCTTTAGAGAACCTAATGGATGCAGTGATTGGTTACCCATGCATTCGAATGGGATGAGATGGTCACAATAAGGAAACCTACTAAAGGGACTACAGACATAGATACCCTAGACTCTATTCAAGGATTTTTTTGGATCTACTTCTAAATACTATAGACGAAGACACTTCAAAAGATTCTATTCTCTTATTTCTTCTTCTTCTCCTCCACATTTTGATTATAAGGCTCAATTTTATTGTATTTCATGGCTCATATTTTATTTTGTATTAAGGTGCATTTTTGGTAGAGATCGACACCTTCTAGATGGATTTCACCATGAGGAGGGATTTTATATTCATGGTGAATCTAGTCAGTAACCTACGAGAGACAACATACTTGGAGGATGACCTGTAGAGGTAATAGACCCAACAGTGGTTGACCCTGAGGTACATAGGATGATCCTGAGGCACTTAGATGGCTGACCTAGTGGTAAAAGACCCAAGGAAGTGGTTGATCCTATGGCAACAGATTGAGATGTATACACCATTGATCTAGCATTATTCATAGTTGGATATCCAAGCACAAAGAGCACGAGCCTAGACCAAATCAGCAATAAATGAGGATGATAGTTTTTTAGAGTAAACATTAAGGGGGAATGTTACCTAATGTTGACTTGTTTTTTTCTATAGTTAGGATAGTGCACATTAATGGGAAATGTTAGAATTAATGTGCACTATGCCTTATGTTTTGACACTTGTCATATTCTCTTGATATTTTTCATGTTCTAATATAGGCCTCATGCCTATATATTGTAACCTACTTTATGTATAATATATCTCATCAATTTTATTCCTAACACAACCACCAAGTGTATAGGGTAAATAACTAGGTACGAGGTGCATTTGAAAAAAAATATTTAAATTTTTTGTTTATTTGTTATGATTTTTAAATTGTTTTTGAGATTTTAAATAGTGATTTTTCTGGTTATTTTACAATTTTTGATGATTCTGGACCAGTAGATGTGCTTATTTGTCCATTTTAAGACTTCTCATGGTGATAAATTTGATGCATTTATTATTGTTTGCTAGCTGCTATCATTTGAAGCGGTTCAATTTTGTTTTTTTTTCTGGCTGCTATCAGTGTCAGTGGCTAGAAAGTGTAGGCCACTAATACTAAAAGTGGCCATGGCAAAACTAAAAAATGTAAAAAGGAAAATTAGGGTTTTGAATTTCATTATTTTCCAGCTATAATTTTATAATTTGAGATTTTTGGTGAGAGAGATAGTGACCCAGTATGTTGTGTGATTACTATACACCATGGCAGAGCAAGGTGAGGCATCCATGAGCAGAGGAATCAGAGCTTCACGGGTATTTCTACAAACCCTAACTTATTATTTAACCATTAAAATGAACTAAAGTAAGTAATCATTAAATGAACCTCATTAAACTTGTTTGTAATGAACTGCACCCGTAGTTAGGTTTAGTTTTAGGCTAATTTAGGTGGATCTTTCTTAGTATTTTATTTTTGTCAATTTTTTTTGGTTTTTTCGGTGTGGGTGGATGTCGATGGCATGCTGTCTCACAGACGTTGTCACTTTGGGTGGCCCCTAATTGGCAAAGAGGGGCTACTGACACTGACAGCGACTAGTTTGAATTCCAATGGTCAAATTTTTAACCGTTGGTGGCTAGCCATTATCGGCATCAGCGATCACTATCGCAGCTGCTTCCAATCGTAAAACTTTAGAAAATTATTTGTTTTTTTAACTTTTTGATGCATTTAATTTATTTTTTCAATTTTACTAGTGTAAATTTTGATTTTTTTGCATTTCATGGTGTATTTTATCATTGTGTTTGTAGCCTTGCTTGATTAGAGTTATTTTTACACCATATTTTGAATTTTTATTGTGTTTTTTATTTTAAGTGTATTTAATTAGGTATTTATTTTACACTTTTAGGCATTGTCTTCACATGCTCAAGAGCATGCTTTGTTGGTAGATCTATTGCTACTCATGGCCAATATATATTGGGGCTGGTTTAGTGCATAGGACCTCATGTACACTGTTAGGTTACCGACTAATACGGAAGATCAGGCATACCTCATAGTGTTGGCCCACATGTGGGACTATCAAACCAACACCTTTCATCTCTCGACCAATGAGATGATGGTTACTCCTGAGGATGCCTATAGCATCTTCAATATTCCTTTTAATGGATAGGCCATCACTTCATCCCCGATCAATCATAGATTAACATTTTTGATAGAGTCTTCGGTGCTCAAACACATATAGCATTGGGGAACATTTAGCATGAAGGGGTCCCTATTTCTCGTTGGTATTGGGCCCGTATCTTCTTGGCCCACTAGGCTATCCTCATGCACATTATCTATAACATGCTCCTCCTAGATACTTCAGGAGTGAGGTTACCTTGGAATCTCTTAGCCATGGTACAAGATCTATTAGACTAGGAGAAGCCTATAATTATGGCTTGGGGTAGCACCTTGTTAGCACAACTCTATGATGAGTTATACAAGATCTAGTAATAGGGTCAGGCTTTGATTACATGCAACTTGCTCCTCTAGATCTAGGGGTGGAAGCATATTAGAGTAGACCACCTGGTAGGGTTACCCTAGGATATCACTAGGATAGATGATAGTGTATAGTGCTATGGGTCTAGATGGTCATAGGTGGTAGAGGATCAAAAATGTTGATGCCATGTAGGAGACTATGCACATTATACAACATCCCTAACTGGTTTGCAGGTGCACGATATAATTTGGAGGACCTATGTGTATTGCCCTACTTAGGAGGAGGTAGACCTCAATATGGCATGAACAAGGCACAATCAATGGGTCATCGATTACAAGGCAAGGGTGAGGGAGTTCTTCCACTTCTCCTAGGTGACTAGGTAGTTCGGATCTAGTATAATATCCCATTGGTTGTAGTTATCTATAGGTAGATAAAGGCAAAGAGATATCCCAACCCCTTGAGTCACAAAAGTATTCAAGGAGGTAGATCCTCCTATAGTTAATGTTAATATAGTAGATTTTAGTACTACAGAGGTATACACTCAGTGGTGGGTGACACAACTATGGTATGGTGGTGGGAGCCTAGGGAATTCTAAGGATGAGGTAGTTGTATATGATCCAAAGGGGTGCTATGTATGGGCCTGGACCGAGGAGTGGGGTCAGGATGTAGGGGAGTAAGCAACAAAGGAGTAGGTCTTTCTCGAGGAGAAGGATGATGTTTCTCTAGAGGATCAATAATCCCCCCTACAGGCTCAACTATACAACATCGAGGCTAAGCTTTAGATGAATTGATAGTAGGTCTTGGAGCGAGATATCTCCATAGCAATGCTCTAGGCTCAAGTCGGTAAATTATAGGAATAAATTTTAGTAGGCCAGACCATATGGAGAGGTTTTGATGAGGAGAGAACCACCCTTAAGGAATAGGTGGATTCAATGTGACTCAGGATAGAGCAACTCACTATAGAGAGAGAGAGATTTTATGTGAGGATAGGTTGTACCCATTACTCCAACTACGTAGGGAATAGTAGGTTTGGATCTAGAGGCAGAGACTAGATGCCTACAGCGTCTACTAGAGGAGTATGAGGCTCAAATAGTGGTAGATGTCGGGTATATTACCTCTCTTTGGCTCCTAAGTAGTTAGGTGATACTCCTTGAGAGAGATCTATAGAAGGAGGTTCACAACACAGTAGGTGAAGTGAGTCAAGACAGTCTTTAGTGTGGACTAGCCATAGGTTAGATACCCAGATAGAGAGGACCATAGGGACCAAATAAATACAGACTCACCAAGATGGAGCCGAGGGTGGGGGTGAGCCTAGGCCCAGTCTAATAGCCATGATGGCTTTGTATCATTTTTGAGTGTAAGGTCTAAGGATCGACACTATTGTAGCCTACGAGTATTTTTGTACTAACATGTACACTTAACACACACATATATATATGATATTATTGTTTGAGGCTCATTATGTGTTTCATGTGTTTGGTTTTATTGTTATGTGATGCAAAATGGATACAATGCTTATATTCTTATGTTATATGTTGTGATGTATACATGATATGTACTAGATAGATGATGGATGTATGCTTAGATGCTGTTATGTAGATGTGTAGATAAAATTCTATGTATGCATATATGGATGTAATGGTGAATATTAAATGCATGTTTAATTTTATTTTGATTTTTTATGCATTTATCTGATGTTGTTACGACATGGTGAATGCAATTCATGTAATGCATTATTTATATGATGATGATCTAATGTAAATGAACATGTATGATTTAATCACTTAGAACATAAGGGATGAATCTAATATGTGTTTAACAATCTAATGGGTGACACCACAAAATGTATGATCATCATGAATGAAAATGGTAACTCTTAGCATAAGAATAATCATTGTAAAATCCATATGTGCAATGATATGATGTGATATGTATGTGCTTTATTTATAAACTTCTATAAATTAAAATATATGTACCAAATAGTCAATGGTCATCTAAATATCATTGCTGATATTTATCTGATATCTATCATATTTTGTAAACACCCTTTAATGAACAAAACCTTACAAATAAAGTTGATGATTTGATTGATGAAATGATTGTTTGCTATGAGGGGATTTTTGAGGTTTTCCATGAAACTCAAACACCCTAGTTGATTAATAAAAAGTTTTATAATGACCATACAGGACTTCTGAAAGATGAAAGTTTTGTTATGACGACCAATATATTCATTATCCCTGTGTGTGCAAATGAAATGTATTAGATGAAACATAAGCCTACCCCAATTCCATGTGGGATTCATTCATCCCATTGTTGTATTAGGGATCATCAAAAACTCATCATGATCCTAAGTTAGACTCAGTTGGATTAGACCATTAGGCGATATAGAACACCTAAAGATAGCTCTTTTTGTAAATTTCTTAGAACTACCTCAATGCCAGGAAGGATTCATTCAGCCCATTGTTGTATTTGGGATCACTCTATGGTTTTGAGTAGTGACCATTCCAAGGATTCAAGCTCTTCACCCCATTATTTTATTTTAATTTATTGGGATACTTGCTCATGCTTAGTGATGAAAATATTTTTTTATTTTACTTTTTTGTTTTGAGCAAGGGATTTGATTTTATTTTGGGATTTTTCTTATTTTGATAAAATTAAGGGATTCCTTGGGTAGGGGAGCTTGTCCTTTTGTCAATGGTCAACACTGTAGACCATGCACATCACAAGATAAGCAAGTAAAAACTTTTTTCTTAGGATTCCTAGTACCACTTTGTAGTGTTCATCTTCCCCTTGTTCCAACTAAGATTTTAATATTTTTATTAGTGATAGGATTTTGATATATTCTAGGTACTATCAAAACTAGGTCTTATTTACAAAAGTAAATATAGATTTCTACAAAATATGAGAAGATCACTAGGTATGGTTGAATGATCGAAAAACCCTAGTATATTCCTTATAGCAACAAGAAGGGGTTGTGTTGAAAAACATAGTTACTCACATGGGTTATGGATGGATGAGGATTTGAAGATGCATGATTGGCATACAAAAGTGGCACCATTTGCAAGATTGACAACACAGTCTATTCTAATACGAATGCAATGGATGCAAAATGCCTAATGCAATGTAATTACATGAATGCGAATGCAAAATTTAAGATGTAAATGTTTTTGTATTTTAAAATTTTCAATTGTTTTTGTGTTTTTGTATTTAAATATTTTGCAATGTTTTTGAATTTTTGTGTTTTATTTTTTACCAATGGGCTTAAATGCCTTTGGAGCCTTTTGTGAGTTGACCAAAGGGCTTATGGTGCTTTTGGGACTTTTTTTGAGTTGACCAAAGGGCTTATGATGCCTTTGGAGCCTTTTGTGAGATGACCAAAGGACTTATGATGCCTTTGGGGCATTTTGTGAGATGACCAAAGAGCTTATGATGCCTTTGGAGCTTTTTGTGAGATGACCAAAGGGCTTATGATGCCTTTGGAGACTTTTTTGAGTTGACCTAAGGGCTTATGATGCCTTCAGAGCCTTTTGTGAGTTGACCAAAGGGCTTATGATACCTTTGGAGCATTTTTATTTTTGTTGTTTTCTGATTTGTTTGGAATTTTATGATTTTTGAATGTTTCAAAATTTTGATTATTTTGAATTTTTTTGAATTTTTGATTTTATGTATTGTTTTTGTATTTTGATGGTTTTTTGTGTAAAACACCTTCAAATGAAGAATGTTGAGAGTTTCAGGGTCTTCAACACCTTATAATGATGTTAGACGATATGTCCCAAGTCTAATATTTTTGAGATGATATAAGGACCTATCCAATTGGTTGTAAATTTGTCTCATACGTGTAGTGATAGATTTGAATTTGATTGGTTCTACTTGAGTACGAGATCCCCAACCTTAAAGTCTCTCAGGTGGACTTTATTTTTATAAGCTCATGTTAGAAAATCTTGGTAAACGTAAATATGCTCAAGAGCATTGATGTGATGTTCATCAATAAGGGCCAATTGATCAAGGTGAGCTTGTCGCGTAGTGTCATCATCGATAAATTCTATCAATGCAACACATAATTTTGGAATTTCTAACTCCAAGGGCATAATGGCTTCAGTGCCATCTACAAGAGAAAATGGTGTTGCCCTAGTGGAAATCCATACACTAGTTCTATAAGCCCATAATGCAAGAGTGTAACAACCCAAGTCTACCCACTGGGTTTCATGTGGTCAAAAAAAAATTCTAAACTTGTTATACTAGATATGCATGCTTAAACCTTCACAGGTGCCATTCCGCTACAGATGAAATACCTGGGAGGCATGATATTGGCCATGTATCAATATATTGCCTTCTTAGTACTACCTCTCTTTCCCAAGTACCTAAGTACTTGGAAGGGGTTCTCACTTCCAAGGCCCATATCACCTGGAGTTTGATCACTTAATTCCCCGTACCTTATCCTAAAGGTATTAGCGAATGCATGTCGGGATTGATCCCTTGTATCACATTAAGGTCTACCTTTACTCTGGTACCGACCCAAAAGTATTACCTTGCATAATCCCATAATATTATACAAGTTTTCCTTAAAAAATTCTATCCTCATTCTAGTTGAGTTTACTAAGGAATTCTACCCATATCAAAATTCCTAATCTCTTGTCCACCACTATCCCATGGTGACTGGCAACTCATGGTAGGATGTGAGCTTAATTTCCCCTCAACATCCTTATGTTTGGAAAAATTAAATGTCTTCCCGCATTTATATTGTCAAGTTGTCCACCCACAACCATTAACAAGTTTCCCATATCCTATTTTAGTGAAGCCAAAGGAAAATTTTGGTGTACAAGAACAATTAAGATTATTATTTTTATTAATATTATTTTTTTTTTTTTTTTGGTGGTGGCCACAAAGGGTAAACAGACTGTGACCACTAGGGAACCATTACATAACATATCCGCAACATATGAGGCAAGATATTTGAACCTGGGCCTCTCAGCAACTAGAGAGGTTTAACTACCCACTTGCTCTCCAACTCCTCTACATGGGCGGATTATTAATATTATTTTTAGTTACTAATAAAATATATTGTTAAACATCCAATATATAAATTAAATCTATAATTTACTCAAGATAGTTGAATCTAAAACATCCATTTAATATAAACTAAATTTACATATAAAGGAATATCCAATAAAGACCACCTTTTAATTACCAAAATATAAAACAAAGCTAAGAAAACTCCTCTCGTTGTAATCCTTTTCATGTAAGCTTTTATAAAGGTACTTGAAGCCACAATAAACAATTATATATATATATATATATAGATAGATAGCTATATATATATATATATATATATATATATATATGTATATATATATATGTATATACATATATATATATACATATATATATGTATATATATATATGTATATACATATATATATGTATATATATATACATATAATGTATATATATATACATATATATATGTATATATATATGTATATATATATATGTATATACATATATATATATACATATATATATACATATATATATGTATATATATATACATTATATGTATATGTATATACATATATATATATATATATATATGTATATATATATATATAGTATATATATATATATATGTATATATATGTATATATATGTATACATATATATATGTATATATATATATATATCTATCTATATATATATATATATGTATACATATATATATATATGTATATATATATATATATATACATATATATATATATACATATATATATGTATACATATATATATATATACATATATATATATATACATATATATATGTATACATATATATATATACATATATATATATGTATACATATATATATATACATATATATATATATATACATATATATATATATAACCTATTGATTAAATTATGATTATAAATGAGACAACTATATTCAAAGACATATTATACTTTTCAAATATTATTTCATACCATCAAATATTAATTTAAAAATCTATCCCATGAGGTATAAATATTTTATTTAAATAATAAATATACTTAATCAATCAATTTCTCTTAATTCTTCTTTGTAAGCTATATTAGCCAATGATTCCATTGTTTTATCAATAAACAAAATTAAAATTTGATAAACTTATTTTCAAGTAATTAAATTATAAATAAATAATTTATTATGTTTCAATACATAGTTTAAGATTACAAACTACCAATCTAGACAAATCTAAATTTTAAAGACCTTATTTTAAATAAATTGGTTCTTAAACTAACTTGAAAGCTTTATTACTTACCTAATCCAGTACTCCATTTTAAATCATAAAAGTTTAAAAATAGTTTATATTATAATCTAAAACGCCCAAAGTATGGCACACAAAACTAATTATAATAAAAAATTATTAAGCATCCAAATTATAATAATATTTTTTGAACCTAATTAGAAGAAATTATATTATATACCTTTTTGTTCAAGCAATCATAGTTAAATTATAAAAGGCATATAACTATTTAACATGCATATCTAAACTGTAATAGAGACAAAGACTATTTAATTATTAATTTAAATTATAAAATACATATAATAATAAACATGCATTTCTAATCTATAATACAACAATACCTATTCCAAATTTTCAAATATTATAAACCCTAACGAGGGGAGGCGATTACATAGGCAAACTTTTAATAAATTGGGTTTCTTCTTCATGTTTCCACAGTTTAAAATTATTCATGCAGTCTAAATATACTCAGGCCTTTCCATGACCTTCTACCTAAGGATACGGCCAAAGCCTTTAAGTTCTTCACCATAGGATCATACTTAAAAACTAGCTACGTTTTGATTGTGAGCTAATGACATGAATTTAAGAAGATAGAGGCTCTATTTAAATTTTTCAATAACCAAAGTTTTTAACTGAGAAGACATTTGATTAATGGAATACCTATGTGGATACTTCTTTTAAACCAATATTAACCAGCTATTAATGTTGTAGAACTAATGAGACGTCCACAAGCTCAAGAGGATCATAAATTATTTAGGATTATTTATATGTTAATCTACTCAAGTTTGATTCATTGTGCATATGTCATGTGTCTTGGCTTGCATGGTGTGTTTCTCATCCAGATGAAATAAAAAGTGAGTTGTCTTTAAGGTTTTAAACTCCTATAATGAATAGGGAGAGTCCTAAAGAGAAAACCAGTTTCCATCAGATTTTTATTTAGACAGACCATTCAGGGTTGTTCGCAGATAAAGTTATTCAGATTTGCTCTAGATTAAAAGTCCAAATTTACTATACCCATTTCATGTCTGATAACTAACTTTTTTTTTTCAATAAAAAATAAAACATATTTGTCAAACAATTCAAGGGACTTGTCATTTAAAATTTCCAATCCATAAAATCACTAATAGCATCTCATTCCAAGCTTAGCAATAATTTGTAGTGCAATACTTTTATAATAAATCCTCAAGTACAATTAGGTAAAAGCATTGTTCACACCATAGAAACTGAACAAAATACAAATCTGATTCCAATGGGCTTGTTACAAAATTAAAGCTGGTAAATCTTTAAATTCATTTTCAATTCGAATAAATTCCTTTATTTTAATAAACATACACACTAATAAGCTTTATTACACAATTAAAGAACTTTACATATCCACAAAATTTTGGAAAATGCAGCCTCTGTAGCTTTGTCCAGAGTACACGATGATATTAAACCAGGGTCAGAGACTCTCAATTGATTCTTAGCTCCACCCAAGGTCAGAGCGGTTGGCTAACATGGATGCAAGATACCTATTGCTCTATCCTAAATGCATAGTGATCTCATTTGTTTATTCATTTAATTAACATTTCAACACCAACTTAGAACTTAGATTCTTAAAATTACAAGCTTTTGTTTAAGGCCAAAGGTCAATAACAGTATACACAGTGACCAACATACTACTATCAGTTAAACCATCATATCCAATCGCATATTAAAACTATTTAAGACACACATATAAGCCATTATATTCAATTATCTCTTAATATATTTAAGAACACTTACTTAACTACGCTATCTTGAATGTCTTCTTCTCCACATTCCATTGTACCTTTAGTTCTTCCAAAAAGAATAACCCCCCCTCGTCCTTCCCTTCCCATTCTTTTAAATGGAAAACTCACTAAGATGTGATTAACATCTGTAAATGATGCATGTGGGTCCTCTTCCAAAAACTTTCTAGGTGGTGTGGAGAGCCAACTCAGCCATCGTCGGATTATTGAGTGTATTCATTTTTTTTATTTTTTTCTAAACTTCTTTAAATCCCATTTAAAAATTAATTCAATTGAAAGTTATTTTCTTTAATAAAAGAATTTTTCTTTTTTCGATATGCATATAAAATAATATTTATTAATTCCTAGATTATCATTTTAGTTTATTTGTAATATTATTATTATTTTCATTATTATTTTTAATTATTATTATTATTTAAAATAAAATTAATTAAACTATCTAAATATGCATTCCTATATGAAATGCAAGCTACATGGACCGCTAGTGGACATTGCCTTTAATATTCATAGATCCATTAATGGCGAATACTCCACCGATCATCATATCCCTGGAATTACCTTGAGCTAAGTACTTTTATTTGAAGAAGGAATCCCTACTCCGACTACCTTTGATAGCTTGCACCTATTCCTTGATACCCTTTTTTTTTTTTTTTGGAGGAGAAAGTCCCAGCTTTGAGCAGCTTCCAACAAATATTACCTGTTCCTGCATCCACATTGGCATTAGTAGTACCTTTCCCTTAAAGAGAAAATGGATAATTAAATTATACAACAGTTGGGTTGTTACATACTCACCCCCTAAGATTAAACACAGTCTCTGTGTTTAAAGTATATATAGCAACAAAGATTGATATAAAATTTCATCATTCCATATAATTATAGTAATAAGCACAATCACAGTTACAATCATAGTTTTTCATTAATAACATTATAAATTATCAAATAGTTCTAATTCACAAAATAAAATATACACATATTTTATCAAGGTTCAAATAAAAACGAAAACTATCTTTTTATAATGTCCACATCTTCCCATGTGGCATTGTTTTCTGAGTATTGGTCCCACTGGACCCTACATTGATCAACACTTATTTTTCTTAGCTGCTTTGTCCTATGAACAAGTATCCTAATCAGACGTACCTCAATGTGTAGGGGATCTATCATCTACAAACGATCAACATTCAAAACGTGAGAATAATCTGGTACATATTTCTTAAGGAGAGACAAATGGAAGGTATCATGGATCTTGGACAGGTTAGGAGGTAAGGCCAATTTGTAGGCTATTGGGCTAATTTTATTAGTGATGGTAAATTATCCTACAAATCTTGGACTAATATTGGAGGATTTAATCAAAATTTTGGTGGGTTTAATTCTTAGGAAAACTCTTTCTCCCACAGTGAATACCCTAGGAGTTCATTTTAGATCAGCATAACTCTTTTTTTCGGTCAGAGGCCTCCTTGAGCCTAATATGATTCTCCTTTAACTGCTCTTCCATATCCTTTGACATATCTGGTCTGATCAACACTCGCTCTTTCGAATTACTCCAGGAAAAAGGTGCCCTACACCTTCTTCTATATAAAGCTTCAAAATGTGCCATTTTTAGTGAGGCATGATACCCATTATTGTAGGTAAATTCCACCAGGTATAGATAATCCTCCAATTTGGTTTGATGATCCATGCAATACATTCAAAACATATCCTCTAAAACTTGATTGAACCTTTTAGTTTTTCCATTAGTCTCAGGATGGTATACAGTACTGATATTTAGTTTTGTACCCCATGCTTGATGCAGTGCTTGCCAAAACTCAGAAGTGAATCGAGAATCCCTATCTGATATTATGGTTTCAAGAAAACCATGTAGCCGTACCACTTCCCTGGGAAATTTTTGGGCTACAACTAGTGCACCATCCTTAATATTTCCAGGTATAAAATGTTCTACCTTAGTCAACTTATCCACGATTACCAGAATAGCATCATGTTGGAAATGATTTTTAGGCAATCCACATATGAAATCCATAGTTACCACTTGCCACTTGTACTCCAAAATTGTATGTGATTGTAAACACCCTGCATGGTACTGATGCTCTGCTTTCACTTTTTGACATTCTAAACATTTTGCCACAAAATCTACTACATCTATTTTCATTCTTGGCATATAATAATTCATTCTAATATTTTCATGCATCTTTACATAACCAGGATGGGTGGAATATGGAGCATAATGTGCTTCTTGCAGTATTTTGCCTTTAATATTTTGATCATTAGGTACCACTAACTAATTTCGGAAATACAGGTATTTTTTTTAAGTTGAAACTCCTTGGCTTTTTCAGATCCTTCCTGCACCAACTTACAACACTTTTGGGAAAATTCAGCCTGAAGTTGTAAGGTTTTTATCTGCTCAACCAAATCAAATTGACATTGTGTTATAGTAGAAATATGTCTTCTTCTGCTCAGCGCATCAGATAGCTTATTTTATTTTCCTTTAATATATTCAATTCCAAAATCATATTGTGCCAAAATTTCCATCCAGTGTCTTTGCCTGGAATTGAGCATTGGTTGAGTAAAGATGTATTTCAAGATTTGATGATCAGTCCATAATTCAAATGGTTTGCCTAGCAAATAATGACACCACATCTTAAGAGCATGTACCACTACTGCTAATTCTAGGTCATGAGTGGCATAGTTCAGTTCATGCTTCTTAAGTTTTTGAGACTCATAGGCTATTACTCCTTCCTCTTGCATGAGTATTCCACCTAATCCCTCAACAGAAGCATCGGTGCAAATAGTAAATGGAATATTTGGATCTGGTATCCTGAGAATTGGTGCAATGGTTAACTTTTCCTTTAGTGCTCTAAATGCCTCCTCACACTGATTTGTCCACTTGAATTTTTTTCATTTTTTCTACAAATTAGTTATGGGATAAGCTACTTTGGAGAAATTATTGACAAAATATCGGTAGTACCTTGTCATTCCCATAAAACTTTACCAACCTATGATAGCCTCGATTTTATTCGGATCTACAGACACCCCTTTAGTAGAGATTACATGCCCTAAATATTGTACTTGTGGAGTATAAAACTCACACTTAGATATTTTTCCATATAACTGATTTTTCCTTAATACTTTGAGAACAACCCTCATATGTTGGTCATGATATTCTCTACTTTTAGAGTAAATTAATATATCATCCAAAAATATCAATACAAATTGATCCAACTATTCTTGAAAGATATTGTTCATCAGATTCATGAATGTTGTTGGTGCATTAGTTAGACCAAAAGGTAGGATTGTGAACTCATAATGACCATATCTAGTGCGAAAAGCTATTTTATATGTATCTTCCTCTCGTATTCTCGATTGATGATACCCAGACCTTAATTCAAAATTTTGAAAAGATAGTTGCTCATTTTAACTGATCAAACAAATCATTATTCTGGGTAAAGAGTATTTGTTCTTGACGGTCATCTTATTTAGCATTCTCTAATCAATACAAAGTCTTAGGGTCCCATATTTCTTTTTCACAAACAAGACTAGTGCACCCCATGGTGATACACTTGGCTTAATATGCCCTTTCTCCAGAAAATCCTGAAGCTGAGTTTTAAGCTCTTGCAATTCAACTGTAGTCATTCAGTATGGAGCTTGAGCTATGGGTGTAGCTCTAGGAAGAAGTTCAATTGAAAAGTCAAATTCTCGCTTGGGTGGTAGTCTGGGTAAATCCTTAGGAAAAACATCTCAAAAATTATTTAACACCAGATAGGTCTGTAAATGACTTGCTTTTGATTCCACCTCTTCTTTCTTGTTAATTTTTACTACATACACACTACTTCCTTTCCTAATAGCTCTTTCGACTTGCATTGCAGATAGAAAATGGGGTTCCACCGACTTACGTTCATAGCAAATACGGATCCTTTGTTTGGAATCGTTAGTGAATTCCATCCATATTTCTTCAAAATTAAGTAAGGCCTTATGAGCTTTGAACTAGTCTACCCCTAAGATTATATCAAAAGCATGTAAAGGTGCTACATAAAGTTACCACCTAGTTTTTCCCTATGGTTGTGTTATCTAAGAATCAAATAAACATTGTTCTACTGTAAAAAATTTCCCAGATCCGTATTCAACCTTCCACCTATTGGCCATAAATCTAGGTTTTTTCGGTATTTCTCTCAACAAATTAGGTGAAATAAAACTGTCAGTAGCTCTACAACCAATTAGAATTCTTACATCCTTATCAAATATTTTACCATTTAACAAAAAAGGCACAGTTTGTCCACTAAGTTTAGAGTTACCTGTTGCAACATATATCTTATGGGTAGGTTATGTTGGTTATTGCCTCCTATCAGCTCTCATCAGGAATTTATCAGCGTAGTGGGGATGTTTGCAGATCTGAAATCCTGTTTGGAGTGCTTTTTCCCTCTTTTCATCATTATTTCTGCCCCATGATTCATCCTTGACTCTCTGCTCAAATATGTTGGGATTTCCTTTGTACTGACCTCCCTGATTGTTCTGGTTTCTATTTCCCTGAAACCTATTCTTACTTTTGTCATTTTTATTTCTATTTTTGGGCACCCCTTGTTACCCTTATTCTTGTTCCATTTTGCAGGACCATCATTCCTCTTTCTTGATGGCTCCTCAGAGGCATTTTGGTAATAGGTCTTTTTAGCCTTATAATTCTCTTCATATTGCTATGCCATATCCCAGGCAGCGGTTAATGATGTTGGATTAAGCATGAGTATTAGGTCACTATATTTTGGGTGAAGCCATAATACAAATTTTTGAACATTTACCTCAGTCCTTTGGTCATATTCGGGCATGTACTTGAGAAATTTACATAGTGATGATAGTACTTAGTGACTATCATATTTCCCTAAGTTAAATAGGTAAATTCAGTAGTTCTCTCTAGATAAAATTATGGGGATAAGTATCTTTCTTTGAAGCTAGTCACAAAGTCCTTCCATGGAACATCAGCAGATTCAAAATTATGAGTTTTTTAGTAGGTATCCCACTAGTCTGCTGCAGCTCCTATCATATGAAAGACTGCATATAAAGTTTTAGACTTGGAGGATAAGGTTCTGACGACAAAGTAGGCTTCCAGACTATTCAACCATCTCTTAGCTTCCTCACCTTTACCTTTGCCATAAAACTTATCTATGTCTATTTTATGCATATAATTATCAATTTCTATCCCTACTTGCCTCCTATCGGGGTCTACAGATGATCCCTCTCTAGTGGCCACTATTTCCTTACACTTAGAAAAGTTCTTGATTATCTTTTGTTACTGGGAAATCATATCCTAGTACTGAGTTAGTTGGAACTTCTGCTATTCCATGTGTTCCATCACCTGAGCCTTATGCTAGGCCATATGTTCTAGCATATTGGATTTTTTTTATTCCATTTGATCTCTCTGTTGGCTCATCTGTTCTTGCATCATTTGGAGCATATGAGTCATTCTATCTTCCTTGGTCGCAAAATCCTTCTCCCTCCTTATTACCCAAGGGGGTTCAGCCATTTCCTCGAACTCATTTATCCTTGCGATCTTCCTAAGGACTCGTTTTGAGCTCCCAGTCAGCCCTTCCCATTGAACCACTACCACTGGTCTTTTCGAGGAACTAGCTCGTAGACCAGATGTCATTGCCAATCTATATAAAAGAGCTTGTTAACTTTTAATTTTGGTCTATCTAGCTAATCTAAAAGGTTAAAGTTTTGCTATCTATGAATTCATGTGGCTATAATACCAAATGTAACAACCCAAGTCTACCCACTGGGTTTCACATGGTCAAAAAAAATTCCAAACTTGTTATACTAGATATGCATGCTTAAACCTTCACAGGTGCCATTCTGTTGTAGTCAAAATACCTGGGAGGCATGAGATTGGCCATGTCTCAATATATTGCCTTCTTAGTACTGCCTCTCTTTCTCGAGTACCCAAGTACTTGGAAGGGGTTCTCACTTCCAAGGCCCATATCACCTGGAGTTTGATCGCTTAATTCCTCGTACCTTATCCTAAAGGTATTAGCGAATGCATGCCAGGATTGATGTGTCCATAACCCTTGTCTCACATCAAGGTCTACCTTTACTCTGGTACCGACCCAGAAGTCTTACCTTGCATAAGCCCATAACATTATACAAGTTTTCTTTAAGCACTTATGTCCTCATTCTAGCTGAGTTTACCTAGGAATTCTGCCCATATCAAAATTCCTAATCTCTTGTCCACCACTATCCCATGGTGACTGGCAACTCATGGTAGGATGTGAGCTTAATTTCCCCTCAACATCCTTATGTTTGGAAAAATTAAATGCCTTCCCGTATGTATATTATCAAGTTGTCCACCCACAACCTTTAACAAGTTTCCCATATCCTATTTTAGTGAAGCGAGAAGGAAAAGTTTGGTGTAAAAGAACAATTAAGATTATTACTTTTAGTTAATAATAAAATCTATTGTTAAACATCCAATATATAAATTAAAGCTATAATTTACTCAAGATAATTGAATCTAAAACATCCATTTAATATAAACTAAATTTACATATAAAGGAATATCCAATAAAGACCACCTTTTAATTACCAAAATATAAAACAAAGCTAAGAAAACTCCTCTCATTGTAATCCTTTTCACGTAATATTTTATAAAGGTACTTGAAGCCACAATAATACAATTTTATATATAAGCTATCGATTAAATTATGATTATAAATGAGACAACTATATTCAAAGACATATTATACTTTTCAAATATTATTTCATACCATCAAATATTAATTTAAAAATATATCCCATGAGGTATAAATATTTTATTTAAATAATAAATATACTTAATCAATCAATTTCTCTATTGTTTTATCAATAAACAAAATTAAAATTTGATAAACTTATTTTCAAGTAATTAAATTATAAATAAATCATTTATTATGTGTCAATACATAGTTTAATATTACGAACTACCAGTCTAGACACATCTAAATTTTAAAGACCTTATTTTAAATAAATTCGTTCTTAAACTAACTTGAAAGTTTTATTACTTACCTATTCCAGTACTCCATTTTAAATCATAAAAGTTTTAAAACAGTTTATATTATAATCTAAAACCCCCAAAGTATGGCACAAAAATTTAATTCTAATAAACAATTATTAAGCATCCAAATTATAATAATATTTGTTGAACCTAATTAAAAGAAATTATATTATATGCCTATTTTTTTTTTGATAAGTAGCTAGAATTTTATATACAAACTGGGTTTTTTAAGAGGATCCCAAAACCTTATAACAAAAAGGGTCGTAGCACCGAGATTTAAAAAAATTCCTTAGTACATGAAAATAAACACAAACTATAAGAGAAAGGGCTAGAAAAAACCCTTGAACCAACAGAAAGACAAGATTCTAAAACCAACTAGTGAGGCCCACTTCACAAAAATATCATCCTCCTATTACTGGCAGTCTAGGATCCTCCCAGGGGTGGATACAGTAGTCTGGGATCCTCCCAGGGTTGGATATAGTAGTCTAGGATCCACCCATGGGTGGATACAACAGTCTAGGATCCTCCTAGGGATGGATACAGTAGTCTGGGATCCACCCAAGGGTGGATATAACAGTCTAGAATTTTCCCAAGGGTGGATACAACACACCTACCCAGACCTACGTAGGGAGAGTGGGAAGGCCAAAAATAGCCTGCAACTAGAAATCCTGCCCAAAATTCAAAAGTAGGGAATTATAAGAAAATTGGAGAGGATCCTCACCCAGGGATGGCTCGGGATGCAACCCAGGGTGTAGCAGGGCAACAATCAGTCACGTGAGAAAAGTAGCAAGTAGCACCAAGATACAGACGAGGGATCAACAACGGGACAACCTAGGAAATATCTTCAAGGTCCTCAAAGAAAAAATGGGAAGCCTCCACATGAGCTTGAAAAGTGGAACAACACTACTGGGAATATCTACAGGCCAATATATCCATGTGCACGACACAGAGAAATATGAGGAAGCCAAAAGGATCCAGGGAAAATAACAATAGATGCAAAGACAAGATCCCAAAAGCCAAAATTGAAGGAGGAAGGAGGGACCACAATTGCAAACACACTGATATCCCCTCAGACTAGATAATATAGAAGGAAACCCCCATCACTCCAACAAAAAGGACTAGGAACCACCATCCTTGCTCATGAATATAGGGAACTGGGACCATAAGCCCCTAAATAGGAGCTAAAAAGAACAACCTAAGGATCCTAGGTGGGAAGCAGCAATAGGAACTAAGATGGGATCCTTAGAAGCCTAACCTAGGGGTACCAGGGTCTGCATGCATTGATCATGGGTCCCCCCCAATATCCAGACATGCAATGAAAACCCTGGGAACCCTAGAAGAAGGGACCAAGATCCCACATCCATGCTCATGGACAACTTCAAGGAACTGGGAATGGTATTGGGAACAACCCAGGCATAGGAAGAGGCACACCTCGAAGGCCAACCAATGCCCTAGGTATCCACAAAATCATAGATCCAGCAAGAAGAAGCCTCCAAAAAGGAAACCTAAAAGAGCCCTACCCAACGAGATGGGACCAGTAGCAACCATAAGAATCCTAGAGAGGATTCACTAGAAAAATAGGAAACTGGTCCCCCTAGACCAACCTTGAAGTAGAGAGGACCTCACAAGATGCACCAAGAAGCAGTCGAACTCCCAACCTACCACCACCACCGATCGAGGAAGCCCTGGGTATAGGAACCATGAAAAAACCCTACAAAAAACCTTAAGGGAAAGCCTAAGGAATAATAGGGAAGGGATCCCGAAAACATGTAGGAAACCCTAGGAGACCCCTAGGATGCACCAGACCATGGGCTCAGGAAGGGAAACCCTAAAACTACTAGGAAAGGAGTAGAAAGTGGAGAAGGATCTCCCTTGAGGGAGATCATCTGCTACAAAGAATTCCCAGAGTGGGACCTGGTATGAGCTAGGGACTAGGCAAGAACTAGGGGAGTGGGAGCAGGGATAGGGAGCAAGACCCCCCCCCTCACCCCGCTCTCCCCCTCAATGTAAAATCTATTCTCCTATTATATATATTTTTGTTTAAGCAATCATAGTTAAATTATAAAAGGCATATAATTATTTAACATGCATATCTAAACTGTAATACAACAGAGACAAAGACTATTTAATTATTAATTTAAATTATAAAATACATAATAATAAACATGCATTTCTAAGCTATAATACAAAAATACCTATTCCAAATTTTCAACTATTGTAAACCCTAACAAGGGGAGGATATTACTAGATTAATAGCCAAACTTTTAATAAATTGGGTTTCTTCTTCATGTTTCCACACTTTAAAATTATTTATGTCGTCTAAATATACTCAGGCCTTTCCATGACCTTCCACCTAAGGATACGACCAAAGCCTTTGAGTTCTTCACCATAGGATTGTACTTAAAAACTAGCTACATTTTGACTGCGAGCTAATGACAGGAATTTAAGAAGATAGAGCCTCTACTTGAATTTTTCAATAACCAAAGTTTTTAACTGAGAAGACATGTGATTAATGGAATGCCTACATGGATACTTCTTTTAAACCGATATTAACCAGCTATTAATATTGCAGAACCAATGAGACGTCCACAATCTTAAGAGGCTCATAAATTATTTAGGATTATTTGTATATTAATCTACTCAAGTTTGATTCTTTGTCGTACGCCTTGGCTTGCATGACATGTTTCTCAGCTAGACAAAATAAAAAGCGAGTTGTATTTAAGGTTTTAAACTCCTATAATGAATAGGGAGAGTACTAAAGAGAAAACCAGTTTACCTCAGATTTTTATTTAGATAGACCATTCAGGGTTTTTCATAGATAAAGTTATTCAGAGTTGCTCTAGATTAAAAGTCCAGATTTACTATGCCCATTTCATGTCCGATAACTAAATTTAAAAAATAAAATAAAAAATAAAACATATATGTCGAATAGTTCAAGGGACTTGTCATTTAAAATTTCCAATCTATAAAATCACTAATAGCATCTTATTCCAAGCTTAGCAATAATTTGTAGTGCAATATTTTTATAATAAATCCTCAAGTACAATTAGGTAAAAGCATTTTTCACACCATAGAAACTGAACAAAATACGAATCTGATTCCAATGGGCTTGTTACAAAATTAAAGCTGGTAAATATTTAAATTTATTTTAAATTCAAATAAATTCATTTATTTTAATAAAACATACACACTAATAATCTTTATTCCATGATTAAATAACTTTACATATCCACAACATTCTGGAAAATGCAGCCTCTATAGCTTTGTCTAGAGTACACGATGATATTAAACCAAACTCTCAATTGATTCTTAGCTCCACCCAGGGTCAGAGCGGTCAACAAACATGGATGCAAGATACCTATTTCCCTACCCTAAATGCATAGTGATCTTATATGTTTATTCATTTACTTAACATTTCAACAGCAACTTAGAACTTAGATTCTTAAAATTACCAGCTTTCGTTTAGGGCCAAAGGTCAATAACAGTTACACAACGACCAACATACTACTATCAGTTAAACCATAATATTAAATCACCTTTCAAAACTATTTAAGACACACATCTAAGTCATTATATTCAATTATCTCTTAAGATATTTAAGAACACTTACTTAACTACGTTGTCTTGAATGTCTTCTTCTCCACATTCCACTATACCTTTAGTTCTTCCAAAAAGAATGACCCCCCCTCATCCTTCCCTTCCCATTCTTTTAAATGGAAAACTCATTAAGATGTGATTAACATTTGTAAACGATGAATGTGGGTCCTCTTACGTAAACTTGCCAAGTGGTGTGGAGAGCCAACTCAGCCATCATCGGATTATTAAGTGTATTCATTTTATTTTCTTTTTTTCTTAACTTCTTTAAATATCATTTAAAATTTAATTCAAATGAAAGTTATTTTATTTAATAAAAGAAGTTTACTTTTTGATATGCATATAAAATAATATTTATTAATTCCTAGATTATCATTTTAGTTTATTTGTAATATTATTATTATTTTTAATTATTATTATTTTAAAATAGAATTAATTAAACTATCTAAAGATGCATTCCTATATTAAATGCAAGCTACATGGACCGTTGGTGGGCATTACCTTTAGGATTCATAGATCCATTAATGGTGAATACTCCACCGCTCATCATATCCCTGGACTTACCTCGAGCTAAGTACTTTTCTTTGAAGAAGGAATCCCTGCTCCGATTACCCTTCATAGCTTGCACCTGTTCCTTGAGCCGAATACCCTTTTTTTTTTTTTTTTGGAGAAATTCCTAGATTTGAGCATATTCCAACAGATATTACCTGTTCCTGCATAAAAATTGGCATTAGCAGTACCTTACCCTTAAAGAGAAAATGGACAATTAAATTATACAACAATTGGGTTGTTACATACTCATCCCCTAATATTAAAAACTATCTCTATGTTTGCGGTATATATAGCAACATAGATTGATTTAAACTTTCATCATTCAATATAATTGTAGAAATAAGCACAATCACAGTTACAATCATAGTTTTTAATTAATAACATTATAACTTATCAAGCAGTTCTAATGCACAAAAGAAAATATACACATATATGTTATCAAGGTTAAAATAAAAATGAAAACTGTCTTTTCATAATGTCCACATCTTCCCATGTGGTATTTTTTTCTGAGTATTGGTCCCACTGGACCCTACATTGATCAACACTTATTTTTCTTAGTTGCTTTGTCTTGTGACCGAGTATCTTGATCGAGCATACCTCAATGTGCAGGGGATCTGTCATCTACAAATGATCAACATTCAAAATATGAGAAGAATATGGTACATATTTCTTAAGGAGAGACACATGGAAGGTATCATGGATCTTGGATAGGTTAGGAGGTAAGGCCAATTTGTAGGCTACTGGGCTAATTTTATCAGTGATGGTAAATGGTCCTACAAATATTGGACTAAGCTTGGAGGATTTAATCGAACTTTTGGTGGGTTTAATTCTTAGGAAAACTTTTTCTCCCATAGCGAATTCCCTAGGAGTTTGTTTCATATCAACATAACTCTTTTGCTGATCATAGGTCTCCTTGAGCCTAATATGAATCTCCTTTAACTGCTCTTCCATTTTCGTTAACATATCCGATATGCTTAACACTCGCTCTTCTAGATTATTCTAGGACAAAGGTGCCCTACACCTTCTTCCATATAAATCTTCAAAAGGTGCCATTTTTAGTGAGGCATGATACCCATTGTTGTAGGTAAATTCCACCAAGTATAGATAATCCTCCCATTTGGTTTGATGATCCATGTAATACATTCACAACATATCCTCCAAAACTTGATTGACCCTTTTAGTTTGTCAATCAGTCTCGGGATGGTATGCAGTATTGATATTTAGTTTTGTACCCCATGCTTGATGCAGTGCTTGCCAAAACTCAGATGTGAATCAAGAATCCCTATCCGATATTATGGTTTCTAGAAAACCATGTAGTCATACCACTTCCCTGGAAAATGTCTAGGCTACAATTGGTGCACCATCATTAATATTTTTGGGTATAAAATGTGCTACCTTAGTCAGCTTATCTACGATTACCAAAATAACATCATGCTGGAAATAATTTTTAGGCAATCCAACTATGAAATCCATAGTTACTACCTGCCACTTGTACTCCAGAATTGTATGTGATTGTAAACACCCTATGGGGTACTGATTCTCCGCTTTCACTTTTTGACATTCTAAAAATTTTGCCAAAAACTCTGGTACATCTCTTTTCATTCTTGGCCAATAATAATACTTTCTAATATTTTCATGCATCTTTACATAACCAGGATGGGTGGAATATGGAGCATAATGTGCTTCTTGCAGTATTTTGCCTTTAATATTTTGATCATTAGGTACCACTAACTAATTTCGGAAATACAGGTATTTTTTTTAAGTTGAAACTCCTTGGCTTTTTCAGATCCTTCCTGCACCAACTTACAATATTTTTTGAAAAATTCATCCTAAAGTTGTAAGATTTTTATCTGCTCAACCAAATCAAATTGACATTGTGTTATAGCAGAAATATGTCTTCTTCTACTCATCGCATCAGATAGCTTATTTTATTTTCCTTTAATATATTCAATGCCAAAATCATATTCTACCAAAAATTCCATCCAACGCCTTTGCCTGGCATTGAGCATTGGTTGAGTAAAGATGTATCTCAGGCTTTGATGATCAGTTCGTAACTCAAATGGTTTGCCTAGCAAATAATGATGCCACATATTAAGAGCATGTACCACCACTACTAATTTTAGGTCATGAGTGGCGTAGTTTAGTTCATGATTCTTAAGTTTTTGGGACTCATAGGCTATTACTCCTTCGTATTTCATGAGTATTCAACCTAATCCCTCAATCGAAGCATCGATGCAAATAGTAAATAGAATATTTGGATCAGGTATCCTAAGAATTGGTGCAGTGGTTAACTTTTCCTTAAGTGATCTAAAGGCCTCCTCACACTGATCTATCCACTTGAATTTTTTTCTCTTTTTCTTCAAATTAGTTATGGGATAAGCTACTTTGGAGAAATTCTTGACAAAATGTTGGTAGTACCCTGCCATTCCCATAAAACTTCATACTTCAGAAACATTTTTTGGGGTCGGCCAACCTATGATAGCCTCTATTTTCTTTGGATCTACAGACACCCCTTTAGCAGATATTACATGCCCCAAATATTGTACTTGTGGAGTATAAAACTCACACTTAGATAGTTTCCCATATAACTAATTTTTCCTTAATACTTTGAGAACAATCCTCATAAGTTGGTCATGCTCTTCTCTAATTTTAGAGTAAATTAATATATCATCCAGAAATATCAATACAAATCGATCCAACTATTCCCGAAAGATATTGTTCATGAGATTCATGAATGCTACTGGTGCATTAGTTAAACCAAAAGGTAGGACTGTGAATTCATAATGACCATATCTAGTGTGGAAAGTTATTTTATGTGTATCTTCCTCTTGTATTCTCAATTGATGATACCCAGACCTTAAGTCAATTTTTGAAAAGATAGTTGCTCCTTTTAACTGATCAAATAAATCATCTATTATGGGTAAAGAGTATTTGTTCTTGATAGTCATCTTATTCAACATTCTATAATCAATACAAAGTCTTAGGGTCCCATATTTATTTTTCACAAACAAGACTGGTGCACCCCATGGTGATACACTTGGCTTAATATGTCCTTTCTCCAGTAAATCCTGAAGTTGAGTTTTAAGCTCTTGCAATTCAATCGTAGTCATTCTGTATGGAGCTCAAGCTATGGGTGCAGCTCCAGGAAGAAATTCAATTGAAAAGTCAAATTCTCGCTTGGGTGGTAGTCCGGGTAAATCCTCAGGAAAAACATCCCAAAAATCATTTAACATCGGATAGGTCTAGAAAAGACTTGCTTCTGATTCCACCTCTTCTTTCTTGTTAAGTTTTACTACATACACCCTACTTCCTTTCCTAATAGCTCTTTTGACTTGCATTGCTGATAGAAAGTGGGGTTCCATTGACTTACATTCACAATAAATATAGATCCTTTGTTTGGAATCATCATTGAATTCCATCCATATTTCTTCAAAATTAAGTAATTCCTTATGATATTTGAGCCAGTATACCCCTAATATTATATCAAAAGCATGTAATATGCTACGTAAAGTTGCCACCTAGTTTTTCCCTATGGTAGTGTTATTTGAGAATCAAATAAACATTGTTCTACTGTAAAAGTTTTCCTAGAGTCATATTCAACCTTCCACCTATTGGTCATAAATCTAGGTTTTTTTGGCATGTCTCTCAGCAAATTAGGTGAAATAAAATTGTCGGTAGCTCCGAAATCAATTAGAATTCTTAGATCCCTATCATATATTTTACCAGTTAACAAAAAAAGCACAATTTTTCCACTAAGTTTAGAGCTACCTTTTGTAGCATATATCTTGTGGGTAGGTTCTATCGGTTCTTGTCTCCTATCAGCTCTCATCGGGTATTTGTCAGTGTAGTGGGGTTGTTTACAGATCCAAAATCCTGTTCAGAGTGCTTTTTCCCTCTTTTCATCATTATTTCCACCCCGTGCTTCATCCCTGACTCTCTGCTCAAATATTTTGGGATTTCCTTTGTACTGACCTCCCTGATTGTTCTGGTTTCTATTTCCCTGAAACCTATTCTTACTTTTGTCATTTTTATTTCTGTTGTCAAACCGGCTCTTGTTACCCTTATTCTTATTCCATTTTGCAGGACCATCATTCTTCTTTCTTGACGGCTCCTCAAAGGCTTTCTAGTAATAAGACTTTTTATCCTTATAATTCTCTTCATATTGCTTTTCCAGAGCCCAAGTGATGGTTATTGAGACTGGCTTAAGCATGAGTATCAAGTCACTATATTTTGGGTGAAGCCCTAATACAAATTTTTGAACATTTACTTTAGTCCTTTGGTCATATTCAGGTATGTACTTGAGCAATTGTACATAGCAATGATAGTACTCAGTGACTTTCATATTTCCCTAAGTCAAACAGGTAAATTCAGTAGTTTTCTATGGATAAAATTGTGGGGATAAGTATCTTTCTTTAAAGCTAGTCACAAAGTCCTCCCATGAAACATCAACATCTTCAACATTGTGAGTTTTTTGGTAAGTATCCCACCAGTCTGTTGCAGCTCCTATCATATTAAATACTACATAGGAAGTTTTAGACTTAGAGGATAAGGTTCTGATTGCAAAGTAGGCTTCTAGACTATTCAACCATCTCTCGGCTTCCTCACCATTACCTTTTCCATAAAATTTAGCTATGTCTATTTTATGAATATCCATGGCAAGTTCTATCCCTACTTGCATCCTAATGGGGTCTACAGATGATCCCTATCTAGAGGCCACTATTTCCTTACCCTTAGACAAGTTCTCGATTATATTTTGTTGCTAGGAAATCATATCTTATTGCTGAGTTAGTTGGAACTTCTACTGTTCCATGTCTTCCATCATCTGAGCCTTCTGTTGGGCCATATGTTCCTTCATTGAACTAATTTGTCCTTGCAACCTTCCTAAGGACTATTTTTAGGCTTCCGGTCAGCCCTTCCCGCTGAACCACTGCCACTGGTCTTTTTGAGGAACTAGCTCGTAGACCAGATGTCATTGCCAATCTACAAAAAAGAGCTTCTTAACTTTTAATTTTGGTCCATATAGCTAGTATAATAGGTTAAATTTTTGCTATCTATGAATTCATGTGGCTCTAATACCAACTGTAACAACCCAAGTCTACCCACTAGGTTTCACATGGTTGAAAAAAATTCCAAACTTGTTATACTAGATATGCATTCTTAAACCTTCACAAGTGTCATTTCGTTGCAAATGAAATACCTAGGAGGCATGATATTGGCCATGTGTCAATATATTTCCTTATTAGTACTCCCTATATTTCTCGAGTACCCAAGTACTTGGAAGGCGTTCTCACTTCCAGGGCCCATATCACCTGGAGTTTGATCGCTTAATTCCTCATACCTTTTTCTAAAGGTATTAGTGAATGCATGTCGGGATTGATGTTTCCATAACCATTGTCTCACATCAAGGTCTACCTTTACTCTAGTACCAACCCAGAAGTATTACCTTGCATAAGCCCAAAAAGTTATACAATTTTTCCTTAAGCACTTATGTCCTCATTCTAGCTGAGTTTACCTAGGAATTCTGCCAATATCAAAATTCCTAATCTCTTGTCCACCACTATCCCATGGTTACTGGAAACTCATGGTAGAATGTGAGCTTACATTCCCTTCAACATCCTTATGTTTGTAAAAATTAAATGCCTTCTTGCATTTATATTTTCAAGTTGTCCACCCACAACCTTTAACAAGTTTCCCATATCCTATTTTAGTGAAGCCAGAAGGAAAAGTTTGGTGTAAAAGAACAATTAAGATTATTATTAATTTTTTTTTTTTAGTTACTAATAAAATCTATTGTTAAACATCCAATATATAAATTAAAGCTATAATTTACTCAAGATAATTGAATCTAAAACATCCATTTAATATAAACTAAATTTACATATAAAGGAATATCCAATAAAGACCACCTTTTAATTACCAAAATATAAAACAAAGCTAAGAAAAATCCTCTCATTGTAATCCTTTTCAAGTAAGCTTTTATAAAGGTACTTGAAGCCACAATAATACAATTATATATATATATAACCTATTGATTAAATTATGATTATAAATGAGACAACTATATTCAAAGACATATTATACTTTTCAAATATTATTTCATACCATCAAATATTAATTTAAAAATCTATCCCATGAGGTATAAATATTTTATTTAAATAATAAATATACTTAATCAATCAATTTATCTTAATTATTCTTTGTAAGTTGTATTAGCCAATGATTCTATTGTTTTATCAATAAACAAAATTAAAATTTGATAAACTTATTTTCAAGTAATTAAATTATAAATGAATCATTTATTATGTGTCAATACATAGTTTAAGATTACGAACTACCAATCTAGACACATCTAAATTTTAAAGACCTTATTTTAAATAAATTCATTCTTAAACTAACTTGAAAGCTTTATTACTTACCTATTCCAGTACTCCATTTTAAATCATAAAAGTTTAAAAACAGTTTATATTATAATCTAAAACCCCCAAAGTATAGCACACAAATTTAATTCTAATAAACAATTATTAAGCATCCAAATTATAAAAATATTTGTTGAACCTAATTAAAAGAAATTATATTATATACCTTTTTGTTCAAGCAACCATAGTTAAATTATAAAAGGCATATAACTATTTAACATTCATATCTAAACTATAATACAACATAGACAAAGACTATTTAATTATTAATTTAAATTATAAAAGACATAATAATAAACATGCATTTCTAAGCTATAATACAACAATACCTATTCCAAATTTTCAACTATTGTAAACCCTAACAAGGGGAGGTGATTATTGGATTAAAAGCCAAACTTTTAATAAATTGGGTTTCTTCTTCATGTTTCCACACTTTAAAATTATTTATGCAGTCTAAATATACTCAGGCCTTTCCATGACCTTCCAGCTAAGGATACGGCCAAAGCCTTTAAGTTCTTCACCATAGTATTGTATTTAAAAACCAGCTACGTTTTGACTACGAGCTAATGACAAGAATTTAAGAAGATAGAGGCTCTATTTAATTTTTTCAATAACCAAATTTTTTAACTGAGAAGACATATGATTAATAGAATGCCTATGTGGATACTTATTTTAAACTGATATTAACCAACTATTAATGTCGTAGAACCAATGAGACGTCCACAAGCTCAAGAGGCCCATAAAACATTTAGGATTATTTGTATGTTAATCTACTCAATTTTGATTCACTATGCATCTACCGTGCGCCTTGGATTTCATGGCATGTTTGTCAGCCAGACGAAATAAAAATTAAGTTATCTTTAAGGTTTTAAACTCCTATAATGAACAAGGAGAGTTCTAAAGAGAAAACCAATTTCCATCAGATTTTTATTTAGATAGACCATTCAGGGTTGTTCGCAGATAAAGTTATTCAAAGTTGCTCTAGATTAAAAGTCTACATTTACTATGCCCATTTCATGTCCGATAACTTTTTTAATAAAAAATAAAACATATCTGTCGAACAGTTCAAGGTACTCGTCATTTAAAATTTCCAATCCATAAAATCACTAATAAATCTCTAAATTCATTTTCAATTCACATAACTTCATTTATTTTAATAAAACATACACACTAATAATATTTATTCCACAATTAAAGAACTTTACATATCCACAAAGTTATAGAAAATGCAGCCTCTGTAGCTTTGTCCAGAGTACACGATGATATTAAACCAAACTCTCAATTGATTCTTAGCTCCACCCAGGGTCAGAGCGGTCGGCTAACATGAATGCAAGCTACCTATTGCTCTATCCTAAATGCATAGTGATCTCATTTGTTTATTCATTTACTTAACATTTCAACACCAACTTAGAACTTAGATTCTTAAAATTACCAGCTTTTGTTTAGGGCCAAAGGTCAATAACAGTATACACAATGACCAACATACTACTATCAGTTAAACCATCATATTCAATCGCCTATTAAAACTATTCAAGACACACATCTAAGCCATTATATTCAATTATCTCTTAATATATTTAAGAACACTTACTTAACTACACTGTCTTAAATGTCTTCTTCTCCACCTTCCACTGTACCTTCAATTCTTCCAAAAAGAATGACCCCCCCGTCCTTCCCTTCCCATTCTTTTAAATGGAAAACTCACTAATATGTGATTAACATCTATAAACGATGCATGTGGGTCCTCTTCCAAAAACTTTCCAGGTGGTGTCGAGAGCCAACTCAGCCATCATCGGATTATTGAGTGTATTCATTTTTTTTTTCTTTTTTTTTAAACTACTTTAAATCCCATTTAAAAATTAATTCAATTAAAAGTTATTTTCTTTAATAAAAGAAGTTTACTTTCTGATATGTATATAAAATAATATTTATTAATTCCTAGATTATCATTTGAGTTTATTTGTAATATTATTATTATTATCATTATTATTTTTAATTATTATTATTATTTAAAATAAAATTAATTAAACTATCTAAAGATGCATTCCTATATGAAATGCAAGCTACATGGACCAGTGGACATTGCCTTTAGGATTCATAGATCCATTAATGGCGAATACTCCACCGCTCATCATATCCTTGGACTTACCTCGAGCTAAGTACTTTTCTTTGAAGAAGGAATCCCTGCTCCGACTACCCTTGATAGCTTGCACCTATTCCTTGAGCCGAATACCCCTTTTTTTTGGAGGAGAAAGTCCCAACTTTGAGTAGCTTCCAACAGATATTACCTATTCCTACATCCACATTGGCATTAGTAGCACCTTACCCTTAAAGATAAAATGGACAATTAAATTATACAACAACTGGGTTGTTACAAAGAGGTAACTGTAGATGTCAGTCCTTATAATTTTCTTTTACCATTTTATTTAAGATGGCTATGATTGTTTTATTTGAGGCTTCTGCCTGCCCATTTTCTTGCAAGATAATATAGTATTACAAAACTATATTGAATGTTATATTTGAAAATTAAAACTTGTATATATTTTTTTAAATGAAGGACCATTATCCAAAATTATCTTGAATGGGATCCCAAAGCGACATATGATATTGTGAAGTATGAACTCCATAATTCTTGGTCCTATCATTAAAATTAAGGGGACCACTTCCATCCATTTGGTGAAGTACTCAGTGGTCGTTAAAATAAATATGTGTCAACCCAAATATAGGGGAGAGATATTTCCAATTAGATAAAAACCCCATTGATAAAATGGCTAAGCTGCCAGAATGGGCTGCAAGGCCTGTGATGGTAGGTGCATGAAATTTGCATGATTCTAATAATTAATGCACTTATTGACATACTCACAACAATTCTTTTCCATGGTGGACCAATAATAACCCATTCAAATAATGCACTTGATGATGGCCATGCCATTGAAGTGGCCACCACATGTACCATCATGAGCTTGCAAAATCGCCCAAGTTGATTCTTGGAGCTCAAGAAAACGAAGGAGGATTCCATCATAGTTTTTATGATATAATATATCTCCTAGAAAGACATATCTTATCACTTTTTATTTGAATACTCATTTTGTGACCTACAAAAATCTCTATAGGATGATTCCAAGCTTAAGGAAATCTTGTAACTGGCATAGCCAATCCTAATAAGCTACAACTTCAATAGATAATATGACTTGTTATCCTTGTGATTTGATGTGCACAAATGCATATTGAGAGATAACCTTATGGTGAATGATGGTACTACTCCCCGTAAGACCCTATGAGATCAAAGACCCCCAAGATGCCTACTTTAGAAATTTTCTAGCTTTATAGAACCACTCATGGTTTGGTTATATATAAATAATGTTGACTGATTCTTTTTTGTCGAAAGCCTCATGCTACATCACTAATTGTGAGAGCATCTTCACATGAATGGTAGTGAAATTAGTAGATGGATTCTAAGGGATCAAGGATCCCAAATATGCCATAGTATTTGTAAATATTTTGGATGTGCGAGGGATTACCTCGATGTTGTACCATTCTAGTTGGGCTAGATAAGTGTCAACAAGATCTTTGTAAGCTTTTAGGATTGGACACCTGCATTGAAATAATCCCTTAACTTGGTTAACGATGAGAAGGGAGTCACCAAAGATATTTAGCTTTTTAATATTCATAGTGATTGTTGTTTGGAGACCCAAGATTAGGGCCTTGTATTCAATGGTGTTATTTGTGCAAGGGAATTCTAGCTTAAAATATAAGGGCATTAGAGAACCTTACAACATGACAAACATAATATCTACACCATACCCTTGCTCACAATTTGAACCATTGAATAACAAAGTCATGTCAGCTTTATTATCAGGTTCTTTGGGTTTGGGTGCTTCTAACAATGCAAACAATTGTGTCATCAAGAAGTTCTATGACAAGAGGCTTGTTATACTGAAGAGGTATCTCTGCTAGTTGATCAATTATGACTTGTACCTTGATGGAATTTTGGCTTATGAATTCCAAATAAAATTTTGTCAATAACATGATCTATTTTGTAGTACATGTATCATGATATGTCTTGCTCATCATATAGTACAAAGGATTTTATTTTGATATCACATACATTGTATGGATTAGCATGTAGTGGTACATATTCTTGGTTGCAAAGACCACTACTAAGCACAAATTTTATACGTATGCATACCCTAGCTCATAACTCACCAAGGTGTGACTGATATAGTATATCTCTTGTTCTTTGTATTGCACGTTCTTTTGAGCCAACATGGTACCCAAAGCAAAATCGATAGCTGATATATAAAGCAAAAATGATATGTATCACCTTGGTGGAGCTAATAATGGTGGTGTTTCTAGTTATTTATTAATCTTAGAAAAGGCTTACTGCAATTATTTATCCTAGTGGAATGGGACCCCCTTGTGTAGCAGTTGATTCATGGGTCAATATTTATTCAATAGTTGTGCAATGAAATGCTTTATGGATGCTACTTTGCCCTCTAGGCTTATTATCTCTTTGATGTTAATGGGTGGGACCATTTATAGGATGGCCTTTACCTTTGTTGGGTTGAATTCAATCCCTCTTTTAGAAATGATGAATCCCAAGAGTTTTCCTGAAGTAATGCCAAAGATGCATTTCTTGGAATTCAACCTGACATTGTGCTCTATCAGGTGATAAAAGACTTTTCTTAAAACCTTGACATGCTCTTCACGCAACAATGAATTGGCTAGTAAGTAATTGATATAATATTCTAGGATATTATGCATGTAGTCATGAAAAATATATGTCATGGCCTGATGGTATGTGGCACCAACATTTTTAATACCAAATGGCATTACTTTGTAACAAAATGTCCCCAATGGATTGGTGAACATAATTTTGTTCTAGTCTTCAGGTTTAATATAAATCTAATTATAACTAGAAAATCTTTCCATGAGGGAGAGCATCTCATGAGCCACAGTTGCATTTACAAGAGCATCTATATTGGTAACAAGAATGAATATTTTATTGTTGCCTTATTGAGATCTCTAAAATCCATGCAAATACAAATTATTCCATCAAGTTTTCCTATAGGCACCATGTTTTATACCCATTATTGATAGTCAATGGGGGTAATAAATACTACATAAAATAACTTCTATAGCTCATTATTTACCATCAAGGTGATAGTTGGATGCATCTTCCTGAGCTTCTACTTGATCGGTTTCTTTGCGAGATCTAGTGAAAGGTTGTGGACAACCAATTTTGGATCTAAAATTGGCATATCCTTGTAGTTCCAAGCAAATATATTAGGTCTCTCTTTCAATATAGGTATGATGGTGGCATGTTCTTCTAGATATAAGCTTTCTACAGACTTAACTTTCTTTGGATCAGAAGGATTATTGCAGATGTCCACTTCAAAAGTTTCCTCTATTGACATGTGTGACCCCTCCTCAAGATGGTGAGGATTGGGGATAAAGTGTATGTCATTTATTGGTTTTAAGGGTTCAACTAAACTAGGATCGAAACCAGCGTGATAAACATCATGTGTGTAGCCTGGTGAAACTTGAAATGGTTGTAGCATTTCTTCATTGGAGAATAAATCTTCAATCTCTAAGGGTGGATCAGCATGATCCCAATCAATAGCATCTACGTTAAGACACAATGGTTTAGAAGGGTCTACTAGGTTGTGAAGTGGAATGATCAAATCAATGGAGATCATGTTGATGGATGGAATGGGATCTCCACGACCAGACGGGTGTAACTCTACATTGTTGATTTATCTTCCATACCTAAGATGAGGCTCTGGAGGTATGGTAATATCAAGTGTAGCATAGTGGTAGAGTATTACCATAAATGAGGTATGTTATAAGACTAAGTATTATCAATATACTAGTCCCAACTTGGTTTCCAAATTGTACAACCGTACGATCCTTCAAACTACCTTTTTACACCTAATGACCAGCTTGTATGGAAGTTAAATGCGTACACTATACAATAGCAAATCATACAGTGTCATACCTTGTAGGATTTCACACTCAGATAAACTAAAAAATTTAGTTTTTGAGGCTTCTGTACACAATTTTTTAATTGTTTAAATCAATTTCCCAAAACTGCCAAATCGAGTTAATGTCTCTCAATTGTTTGTTTTACCAAATCGGGTAAGTCTACTTTGTACGATGTGTACGAACTCTGGTGTATAATTTTCATAAAAAAAATGTACAATCAGATGCTATATTAGATAATCTAATGCCTTAATATCTCTTTGGAAGGTTTTGTAATGATTTGATATGCTAATCAATCCATTCTACATAACATGCAAAACATCTTAACCGACTGATGAGATATTCTATGCAATTGATTACATATAAAATTCATACAACATTGTTCAATACATATCTTTTATTATTCCATGCTTCCAGATCATTCCCCAAAGATCATCAGTGTCATATTCTATCAAAAGATTGCAATAATGCATAAAACTAACATGTAATATTCAATAGAAAACACATACAACAAGATTCATCCACAAATCACCATCCATCAATGCCAAGATCATACACAGTATTCCACAAATGTAATTATGCTCATCTGGGTATTATTATATCAAGGATTCACTTACAATATGGATAATCTATCACTATACTTGTAATAACTCAGAACAATCAATCTATATCTCAGAGTATAACCAGTAATCCTTAACCTAGGTAGCCAAACCTACAAAATTGAAATGGGACATTACAATAACATTGCCCAGGCTATTCCAAGCAATTCCTAAGGTAATTAGTTACTTAAAACTACCCATGCACAATTGAATTCATTAATTTAGCCTTTTACTAAGTCTAACACCCTAGTTAGCAAATCTATGCACCATTTCACTATGAAATTACATTTTCTATGTGTTTGGATGAATTTCAATGTGCCTTGTAAGATTTGCTATTGTCTTGTATGGTTTGTCAATCTAGTTGTATAGTTTTCCATTCCAAATGTATAATTTCCAAAACTTGGCAAAATGTCACTTATGTCAAAACTTTGAAATTTGAGAAAATTCTTTTTGATCACTTTCTCTTCTTGTAGGGAGTGGATTTGCTACCTACATTTTCCCTCCCTTTTACTTTGATTAGTTTCCTCACCGAATCATTCTACTTCTTCCACTATGCCTTGTATTCTACCACTACAACCTGTAAGTCCTTGACTTGTGACTTATGCATTTCTTGTTCATTCCTCAAATTGGTTGCATAGCTTCCCATCTCTACTACTTTTTCCTCATGGAAGTTAGCATTTTCCTCGGTAGTCATTAGGAACTTCATCATCTACTTTTCATAGTCTGAGGTACTCTTTTTCTACTTCTCCTACCAGTGAGCTTCTGCTCGAGTTGCCACCTAAAGCTCTTCATTATTTTTAGTAATGGTTTGTAGGTGGTGATTAATATTAGCCTCCATAGATTGAACACTATATTCCTCGGTTTTCAACTGAGCTTGCTTTTCTAGGACTATCTCATTTAGTATTTTATTATCCTTTATTAGCTCCTCTATCTGCTTGGCTTATGTTGTCATTTGCTCACTCTTTTCAACCAATTGATCTGTCATTTGTTCCTTATTTGATTTGAGTTGTGCTTCCAACTCCTTAATATTATCTTCTACCGTATGTGAGATCTATTACTTTTCCTCTTCAAGCATGTTAAGTTTGGCTTTAGACTCAGTTCTGATGCCTAACAGATCTTCCTCCAATTTCTTTATTTTCTCTTCTATCATAGCTCTACTTTTTTGCAGTTCTTCTTCCATTACAGCCAATTTATTTTGAGTTTTTGTAGTCTCCTCATTCTAATAATTCTTGAGTTGATAGATTTGTTCCAATCCTATGCTCAACCACTCTATCCAATGTTTTAGGAAGTTAAAATTCCTCAAGGTGATAGCCATACCTATAGTAACCCTCTTATACTCCAAATATACCATGTTTGTGGGATAGGTCAGATAATTGGCTTTATCCAAGTACATCCTTGGGTTTTTCTTATAATTTTTTATCATCCCTTCTAGAAATTCCTCTCTTCCCAACATTGTTGTTACCTCTTCCCTAGGAAATATCAATGGATGTTGTGCATGAATGTCTGCAATTCTCCTTGTACACTCCGCACTACTCACCCATTATGTTATTTTTTCTAACTTGAGAGATGCTTGTTCTTCCCACAACTTCAATTCTCCCATGTGGTCAACACAAAATTCCAATCTGGAACTATTAATGACATGGCCTAATCGAGAAAAGAAGTATTCTACCTTATCATCTATTCCACGTGCCTCAGTTTTAATTCTGTCGAACTGCGGTACTTCTAGAAGAGAACTAGATTGGATCCCCCATAGTTATTCCTCTATAGGAGTCCATTCATATTCCTCTTCCATGTGGTGGCTAGAGGTTCCCCCAAGATCCTAAAGCAATCTTTGAGTGTCTATATTTTCTTGTGGTGGAGCCTATTCTTCCATCTTCTCTATCTTCACCTTCTACTATACTTTCATAATCTCCTATTGAAATTTTTGCTACTCAACTTGTTCTTGGGCTTCTTTCTATTCTGTAAGCCCCACCTATTATTTTTATGTATTCTCCTAGGGTAATTCTTGTTCTATATTGACCATCTATTGTTCTTTTATCACTTCTTCCTCCTGATCCTATTAAATGTCCATTGTTGTGACCTATTCAACAACAAGTTCTTATTTTTCTTGTGATGCCTCTGTATTTTCTAGTGCATCTCTCTTACTCGAGCCTCCTCTCACAAATCTATAATAAGGATTTTTATTGGAATCTTCCTCCATGGTATTTATTCTTACTTACATTCCCTCTTGATTAGTGGTTGTATCTTCTTGCCCTACCTCAATTCCTTTAAAAAATTTGAAAGCATCCATTTGCTCAAATTATTGGAAGATTTGTGGAGATGACACTATTCTTTCTACCTCTCCCCAACACAACTCATCCAGTTACATCTCTTCTAAGTTTAAATATTATTTTTCTTATTGGTATTCCTACGGTGTAGGCTCTTCTCATACTTTTAGAACTGGTTTGCTTGCAATTATTTCATTTTGTCTCCTTGTCTTTATCTATATTATGCTTCCTTGCCTCTTCTCCCTTTCTTGAATGGTAGGCTGCTCCTGCTACCATTGCCTAGGTTCTTGCTATTCTAGCTCTTATTCAAACTATCTATGCATTTTTCTCTGATGATGTTCATATTCATATTCCTCTAGAGTAGTATCCTCTTGAGCTATGTTGGTTTGTTACTTGCTCTTCGTTCGAGATATCTTCGGGGTCTCTTTTGGTATTGGTACTGACTTAGACCATCTCAATATTGTTGATTGTCCTTCCCCAATTTTTTGAGGTGCTATCAAACCTAGAAATTGGATCTCTGCTTTTGTAACTAGATTTAATAATAATCCAATATCATGAAAAGTCATTCCAAAGTTCTTTGACCTCTTTGTCAGTACCTCATTCATTTTTATTTCTATATAGGTACCCCAATCATACTTAATTTCCTTGGTGATACCTTATACATACTATGATATCCACACTGGTATTTCCATGGCCCTTATATCTCTTGTCAGTCAAGCCATGACCGTATTCATAGCACACGACCAATGTTCTCCTTTCAACTGGATCTATTTGATTCCACATGTTCCTGCACCTGAGATCTTTACCTTAGTTAGTGACATGAAAATGGTGAGTATAGTGACGAGGAGGTATACCTCTATTGGATCTACCAACCTCTTTACTACCTCCATACCATCTTCTGGTAAGCCAAATGTCTTTCAAAATATCTCTACCAAAATATCTACCTTCACTGACCTCTTGCCCACATTGACATAGGCTATTTTGGTTGCAAGGTTATATTCCTGAAATATATGTAATAGATAGTTATGGAAGAAGGACTTGTGGAATGTGAAACTTGTGCAATAACTACTACACTGGCATCCTCAAAAATCTTCCTCCAAGAATGATGCTTATTTTTCCTATCACTCCACCCCTTCCTGCATGTATCTACTCCATGTTGTACAAATGTGATATTTGTAACTTCAACCTGACCCTCTTCCTATCTACTGCTCAAATTCTCCTCTTGATCTGGTAGGTTTACTTCACTTCTTATTTACCTCCTTGAGGTCCTTTCTTGTGTCATTCTCTCCTCTTGCTACCTTGGTGGTGTTCTTCTTAGATTATCCTGCCAATGTCTTTGCCCCCTCCATGGCCTATATCCTCTTCTCCTACAAGGATTATTACCATGCCAATCATGGGATTAAAATTTCCACCCTTGGTGTTTCCATGGATATGATTCTCTCTTATGTAGGGGACCTGGTGACCTCTCCATCCTATTGGCTATAATCCACCTTAACCGACGTCTAAACTCTTCTGTTGAGATCAATCCTCCACCATCTCACCGATTAACTTAGTACCTGAACATCACCATTTCTTCAATCGTATGTGTACCTAAAATCATACAACTTTTTGTAAATCATACAATGTCTCTTCTTTGTACCCTTGTATGGTTCTTACCTTCACCAGTCGCTTTAAGATCCTACACTACTCACTTTCTCCACAGTTGTTTTTAGCCCGTCAGTCTTCAAACCATCATAACTCCTCCAAATCGTACATCTACAACCTAAAATTGTACAATGTAATATTACTTCGTATGATGTTGCTTTTGGACTACCTTCCTCTTTGGAATCTATACAATTCTATACAATTCCATATGATTTGTTAGAAATTGCCAAACATGGCCTAAAAATCACTTAAAACTATGTTATATTTATTTGAAATCATACATTCCCCTTCCAAAATCATACAGTATGATATTGCAAACCCTAGGTTGTGAAAAATTCAAAATTTTGACCTCCTTTACCAAATATTTCACCAACCCATTTGCCGGATTGCCTCGTTCCTCTGTTTCAATGTTTTTTTAGAGCAATTTTCTAACTTTTCCTCTAGCACAATTTATCTTCAATTGATGAATTTTTAGCTATACTTTATGGCTATATGGATTTCTCCTTCTGTTCTTTACTTTTTCATCTCTTCTTTTTTCCTGATTCTTCTATTTTTTAGGTTAAAATCTTCACTTTCCTTGCAATTTCCATTGTTTGACTCGAATTTCTCATTTTTTGAACCCTAATCTACCATTTCTCACCTCTGGGTTTGTACTTTGATGTTTTCTACTATATATTCTTCATATTTCTTTCTGAAATTTGAATTTTTCTTTTTAATGGAGTAAAACCCTAATTTCCTCTTTTGTTCCTTCTCTAGGTTAATTTCTATGAAAATGAAAAGTACTCCTTGGTGCTAATAAAAATGGGTCCTTCTAAGTTTATATTGCTGATGAAATTGGCTACCCATATGGTCTTCTCCATTCAATTACATGCTTTCCACCTTCATCCTCCTGGAAAATTTGAATTCTCGCTTGTACAAATGAAATTGCAAGTTTTCTTTCTATTTAAAGAAATTCGAAACCCTAATTAAACCCTAACCAATTTATCCCAAATTGCACCACTTTGCACTTTTTCCCTCCATATTGCATGGATTATTGACAACTCAGCATGTTTTCAAAAAAATTATCTTTTTCTCCCACTTTTTCCTCCAACAACTGCTTTTTCTCGTGCATGTCGTATTAAATGGGTAGTTGAAAATCGTACAACATACTTAAAACCATACAGTGTACAATCCAAATTGTACAACATGTCATTTTGTATTATTCTCATGTCCTTTTCTCAAATTTTCATGTATGATATCATAATTTTGTTTTTGTACGATCTTATACTTAGATATTTTTTCAATTTTCTTTCTCTCTAAAGAGGCCGTCGTTTATGGTTTTCAACCCACTTCCTTCTTAATTGTTTCTTGAGGGATTTTCACAATTAAGGTACTTTCTTTTTATTTTTATTTTTCCTCTTTTTTTTCAATCCTAATATATTTACACTTACTATCTTGGCAATCGTACAGTGACATTCAGTTGTATGATCCCATCAAATTCTTCTGTTGGAGGTTCAACTATAATGTTCTGAGTGGTTGTGTTGTCTGTCGATATTTATTTCCTAGGCTGATTCATCTCCACTTGTGATGTTGCTAAATTCCCTGGATTTCCTCCTCTATGTGTACAATTTGGAATTGTACAATTGAAATATGGAGTGTCCTCACCTGTTGTCGTTTCCCCTCGATGCACAAGTGATTGTTCCCTTGGTAGTGGAGTACTGACTACTCTACTATCATTCGAGTGACTTATTTACATATCCCCTTAGATCAATTCTGAATCCAGACTTGGTGATCATATTCTTAGTTATCCCTGGTTTCTTTCATCTATAAAATTCACTCTTCCTCTACCGATAAGGCCTCTACCATGTGAGTGTCTCCCCCATCATATTCCTCTTGATGGTGGGTTTCTCTATGCTAATGGTAATTCCTCCCTTTCTTGGAGTAAGCCTCTACCATCCATTACTCATTGGGGTCCTTGTCATATTAAGTTCGGTTGTCCCCATGTATGTTTCCTTGTAGGATTTGGTAAGATTTCCCTCATCCTTCGTAATCCTCGTAGATTCCTTGTCCAGTTCATACAAGCTAAACGTGTATATCCTAGCCATCTAGGAGTAGGGGGTCAAAATATTTCTCACCCTCTTCCTCCTCTAATTGTAACAACACATTGAATTTGTTCATTTCATAGTTGAATACCTCCCCCCCTTCCTACCTGAAGCCTTAGGGGTATTTCTCTATTTCTTCCTCCCATTGTTTCGGTATGATGCAGGAGCATCCGAGGGCAGCAAAGCAATCGAGCATCAACCAAACTTTTTTGTTGTTATTTTTTTAAGTGTTGCAATGTTATTTTTTTCTAAGTGTTGCAAGAAAAATATGTGTCGTGATATTGCGACCAGAACGAAAGAGAGGGGAGCAGAGGACACAAGGTCGCGAAATCACGACATGTCATGATTTCGCGACATGTTGCGAAATCGCGACCACCGTAGAGAAAACAAAGGCACAGAGACCAAAGGTCACAAAATCATGACATGTCGTGATTTTGTGACATGTCATGAAATCGTGACCACCGTAGAGAAAACAAAGGCACAGAGACCAAAGGTCACAAAATCGTGACATGTCACGATTTCGCGACATGTTGCGAAATTGTGACCATCGCAGAGAAAACAAAGGCGTGGAGACCAAAGGTCATGAAATCGCAACCATCACAGGGGAAACAAAGGCACGAAGACCAAAGGTCATGAAATCGTAGCCAAAATGGAGAGAGAAGGCTTGATGGAGGAAATTTCATGATATCGCAACATGTCGTGATATCACGACGGGAGCGGGAGAGAGAAAGCATAGGAGGGAAATGGTCGCGATATCATGACATGTCACGATATTGCATCAAAATAGGAAAACATGTACTCCTAGCTTTCTTAAAGGTAGCCCTTTTTGCATGGCAAGTTAGTGGCAGTGAACCAGCAGTTCCAAAGAAGGATTTCAATGGGCATGTTGGCCACTCGCATAATATATCTGAAAGACGTGTTTAAAGCAACTAACAGCAAGCAGCAGATCAAGAAGAATATTTCGTTGGATATGGCAGCCAGTCACGCACCTCACCTGGACTCTCATCAATGCAACTTTCCAAAATTGTCCTAGGTGGCAATTGTAGATCGTGGGAAGTTTGAAAGCACAGAGGATTGAGACCTCGATAAAAACCCATGGATTGTAATGAGAGGGGGTTGGCAAATGGCAGTTTGGCTGTTTATGCTTGTAAAATTCTTTCGAAGTATTGAATACAAATTTTGGGCTTTTATTTCTCTGGTTTTCTGTATTATGCAAGATCTGTTCTCCACCAAGTGGTATCAGAGCCAGTAGTTCTTGAATGTGTAGCAGATCGCTGAAGGAGAGGCAGTTACACTAGGATCTATGGAAGGGCTTGGAATTGGGTGAGCAGAATGCCTCTAAGGAGAAATCCTGTTGGTGGGAGAGGCATGGCAGCAGCGGAAGATGTTCGAGCTTTGTAGTGGCAAATGCAAGCCCTACAAGAAAAAATGCATAGAATATTGGAGCCAAGAAGATACGAAGGTAGTGAAGAGAAATATGATGAAGAAGAAGACCAACCTGAGGAAGAAGAAGAAGTAGTAGATCCAGCTCAGGCCAGACTATACAAAGCCATATCCCAGATTGGGAAGAGGCTGAAGATGGAGGTTTCTACTTATTTTGGGAACCTTGATCCAGAATAATTGATCGACTGGATCAATGATCTGGAAGAGTACTTTGAGTACGAAGAGGTTGAGGACCCTGATAGGGTCAGATTCACAAAGACCAAACTGAAATGTCATGCTAGCATTTGGTGGAAGGGAGTGCAGTTGGAGTGAAATAAAAGAGGGAAATATAGAATAACTAAGTGGGAACGGATGGCAAAAAAGCTAAAGAGGCAGTTCATCCCTGGTGATTATGAGTTAGACCTACTAAAGAAAATGCAAGGATTGAGGCAATCAAGCAAGTCTGTGAAAGAATACACAGAAGAATTTCATAAAATAATGATTAGAACAGGCCACTCAAAGGCCAACAAGGAGAAGGTAGCCCATTACATTAATGGGTTACGAGAAAGTATTCAGGAAGAATTAAGTCTAGTCCGGATGACCACCATAGAGGACGCTTACCAATTTGCCTTAAAGGTTGAAGAAAAGCTCAATAGGAGGTTTGAAAACAAGAAAAGAGGAAGAGGTCGTGGTGGAAGAATCGGCGAAAGGAACAGTGGAAGAAGAAATGAAGAATCTTAGAAAAATGGAGAAGGTAGCAGCAATCAAGAATAAAGGAGAGAAAATATAGACCACCCCCATAATCAGAATAATGGTTACCGAGGGGGAATAGGTAGAGCTGGACATGGCTAGGGAAGATGAAGATTCTATGGAACTTGCTTCCAGTGTGGGGAAGAGGTACATCACCAATATGAGTGCCCACAACAACGAGAAAGAAATAATCGAAGGCCGAAAGGAAATGCCAGAGTAGCAGTCACTGATGAAGATGCTGGATCTGAGCATTACGAAGAAGGCGAGAGAGGAGAAGTAATGATTGCAAGAAGAGTCCTGTTGAATGAAGAGGGAGCTATAGATCAGAGGAAAAGCTTATTTTGCACAAGGTGTAAATGCGTGGGTAAGATTTGTAACATTATCATTGACAACGGTAGCACAGATAACCTAGTTTCAGAGGGAATGGTTACAAAGCTACAACTAGAGAGAAAGAAACACCCGCATCCATATCAGATCGTGTGGTTGCAGAAAGACCATAAGGTTTTGTTCAATGAACAATGCCTGGTAAAATTTAGTATTAGAAATTACCATGATGAGGTCTTGTGCGACATTCTGCCCATGGATGCGTGCCATTTGCTGCTGGGAAGGCCATGGCAGTTTGACAGGTGTGCGGTTCATGATGGTCGAGCCAACACCTATTCCATGACCAAGAATGGAATGCGTCATAAGTTGAAGCCCCTGAAGGAGGTGGAAGAAAAGGTATGTGGTAGTGCAAGAATTTGCTTGGTTGACGGAAGAAAATTTTTAGATGATTTAAAGCATGAACATATGTGTTATGCATTAATTCCTAGAGTCAGGGATATAGAATGCAAAGATGCCCCAGTAGAAGTCCAAGAGCTGTTGAAGGAATTTCCAGATATCATATCTGATAATGTGCACGAGGGTTTACCCCGATAAGAAAAATCGGTCACCATATTGATTTGGTGCCGGGGTCAAGCTTGCCCAATAAAGCTGCACATAGAATGACCCTGTAGAAACTGAAGAAATAAACAGGCAGGTCCAGGAGTTGTTGGAGAAGGGATTGATTAGGGAGAGTCTTAGCCCGTGTGCAGTACCTATAGTACTAGCACCCAAGAAGGATGGAGAGTGGAGAATGTGCATAGACTCTCAAGCCATCAACAAGATCACAATAAAATACAGATTTCCACTGCCAAGGATGGATGACATAATGGACTATTTGAGTGGATCCAAGTACTTCACCAAAATTGATCTCAAGAGTGGTTACCACCAGATCCGTGTTAGGGAAGGATATGAGTGGAAGACAGCCTTCAAGACAAGAGAGGGCTTGTATGAGTGGTTGGTCATGCCATTTGGGTTGTCCAATGCACCAAGTACCTTCATGCGGCTGATGAATGAGGTACTGAAAGAGTTTCTAGGAAAATTTGTCATTGTTTATTTAGATGATATATTAATATTTAGCAGAACCCTGGAGGAACACCTGATGCACATCAGGAGGGTTTTTGAAAAGCTGCAGGAGGAGCAGTTATTAATAAATATAAAAAAGTGTAATTTTGTCAAGAAAGAGTTAGTATACCTGGGATTTGTAATCTTAGCAGAAGGTCTGAAAATGGACCCATAGAAGGTGAGAGCTATCATAAAATGGCCTACCCCAAGAAGCACAATAGAGGTAAGATCATTTCATGGTCTAGCCAGCTTTTACAAAAATTTCATAAGAAACTTCAGTAGCATTTGTGCACCCCTCACAAAAATAATGAGAGGGGATAAGAAATAATTCAAGTGGACCTTAGGGGCTGAAAGGAGCTTTGATGCATTAAAGAAAAGGGTCACAGAATAGCCCGTTTTGGCACTCCAAGACTTTAACAAAGTATTTCGGGTAGATTGTGATGCCGGTGGCGAGTGCAATAGGGGCTGTCTTGAGTCAAGAAGGTAGACCTGTTGCTTATTTTAGTGAAAAGCTCAATGATGCTCGGAAAAAGTATTCAATTTATGACCAAGAATTTTATGCTATAGTTCAGGCTCTGAAGAAGTGGAGGCATTATTTGTTGCCAAAAGAGTTTGTTCTATTTATGGATCATCAGGCATTGCAGTACATCAATAGCCAAACAAAACTGAATTAGAGGCACATGAAGTGGGTTGAGTTTCTCCAAAGCTATACCTTTGTGTTAAAGCACAGAAGCGAGAAATAAAACAGAGTTGCAGATGCCTTAAGTAGAAGGCAGAATCTGCTGATTGAAATGACAGTGGAGGTGGTAGGATTTGAAGAACTGAAGGGTCTTTATCCTGAAGATCCTGATTTTGTAGAAGCCTGGATGGCTTGCTTGGCACTTGTTACTATGGACAGGAAAAAATGGTTAGATTTCCTAATCCAAGATGAAATGTTGTTCAAGGGAAGTAAATTATGCATCCTAAGGAGTTCCATGCGGGAGAACTTAATCAAGGAAAAGCACAACGGAGGACTGGCTAGGCATTTTGGTCGGGATAAGACCATTGCCCTAGTGAATGAAAATTACTACTAGCCGCAACTTCAACAAGATGTGAAAAATTTTGTGTAAAGTTGTAGAATATGCCAGATGGCAAAAGGCGTAAGGCAAAACACAAGATTATACCAGCCGTTACCTGTACCTGAGAGGCCATGGGAGGACATAAGCATGGATTTTATTCTTGGATTGGCCAAAACACATAAGGGAAATGACTCTATATTTGTGGTGGTTGACAGATCCTCCAAGATGGCACATTTTATTCCCTACCATAAAACAAGTGATGCAGTTCACATTGCAAGGTTATTTTTTAAGGAAGTGGTACGACTTCACGGTCTACCAAGAAGCATAGTTTTTGACAGAGATACAAAGTTTGTTGGGTATTTACGGAGAACATTGTGGAAGAAGGCTGAAGACAGATCTGAATTTCAGTTCTGCATACCACCCACAAACTGATGGATAGACAGAGGTGGTAAATAGAAGTCTAGGTAATTTATTAAGATGCTTGATAGCAGATAAACCCAAGGGATGGGATTTAGTTTTGCCATAGGCAGAATTTGCATACAAAAATTTTGTCAATAAGAGTACAAACAAATCTCCATTCCAAATCATATATGGAAACAGTCTGAGAAACATTTTTGAGCTGAGAAAATTAGATAAAGGAGAAAAGTGTAGTGCAGAGGCTGAGGAATTCGTGAAATAGATGAAACGCCTGCATGAAGAAGTGAAGAAACAAATTACAAAAATGAATACTCAGTATAAAGCAAGAGCAGACCAAAAGTGGTAGTTCAAAGAGTTCGAAGTGGGGGATGAAGTCATGGTCCATCTCAGAAAAGAAATATTTCCAGCCAAAACTTATAACAAGTTGAAGATGAAGAAGTTTGGGCCATGCAGAATACTGGAAAAATGGGATTTAGGCAATGCATATGAAGTGGAATTGCCAAGTGGGCTTGACATTTCACCTATTTTTAACATATCTAATTTAGTGGAATACCATGAAGGAGATAGTACAGAGGCACCAAGCACAGAATTATGGGGCATTCCAGTGTCTAACCCAACCAAAGACGAGATCGAGGAAATATTAGATACTCGTGAAGGCAGAAGCACAAGGAACAAACAATATTCTGAGTATTTGATCAAGTGGAAGGGTAGACTTGTAGAATATGCAACTTGGTTATCAAAAATAGAGGTTGACCACCTGGGTCTTCCTCCCAAAGATCAGAAGTGAGGATCACTTCTCAATCCACCCCGGGTGTCTGATGCAAGAGCATTCGAGGGCAGCAAAGCAATCGAGCATCAACCAAACTTTTTTGTTGTTATTTTTTTCTAAGTGTTGCAATGTTATTTTTTTCTAAGTGTTGCAAGAAAAATATGTGTCGCGATATCATGACACAAAAAATGTCACAATATCGCGACCAGAACGGAAGATAGGGGAGCAGCGGACACAAGGTCGTGAAATCATGACATGTCACGAAATCATGACTACCACAGAGAAAACAAAGGTGCAAAGACCAAAGGTCACAAAATCATGACCATCACAGAGAAAACAAAGGCACAGAGACCAAATGTCGCAAAATTGTGACATGTTGCAATTTTGTGACATGTCGCAAAATCGTGACCACCACAAAGAAAACAAAGGCACAGAGACCAAAGGTCGCAAAATTGCGACATGTCACGATTTCATGACATGTCGCAAAAACATGACCACCACAGGGGAAACAAAGGTGTAGAGACCAAAGGTCATGAAATCATGGCCAAAACGGAGAGAGAAGGCTTGACAGAAGAAATGTCACGATATTGCGACATGTCGCGATATCGTGATAGGAGTAGGAGAGAGAAAGCACAGGAGGGAAATGGTTGCGATATCATGACATGTCGTGATATCATGACATGTCATGATATCGTGACCAAATAGGAAAACATGCACTCACAACTTTCTTAAAGGTGGCCCTTCGTGCGCGACAAGTTAGCGACAGTGAAGCAGCAGTTCCAAAGAAGGATTTCAACGGGCATGTTGGCCACTCGTGCAGGATATCTGGAAGACGTGTTTAAAGCAACTAATAGCAAGCAACAGATCAAGAAGAATATTTCATTAGATATGGCAGCCAGTCGCGCACCTCACCTGGAGTCTCATCAATGCAACTTTCCAGAATTGTCCCAGGTGGCAATTGTAGATCATGGGAATTTTAAAAGCACAGAGGAGCGGGACCTCGATAAAAACCCATGGATTGTAATGAGAGGGGGTTGGAAAATGGTAGTTTGGCTATTTATTTTTGTAAAATTCTTTCGAAGTATTGAATACAAATTTTGGGCTCTTATTTCTCTGGTTTTCTGTATTATGCAAGATCTGTTCTCCACCACGGTATAAGGAGTTATCTCTACAAACTTAATGTTGGCTAGTGGACTTCTACTTCTTCTTTTACTTGGTGATAGTTGTCATAGTGCTCTGATTATCTTATCTGCACGTGCTATTTGGTATCTCCATCTTACTTCCTTGAATATTCTTTGTGCGGATGATGTTGCCAAAACTTATCTATATGCATCAAAAAAGTTTGTCTCAGAACTTGAGTGATTCTGATTCTCCTCTCTCTGTTCTGCCCAATATGTTGGTAAATTCATTATTCTCTCCAATATTTGTACTTCTCTCCTTTGTATTATCAATTTTTTATAGGCTATTATATATGCTTAAGGTTCAAGGTTGGTTTGATGTACCTATGGTATCCCTATTTGTTGTTGCATTGTTATAGATGCTGGGGGATTTTGGTTACCTCAAGGTTTCTAAGGGTTTTGTGGATGATCATCTTCATCACGATTTTTTATACTTGGTTCCATTACTAGATAAAGCATTCCTTCATTACTGGAGTCACTCAAATCCATTCATACATTACCTTGTGATTCAGGTGATGTAGTTTCCTCTTCAATGTCTCGCCATAATATATTTACATCTTCATTTATCATATGTGGATCACTCAGTGCTACCTATGATCTTATGCTTGTGCCCTCATTTCCTCCATTAGTTCTCAGAGTTAATCCCTCAACCTCTTCAGGTTCTCTTTCAAGTTCTTAAAGCTGATGTACCCTTTGTTCCTCCAACCTTCGTATTATGCCATCCAATTCCTAGATAATTTGCTCTCTCACAATTGTATTATGACCTCACAACATTTGATATTCTTCTTGAAATTTTCAAGTCTGTAACTACATTATCTACTATAATAGCCCTATATAAGCCAGTGGAGTAAGTTTGACCAATTCTTGATCAATGGTCGCATCCCTATCTTCCTCTGAAACTTCCATTTCAAATGTGTCCTCTCTATATTCATATTGTACTGTTATTCGTATCCTTATTTGTTCCATTTGCTGGGGTAGTTCCCTCTGTTCTACTTAAGGATACATCCTATTTCTATTTACTAGGATTGATTCTTCCTACCTTCCCCTATTTTTGGTTAATAGTACTATCTCTTGATATTCGCTTTCATTTGTAGGAATCCATTCTTCATCTTCTTCTTCAATTTGCTTTGTTCCATCAGTAAATCTGACATGTACTCATAATATTCTTCTTCCTTTGTGCTGAGGCATCAACTCTTGCTATTCTATGGTTGGTCATGGTTCCTCCCCTTCTATAAATAAGTGTGTGATTCCTATGTTAGGCTCCTCCTATGATGGACCTGGCTCACTGTGAGCTTCATTTTGAGATTTTGCTCATCTTTGTCATTCAATTTCTTCTGAAGCAATGAATACGCACTGTACCCTATAAGGCTTCAACTTTGAGCCATTTACAGTATTGATAACTTCTATCTCATTCAAGTTCTACAACTTGCCTACTCTATTATTTATTACTTCAACTAATTTATAAGTACCAAGCCATAACGTCTTCAACTTACCCATCTTGATTTCCTATTTCCCATTAAAATTTAGAACTAAGTCACCCAGACTAAGTTCCAACTTCCTCAAATGTTTTTCATACCATGCCTTCCATATTTTTGAGCTACCTCAATTTCCCATTGCACCATGAATCTTATTTCTTCTAACTTAATTAGTGCTATCAGTCACTCTTCCAAACTTTCTTGATCACCCAAGATATCCTCTACCATGACTCTCAAACTTGGTATCAAGAATTCAACTGGAACCACTGCTTCCTACCCATACATTAATTGGAAATGTGTATGTTTTGTTGTAGGTTAAAAGTTGTTCTATATACCTACAGAATAGATGGTAGCCTTTCCTTCCAATCTGCTCCCTCTATTTCATAGGTTTTACACATAGTAGATACTTGGACTTTATTCATTGCCTCCACCTACCCATTCACTATGTGTAGCACCCTAAAATTGGCACAGTAAACCTTAGAAAATAATTAAAATTACCTTAGTAAATAATTCAAATTCAAATTTCAACCCCAAAACCACTCCAAAACCGCCTGCTACTCGTTTCCTCATTTTTCGTGCCATTTTTAGGATTTGTTTTGTCTGTTGGACGATATCGTCATTGATTAGACGATATCACCTCAGATCGGACGAATTTGTCTGGAGCAGAACGTCTAGACGATTTCATCCCAAAACTAATTTTTCATAATTAGCTTCTATTTCAACGACGTATCTAACCGGGGCAAAAGCGTGTCTGCGCGGTTAGAGACTTCCCTCGATGGATATATCCCAAATTGGGATGATCTCCAACCTCCCAACATCCTTCCTATGCCTATTTAATCTTAGGCCCTCCCCTTGACATTCCCCTGGCTGAAATTTCCTATAACACGAGTTCTATTTGCATTAGACCATCTTAAATCACCATTTGCCTTCGTATTTTTCCAAGTTTGTTTGTAGGAACTTCATTGTTTTTCAGCCGAAGCAAGCTCAGATCATCACAGATGATCTTGTACAATATCGGATGATCATGCCCCAATTCAAGATGATTTCGACTGTAGTCAACATTAGGGGCAATCAGTGCCCAGAGTTTGTGCTTTTCCTATACCTTTCTGCTATTCTATTTTGCATCTAGTTAGTTTTATTATTATTTCTTGCTATTCTGCATCTTGGAGTTCACCCATATAGCTTAAATACATAATAAAATCATGATTAGCTATTAAAGCATGATAATTTACTTGCATTTCTATTTGGGATTATCTTATTAACATCATTATTAACATTTCACATCATTTTCCTTTATCAGCATAGATACATTTTCTGTATTCTGTGTCTACTTCTTAGATTGCAGGTCTTTGACGAATTCATCAGATCTCAGACGATCTTGTCTAATTTCAGACGATCCTGTCAAATCAGAGGTGATCTGGACTGCTTCAAAAATTAGAACCTCCATCAGACATCCGGAATCAGGTATGGTTTTTCTCACTTAGCTTGTTCTCTATATTTTTTGTTTAATTCTATTTTTTGTATTCATTTAAATCTGCATTTCCTAATAGAACAGTTTAGATTCATTTGGCCAAACCTAGGATTTGAATGATTAAATCTAAAACTGAACACATCAAACACATTCCCAACCTAGGTGTGGAGACTACCACTAAACATTTCCTGGTGAACCCCACCATCCATCAAAAAATCACCTTAATACTCCTCCCCCGAGAGGCGGGACCTTCAAAGGGCCTCTCAGTTCGAGGTATTGTCCCATCCTTTTCCCATCCCCCTTTTGGGCACGGATCCTATAGCCTGAAGGTAAGGGTGCAAAAAATTTGGAGCAATACATTTTGGCGAACCCGACATGAAACTAAAACCTTTTGAAAAAAAAAAAAAAACATAGATGCATTTAAAATCATTAGAAAACTACTAAGTTGCTATCATGTTTAGATGGTAGCTCCTAAGAAAAGACTAGCTATCACTATAAATGTTGAAAATAAAATAATAGCCATAGAGTTTAATTCTTTGCTTAGACTATCTCAAACATATAGAGTTCCACCTTTGTGGGACGAACTTAATAGAAGATTGGGTATTATTTCATCTAGATCAACCGAACTTCAAAAAATTAAGAGGTTTGCCCTAGATAGAATCTTGGATCCTCATCAACTCATTTTTTATCATGAACTTCAGAGAGCTTGCCATAGGTGGTTAGCTTATAGGAGAGCTCTTGTGTCTTAAGAATTGTTCACCTTCGAGGAATACCTCGAGAATGCAACTATTATACACCAATTCCTAGGTCGTGTAGAAGACCAAGAGGTCATTCTTACAGATAGGGAGAGGTGGAGGAGAGTTCCTAGAGCTGTTTTATATTGAGAGTATTGCCATGAACTTTATTTCTACCAACCAGAGTCTGAGATAGATAATATCACTATAGCACTTTTTGTCAAATTCTTGAAAGAAAATTTTCAATTTGAAGAACATTTCATGACTCCTGAAGAACTTGAGCCCGTTAATGATATTTATAAATTGTTTATAGAAAACTAGATCATGGCTTTCATTATTATTATTTCTTGCATTTAGTGTGTTGTTTGTTATCTTTATAATATTGTTATAAAAAAAACAAGAAAAACCAAAAACAAGAAAAACCGAAAACATAACAAAACCAAAACATTTTATTTTAAATACTATAGTAGGTATATAATTAAAATATATACCTCTTAAGCTTGTTGCATATATATATATATATATAAGTATATATATATTTTCTGAAATCTAAGTTTAAGCACAATGACTAGACTTAGGAATGGTAAACAAACTGAAGAAGAAGAAGAAGAAGAAGATTGGTTAGGAAAGAAAACAAAAAAATCAAATTCCCTTCCTGAGGATCAAATTACAGAAGGAGAAACTCTAGAACAGCCAGAATATGAGCTGGTTTTAGATGAACAAGAATAAAATGTTAAAGAGGAAGGATCCTCATCCCCTAGAATGGCTCTAGACGGAACTGTTACTTTTGATAACTTAGATCATCTCTGGAAAATTTTTAGTAATAACATTGGTGCTATTAATATGGCAGTTCATATTGATAGAGGATAAATTAGTGACACTCAAGCAGCCATGGAGGATATGTTTAACATACACACTAATCCATTGTCCTTTGTTGATCAAGAAAGTGATAAAGCTGGACCATACAATATAGATTTAGTTACTATGATTCAGAACATGCAAAAACAACAAGTTACCCAACCCCCTAAGGAACCTGTTATTGAGCCTAAAATCATTCCCACACAAAAGAGACCTTCATTCATTGCTTTATTTCGCCAAACTATTGATCAATATGCTTCAAATCGACAAAAACCTAAAATGAAGCCAAACACCAATTTTCAACAATCTGGGATACAACATAATACAACTTCAAAACTTCTTCATAACACCCTTCCTACCAACAATTTACACAATAGCAATATAGCATCTAATATTCATGTCCCTCCATCATATGCTCACAAATCCCATATTAATTCCCTACCGAACCAATATGGTGGGCAAACCAGTAATTTGGAAGCCATGGTGAAATAGTTAGCTTCTTGCATGGACCAGATAGATCCCTACCGTCCCTCGTATAATTATCAAGATATGTGTAGTCAATATTTGGATCCCATAGTTGTAGCACAGCCATACCCTAAGCACTTTCCCATGCCCGTCCTGCCTATATATAAAGGAATTTAAGATCCCATAGAGCATCTTCGCATGTTTAGGATAGCATGTCATGATATATCACATGATGACTTGCTATTACTAAAAATGTTCTTGAAAAGTTTAGGAGGAATGGCATTAGAGTGGTACTATCAATTGCCCACTCATTCTTTGAGGAATTTTGAAGAAACAGCTGAATCTTTTGTCCATCAATTTAGTGCCTACATCGAGAGACACGTGACCATTAAATATTTATACAACTTAAAACAAGACAAAGATGAATGTTTTGCTGATTTCTTAGCTAGATGGAGGCAGTTGACAGGAAAACTACACTTTGTGCTACCTTATAGGGAAATGTTGGACATTTTTATTAATAATTTGCAAGAACAACTATCCTATGAATTATCAACTACTACCTTGACCACCTTCGATCAAGCTATAGACTTAGCTCGAAGGGTGGAAGATGCTCTCATTAGAAGAGGTCAGCTCAAAAAGAAAGATGATGAGAAAACATCTAGAAATCAATATAAAAACAAACAAGTTGTAGGTGACGAAGTCACTGATAGTAGAAACATTGCTAATGTTAATACTATGAAAACAACGAAGAAGTTTATATTAAAACCTCCTGATAAACCACCTCGAGAGTTTACTATATTGAATCAACCATTATCAACTATTCTACCCCAATTACTTGAAAGAGGTTTGATTCAATTACCAGCTATCCGGGAACCTGATCCAACTATACCCGAATATAGAGCTGATTTACATTGTTATTTTCATAGAGGACTTGGACATGCTAAAATATTGAAACATAAAATACAAGACTTGATTGAAAATAATGAAATGAAGGTGCAAGCCTTTCAACCTAAACAAAATCCTCCTAATAATGCTCAAAAGAACATTCCCCAAAATTAGAATCAAAATGCTAATCAATCATTAGATATATTTCAACATCCTTTACCAAAACATGGTAAAGAGGTGGCCAATCAAATTGAACATCATAATGTTCCCCCTCCTACCCGATATGTAGGGACTATTAGCGGACAATTATCTATTTAGGATCCTCAAATATTTGGCACAAATTTCTCCATGGTTACGTCTAGACCCCTATATAATACTCAAACACCGGATCCTAGTGATGTAGAATCGGATACTGAAAGTGAAATAGACATCACCTCAAACCAATTGAATAGTTCTAAAAATGAATCAGATCCGATTCAACCTATCACAAATGCTATGGTTCCGGAAGAACCATTTCCTAGAAGAGTTACTACTCGACCCTCTTCTAATTAGTTCCTTCCTAATGAACAATCCATAAATTCTAGACCGAGACCAATTCAACGTATTCAATATAACATTGTAGGTACCATTGGAGTTGTTACCAGACAACAGGCTCAAAAATCTCAATAGGATCAAACTCAGAATGATGGATCAGCTCCATTTATTTTGAAAAATCCTAATAAAGGGAATCATATGTCTAATGTTCAACCTAAACCTCCTTACAATATTAATGAACAATTATCCAATACTACAGCCAGAATTTCCCTGTTGGACTTGTTAAGATCTTCTCCTACCCATAGGGATGAATTAATGCTCACATTAAGCCAAATGATGGTACCTCAAAATATTCAACCTAAAGCCATGTCCAATACTATCATCACTCGAGAAGTCGATTGCATTGACTTTCAAGATAAAGATATCCCACAACATAGTTTACATAAGGATAACCCCTTATATATTACTGCCCTAATTGGATATGTAGTTGTTAAATGAGTCTTTATTGATAATGGTTAATCTCTAAACATTTGCACATTTGACTTCTACCAAATATTTGGGTTTAGAAGTGATGAAATGAAGAAAACTGACATGATCATAAAATCTTTCAATGACAAAACACAAGAAACGTGTGGAGTTATCACCATCCCATTGCAAGTTGGTCCGAGAACCTTAGACATGACCATGTTTATTGTACATTGTCTCGCATCATACAATATACTCTTGTGTTGTCCTTGGATCAATGCAATGTGGGCTGTCCCATCAAATTTACACCAATGTGTTAAATTCAAATTTAAAAATCAGTTGATCACTATCCATGGTGATCCTAGACCCTTTAATATGTGTGCTTTGATAGAACCTGTTGGAGTTTGATTTTGCCCTGCTCTGTCATCCACACATCCTAATTCTTATTTTTCATCTAAACATGTGAAACACACACCCATAACTTCATCTATTTCTCCTCCATTAATTTTGCCCTCATATGTAGCTCAACAATATTCTAAAAAAACCACACTAGAACCTCAAAAAAATCTTAAATCCACAACCAATCCTTCATGTTCCATCCCTATAATTTCAAAACCTATAGACCCATTTATTAACACCTCCACATTCTCTACATCTATCATACCTTCCACATCTAAAGATATAGGAAATGTTACTTCTACCTCTTATGCTCTCACTGATGAACTGTTACCTGATTTATCTAAAATTATTATATCAGAAAAAACAAATGCTTCTATGCAAAATTCCATTATCTTAAGTAATTTGTCGCCTTCTCCTCGTACCTTGGGCCTCCCACAACCTATGGGAAGTATCTACCAAGTCAAGAGTTGTGCTTTTATTTATAAAGGATATGATTGGGAAAGAATACCCCGAAACATCAAGACGCGTTGTGATGGATATGCTAGATGCTATTTTGCTAATGAATATATTAAAGCTAAACCCATAATGCTTAAATTGGGCTATAAAGGGAAAGTCTTGGGACCTATCCAAGATGGTATGAAAGAACCCTTTGAGGTAGAACCATGGCCCGCCCGATGTGGTGTGGGCCTATTTCCTAGTAAGGATCAACCCTTCCCTTTTGAAGATGATGATCAACTCATATGTTATCAAGATTATCTAGATAAACAAGATTCTTTGTATCCCAAGAATAATTCTTCTACCTGCAATATGCTATCCATAGCCTATATTGAAATGATTGTTGAATCCAACGATGAGTTGGAAGGAGATATTTTCCATGATGTCTCCGTGGAAGATATGTTACACAATGGTTTTTATTTTGATGGTTCTATACCTACTATAGCCCAGCTTGAGGCCATGACTCCTCAAGATGAATTATCCAAGTTAACCTTAAAGGAATTACAAGAATTGGGTGTTTCACCTGCCCCACCTAATTTTGAAAGAGATCTACACATGGAAGTAGAAAATGTCATTAAGGTTAACATTGGACCTGAGGATAATCCTCACATCATTAGTATTGGATCAGAATTAAGTCAAGAAAAACAAGAGCAATACATTGCATTCCTTAAAGAATATGAAGATGTCTTCACTTGGATATATGAAGATATTCCAGGTTTAGACCCTTCTGTAGTCATGCATCACCTAGTAGTCCATCCGGATGCTAAACCTGTTAAATAGAAACTTAGAAAAATGCATCCCAAAGTGGCCTTGCTAGTCAAAGGGGAGTTAGAAAAACTCCTGAATGTTGTTTTTATACAAGCTATTGATTATGCTAAATGGATATCGAATGTAGTTCCAGTCACCAAGAAAGAAGCTACCAAAGTTAGGGTTTGCATAGACTTTAGAGATATTAATGTTGCATGCCCTAAAGATGATTTTCTTGTTCCAAACATGGATCAAATCATTGATTTACTGCTAGGAGTGGAATGATGTCCCTAATGGATGGATTTTCTGGTTATAATCAGATTAGGATAGCTCCTGAAGATCAGGCTAAAACAACATTTATTACCCCTTGGGGTACATTTTGTTGGAAAGTGATGACATTTGGTTTAAAGAATGCAGGCGCAACATATCAACAAGCCATGACTTATATCTTTCATGATATGATGCATGATATCCTACATGATTATGTAGACAATATTATAGCTCGCTTTATTAATGAAGATGATCATTTAGATGATTTGAGAAAAGTATTTAATCGGTTAAGAGAATATCTTATTCGATTAAATCCAGCCAAATGTATATTCGGAGTCAAGTCCGGTAAACTATTAGGGGTTTTAGTTTCTTTACGTGGTATCAAAATCGACCCTCTCAAGATTGCGGCTATCACTGATATACCCGCACCTACCAATATATCTGAGTTACAAAGTTTACAAGGTAAGCTTCAAGCTATCCGTCGCTTCATCGATAAGCTGGCAGACAAAACCAGTCCCTTTCTTAAGCTTCTTAAGAAGGATGTCCCTTTTAATTGGGACGATGAATGTAAGGAAGCTTTTGAACTTCTCAAACAATACCTCCTTAACCCACCTGTGCTTTCACCGCCTAGACCTGATCGCCCATTTATCCCGTATATTTTAGCTTTAGATTTTGCTTTAGGAGCTATGTTAGCTCAACTTGATGATGAGAAAAGAGAACGTGCTAATTATTATATTAGCCAAACTTTAATTAGTTATGAAACCCGCTACACAGCATTAGAAAAACTATGTTTAGCAGTCGTATTTTCTACGCAAAAATTATGCCATTATATGCTCAGTAAAAAAACATATGTCATTGTTAAATATGATCCCTTGCGGTATCTCATGAGTCGACCTTATTTATCAGGTCGTATAGCAAAGTGGATTCTTGCTCTAAGCGAGTTTGAACTCATGTTCATAGGACAGAAGTCTGTTAAGGGTCAAATCATAGTATATCAATTAGCTGCTACACCCTTAGAGTCTACCCATCCCCTCATCATTGAGTTTCCTGATGAATACCTTCAATTAGAGGCATACCATGTTGAACAATGGTCCTTATACTTTGATGGAGCCCGATGCATGAGTGGGACTGGTGCGGGTATTATTTTAATATCTTCGTAAAAACATATTATACCTCTGTCCTTCAAATTAACATTTGCTTGCACCAATAACACTATCGAATATGAAGCTCTAATCCTTGTATTACGAGCTACCTTGGAGCTAAAAATTAAACATCTGCTAGTTTTTGGTGATTCTCAACTTGTCATAAATCAAATCAATGAAGTTTATCAGACTAGAGATGATAAATTACGCCCATATAAAGCATATGTTTTACAATTAATATCTATATTTGATCAAGTTACCTTGGAAGCTATTCCTTGAACTAGAAACTGTGCGGCTGACGCTATGGCCACAGCTGCCTCTCTTTTGCCCTTGGAGTTATATGACGAATATGCCACCATCATTATTCGTCGACTCTAGGAACCCGCTTCAAATAAGTCATGCTTAGAACCTTTGGATGTGTTTCTAATCAATGAAACTACTCCTAAACCTTGGTATACGAATATATTTGATTTTCTTCACAATGGGACTTTCCCTGCCAGTTCTAATAGGAATCAGCATCGGTTATTACGTAGACGAGCAAGTCGATTTGTAATAATTGGCAATACTTTATATAGGAGATCTTTTGAAGGTATCCTATTGAGATGTTTGAATCTAGAAGAATCCAAATCAGCTTTGAGTGAAGCCCACGATGGATCTTGTGGAGGACACTTGAGTGGTAGTGTCATTGCTAAAAAGCTCCTTAGGATAGGCTACTTTTGGCCTACCATGGAAACTGATGCACATGATTATGTGTGCCATTGTGACAAGTGCCAAAAACATGCTGACCTTGTCCATGCTCCTGCACAAGAACTGCAGGCTATTTCATCTCCTTGGCCCTTTTCAAAATGGGGCTTAGACATTATTGGCAAAATTAATCCTATGTCATCTAATGGACACAAATTCATCATAACCGCCACTAAGTATTTTACGAAGTGGGTTGAAGCTATGCCTTTAGCTTCCTACACTGGAACACAAGTCTCTAAATTTATTTTTAATCAAATCATTTGTAGGTTTAGAATTCCTACAAATCTCATCTCAGACAATGGAACTTGTTTCAAAAATAAATATGTTAAGAAATTATGCCAAAAATATAAGATTCAACATCGCTGGTCCACTTCCTATTATCCTTAGGGTAATGGCCAAGCAGAAGCATCCAATAAAACATTAATTAAAATCCTCAAAATATTGGTCAATAAATCTGGTCGCAACTGGCACATTCAATTATATCTAGCTTTGTGGGCATATCGCACTAGTGTGCATACTCCCATAGGTACTTCACCTTTTTTTTGGTTTATGGCGCTGAAGCTATTTTTCCCTTTGAATTAGAAGTTCCTTCTTTGGCTCTACTACTTCAAGATACCGAAGTAGGAGATGAATATCGATCTGGCAGACTCAGTCACTGGAACTCCTAGATGAAAAGCGCATCAATGCTTTGGAGCATCTTCGTGCCTACCAAAACAAGCTTAAAAGATCATATGCTAAGAAAGTTCGTCATCGATCCTTTGAGGTCGGCGACCTTGTTTTAAAAGAAAATAAAAAAAATACTAATGCAACTAAATACCTTAAAGGTAAATTTGTGCCCAACTGGCTTGGACCATATATTATCATTGCTAAATTTGAATCGGGAGCATACAAATTAGCTACCTTAGATGGTAAATATTTAAAAGAACCTATGAATATTATGCATCTTAAGCGATATTACACATAAAATTTGGTCATTTCATCATTTGTATATATTTTGCATGTTGTCTCATTTTAAAAATGTATAAAACTGTTTAAACAAAAACAAACAGCAATATTATTGACTCTTTCAAAACCAAAAAAAAAAAAATAGAGAGAAGAAAGCGAGAGTCAAAATTATCAAACTCCTTAAAAATATTTGTTGTATATATTTCTTCTTAAAATATTGCAGTTATATTTTCAAATTATTTTGGATAAATTAGAATTTATTTGGAATCTCTCACTTTTGCAAACACAAAAATAAATATCTTGATTTTATCTGGCATGATTACTAATCTCTCTTATATCAAAGTCCACAAAATTCAATTAAATAAAGTTTGAGCACAGAGAATTGATCTTGTTATTTACTTAAACCAAGCATATCCTTTCACAATAAAATGATTATATTTGTAATTTCCATGCTATGCTACATAGTAGAAGTGGTTTCTTGAGTGAAAAGTTTCCCCTGCTATCCTATCATGCATATGGTCTAGAATATTTGAGAATTGACAAAAGGACAAGCTCACCCCTACCCAGAATAAAAATCCCTTGCTCTACAGCTAATCCGAGCAAGTATCCCTAGAATAGGAAGAAAAAGAAAAATAAAAATCAAGCAAAATCATGAGAAAAAGAAGCATTATTTTAGAATCATTTTGTACTCTCTTAGCACTATTTCAGCATTATCTCAAATATCAAAGCAAAATACAAAAAAAAAAAAAAAAGCGAAACAAGCAAAAGCAAAAACAATAAAATCCCTTTCCCTACCCATTGAAAAGAAAAGAAGGGTTTATGAGATTGAATCCCTGGAATTCTCAATTATTCGAAAACTGTGAGGTAAGCCCCATAACAGGTGGTTTGTGCCCAACCCGCCTGGCCTTGGGTAACTCCTAGCGTGGTGATATGTTTGTCACATTAGTCACCTTATTTTGTACAGACCTATGTCTGCTTATGGATTAGCTAGATCTTGGTAACCCAACTTACATAGTAGTCTGGCACGATTATATGCATCTAAATCATGGTTAATGAACACTTATTTGGTTAATTCAAATCACTTGTATCAAATTATCTTGCTCAAAACTGGTAAATGCACAAAGCAATTGCACACACATTTGTATTTGAGATATTTTGTGTATCATTATGATAAATCAAGATCAGAAATGACCTCACATATGCACATGAGATTCCTTATAAATCTAACTTTTGTATTTAAGATAATTTGAAATATTTTTGCAAATTGTCTGGAATAATTTCATTTTCTTCTCTGAGAACAGTTGTTTAGTATAAACACAACTACATGCATTATCAAAAAAATCAAAATCATTTTCAAAAAACATGCAATAAAGTTACATTTATATATAAATTTTTGACTTTCGTGATGATGGTATAGTTCCAAAACCAAAATTGGAATTTTATGCCTAGCGCAAGTCCTCATCTTCATATTTTCTATTCATTTTCAAAAGTTAAAAATCAACCATGCAATAAAACTATTATTTTCTTCTTTGGATTTCGCGATGATGGTATAAGTTTATACCTAAATATTCTATGCCTAGCGCAAACCATTGTACTAATTTTATTTCCCATTTATTTAAAATCATAAAAACATATGACTTAAATCATTATGTTACACAATTATGCTTTAAAACAACGCACATTGTTACTATTTCATGTCATTATGTCAAACTTCAATTTTGCAATGATGGTATAATTCCTAGGGAATTATTCAGAAATTTTATCACACTTAGGAATTTAAGCCTAGCAAAAATCATTTAAAAAAAAATATATTTCATGCATAATATTTTCATGGAAATCTGAAAAAAAATCACCATCATCATCATCATTTGCATCATCATAACAAAGTCTTAAGACAGTCTCTTAAGCACTCTTTTACTTTTAGCAATATTTCTATACCAGGATTAGCTTGACGACCTAGCGAGCGACGACTCCATGAAATGGTCTATAATAGCGACAATGTCCTTTGAAATTATTGTTAAAAGTCCCCTTTTATTTTTTATCAAATCACACCACAACAACCAATTTGTTTACATCAGATTATTTCATTTAAATTTTAAAAGCATGACATTCAAACCATAATATTTCCAAATGACATAATTACATGAATCATCAAATCAATCACATAAAAACATTAAAGCATCATACAAACACATAAGACAAGTCATATGATCAAAAATATCTCATCTATATATATATCAACAATATATACATCATCTCAAAATCGGATCGGTATGCCACAATCTGTACCTCGGCATACTCAATCCTCTATCGAAAATAATAAACACTATGTATCAATCTATGCAGTGCAGTCTGTAGCAGCTAGCCTTGAGAACCCCTCGAGCTCTCAGCCTCATCTCCTCCCCCACCCTGAGGTGGATGAGGTGGCCTCATTGTAGTTCATGTGGTGCTATGAGTCTTGGACTCTGATCATGATGATGTCCTTGATGACCTCATCATGACAGGCTTCACAATGTGGGCTGACAGCAGTAACCTCTGCCCCCCTGGTACCATATGGTGGTATAGCGTCTGATAGAATGTGATCTGGGCAATAGCCTGTGCTAGGTCCCGAGTGCTCACCCCTATGATCTGTGCTCTGAGATGTGTGACCTCATCTCTAAGCTGTGTGGCCTCCTCTCGGTGTCATGCAACCTCATCCTACAAGGACTACACCTAAGCCTAGATACAGATAGTATCCACCTAGAGAGTAGCCATCTCGCTACTCTCTCCTACCTTAACACCCTTTCCCTTATCGGGTGATGGTGGCCTCTCTCTCCATGGAGAAGGGGGTCTCTCCTCCCTCCTCTCCCACTACCATGACCTCTGCTGAGCCTGTGGCCTCCTATGCTCTCTCCCTCCATGACCTTGTGCCACCTCAATGGTTGCCTGGCACCACCTCCCCATCCGACGCACAACTACATGAATCAAACCCTGAGCCCTCGTCATCCAAGGAGGGTGGATGCCTACGTACTAGGCATCATAGTCATCAGCAACCCTTGCATTGTCCCCATCCACTAGCTGAATGGGGGCATCATCCGCGTCCTCACTCTAGAAGCGCTACATATCTGGAGCCCCGTTGATTGTAGTGTTATCCCGGACAATCTAGGAAAACTTGTAGTCTTTGAGAGATGGGATCCCCTGTTGTAGACCGAACTACCTCAAAACTCGGTCATAGCAGTGGAGCTCCACCTCTCCCCTCTCCATCCTCAGCTAGCAGGTTTGCCTAACGTGAGCTAGCTCCTGTCCATCCTCGGCCCATCTTGGATGATCTCTCCAAGGCCTTTAGGTGATCTGGTCAGAGACAAGGTCGTCAAGTAGTCTCCAGGACATTGGCAGATCTATCCACCGCTGTGATCCTCTCCAGAGCCACCAGTAAAAAACTCGGGGCCTCTCCCCATCAATCCCTGTTAGTGGGAGCCCTACCGGCCTTTGCACCATGATGTGCTCCTAGCACCAAACTTGCAGTAGTGATGTCATGACCAGACATCGGCCGCCCTTGTATACGACCCCATGCAGGATCCTATACAATTGGCATAGTATAAAGCTCCCCCAAGCAAACCTATACCCGTGGGGTCTCATGTCATAGACCACATCTGTCAGTAGCCATGGTACTCTGCATCCACTCTGATGGCATAGCAGAAGACCACCTACCAACCCAACCAAAACCTATGTCAGTCTAGATGCCCCAGGCATTTGGTGTAGCAACTCGATGTTCACGCCGCCCTTCTCCAAGATGAAGCTCGGATCTCCGCACAGTCGCATCATTGTGTGGCCTTGATTGGCAATGGTAGTTATTAGCCATCCTTGTATGGGGATCCTCAAAATCCTTCATACATCCTCCAATGTGGGAGTCATCTCCCCTGTCGATAACCAGAAACAAGAAGAACCCGGATACCACCTCTCTACTAGGGTTGTCAATAGCCCCATATCTGTAGAAACATGTGGCATATCTACCACATGCTGCAAGCCAACTTGAGTCAACTGATATCACTCTACCTAAGATAGAGTGGCCAAGTCATCCCTTAGCCCACCGTATTTCCATTCCTGGCTCTTTAGTAATCCTCTTTGCAACATAAAAAACAAAACAATAAAAATCATTAATAAAAAAGTGATTAAAAATGCAAGTAAAACAAGTTCAATTTCATACAAATGATGATATCATCCACTATTGGACGATATCATCCAAAATTTGAGCAAAATTTGTCTTTGATTTTGCAAGATGGAATCGTCCCTTATTGTACGAAATCGCCCCCATATCGTCGATTTCGCCCTTCGACGAAATCGACGATATCGAGATGATTTCGACGAAATTGAGACGATTTCGTCTCGACGACGTCGACGGCCCAAAAATGGCCGCGATGCTCAAAAATCATTCAAAATTAATCTAAAAAGCATGAAATTCGAAATTAAAGCCTTTTAAATTAAGTTTGGACCCTTACTCGTAGCCCGCACTGGACCTCTGTCGATCTGTGCACTGTCTCGACCATCTTGTCTGTAGAGCACTAGAAACCAAGAAAATGAACAGTAAAAATGAATTAGGGTTTTTCCCTCTTTTTCTTAATTTTATTCAAAAACAATTAAAAACATTTTAAAATTTTGCTTTTCCGCGTTTTTACCTCAAACGTTCGATTTGGGTAAAAACACGGAGGGGGCACCATAGTAAGCTGTCGTACGATTCGACCTAGAATCATCGCCTAAAAATGGGAATAAATTTTTGCTTTCTCGTAGATCAAGAACTCATATTTAACTCATTTTCTTCGAAAAAATCACTAAAGAGGGGGCAAAAAGTAGCACCCTAAAATTGGCGCATTGAACCTTAGCAAATAATTAAAATTACCTTAGTAAATAATTCAAATTCAAATTTCAACCCCAAAACTGCTCCAAAACCGCCTGCTACTCGTTTCCTCATTTTTCATGCCATTTTTAGTATTTGTTTTGTCTGTTAGATGATATCGTCGCCGATCAGACGATATCGCCTCAGATCGAATGAATTCGTCTGGAGCAGAACGTCCAGACAATTTTGTCCCAAAATTGATTTTTCATAATTAGCTTATATTTCAACGGCGTCTCTAACCAGGGCAAAAGCGTGTCTGTGTGGTTAGATACTTCCCCCGATGGATATCTCCCAAATTGGGATGATCTCCAACCTCCCAACATCCTTCCTATGCCTATTTAATCTTAGGCCCTCCCCTTGACATTCCCCTAGCTGAAATTTCTTGTAACACGAGTTCTATTTGCATTAGACCATCTTAAATCACCATTTGCCTTCGTATTTTTCCAAGTTTGTTTGCAGGAACTTCATTGTTTTTCAGCCGGAGCAAGCTCAGATCATCGTAGACGATCTTGTATAATCTTGGACGATCATGCCCCAATTCGAGATGATTTTAACTGCAGTCAACATTGGGGGCAATCAGTGCCCAGAGTTTGCGCTTTTCCTATACCTTTATGCTATTCTATTCTGCATCTAGTTAGTTTTATTATTATTTCTTGTTATTCTACATCTTGGAGTTCACCCATATAGATTAAATACATAATAAAATCATGATTAGCTATTAAAGCATGATAATTTACTTGCATTTCTATTTGAGATTATCATTAACATCATTATTATCATTTCACATCATTTTTCTTTATCAGCATAGCTGCATTTTTTGTATTCTGTGTCTACTTCTCGGATTGTAGGTTTCTGATGAATTCGTCTAACGAATTCGTCAGATCTCAGATGATCTTGTCTGATTTCAAACGATCTTGTCAGATCAGAGGCGATCTGGACTGCTTCAAAAATTAGAACCTCCATCAGACATCCAAAATCAGGTATGGTTTTTCTCACTTAGCTTGTTCTCTGTATTTTCTATTTAATTCTATTTTCTGTATTCATTTAAATCTACATTTCCTAATAGAACAGTTTAGATTCATTTTGCAAAACCTAGGATTTGAATGATTAAGGCTAAAACTGAACACATCAAACACATTCCCAACCTAGGCATGGAGACTGCCACTAAACATTTCCTGGTGAACCCCACCATCTGTCGAAAAATTACCTTAATACTCCTCCCCTTAGAGGCGGGACTTTCAAAGGGCCTCTCAATCCAAGGTATTGTCCCATCCTTTTCCCATCCCCCTTTCGGGCGTGGATCCTATAGCCTGAAGGTAAGGGTGCAAAAAATTTGGAGTGATACACTATGGAATAGTACAAACTAGATAATGAGTGTAAAATATTAAAATCTATTGTTAGCATCTTGATAATATCATTAACAAAGTATCCTTCTCAATCACCTGTTATTTGTAGCGCACTACCAAACCTTGTGATTACCTGTTCATACAAAAGTCTCACTATACTTTTTGTTGAGTTATCAGGTAATGCTCTTGCTTCAACCGATTTTATCAGGTATTCTATCGCTACTATGATGTATCTACACTTCCTTCTTTGAGATATATTCAATGGTCCTACAAATTCCAATCCCCACCATTCAAATAACTCTTGTGGTTGTGATTGGTGCAAGGGTATAAATTCCCTCTTTACCAGATTTCCTACTCTTTGGCAAGTATCGCATGCTTTCACATGATCTTTTGCATCATTATACAATGTGGGCCACCATAGTCCTACTATAAATACCTTTATAGTAGTCACATATGGTCCCACATGCCCTCATTCTAAGCCTGCATGAGCTTCTTTCATTACCGCTTTGACCTCTTCATCCATCACACATCTTCGTAAGACACCATTACTTCTCGTTTTATACAATAATCCTTCTATTATTTGGAAAGGTGCCAATTTTGTTATTACTTTCTTCTTCTTGGTTGCTGTAATTTCTTGTGGAAACTCTCCTACGGATAGATATTGGTCAACCAAATTGTACCATGACAAAACAACATTGATGGTAAATAATTGTGCCTCTAGAAATTCATCAGGAACTCTTGTCCCTTCAGGTTCCCTTGACCGTATCCGAGATAACGGTTCTATAATCACATGCTTCTTACCAGGCCTCACCACTACTCAGAATACGAACTCGAGAAGGGTAATGAGCCACCTGCTAACTCGTCCTTGTATCACCGGTTTGTTTATCAAGTACAACAAGGCTTAATGATCAACATAGAAGATAAAGGGATTTACTAATAGGTAATTCCTAAAATTTTGAACTACATATACCATTCCCAAATCTTCTCTTTTTGTTTTACTATAATTTCTCTCTAACCTTGAAAAAAGGTGACTAGCAAAGAAAATAGGCTGGTCTAGCCTAAACTGCCCTTCTTGTGCTAAAGCGCATCCAATTGAAAAATTTGAAGTGTCAATATGGACATGGAATTCCTTATCCCAGTTTGGGAACACCATAATTGGGGTACTCATAAGCTTAACCTTCAGCTCCTTTAAGTCTCCTTGGTGGTCCTTTGTCCATCTGAAAGGAATATTCTTTTTTATCAGAGAATCTGATGGGTAGGATACATGTGCATAATTCCTGATAAACCTTTGGTAGTGCCCTATTGATCCAAGGAAGGTTTTAAGTGAAATCACATAAAACGGTTCTTCCATGTGCAATATCACATAGATATTATTAGGATCTATCTTCAATCCTTCACTACACATAATGTGTCCCAAAAATTTCTCATATGGTACCATCAGAAAGAATTTCCTTGGGTTTAATGATATATGTGCATTTATGCACCTAATCATACATTCACTTAGGATAGGAAGATGCTCCTTTATCTTCCCATAAATGGACCAATCATCAAAAAATGCTTTAAAGTTCATTGTTGTTAACTGATCAATTATATACAGTATGATACGTTGAAATATAGCTAGGGTATTACAGAGCTTGAATGGCATTCAGTTGTATGCATAAATACCATTATCCATAATAAATGTGGTCTTTAGCTTATCCTCATCGGCTATACTGATTTGATTGTATCCCAAGAACCCATCCAAAAATGAATAGATCTCATATCCTACGACTTCTTCCAAGATAGAATTTGTGAAGGGAATAGGGAAGGGGTCCTTAATAGTTACAATGTTTATACTCCTAAATTCCATGCATATTATAATTTTGTCTACTTCCTTCTTCAAGGTGATCAGTATAGGTGAGACCCATTCATTTTTTGTCACCCTAAATATGATTTCTACTTCTAGCATCTTTTCTATCTCTACATTCACTAATATAGCATACTTTGAGTTCATTCTATATGGTCTCCTTCTTACCAGTTGGGCTCCAGGCATTAGTGTAATCTTGTAGATACACAATTTTGGAGGTACTCCTTTCAGGTCCTTATATGTCCATGCAAAAACATCGTTATATTCCAAAAATATCTTAAAAGCCACCACTTTCAATATGGGGTTCTAATCATCACCATAGTGAATCATCCTAGGTTCCTCCATTCCTATATTGATGTACACTATCGGACGTACTTCATATTTGATAGATTTTGGTTCACTTGTAGCTTTCTCTACATTCTCTAGGTGTGCCGACCTTGTATCAATGTTCAATAAAATGGTAGGATACATGTGCATAATTCCTGATAAACCTTTGGTAGTACTCTGTCGATCCAAGGAAGGTTTTAAGTGAACTCATATAAAACGGTTCTTCCATGTGCAATATCACACGGATCTTATCAGGATCTATCTTCAATCCTTCACTGCACATAATGTGTCCCAAAAATTTCCCATATGGTACCATCAAAAATAATTTCCTTGGGTTTAATGATATATGTGCATTTTTGCACCTACTCATACATTCACTGAGGGTAGGAAGATGCTCCTTGATATTCCCATAAATGGACCAATCATCAAAAAATGCTTTAAAGTTCCCTATTGCTAACTGATCAAATATATATAGTATGATATATTGAAATATATCTAGGGCATTATAGAGCTCGAATGACATTCAGGTGTATGCATAAATGCCATTCTCCATAATAAATGTGGTCTTTATCTTATCCTTCTTGGCTATATTGATTTGATTGTATCCCAAGAACCCATCCAAAAATGAATAGATCTCATGTCCTACGACTTCTTCCAAGATAGAATCTGTGAAGGGAATAGGGAAGGGGTCCTTAATAGTTACAATGTTTAGACTCCTAAAGTCCATGCATATTTTGATCTTGTATACTTACTTCTTCAAGGTGATCACTATAGGTGAGACCCATTCATTGTTTGTCACCCTAAAGATGATTTCTACTTCTAGCATCTTTTCTATCTCTGCATTCACTAATGTAGCATACTTTGAGTTCATTCTATGTGGTCTCCTTATCGGTTGGGATCCAGGAATCAATGTAATCTTGTGGATACACAATTCTGGGGGTAATCCTTTCAGGTCCTTATATGTCCATGCAAAAACATCGTTATATTCCAAAAATATCTTAAAAGCCCCACTTTCAATATGGGGTTCTAATAATCACCACAGTGAATCATCCTAGGTTCCTCCTCTATTCCTAGATTGATGTCCACTATCCGAGGTCCTTCATATTTGATAGATTCCAGTTCACTTGTAGCTTTCTCTACATTCTCTGGGTGTTCTAGCCTTGTATCAATCTCTGCATATCCTACTGTATATTCTACAAAATTTTTGGAAATCTCCATTTCTCTTCTGCTTCCTTCTTAGGTTCATGGCTAACTTTTGGTTTGTCTTATTTTTCCTTGATCTCCTTTGATTTAATACAGAGGCATTTGGGATGAAAAATTTTGTACTCTTCCATTTTCCAATGAAGAAGTCCGCTATCATATCTGGCTTCATATTTGCTACATTCATATAGGTACAATATTCCTTCTTCATCAGGTTCATGCCCTTCATCCCCTAAGGAATTTTTTTATTCATCTATCGTAGCTACATCCTCACTAAATTTTGATTAGATAGATTAATTATATATTTGTGATTTCTATTCTTAAAAGTGATATGATTCTTTCCCCAGTTGTGATTAGATTTAGCTACTCGTAGCCAAAATATCCCCAAGAGACCATCGTATGCAAGTTTCTGCATCGTAATCACAATGAAATCCAAGATAAACTCTTATTCAGCTATCACCACTTATTGTGTTGTTAAGACTCCCTTCGTCTCGATTCCATTATGGTCAGCACCATATAATCAGAAGCTCGATGCCCATAGGGATGGGGTGCCTAGTTCTATCCATGTCATTTTAGGTAGCACATTGATGCTGGATCATGCATCCATAATAAATTATGTCAATTTGTGCCCTAGGATCTCCATATAAACTAATGTGAGTTTTTTCCTACATCAATAATTAATATAGTTGGATCCATAAAATGATCCTTTCACTTCTTCTCCTGAATCAGTTGGCTTTGCACTTCCATCACCTTATGCAATTGTATTTCTTCCACCATGGCTTTCTGCAATGCTAGAATAGCTTCCAACAGGTTTGATACTTTAATTTCCACTATGGTATCCAAAACCTGTGCTACCAAATTTTACACAACTATCTCTTGATATGATGGTTTCCTTAGTTCCTTATTAGTTATCGGCTCTACTCGCTTAGTCGTTTCTGCTTCCTCTTGTAATATTTTCTTTGCTACTTGCTAGTGTTGATTTTCCTTTGATGGCTCTGAATACTTATCCTTCTTAGCTTGATTTATCGTCATGGGTAAAACTTATTGGGTTTTCTTCTTAACTTAAGGAACTTTGATGTCTAGATAACTGACATTTTATGGTTTACTTGAACTCACCTATTTTTGACAATTCTCTTATTTTTGTTTACTATAACCACACCATCTACACATGTGTGTAGTTCTTGTTTGCGATGTTTTCTACCTCAGAGGTGAAGGATAATTTTTCACAAAATTCTCCCATTCCTAGTATTGCGACACTATATGATTGGCCTTCCTTCCGAATCATACTACAAATGACTTTGTCTTCCTTGTTGATTGCCTTGGTTCAGTCTTCCACCTTATCTATTGTTTTTGTAACTGCCACTTATTGCTTGTTACTTGCTTCCTTGGGCCTTCAGTTTCTCTTCCTACTCTTAGATTGACAATACTTGTGGATGTACTCTTGCATTATATGGATATAGCATTACCTCATGCCCCATCACATTACAAATATGGTAATAGTCATGTATCGCTCCAAATTTTTTGCATCCCTACCTTCAGGCTATTGGATCCGTGCTCGGAAGGAGGATGGGAAAAGGATGGTGCGGTACCTCGGACGAGAGGACTTCACGAAGGTCCCGCCTCTCAAGGGAGGTGTATTTTGGTGATTTTTCGATGGATGGTGGGTTCACTAGGAAACATTTGGTGGTAGTTTCCATTCCTAGGTTTTGGGAATGAGTTTTGATGAGTTCGTTTTATTTTTAAACATTCATCCTAGGTTTGGCCGAATGATTCTAACTTAAACTACATGAAAATGCAATTTAAATGAATACAACAAATAGAAAAGAAAGCAGAAACAGAGAATTTGCAGGAGGCCAATGAAGATTACCTGATCTGGAAGTCTGATGAAGTTTCTAATTACTTGTAGCAGTCTGGATCATCTGTAATTCAACAGAATCGCCTTTAATTTGATAAAATCATCTAAACTGACAGGATCGTCTGCAATCTGACGAATTCGTCAGACGAATTCATCAGAGACCTGCAAAATAGCAAACAGATGCGAAATACAAGAAATTCTATTTTGTAAATAGGGGGGAAACTATATGAAAAAGTAATATGAGTATTGAACAATATACAAGAACAAAATTAAATGCAAATCACTGTGTTTAGATAGAAGAATATGATCTTAATATGCAAACTAGACAAAATGGGTGAACTCCAGATGCAATATAGTATACAAACTGAATAGACAATCTAATTTATAGCATAAAATGACAGATAAAAGAGAAAGGAGAGCAAACTCCAGGCACTGATTGCCTCGATGTGTGCTGCAGTCGAAATCGTCTTGCATCAGAATGAGATTGTCCCGAATTTGATGAGATCGCCTCCGATATTGATAGGTTCGTCGACTGTGATAGATGCTGGCTCCGACTGAAAACCAGTGGTGTACCTACAATAAAATTAATATAGGACTAGTGCAAGAGCAAATTTGAAGTGTTTTAGCGCATAGAGAGTTGATTTACATAAAAATTCAGCCAGGGGTTGGGGAAGGAAAAGTTTTAGAGTTAAATAGGCATAGGATAGTTGTTGGGAGGTTGGAGATCATCCCAATTTGGGAGATCTCCAATGGGGGAAGGGTCCCAATGGTGCAGACACGCTTCTACCCGGATTGGAGACCCGTTGGAACGGATTCCAACTATGAAAATTTAGTTTTGCGAAAAAATCGTCTGGACATTCTAGTCCAGACGAAATCATCAAATCTGGGGCAATATCGTCTGATCGGAGATGATATCGTCAAACGGTCAAAACAACTGCTAAAAATGGCATGGAAAAAGAGGAAACAGGTTTCTCGGCGGTTAACGAGCGGTTTGGGAGGTTAAATTTGAATTTAAATTTATTTACTAAGGTGAATGTAATTATTCCAATTTTACTGTGCCAATTTTAGGGTGCTACATTTTGCCCCCTCTTTAGCGAATTTTTCGAAGAAAATGCGTTAAAGATGAGTTCTTCTCGATCTACGAGAAAGCAAAAAATTATACCCATTTTTAGCCGACGATTCTTGGTCGAATCGTACGACGACTTACTATGGTGCCCCCTCCGTGTTTTTACCCAAATCGAACGTTTGAGGTAAAAACGCGGAAAAGCAAAATTAATTTGAATTATTTTTGAATGAAATTATGTTTGATATATGATATGTTTTTGATCATATGACTTGTCTTATGTGATGCTTATGATGCTTTTTATGTTTGATTGATTGATTGAGTTGATTGATGTAATGATTTTATTGATGATTCATGTAATTATGTCGTTTTGGAAAATATTATAACTTGGATGTCATGCTTTAAATATTTTAAATGAAATAATCTGATGTAACAAATTGATTGGTTGTAATGAAATGTGATAAAAATAAAAAGAGATTTCTAACAATAATTTCAAAGGACATTATCGCTATTATAGACCATTTCATGGAGTCGCTGCTCACTCGGTCGTCAAGCTAGTCCCAAGATAGAAATATTGTTAAAAGAAAAGAGTGCTTAAGAGACTTTCTTAAGACTTTGTTGTGATGATGCAAATGATGATGATGATGGTTTGCTTTCAGATTTCCATAAAAATATTATGCATGAAATATTGTGAAATGATTTTTGCTAGGCATAAATTCTTAAGTGTGATAAAATTTGTGAATAATTCCTTAAGAATTATACCATCATTGCAAAATGCAAAGGTGACATAATGACATAACATAGTAAAAATGTATTTGCTTTCACAAAAGCATAATTTGTGTAAAATGAAGTCATATGTTTTGTATGATCTTTGATAAATCAGGAAATAAAATTGTTACAATGGTTTGCGCTAGGCATAGAATATGTAGGTATAGACTTATACCATCATCGCGAAGATCAAAGAAAGGATAGTTTTATTGCATGATTAATTTTTGATGAACAGAAAATATGATAATGAGGACTTGCGCTAAGCATAAAATTCCCATTTTGGTTTTGGAACTATGCCATCGTCGCGAAAGTCGATAAGATATATATGATATGTTTTGATTGAAATTTTTGATTTTTTCTATTATATAGTTATCTTTGTGGTAAATAATTGTACTTGGTTTATTCCAAACAAGTTTGCAAAAATAATATTTCAAAGTATTTTGAAGACAAAAAGTTAGATTTATAAGGAATCCCATGTGCATAAGTGAATTCATTGCCAATCTTGATTTATCATAATGATAGACAAAATCTCTCAAATACAAATGTGTGTGCAATTGCATTGTTCATTTACCAGTTTTTGAGCAAGATACTATGATACAAGTGATTTGAAGAAACCAAATAAGTGTTCATTAACCATGATGTAGATGCATATAACCATACTAGGCTACTATGTAGATCGGATTATCAAGAGCTAGTTAATCCATAAGCAGACATAGGTCTATACAAAAGAAGGTCGCTAATGTGACAGACATATCGCCACGCTAGGAGTTACCCAAGGCCAAGCAGGTTGGGCACAAACCACCTGTTATGGGGCTTACCTCACAGTTTTCGAATAATTGAGAATTCCAGGGATTCAAGCTCATTCACCCTTATTTTCTTTTCGAAGGGTAGGGAAAGGGATTTTATTGCTTTTCTTGATTTCTTTTGAACTTTGCTTATTTTTCTTTTTGTATTTCTTTTTCTTGATAATGCTTGGAACATTGCTGACATAACATTTTTCTTTTCTCTTTTTCTTGAATTTTTCTTTTCTTTTTCTTTTTCTAGGGATACTTGCTCAGATTAGCTGTAGAGCAAGGGATTTTTATTCTAGGTAGGGGTGAGCTTGTCCTTTTGCAAATTCTCAAATATTCTAGACCATGTGCATGATAGGATAGCAAGGGAAACTTTTCACTCAAGAAATCAGTTCTACTATGTAGCAAAACATGGAAATTACAAATATAATCATTTCATTGTGAAAAGATGTGCTTGGTTTAAGTAAATAACAAGATCAATTCTCTATGCTCAAAATTTATTTAATTGAATTTTGTGAACTTTGATATAAGAGAGATTAGTAATCATGCCAGATAAAATCAAGATATTTATTGTGTGAGTGTGCAAGTGAGGGATGCCAAATAAATGTTAGTTTTATCCAAAATAAGTTGAAACATAGAATTGCAATAATTTTAAGAAAATAATGATTTTGAGAAAGTTTTGAGAATGTTGACTCTCTCTTTATTCTGTATATTGTTTTGGTTTCGAAAGAGTCAAGCATATAGCTGTTTTTGGATTTTTATGTTGATTTTTGTTTTGGAGCAAAAGGAACTTTACAAGTGCTTTTAAAAAATGCAATAAATATTTTTGAAGATTTTTGAAGATTTTATGAATGTTTTTGAGGTTTTTGAATAAATTGAAAGAAATACACGATAATGATTTTGAAAAAATATATACATGGATGAAATGACCAAATTTATGCATAATAACGTTTGAGATGTAAAATATTCATGGGTTCTTTAAGTTCTTTACCATCTAAGGTAGATAATTTATACGCTCCTGATTCAAATTTAGCAGTAATAATGTATGGTCCAAGCCAGTTGGGCTCAAATTTACCTTTAAGTTCTTTGGTTGCATTTGTATTTTTTTTTATTTTCTTGAGGATTTTGATTTTTTTGTATTTTGATTTTAATTTATGAATTGAAATTGGTGGTATATACAATATGATCTATATACACTATACAAGGTTTATTTGAGTATAGCATGTCTAAGGTTGCTTCAAAATCAAAGGAGGTTTTGAAGGATAATCTGGTTGAGGTGAAGGTAAGAATATAAGGTGATGAATAAAAGGTAGTGATAACAAAAGCTTTGTTATAATGTAGAATAATGTAGAAAAATATTTGACTTTTATATGTGGAAAATTGATCATGTTACAAAATAAAATGTCAGAAGGATAAGAAAGTTCTTCATTCTTATCACTATATTCCAAATATTGATAAGATAGAGAAAATATATGTAAAATATATGCATGGATGTTATTTGGTAAACAAAGATGATCATATATGGATAAAAAAAAGTGATGGATAGAAGAGAATTGTGATAATAAATAATATATATAACTTGATGTTTCAATCGTTAAATATTCTTCAAATGGTTTTGGGTCACCCTGTATGGTAACAATTTTATTTGCAAGTTCAAACTTCAAAAATTGGTGAAGAGTGGAAGGGAAAACCCTCATCGTATGAATCCAAGGACTCTGGAGAAATAGGTTGTAAGGTGAAGGACAATATCCTACATATAATAAAATATCCAGGATCTTGGATCCAATATTGAGGGGAAACATTATAGTACCTTGGACTTCTTGAATTTCATTGTTAAAAGATTTTATAAGAACATTTGATTCATTAAGATCTTCTTCCTTTGTTTTGAGCTTTTGGAATAATTTATAAGTGCATAAATTAAGAGAGGAGTCATTATCTACCATGATAACTTTAACAGGTGTGTCTTTACTAGATCCTGTAATGTAAAGATAGTAGTCTTCTTGTGGAGTAGAGGAAGGAATCTCCTCATCATAGAATGAAATATGGTTAACCTCAAGAGGGTTTATACCATTAATTATGTTCTTAGAGAAAATATGATGAGGAACAAATTGTTGGCTAGGTATTTTGAACAAAATTTCCTTATGAGAAATTTGTAATACTTCTAAAAGGGATGTCTTTGCTTGAGGATTAATCACTTGTTGTTGGTTATCAAAGTGGATTTCAGATTGAGATTTTGATTCTAAAGATGAGCTTTCTATGCTTACATTCCATTTTGGATCATTCTCTATAGTCAAAGATAGTTTTGAAGGTTGGTCAAATGAGGAATCCATCTCTTGAATACCAGATTGAGTTGATTGAACTTGAGGTTGCTCATTTGTAGTTTTTGTTACAATATTAATAATATCATCATGATGGGACACATTAACATGCAATATTTGATTGGTTTCTTGTTGTTGATAGTTGAATAGGAGTTCTTGGGAGATCTCCATGTCTTGATTGATTATTGGTATTTGTTGTGTAGGAGTTTGATAGTTTACTATAGGTTTATCATCAGTTGTAGATTGTAATTCCTTTATATTAAAAAGACCCTTATCAATCAAATATTGAATTGCACATCTTAAATCTTTACAATTTTGTGTCATATGTCCATCTACTCTATGATATTCACAATGTAGCTCAGGTTTAAACCAATCTGTCATGGTATCAGGTTGTCTTATGGAAGGGAGTTCAATCCTATTTGTATCAAGTAAATGTTTGAGAATTATATCCATTGGTTGATTGAGCTTAGTAAATTTACGTGATGAAGGTTTTTGAGAGGTTTTTGATAAATGCCTTAGGAATTTTGTCATAAAAGGACCTAATGGTTTCTCACCTCTACTTTCTTTGTTATGGGTAGAATGATGATAGGAAGATTGCGATGTAGGAGGTGAGTGCATGGTAGAATTGGAAGAATAAGTATTTTCTTGTTGAAATGAATGTGTTGTATTGAGAGAAGAATATTGAAAAGGTGGAGGAGGATTGTATGTGGATCGATAGACATAATATGGATATATGGGAGGATAGATAATATCGTTATGAAGAGGATTGGCAAAGGGATTGTCCTGTTGGGGTAAGGATGAAAAATGAGAAAAGTGTGATGGAGGTGATGTTGAATAGGGATAAGGTTGGTCATAATCAACGAATGTATTTAGCTGAATTCTTCCAACATTATTGATGGACTCATATTGATTTGAGTAAAAACTCATGGTTTCTTTAGTACTTCTAAAAGTAATATTTAGCATCTACTATTTAGGATTGAATATAAAACATACAAACTTGAAATGATGATTTTGTTTTTGTTTTTCTTGTATACATATATATATTTATATATTGTTTTTTTGTTTTTGTTTTCAAAAGGTTATGATGCATTCACATCGGGTTCACCAAAATGTATCGCTCCAAATTTTTCGCATCCCTACCTTTAGGCTATTGGATCCGCACCTGGAAGGAGGATGGGAAAAGGATGGTGCGGTACCTCGGACAAGAGGACTTCACGAAGGTCCCGCCTCTCAAGGGAGGTGTATTTTGGTGATTTTTTGACGGATGGTGGGTTCACCAGGAAACATTTGGTGGCAGTTTCCACACCTAGGTTTTGGGAATGAGTTTTGATGAGTTCATTTTATTTTTAAACATTCATCCTAGGTTTTTTCGAATGATTCTAACTTAAACTACATGAAAATGCAATTTAAATGAATACAGCAAACAGAAAAGAAAGTAGAAACAGAGAATTTGTAGGAGGCCAATGAAGATTACCTGATCTAGAAGTCTGATGAAGTTTCTGATTACTTGTAGCAGTCTGGATCGTCTGCAATTCAATAGAATCGCCTTCAATTTGATAAAATCGTCTAAACTGACAGGATCATCTGCAATCTGATGAATTCGTCAGACGAATTCATCAGAGACCTACAAAACAGCAAACAGATGCAAAATACAAGAAATTCTATTTTGTAAACATGGGGGAAACTATATGAAAAAGTAATATGAGTATTGAACAATATACAAGAACAAAAGTATATGCAAATCACTGTGTTTAGATAGCAGAATATGATCTTAATATGCAAACTAGACAAAATGGGTGAACTCCAGATGCAATATAGTATAAAAACTGAATAGACAATCTAATTTATAGCATAAAATGACAGATAAAAGAGAAAGGAGAGCAAACTCCAGGCACTGATTGCCTCGATGTGTGCTGCAGTCGAAATCATCTCGCATCAGAACGAGATCGTCCCGAATTTGATGAGATCGCCTCCGATCTTGACAGGTTCGTCGGCTACGATAGATGCTGGCTCCGACTGAAAACCAGTGGTGTACCTACAATAAAATTAATATAGGACTAGTGCAAGAGCAAATTTGAAGTGTTTTAGCGCATAGGGAGTTGATTTACATAAAAATTCAGCCAGGGGTTGGGGAAGGAAAATTTTTAGAGTTAAATAGGCATAGGATAGTTGTTGGGAGGTTGGAGATCATCCCAATTTGGGAGATCTCCAATGGGGGAAGGGTCCCAACGACGCAGACACGCTTCTACCCGGATTGGAGACTCGTTGGAACGAATTCCAACTATGCAAATTTAGTTTTGTGAAAAAATCATTTGGACGTTCTAGTCCAAAAGAAATCATCAAATCTGGGGCGATATCGTCTGATCGGAGACGATATCGTCAAACGGTCAAAACAACTGCTAAAAATGGCATGAAAAAAGAGGAAACGGGTTTCTCGACGGTTAACGGGCGGTTTGGGAGGTTAAATTTGAATTTAAATTTATTTACTAAGGTGAATGTAATTATTCCAATTTTACTGCGCCAATTTTAGGGTGCTACAAATCATTCCTTGGACACTTCACATTTGTATGGCCCTCCATTTTGCATTCCATGCACCACATGTCATTTCTGTCAGGTTTGATCTTTTGTTCTTTTATCAGCTTATCAAAATCCTTATGAAATGATGCTCCTATTATCTGTATAGTGTCATATTCTCCACTATCTAAATCATTTAACTTGGGATGAGATAGAATTCCTGTATACATTTGTTTTGATTCACTCTCAAAATTCTTTGCATGCTTTAGTGCTTCTTCATATGTTTCTTATGGTACTACCTTCATCTTTTTCTTATACTTTGGAATCAGTCCATCTACAAACCACCACTTTACTAGAACATCTACCAGAGGTATTTATATCTTGTCAAATAATTACTTTAGTCTACGGTTATAGGATTTTACATCTTCATTGAATTTTTCCTTTGTCACGTAAAGTTCCATAACAATATCTCCATCATCCTTCAAAGGTCAAAATTCTTAAATAAAATTTCTTCTTTATCTGATTCCAAGTTTGAAAATCTATGGTATTTTCTCTCTTCAAATACCAATCAATTACTAATCCTCTCAAGGTAGCAGGAAATATAATTACCCAATCCTATGGTCTATCCACACCATTTGCTCTTCAAATGGTTATACAAGTCCCTATATGCCATATGGGATCTTCCTTACCCTCACCTGAAATGGTGGACATATCTATTTGGCTGCCTTGTTAGCCATCTTAGGAGAGTCATCACTATCACTTGAGGTATCTTGTGGAATCTATGAATGATTCCTCCTTGGGGGTGTCTTACTCCTGTTGTCATAAAAAGTGTCAATTTGAGGTATCTTATTTTTTCCTGCCACTTTGTGACCAAACTCTTGCATGTCTTCAATTCATGACCTCCTTCACTGATGTGAGGGATATGGTCTTGGTATTTCCTCTTAAGACCTCACATCTTGTTGCTCTAGTGCTTGACTCCCATCCTATGCACTCCCTTGCAACCCTTCTATCACTTTCTTAGGTGTCACCATCCACTTTCTATCCTCTTGCAGTTTTTCTATGTCAACCCTTGCCTCTACACTTGGCAGTTCTATTTCATCATCTTCTATCTCTATCAATAATACCTCAAAGTCTCTTTCGGATGTCCAAACTTGCTCTATTTTTGGTTCTTAAGTACTATGGTCTGAGTTACTTGTGTTTTCCCTCTAAGAAATCCTCATGCTCCTTCTTACTATAATATTTTCTCTCAATCCCTATCTCCTACAGCTTTGTGCACTAGTGTCCATCATTCACCTCCAATTTTTGTAGTATTCACACTTCGTCAATTTGACTCGTTTTAACAAAAATTCTAGATTTGATAAGGCAAAAACATCAAATGTAGCACATGGGTGGAGTATTCCCATTGAGGAGGTATGTTATAAGACTAAGTATGATCAATATACTAGTAACAACTTGGTTTCCAAATCGTACAATCGTACGATCCTTCAAACTACCTTTTTATGCCCAATGACTAGCTTGTACGGAATTCAAATGTGTGTGATGTATGATTGTAAATCATACAATGTTGTAGACACTAAAATCACATAAATCGGATAATACTGCTAATGCATAACATATGACACTCTTATAGACATCATATGGCCCCATTGGGTAGACCTCTAGGGTAATATAGAGCTCCATAGCACTTTTGGGAAGGTTCCCAATAGTTTTGGGAGGTTTAGGGTCATATTCTTATGATCGTCCCACCCTGGGATGGTCATTTGTAACCATCCCTGGATGGGATGGTCCCTAAAGAGACACACTAAAATTCAAAGGGGTGAAGAAATGGTAATCAATTACTATCATATTCTCTACCCAATCACAAAAAAATGATTGGAAGCCTATCATTGAGACCAGGAACTCCCAATTAGAGACCCCAAATGGGCATCCTCTTCCACCCAATCGTAGCAAGGTTTTTGACAAGTGGTGGTACTTGAATTACATGCCAATACTTACCCCTTTGCCCTAGATGCCCTATTTGGACTGTAAAAAGAGGTATTCACCCAATTTCAAAGAAGAAGAGTTGAAGTTTTTTGACAACAAAGAGCTGCCCAATTCTACCCTCGCTTTTGCCATTGCTTTTACCCTCACATTTCATTGAAACCCTTTTCATTAAAAGGTGATTTTAGGGGTATCCCAAATCCACTAGATCCATTCCAAAACTAGTTATATTGGAGAGTAATTTGACCCCATTTGTCGAAAACACCTTTAGGATAGTTTTAGACTAGATCCCATTGGAATTGGTGATAAAATCCAAGCAGATTTATAATCGTCCCACCTGGGGACGATTAGAAGTAGGTGGTCACACTTGTTAGGGATAATTAGAAAATAGTAGGGAATTTTGGTTCAATTCCACCATAGGTCATTTAAGGATGTCTATATTAGCCTTGTGGTCAATTTTGGTGAGATGTGGAGTAGTTTTGATGGTCTATTTGGAGGTTTCATTGTTGTAGGTCTAGTTGTCCCTATCAAGGACAATCATAGTTTTTGCTAACATTTTCCTTTCATTTCATACTTAGTTCATTACAAAATTATCTGGATAACATTATGCTTGAATTCCTAGATCAATTAGAGTAGTTTTGATTTGTTATGTATAAGTTTTGTTATTTCTAGATTCATGTATTTCCATGTTTTCAAGGCTTTAAATCTATAATGCATATGCTATTAACCCCTTTTCAATCCCTTGTGTGTAGATGTAGGTATGCTATACATGAGGGATGATCTAAGAGGCACAGAAGGATAGGCCCAAGACTAGATCTTGAGTGTGGGATGTGAAATGAAAATTAGATCATGCCATTAAGGCCTTGCAAGGGATTAGATTCATTTGCAAATTGTAATTTTGAAATGTATCAAGTTATAAAGCCCTCGAGTGGATGTATTATAATCCTATTTTGATCCATGAGTGAATGAATATAACAAGAAATCCACCTCTTTTATTGCATATTACTCTTTGTTTCATAGATTACTTATTGTGCACGTTCCCTTTGAATGTTTTCTTTTATCTGTTTTACATTGTAATAAAGAGACCTTAAGGCATGCTGTAAATTTTGCTTCTTCAATGGCAATCATGGTATTTGATAATATTTATCTCTCCCATTTGAATGTGTCAATTTTTACCTCCATTTTTTGTTTTGCAGGTTGTAGGTTTTGACTATTCTGAGCAGAAACGACCCCTTTTCTGCTAGGTGACACAGGGTGGGATGGCCAGCTAGGTGACACGGCTAAGGATGGCCCCAAAAATACTAACCATCCCCATCAGGGATGGTTACAAAACCATAGTTTTTTTGCAAAAATTTGTAGAAACCAAAAGTTACAGGTCAGAAAATACACCTCTATGAACCTTCAATTTGTAATTATACTATTCAAATTAGCTAAAATTTCAAATTTTCTTGTCCTCTTTGTGCATGTGAAAGTTATATGTCATACTTCTATATTTTGCATTTATAAAATCAAGAAAAATAGGAAAAATAACAATATTTTATATGCTTTTTGATTGGTTTGCCTGCTTGCAACTTACCCAAAAGAGGCTAAGTTCATATAGGGTGTCAATTTTGTAGCTTTATTTTATTAATACTAACAAATCTGAATATAAAATGTACTTTCATGCATTTAGTGAATCCTCATTGATTGCTATGTTATTTTATTTCAATATTTTAAAAGGAACACACACACACCATGATCTACTTAAATGTTGGTGAGTTGGAATTCATTCCCAACCAATGATAGAGTACAATGACAATGGGTTTCATCTCCATCCATTGACTCAAAACTACATGTACCTTGTTTTATTAGCTAATACCAACTCCAAGATCTATCCTAACCATGCAAAATAGCACAAATTCCTCTTTGTAGGGGTGTATCACTGTGCATAGGGTTCTGGGTGAGGATTGGTAGGACCTATGCTCCCCGATCGAGTATGGATTTCATCACCATACTTTGGTTGGTTTACGTGACCTAAAGTTCAATACCGATTTTTGAGTTGTGAGTGTATAGGTGAAAACCTTTAAACATTTGAGAATTACATCAACATTCAAAACACATGAGAAATTATCTACAAAAGCAACACATATTGAAACACAAAAAATAGTTTAGGAATTCACATTTAAATCTTTAAAAGAGATAATAATTTGTATTATTGTGTGTTTCTATTGATTGTGTATTTGAATCTATAAAAATTAAAAGAGATAATCATGTTGTCTATTGTAGGTTTTTCTTTATTGTTCGGGTAATCAACCTAAGATCCTCGATCTAGGGGTCAAACCCTAATAGTAATAAAATAAAAATCTACTTTTTGATTCTGGATCCAATGGAATTGTTGGCAATTTTGGGTACCTTGAGTACATTGCCTTTGCTCAAGTATAGTTGTTGTCATTGATGTCAAGGAGTTCTTGAAGCAATTTGTTTTTATGTCTAAGAATGTGTTTTGATGAAGGTTTTAGGCTGGTCAGTAAGTCTCCAAGAAAATCAGAGTAGCCCAGTTGCAAAAAGATCAAGAAAAAGATAAGTTAGAAAAAGTTTGCAGGCAAGCTGGAAAAACTGTCGCGATTTCGCGACATGTTTGAGGAGAGAGAAAGTTTTGGAAAAACTGTCACGATTTCGCGACATGCTGGAAGGCAGAGATGAAGCAGGAAAAACTATCGCGATTTCGTGACATGTCGCATTTTCGTGACTCGGGAAGCGCAGGAAGGCAGAGAAAGAAAAGTGTCATGATTTCACGACACATTGCCAGGAAAGTTGTTCGGACGAGCAAGTGTCGCGATTTCGCGACATGTTGCAGGAGAGAGAGTCCGAAAGGAAAAGTGTCGCGATTTCGTGACATGTTGAAGAAGAGAAAGTCTATAGTGTAAACTGTCATGATTTCGCGACATGCTGCAAAAGACAAAGTGAGGACTATTGCGACTTCGTGACAAGCTACAAAAATCAAAGGAAGGACTGTCATGATTTTGTGACATGCTAAAAAGCTCGAAGTGAGAACTGTCATGATTTCATGACTTGCAACAAAGAGAAGAGCCTGAAAGGAGAAGCATCACGATTTCATGACAGGTAGTGGAGAAAGCGTTCGAAAGCTAGAAGCATCATGATTTCATGATAGGCTACAAAGAAGTTGTACGGATGTAGAAAGTGTCACGATTTCGTGATAGGTTGAGTTGGCAGCTTGCAGTTGCAGAAAGTGTCACGATTTCATGATAGAGTTGTAGATGAAGAAAGAGTGTCACGATTTCATGACAAACGAGGGATAAAGGTCATGATTTGCGAGTGAGATGACGTCAAAAACATGTGTCACGATTTCACGAAAAGCTCGAGAGGAAGGCCATGAAGAGAAAGCGTCATGATTTCGGGGAATTAGATGAGAGGAAGGGCATGAAGACAGAAGGGTCACGATTTCGTGACAGAAGAGAAGATGACGTCAGCAAAGACAGGAAGTGTCACGATTTCGTGACATAAGCGGTAAGGAGGTCGACAAAGGCAGTAGTGTCACGATTTCATGACAGCAAGCATAGAAGGTGTACGATAGGCAAAGATGTCGTGATATCGCGACATGTTGAAGTTTCGCGCTAGAAGCTACAGGGAGGCAGTGAAGCCGACAGAGTTAAATCTGGGCCGACGCAGCGCAGGGTTTTGCAGCCGACGTGATTAAAGTGTAAACAGTCGACTAAGATCAAGGTTCTAATCTTGAGATTGTGAGTATAAAAGGAGGGCTGTTTGAGGAGATTTGATCATCGATCGAAGTGTGCGTTCGAAGTAAAGTGCGAGGGAGAAGTTCGATCGTCGAGAAGCAGAGTGTGCAAAGTCTGTGTTGCTGTGGTTGCGTAGAGTGTGCAAAGACTATACTGCGGTGGATGCGCAAAGGAGCAGAAGCTGTTGGTGTTGCGACATTCGAAGACAGCGTGCAGAAGTGAAGAGTTCGATAGCCGAAGTGTTGTGTACTGCTGTGACTGTGCAGAACTGTGCGAGAGTTGGTTTCGACCAAATACAGTTGTGACAAAATAGTAAAGACTTGGGGATAGCATTGAGCAAGCATTTGAAAGCTTGTGAACCATTCTTCTTTAACCAATTTTTGAGGACCAGATTGAGGACAAGAGATTGAGGCAGAAGAGGACATTTGTGCTAGACCGAAGGACTGCGTTTAGTGCAAATTCGAGGACCAGCTTTGCGGTGACAGAGTTGAGGACAGAGATCTCCAGCCAGAGCAGGGAAGACAGGTGTCTTCTGTGGATAGAGTTCCACTTGCTAAAGGCAGAGGAGGTAGAGGTCTTCTAGAGGATCACCAGCCAAAGCAGAATTAGGGGAAGGTGTCTCCTTTGAGCTGAGGCTCATAAACATTGTAATCGGGAAGGATTCCCAGAGGACTTTGATATTACTTTTAGAAGAAAAGTTTTATCCGTGGAGTAGCCCACCTTGGGTGAACCACGTAAATTGTTGTGTCACTTTGTGGATTATATTTTGTGCATTGTTTTGATTACTGTTGTTATTACTACTATCTTTATTCTGCATGTTATTGATTTGAAAGTTGCTTTGAAAGAAAAAGTTAAAAGTGGTCTTATACTGTTCACCCCCCCTCTCAGTATAAGCTTGTGTTCTTCAATTGGTATCAGAGCTAGTACCTTCGAAAAGTTTAACAGCTTGAAGGAAAAGCTTGCAAAGAACACAATGGATTATTCAAGTGGCAATGCAACACCTATTCTTGATGGATCAGATTTCGGTCTGTGGAGTGCAAGAATGAAAGTCTATCTAATGGCACTTGGTAATGAGGTATGGGAAGTTATTGAAGATGGGTACACCATTCCTGCAAATGGTCCTTATACTAAAGAAGACAGACTCCTACATCACAGACAACTCAAAAGCCATGAATGCAATCCTGAAGGGTTTACAGAAGGCTGATCTTACCAAAGTTATTCACTTGCAAGACAGCTAGTGAAATGTGGAAACAATTGCGAGTTGTTCATACAGGTGATGCAAATGTCCGAAAGGCCAAGTTGAGACACTTCAAAGGTATGTTTGAACAGCTCAAGATGAATGATGATGAAAATATTAGTGACTATATGCTCCGTATGGATGAAGTTGTTAATTCTATGAAAGACTTAGGTCTTGAACTTGCTGAAAATGATGTGTGTGATAAGATTTTAAGATCTCTTCCTAATAGATTTAGTGAAAATATTTCTGCTATTGAGGAAGCTAAAGATTTAGATAAGTTGAAAAAGGATGAGCTCCATAGTATTCTTGCAGCATTTGAGCTGAGAACTCAAGTGAAAATTGATGTAAAGAAAGAGGCAGCTTTCAAAGCTACCAAGAAATCAAAAGGCAAACAGATTCAAGAGAGTGATGAGTCTTCTAGTGAGGAAGAGGCATATTACAGACAAGAAAGGCAAGTTCTCTAGAAAGCACAAAAGCAAGAAAAATATAAGATGTTTCAACTGTGGAAAATTTGGTCATTATGCTACTGACTATACTGTTTCCAAGAATGAAAGTGATGAAGATATACAGGATGTTAAGAGCAAGGATTCTAAAAAGCACGGGTATTACAGAAAGAACAAAGATGAGCACAACAATCAAGGAAAGAGATATTCACACAAGAACAAGAAGAGCTTCTATCTGGACAAAGCAAGTAAGTGTTCTAGCAGTGATAGTGAAAGTTCTTCTAGTGATGATGAAAATGAGATGTTGTTCATTTCAGAAAAAGAGGAAGAACCGAAACATAAATTTATTGTCATGAAATGTTTTAGATGTGGAAATTTTGGGCACCTTGAGGATGATTGCACAAATAATGAATTGGTTGCTAGTATGTATGAGGATGCTTCAGAAAATGATAAGGAAGATGCTTGTATGGTTTTTGAAAAAGGTAGCACCTCTAGTGATAAGAAATCTGAAAAAGGCCTTGATAATTCAAAATGCAATCAAATAGAGGATCTTGAATGTGAACTCAATAATGCTCTTAGTGTTTTGAAAAAGGAAAGAAAGAAGAATGACAGACTCAAGATTAAGTTAGATGAATGTTGTATGGAGAGAGACGATCTTATAGAAAGTCTTGACTTCTCTATAGCTAAAACACAGGAACTCAAGGATGAGTTAGAGTCTAAGATTCTTGAGTATAATGATTTAGAACAGAAAATGGCTTCTTTGAAAGAAGAAAATAAAGAGTACAAGGATAAGCTCTACAGATTTCAGGATAGCTCCAAGAAGGTTAAATTTCTCATCAAAGGACAAAGAAAACCAACAGATAAAATAGGTCTCGATTTTGTTGAGCCGCACAAGAAATAGGTTGGGACATCTAGCAAGAGATTTCAAAAGGAAGAAAGTTCTGATGAAGAAAGTATTTCAGATCATGAGTCCGTGAGTGATGAATGCGCAAAAATAGAAAACAGATTTCTGAATGTGAAGCAAAAGTTTTCGGGACCCAAGAGATCGATTAAAAGAATATTTCACGGTAGATGTTTTGCGTGTTACAGGTTTGGACACATGGCTGCACATTGCATATCTCAAATGAAGAGGGTTAACAATAATTTTAGAAGTGGTAATTTCTTCCAAGGGTATTGTTACTCTTGCAATCAATTTGGGCATAAAGCAATTTTTTGCAAGGCAAATATCAGGAACTGGGTTAGTCAGAACAGGCGGATTCAAAAAATAGCTATGCCTGAAAGAAATAATACTATTACTTGCTATAAGTGCAACAATACAGGTCACACAGCCAGACAGTGCAGAGCTGATCTTCCAAGGTACAAGAACAGAAAAAGTGATATGAACAGGTCTAAGGATCAAGGTATGGATAAGAACAGGAATGATAAAAGAAACAGGAACAATAGTATGAACAGGTCCGAGGATCAAAACAGTGATAGAAACAGAAATACAGACAAAGAAATCAAGAGAAGGCACGACAAAGAAATTGTAGACACTGATGATGATGAGTGTCTAATGGGAGTTTCACTCCCAACCCTATTTTAAATCACCTCATCAGAAGGTGGGGGAGGGACTAAGCTAAGAGGCTCATTCTTAGTCCCAAGCCCCAAAGGTGACCCTTTGCCATTGATGACAAAGGGGGAGAGATATGAGTAAGGGGGAGAGCTTCAAGTGAAGAGGAAAGCTTCAAGTCAGGGGGAGCAAAACTTCAAAGAAATATTCTCAGTTGTCAGCTCAGATTAATTTCAGTTTTGGCTCTTGAAGATGTGTTGTTAGTAAAGGTTTGCCATCAATGACAAAGGGGGAGATTGTTGGCAATTTTGGGTACCTTGAGTACATTGCCTTTGCTCAAGTATAGTTGTTGTCATTGATGTCAAGGAGTTCTTGAAGCAATTTGTTTTTATGTCTAAGAATGTGTTTTGATGAAGGTTTCAGTTGGTCAGTAAGTCTCCAAGAAAATCAGAGTAGCCCAGTTGCAAAAAGATCAAGAAAAAGATAAGTTAGAAAAAGTTTGCAGGCGGCTGGAAAAACTGTCGCGATTTCACGACATGTTTGAGGAGAGAGAAAGTTCTGGAAAAACTGTCGCGATTTCGTGACATGTTGGAAGGCAGAGACGAAGCAGGAAAAACTATCACGATTTCGCGACATGTCGCATTTTCGCGACTCGGGAAGCACAGGAAGGCAGAGAAAGAAAAGTGTCACGATTTCGTGACACATTGCCAGGAAAGTTGTTCGGACGAGCAAGTGTCGCGATTTCGCGACATGTTGCAGGAGAGAGAGTCCGAAAGGAAAAGTGTCACGATTTCATGACATGTTGAAGAAGAGAAAGTCTGCAGTGTAAACTGTCATGATTTTGTGACATGCTGCAAAAGACAAAGTGAGGACTGTTGCGACTTCGTGACAAGCTGCAAAAATCAAAGGAAGGACTATCATGATTTTGTGACATGCTGAAAAGCTCAAAGTGAGAACTGTCATGATTTCGTGACTTGTAGCAAAGAGAAGAGCCTGAAAGGAGAAGCGTCATGATTTCATGATAGGCAGTGGAGAAAGCGTTCGAAAGCCAGAAGCGTCGCGATTTCACGACAGGCTACAAAGAAGTTGTACGGATGTAGAAAGTGTCACGATTTCACGATAGGTTGAGTTGGCAGCTTGTAGTTGCAAAAAGTGTCACGATTTTGCGATAGAGTTGAGTTGACATGGAGTGTCACGATTTCAAGAGGAAGGATGAAGATGAAAGCATCACGATTTCACGATAGAAGTGAGATGACATCAGCAAAATTCATAAGTGTCACGATTTCATGACAAAAGCTGAGAGGAAGGCCATGAAGATGAAAGCGTCACGATTTCATGACAGTGATGATGATAAAAAGTGTCATGATTTCATAGAGAGGAAGGGCATGAAGACAAAAGGGTCATGATTTTACGAAAGAGAAGATGACGTCAGCAAAGACAAGAAGTGTCACGATTTCACGACATAAGCGGTAAGGAGGTCGACAAAGGCAGTAGTGTCACGATTTCATGACAGCAAGCATAGAAGGTGTATGATAGGCAAAGATGTCATGATATCGCGACATGTTGAAGTTTCATGCTAGAAGCTACAGGGAGGCAATGAAGTCGACAGAGTTAAATCTGGGCCGACGCAATGTAGGGTTTTGCAGCCGACGTGATTAAAGTGTAAACAATCGACTAAGATCAAGGTTCTAATCTTGAGATTATGAGTATAAAAGGAGGGCTGTTTGAGGAGATTTGATCATCGATCGAAGTGTGCGTTCGAAGTGCGATCTATGCAAGTAAAGTGCGGGGGAGAAGTTCGATCATCAAGAAGCTGAGTGTGCAAAGTCTGTGTTGTTGTGGTTGCGTAGAGTGTGCAAAGACTGTACTACGGTGGATGCGCAAAGGAGCAAAAGTTGTTGGTGTTGCGACATTCGAAGACAGCGCATAGAAGTGAAGAGTTCGATAGCCGAAGTGTTGTGTACTGTTGTGACTACGCAGAACTATGCGAGAGTTGGTTTCGACCAAATACAGTTGTGACAAAATAGTAAAGACTTGGGGATAGCATTGAGCAAGCATTTGAAAGCTTGTGAACCATTCTTCTTTAACCAGTTTTTGAGGACCAGATTGAGGACAGAGATTGAGGCAGAAGAGGACATTTGTGCTAGACCGAAGGACTGCGTTTAGTGCAAATTCGAGGACCAGCTTTGCGGTGACAGAGTTGAGGACAGAGATCTCCAGCCAGAGCAGGGAAGACAGGTGTCTTCTATGGATAGAGTTCCACTTGCTAAAGGCAGAGGAGGTAGAGGTCTTCTAGAGGATCACCAGCCAAAGCAGAATTAGGGGAAGGTGTCTCCTTTGAGTCGAGGCTCATAAACATTGTAATCGGGAAGGATTCCCAGAGGACTTTGATATTACTTTTAGAAGAAAAGTTTTATCCGTGGAGTAGCCCACCTTGGGTGAACCACGTAAATTGTTGTGTCACTTTGTGGATTATATTTTGTGCATTGTTTTGATTACTGTTGTTATTACTGCTATCTTTATTCTGCATGTTATTGATTTGAAAGCTGCTTTGAAAGAAAAAGTTAAAAGTGGTCTTATACTGTTCACCCCCCCTCTCAGTATAAGCTTGTGTTCTTCATCTAGAATCATGTAAATCAGAGCTATAACAAAAATTTATTTTGGTTTTATGATTACTCTATTTTCAAAGCCAAAAATCGATAAAATCTACACTAAAATAGTCATAAAATTGTCTAGACAACTCCAAAAATTGCCAAATTTATTTTGTTATCTTGGTGACCTCCTTATGCACCTCTCACAGAAATTTTGAGTCCTAACTCTTCATGGTTCAAAAATTCTAAAAAAATCCCAAAAGTGGGCATTTCCCCATGTGTCCTGGTTGGCCAAATATTCCAAAAATACAAATTTTTTACCCAAAAGTTGATTTTTGGATCCCTAGCCCATTGTGATCAGCTCGTCACATTGATCATTTTGATATATAACACTTATAACCTTTTTTGGAAGTCAAAATTTTCTTTAGTGTGGGTTTCCTTCAGGGTTTGCCTAGTCAATGCATTATGACTACTATGCATAGTTAAGCTCAATCACGAGCTAGCAAAGTAGAAAACTATAGGATAGGACCTGATATACCTAGGGTAGGGTTAAATGATCATTTTAATATTTTAAAGAACCCTTACCCAAGGTACCAAAACCTAGATGAGTATGATACTCATTGTAGTGGGCAAGTCAATTCTACCCTACCATGCCTCACTTATAAACGAAGACCTAAGGAAAATCCTAATTACCCTCGGTCACATTATTCCATGCAAGAACAAGGTACCTATACCAAGAGAACATCCATGGGTTATTCATGTGATCAAGTGGACTATTCGATTAGTCAACACCGAGTCCAAGCCCAAACCAAAAATAACCAGCCTACCAAGAGGCCTAGTAGGAAAGTCTACACTCCCTCTTCACCACCTAGAAATCCCATCCAACAAGTGGTAGTAAGCCAGAGTAGACCTATGCAAAGTTTGCATATGTCATCAACCAACATGGCCATGGAGGAGTTAATACAAAGATCCCCAAAGCATCGGGAAACTCTCATGAAGGTTTTATATTCCATCAAGGTAAAACCTCACGATTCTGATGCTTTCACCAACTTTTTGGGATACATACAAATGCACAAATATCCTATTATATCCTTTTGAAATTAGGATATCAAACCTAGGTTTGTTGATTCACCAGACTCTCCTTTGCACATCATTGCATGCATCAATAGGACCCCCTATAAATGAGTGTTGGTTGACATAGGTTTCACATTAAAAATCATTACCACAACTGCACTAAAACATCTCAACATCCCATATTCACACATTACGAGATCCAATTTCACTTTGAAAAAATTTAATGATGCTTTGTCCTCTACTGTGGGAACCATAATCCTACCTGTTCAATTTGAAAAAAATACTATGACCACATTATTCTATATCTTGGAAGGTGAAAGAATACACAAAATATTGTTAGGAGTACCTTGGATGAGAGACATGGAGTGTATCCCCTCCATTGTACATCAATGCCTTAAATACATTCATGAAGGTCAGGTCCATGTGGTTGATGCTAACCCAGACCCCTTCAAGTATTACAATAAGGATGATAATCCACAGGAGTCTACTCGTCCATCCACACCTTTCGATACTAAACCCAACGACCTTATCTAGAGTCCATATTCAACCCCACGGTTAGTCATGAAGCTACCTTCACCACCATCGCTAGTACCATCCTCTATTTCTTTGAATGAGGAAGAGTCAAAAAGGCTAACTAAAAAATATCTCTTAGATATTTTTGACACATTATAAGAAGACCCTCCCACAAGGAGGAACCCATAGTGAATATGAATAAATCAGATCATATCACACCATCTTCATCCACCATGCTTAAGGACACAATTTACTTGACAAATCCTAAACTTGATGAATCCATTATACCCGATGTCAAATTTATGTATATCATCAAGTTGATCAAGGATCCAGGTTGTCCTAATATCGATTTTCCACTCATTGATAGCATCTTTGATGCACCCCCTGATCATGGGGGCCAAGTAGATCACCTTGAACAAGTTGAAGAGGTAGCCATGACTGGTCCAAGTGCCAATGCATATTCTCATGAGTTTGTGGGAATGATCAATGTCATGATGGAGAACCAAAGTCCTCTAAATTCATCTAATCCATACCATAAGATATATCATCGATGGATTCAGTCACACCTACTCCATATCATTCAACATCTCAAAAATATCAAGAACAAGTGTACCCACTACACCAAAGTGGAGATAATATAGTTGCTACAACTAAACACTCTGAGGTGGAAGAAGAGCATGAGTTAAATCAAGAACAAGATCATGTGGATATACTCATTAAACAAGATCATCATGAACCATCAGTATTTACTCAGACAATTTTGGATAGGCTAGCCAATGTTGAGTTACAAGTGAGTCACCAACACAATGATTTACAACATATATTAAATCAACTCAGAAGCATTGAGTTATGATTGAGTCATCAAAAATCTCAATCCTGTGATTGTTAGGACCAACCTCCTCATGTGCAATCCAATGTTAAGTCTCAACAGAATCAGGGGCAAATACAACAACACCATCAACCTCACATTTATACACCAATGCCTAAATCTTTGGTGTCACTCTTTAATCGATTATGCAAGGCCAAGACTATCACATTTCCATATATCCATCCTTTAGATCCCAATAGACACAAACCAATGTGGTATTGATAGATCCAACATTGTCCTTATCATCAAGTGAATGGTCATAACATTAAGTCATGTATTGCTTTCAAGATCAAGGTACAAGATATGCTTAACAAGAATGATAATCAAATAAATAATCAAAAAATTGACATAGTTCAAAATCTATTACTTACAAATAGGAGTCAAGAAGAAAAACCTAAATAGGTGACTAAGATGCATACAACCTTGTCACCTCATAAAATGAGTCGACCACATTCACCTCATTTAAAGCATCAACATCATACTTGGACTCCAGTAGCTAAGCCCATGTCAACCATTCTTCACAACCTGCAAGAAACAAAGGCAATCATATTGCCAGATATACCCTTGGTCAACAAAAATAGGTCTATATCTAGATGTTATAGAGAGGATCATTCTTACCTCTATCACCGAATAAAAGGGTATGACATTAGCAATTTTCATAATTTTAGACATGTGGTCCAAGATATTATTGATAGGGAAGATGTATCCACAAGTGGGTCACTCATTTTAACCCATCTAGATAGTGGTATTACCCATAATCCCTTGCCACAATAGGGGGAGTCAGTCTCTATCACTCCTCCTAGCCAAGCCAATACCATTTTATCAAATATAGTACATGCTGGGGGTATCCAAGGTATCACACCTTCCCCACTATTTACATCACAATAAATGAAGCAAATTGAGGATCCTAAAGGTATTACACCTTCCTTGCTTCCTTTGATCACCACAAATGTTGGGGGTACACAAGGTATTGCAACTTCCTCCTAGACTCACAAAGTAATCAAAGTTACAAAAATCTCCAAAGGTATCTATAAGTTATTTGGTCACCATAAAATGCTCCTAGGAGGTCCATGACCGTCTAGGTCAACGTAAAAACACTCCTAGGTGGTCCATGACCATCTAGGTCAACCTAAAATTCTCCTAGGTAGTCTATGACCGTCTAGGTCAAAATAAAACATTCCTAGATAATCTACGATTGTCTAGGTCAATACAAAAAGCCCCAAAGGAATCTATAAGCTCTTTGGTCATCTTAAAATGCTCCTAGGTAGTCAATGACTGCCTAGATCAATCCAAAATACCCCATACGTGGTCTATGACCGTCTAGGTCAAAAGAAAACATTCCTAGACAATATACAATCATCTAGATCAATCCAAAAAGCTCCAAAGGCATTTATAAGACCTTTGGTCACCTTAAAATGCCCCTAGATGGTCTATGACCATCTAGATCAACCTAAAATACCCCTAGGTAGTCTATGACCATCTAGGTCAACCTAAAATTTCCCTAGGAGGTTTATGATCATCTAGGTAAAAAGAAAACACTCCTATACCATCTATGATCATCTAGGTCAATGTAAAAAATCCCAAAGGTGTCTATAAGCCCTTTGGTCCCCATAAAATGCCCCTAGGTGATCTATGACCATCTAGGTCAAATTAAAATGTTCCTAGGTAGTCTAGATTGTCTAGGTCATCCCAAAATACCCCAAAGGCATCTATAAAACCTTTGGTCAACCAAAATCCCTAATGGCATTCATTAAGCCCATTGGTCAACCTGTATATACATATATATCAAAAATATAAAAACATCATTAAAATCATCAAAATACAAAAATATTTCTTCATTGCACTTCATATAAATTGTATTAGGCATACTCATCATTGCATTATGCATCGGTCAAAATTGATCATACATGTCTAGCACCATGTATGTACACTAGGCATCTATTAAAATCATTGTTATTATATGTCAATATTACCACCTGTTTACATCACATATACTAGTTATATTTACACTCCATATTATATGTCTGTTTCCCATCACTAAGCCATTGTTAGTAAAACATAGTTAATATTTTTTGGTCACTCAGCCATATCTAGTTTTCTTTTCAATTTTTTTAGAAAGATATCATGATTTTTTATAAGGTAGAATATTTCTTATATTATACCTTGTATACATCAAAATCCCAACACATTTTCACATTAATAAATCCAAGTCTAGCACAAGGAAAGATGAAACTATAAAGTGGTCTAGGTTACTTTAAGTGAAAAATATTATCTCGCTCATCCTCCTATGTGAATGGTTCAAATATGCTGAGAATTGACAAAAGGACAAGTTCCTCCTTAGCAAAAATCCCTTGCCCTACACTGGGGCAAGTATCCAAAATAGAATAATCAAACAGACATTATCATCACTTCAAAATATGCAAAAAGAAATAGTGATTATTATAACTTCAGAAAAAGCAAAATAAATAGTGGTTCTCACCACTACAAAAATCCCTTGCTCAACAAATAAAAATGAGCAAATTCCTTGAATACTTTAAAATTAAAATAAAATAAGGAAGTCTTGAACTTGAATCCCTAGAATTCTCAGCGTTAGAGAACCATAATGTGATCCTCATTACAAGTTTCGTGGATAGCCTACTTGTCAATGGCAGTAGCCTTACACATGACGATATGTCTTTCATATAAGCAACTTGCTTAGGTACAAATCAATTTTTGAATGTGGATGAGCTAGATTTTTGTAGCCTATATTACCTAGTAGTCTAATCTAACTAAGTACAAAACTCAGGATAATGAGACTCGCAGAATGATCTCTAATACATATGGGCTGAGTAAATCCTGTTTGCACTAGGTAAAACTTATGTGTTATCATGGTAATGAACTCACGTGCACACATAGGGATTTTTATTATCTTGGTTGTCTTCTTAGGTGAATGCTTTGTCAAAAATTCTTGCATAGTTATTATACAATTTTTGATTAGGTAACTAGAGTGTTTGAGTCTCCTAAAAAATCCCAAACATATCATATCACATTACATTATTAATTCCATTTTACATCATGCTGTCACATATTTGTCAAAATTACAAAATCCATTACATAGTGTGGTAATAACACAAAAATAATAAAGATACATTTTGTACAATCTATGGTGCTGGCATATAATGTGTCAAATAGTCATCATATATCCATTATACAAAATTAACTCACATCATCTAGTAAATAATCCATTGCATCATGCATATATACATCTACATATCATCAAATCACATCATAGGATAAATACATGCATCCATGTTAGACACCCATCATAACATCATATATCAAATATAAGCATTGCATACACCTCATAAAGCAATAAGGAAAGACATGATGATAATTGAAACTCATACATACATATATATATATATATATATATATATATATATATATGGGACCAAAAGATACATCATAATTCAAAAACTTCCCATGGGATACAATCAAGTGGGTCCTCAGACCTCACACTCCAAAAATCAAAATTCAAAAACAACTTAAAAACATCAAAAACAAGGTCCAAAACCCACCAAAAATAAGGCAAAATGGTCACCAAATTAGTAGGGATCAAGATTAAACAAATAGTATTTATGGATGTCTTAAAAGTATTTATTTTATTCCCCAATAAGGTCTCCATGTCTGGACCACTCCACGAGAATGAAGTTTTTAGCCTTTTGCTTCTAGAAATACTCATAAAAATGATAAAAAATACTCTCCAAACAGGTATATAGTACCATGGGTAAAATAGAGAGTTATCCCAATTTAGTCATATGTGTTAAGCGACTCATTGCTTTATCATTGGTCATATCCTCATCGACTCATCACTTGATGAGGTAGTCATAATAATTATTTCATAAATCAAATCAACACTAAAAAACTCAAAAGTGTAATTTCCATGCATTCAAAAGAATCTTTGCTAAAGATAAATTTCAAGCCCATGTTGGGGCAAATAATCAGCATAAGAAAAAAAATACGGATTGACCTCCTTGAAGCCTTGGGAATTGACCCATGTAAAGGCTTACAAGAACAAAAGGCACCAAGACCTAGTATACCCTAAGTCCCTACAACTGTGATTACAACGTGGCTAAAAGGTATACCCAAAATTGATCCTTTGACTATGTCAAACGCAAGGATTCGAAGAATGTATGCTCTTTCCACAATAGAGGCATCCAAAGTTGATTATATTAATGAACAACCTTAATCATTGAATGATTTAGTCATCTATTTTGCTCAGTGCTTTGTTGCACATAACGCATCCCAAAAAGGGGCATCTGTAGACACTAAAATCATGCAAATCAGATAATACTGCTAATGCATAACATGTACCACTCTTATCAACATCATATGGCCCCATTGGATAGACCTATAGGGTAATATAGAGCTCCATATCACTTTTGGGAAGGTTCCTAGTAGTTTTTGGAGGTTTAGGGTCATATTCTTATGACCGTCCCACCCTGGGATGGTCATAGATGGTGACCGTCCCACTCAAGGAAGGTCACTCCTAACCATCCCTGGGTGGTATGGTACCTAAATAGACACCCCAAAAGTAAAATGGGTGGAGAAATAGCAATCAATTACTGCCATATTCTCCACCCAATCACCAAAAATTTATTGGGAGCCTATCATGGAGACCAAGAACTCCCAATTAGAGACCCCAAATGGGCAACCTCTTCTATCCAATCGTGGCAAGGATTTTTAAAAGTTGTGACACTTGAATTGTATGCAAATACTTGCCCCTTTGCCCTATATTCCCTATTTGGGATATAAAAAGAGGTGTATTCACCCAATTTCCAAGAAGAAGAATTGAATTATTTTGACAACGAAGTGCTACCCAATTCTACCCTCACTTTTTCCATTGCTTTTGCCCTCACATTTCCTTGAAACCCTTTTCATTCAAAGGTGCTTTCAAGGGCATACCAAATACAATAAATCCATTCCAAAACCATTCTTATTGAAGAGCAATTTGACTCCATTTTCTAACAACACCTTTAGGATAATTTCAGACTATATCCTATTGTAATTGGTGATAAATTCCAAGCAGATTTGTAACCATCCCACCTGGGGACGATTAGTAGTAGGTGGTTGCACCTATTAGGGATAGTTATAAAATAGTATATAATTTTGGTTTAATTCCACCATAGGTAATTTAAGGATGTCTACATTAGCCTTGTGGTCAATTTTGGTGATATTTGGAGCAGTTTTGATGGTCTATTTGGAGGTTTCATTTTTGTAGTTCTAGTTGTCCGTGTTAGGGATGGTCACAGTTTTTGCTAAAAATTTCCTTTAATTTCCTGCTTAGATCATTCATCTAGATAATATTATGCTTGAATTATATATCAATTAGAGTATTTTTGATTTGTTATAGATAAGTTTTTTTATTTCTAGATTCATCCATTTCCATATTTTCAAGGCTTTAAATCTATAACGCATATGTTATTAACCTCTTTTCAATCCCTTGTATGTAGGTTCAGGTATGATAGATAGGAGGGAGGAGCTAATAGGTATATAATGACAGGCCCAAGACTAGCTCTCGAGTGTGGGATGCAAAATGAACACTAGAGCATGCCATTAAGGCCTTGCAAGGGATTAGATTCCTTTGCACATTGTAATGTTGAAATGTATCAAGTTATAAATCCCTCGAGGGGATGTATTGTAATTCTATTTTTATACATGAGTGATTGAATATAAATATAAATCCATCTCTTTTATTGCATATTACTCTTCATTTCATAGATTAATTATTGTGCATGTTCCCTTTGAATGTTTACTTTCATCTATTTTACATTGCAATAAAGAGCCCTTAAGGCATACCATAAATTTCACTTCTTCAAGTGTCATAGCTTGTATGATGTCACACTCAGCCAAACTGAAAAATTTAGCTTTGGAGGCTGCCATACACAATTTTGTAATCGTTCAAATTGATTTCCCAAAACTGCCAAATTGGGTAAATATCTCTCAATCGTTTGTTTTATCAAATCGGGTAAGTCTACTTTGTATGATGTGTACAAAATTTGGTGTATAGTTTGTACGAAATGAATGTATAATAAGATGCTATATTAGATACTCTAACGTCTCAATATCTCTATGGAAGGTTTTGTAATTATTTGATATGCTAATCAATCCATTCTCCATAACATGCAAAACATCTTAATCAGCTAATGAGAGATTATGTGCAACTGATTACGTCCAAAAATCATACAATAGTGTTCATTACATATCCTTTGATGCTTCCATACTTTTGGATCATTCCCCAGAGTTCACAAGCATCATATTCTATCAAAAGGTTGCAATAATACATAAAACTAACCTATAACATTCAATAGAAAATACATACAACAAGATTCATCCACAAATTACCATCCATCAATGCTAGGATCATACACAGTATTCCAAAAATGTAATTATACTCATTTGGATATTATTATATCATGGATTCACTTACAATATGGATAATCTATCGCTATACTTGCAATAAATCAGAACAATCAATCTATATCTCAGAGTATAACTAGTAATCCTTAACCTAGGTAGCTAGACCTACTATATAATATTGCCTAGGCTATTCCAAGTGGTTCCTGAGGCAATTAGTTACTTATAACTACCTATGCACAACTGAATTCATTAATTTAGCCTTTTACCAAGTCTAACACCCTAGTTAGCAAATCTATGCATTATTTCACTATGAAATTACATTTACCATACATTTGGATGAATTTCAATGCATCCTATATGATTTTCTACTACCTTGTATGGTTTGTCAATCTAGTTGTATAGTTTTCCATTTCAAATGTACGGTTTCCAAAACTTGGTAAACTGTCAATTATGTCAAAACTGTCAAAATTGATCAAATCCTTTTTATCACTTTCTCTTCTTTCGAGGAGTGGATTTGCTGCCTACATCAAGATCCGATCTATGAACATATATTAATATGGGATAATTTGGCTTAAGAAAATCTCTAAATTTAGGAGTATCAGGAAAAACCATATGATGGATTACATCTAAATTGGTTGGTCTTCTCCTGAGATGAGGGCTAGGATATACTCTGTGATATATCTTGTCTAAGTCAAATGGTTCATTGTGATGACACAAGTAATGAGGTCCAAGGTAAGCCGTATCAGTTTCATATTAAAAATCACTATCATCTATGAAGAATCCATAATTCATGCCCACTGGAATTATGAAATGATGTGAATATCGAGGCCCTAGATAGGCTAATTTAGTCATATCCTTAGTCTCATAGTCACTATCATATATGATGTATTCACTCTCCATATTAATTGGATCTATGATATGACGTAAATATTAAGGCATAAGGTAGGCCAATTCAGTCTCATCCTTAGCCTCACTATGATTTGTGATGTATTCATTCTCTTCTCACTCATAACCATAGCCTAGTTCATCCTCCCATAGGATAAGTCCTGATGGGCTTGCCTCGAGAGAGAAATTTGGATGATACACATCATATGGTTCTATAGTGACCATGGTCACCAACCTATCATCCATGTAGCTTATGTTTGGGTGATAGGTATTCCATTCATTGTCTTCCATGAATCCTAAGCTCAATCTATCTAGAGATGCTGCTAATGAATCATCATAGATTCAAATACGATATCCTAGGCTAGACCTATAAGTAGGTAATTGATATTGTGGTTCAACTGGGTTTCATCACCCTTGCTCATATAGACCCAAATCATAGCCATGCCAATGGTTGCATTCAAAGTATCTCAGAGAAAACTCAGGATTAGACAAGTAATAAACATTCATGGTGAATGGCTCATCCTCATCCTCTTCAATATCTGAAGAATTATGGGCACAATTCAACCTAGTATAAATGAAATTGGTCTGGTTATGGGGATACCTAATGGTACCACTATCCCTATGGGTAAGCTTGGTACTCTTGGCCATCCCATGTTTTGTGTAGACTCGATAATTGGATTGAAAGTAACATTCTACACAAGATACTCACCTAGTCCTATATTAGCTAGGTGAACTATCAATTGGGGTGTAGATGACACCAATGATGATGTAGGTGAGGTATGTTGAATCACCTCCTTGACTATGTATTTGGAATATTCCTCCTCCATGGGATTTGGAATTTCCACTATTGCTATGGTTGGAAATTCCTTAGGTCTTTCCTCCACCAAGGGTGCTTTTAGTTTCTAAGAGTCTTTTGCCTTAGATGTTGTTGGTCTCTCAGAAGTGCCAATAACTTTAGAAGCTGGAGGTGGCACCGATGTGGACGAGTCACCTCACACTAATTTGGATTTGCTTTTTGGTTGTATGGTAGGGCATGATGGCCTAATGTACATGTGCATGGATGAAATGAAAATTTCCCTTGGTAAGTCAACCTGATGAACATACTTGAATGGCTCTTCATTCGATGGTACCACATGTACATGTCCCTCATGCACATATTTAATACATTGATGCAAGATAAAGGAAACACATTGCATGTCCATTATCCAAGGATGTCCTAGGAGGATATTATATTGCATGGCCCCTTCCAATACATGACACATCATAGGGATAGTATTATACCCCACCTATACAGGTAGGATAATTGTACCCACTATGGAGCACAATGCATCATTGAAAGCTCTCAATGTGTAGGAAGTAGGGATGATGTTTGACCTAGGAATATTCAAATGAACTATAGCCTTGGTTTTTATTATATTTTTTTATGAACCTATATTGATTAAAACCCACTTGAAAGGTATATCATTGATACATGTGATGATGTGCAGAGGTGGGTCTACAACGGTAGTAGGGACTACCTTTATTTCATGATCATAAAAATGAATCACGGGATCTTGACACTATTTTTCTTGCCCAAAAAAATTTGTAAATGCATAAGGGTTCTTGGATTGTGGCTCAATTGATTTCAATATTTCCATTAGGGTCTCCCTATGTCTGGGAGACTATTGAATAAGCTCATATATTGATAACTTGGTTGGTATCATTTGTAAATTTTGCACAAGTTTAATCTAGACAATTATCACAGGTCTTGCTGGTGGACCTAGAGGATGATTTTACACTAGCCTTTGTTAAGGCACAATTGAAATATGAATAGGAGCCACTAGAGGCTCTAGTTGGTTGTATCACTAGTTTCTAGTTTTTACGTTGACTATTTTGACCATTCCAATGAATCCTTGTGTGTGAGGTTCAACTTGGATTTTGTTTACTTGAGAACTCTAATTTCTAGGAGCTTCATGGTTTGAAAACAGGTTTCTAGATATACCCATATCTCTATTATTGGGATCTAGTGGATTATCAACTTTTAGCTCACCCTTTTCGATCATATTTTGTACAAAGTTCTTGAAACCAATGTACACATTAATATCATACCCCTGTTGTCTATGGTATGGGCAATAATGATCATCCCTATATCCCTTGGTCTTGGGATGGTTAGGATAAATAAGTTGTACCTTAGGTAATCTGAGTCTCTATGCCTCGCTCAACTGATTGAATATCAATTGCATCGATTTTGATAAAAGCATGAAGTAGCGAGGTGGTTGACATTGCTTGTTTTGACTTTGGTTGTTATTTTGATTTTAGTTGGCTAGGGGAGGTTGAGCCTAGTAATTCTATGGCTGTTGGTTATTTCATTCCTTTGGCACATTTAGTACAACCTGATTGACTGGAGTAGGCTTGGTCTACTTTTGTTGATTTCGGTTGTTGTGGTTGTTATTCCAATATTTCCTGTTGCGGAGCTTAATATCTCCTTCTTCAACCTTGATGTCTTCTATAAAATTGGTTTGTGCCAAGGATTTCTTGAATGTTTCATAATATTGTAGTTGCAAGAGCAGTGAGATGTGCTTAGTGTAAATCTTAGTGAACATTTGGGTGAGCTCAGTAGTAGGAATAGAAAATGGTAGTTTTTCCATTATTTTTCTCCATATGTTCCTATAGTCCATGACTAGCTCATCATTGTATTGCTTTAGATTATCCAAGTAGAACAAATTTACTTTCTTCTTGATACCAAAAGAAAAGCATTCAAGGAATACATTCACCAACTACTAAAAATTGATGATGCTATGCTTGGGTAGTTGATTAAACCCCTCATTTGTTGCACCTGATAATGTCATGACAAACATTCTTAACATTAGGGTATATTTATGTTCTATCTGGAAGTACACATTTATGAAATTGGTCACATGCTCTTGTGCATCTTCCTCTCCCTTGAATTAATCTAAACTAGACATGTCAAAGTGTCTAGGATAAGCAGGACTTGGTACCAAATGGCACAAAGGTTGATTGTGTATCTTGCTCAGGGTTGGCTTCTTTCTAGTCATGACATATTTCTTGAGAGACTTGAATCTCTCGATGAGTATCTTGTATACCTTTGAAGATATGATCTCTTGTTCTCAAAGTTTTACTCAAGGTGGTTGGGGAGGTAACTCTGCATTTGCTCAGTCTAGGCATCTATATTCAACTCCCATGACTATGGATGAGGGTTCAGGATATGTCTGCTCCTGATCCTCCATTTCCACCCATTCTTATTTATGTTGTGCCTATTATATATCTAGGTACTATTGTTGTTTTGAAGCATGATATGATGTATGGTGAGTGCATTCATCTCCTTGTTTAGTGTGTCTCTTGTGCTAAGAAATGACATTTGTTGGATTGGTAATACTCACTGCCCATGTGTAATTTATCTTGAGCCAACCTTTTTGCTTGTTCTTCATGCTTTATTTATTCCTCTCTCAAGTGCTACTCATTTATGTGTAAATGTATTTTCCTTCACACTTCCTCATGTTTGAGGGTGTCTAAGCACTCTTGTTCCGCACGTAGTACCTCCTCCTTGTCTTGGAATATTTTTTTTTGATATTTAACATCTTCATATAACTTGTGCATGCCATCATATTGATTCATCAGTAAATGTCTATTACTCTGTAACTCCGTCCTTATGAAGAGGCTCTTTTGAGGAGCTCCCACTATACTTTTACCCTTATCTATCAGGGCAACATGATTAGTGTATAATGACCTATGTTTAGCATCTTCATGATGAGAAGTAGTGTGCATGCTACGAGGGCACTTTGAAGCTTAGCCCAACTCATTAGTGTACCTCATTTTTTGATGGCTATGCAAACTCTAAGAAAAAAATGTGCAGTAGCACTGCCTTGTTGATTTGGTCTCAAGAAAACCCGATCCAACTCATCAAGCTATTTGGATTTCCATGGATGATCTCATGGATTTCCATTGGCACTAATGATATTAAGGTCCATTTCTATCCTACCAACTTTAGAGTAGTTAAGAGCTATGGCAAGTTGACAATTGGACACAACCCTTATGTTATTCCCCTTAGTGAGCTAATCTTGTCTATGTCTATCTTGTGAGGATTGGGGTATTGAAGCTCCCTCATGTCTATTATGAGAAGAACATGGATATGGTTCTCTAGCTGGGGTTTATTGAGTAGTACCCCATGAGTTGAGTTATCCCCATAAGGCTCATTGAATTTTATTCAATGATATTATGTGTGGATGGCTCAACATCATTATGGTTGTGATTGTGGTTGGGTAGAGTGTCAGTCTCCACCTCAGTGTTGGATTGAGGGTGAACGCATGAAGACCATGATAATGTGGAATTATCTTTAGTGTAAATTTTAAGACACATAAACAAAGTATACAAAATATTATCTCTCTTAAATGTTCTTGGTGTTCCTAAAACTAGTCTTGTGTGTTTCAGATTTTTTGAAAATTATAATCTAACTCTCATCGTGTTTTGCATTTCATTGATGATATCCTCAGATTTTTTAAGTAGATTTCACCTGTATACTCATAGCTCAATAACTAAAAATGAATTTCACGGTCATGTAAACCCACAAAAGTGTGGAGATGAAACCCACACATGGTCAGGGAGCACAGGTCCTACCAGTCGTCACCCAGTACTTATTTGGTTAGCATCATACCCTCCAAAGATAAGTACATGCAAGATTTCCAAGCTACATCGAATCTTGGAGCCAGTGGCCAATAGAACATGTTCATGGGATTTAAGAAAATGGGTGGAGATGAATGCCACCATAATTATACTCTACTAGTGGTTGGTGATGAAGTCCAACTCACTAGAATCTAAATGTGATATGGTGTGTGATTGTTATTTTTAAATTTGTATAAAGAAATAGATGCATTATGAAGCACTCATGCTTTTTTCCTATATGCCTAAAAATAAATGTTTTACTTTAAGAAAATGCACATATTAACAACTACATGATTTTCAAATAATGCAATATTACTTATGAAGCAATGGTATTTGGTTGGGTCCCAAGCATGCAATCCCTACAAACAATCTAGATCGCTACAGACTAGGGAAAATTGAAATTAGAAGTCTGTTGTTCCTAGGAACAACTAGTAGAAAACCTAGGAGAATTTAATCATTTTTCCTTTAACTTTCTCTATGTTTTCTAGTTAAAATAAATTTCTCTACTGCATTCTAGAAATTAAATACATATAGAGAAGTGAAAAGTGCACATAATCCTACCAACCTATAATCCAAGTCTATTTTTGCATGTTTTTTGTTGGTCTTTGTTGCTCAGGATGGTTGTGACAGGTCGTTTTATTCAAAAGTGGCTAAGATTTGCTAGATGCTATTGACCAGAGCAGTCGTGCCTGAATATAAAAAATATAGGAAATCATAAAAATAACATAAAATGCAGGAGTCCCCACCATGATTGCCATATGTAAAATCCTAAAAAGCATACAATTGAGCTATTTGCATCATCATATAAAGTACAAAATCATGAAAGCATGAAATACAATGAACTAAAAAAATGTGAGATCTCTTTTCATTAATTCATATTAAAATCTGGTTATAAAAAGGTCCCTTTTAGGGATACCGAATTCTTGATACAATGATTACAAATTATGAAAGCCCCTGAATGGGGATGGTGTACTCCATAGGCTTCTTAGATTCAACACAAATTTTCTCAAGGGCTTATGGATGCCTTCTTCTCACTTTCTTGGAGGGATCTGATGCCAAATATACTTTGAATTAGTCTAAGAACCTATGATTTGTATTCAAGAAACAACATAGAGCTATTAGTAGCATATGAGGCCTCTCATGATGAGGCTCTTTTGAAGATCTGCTTGAAATGACATAGAAGCATGATAAAAAGCATAAAGGTGTAAAGATAAGTAGAAGTGCATAAATAACTAGGAAATCATCATACAAATGTAATGGAAAAGATAGATCTATGCTAATATAAGCTAATAAAGTAAAAGCAATAAGAAATATATGCTAAGAACTCAAGAAATAGTGACTCAAACCCTAGCCACTATCACTTAGGGCAACCGCACCTGCAGGCCACTATTGATGATAGTGGCCATGAACTGTGATGTTTTGCCTCCTAAACTAGGGGTTAAGACACTCAATCCTTCATCTTAATTGATGTTCAAGGGTCACCTTCTTGTCCAGAGATGGATTGGTGGTAAAAATCATGGGGATTTAGGTCATATGGGTGTAGATTTGTGAAAGATGCTTCTCAGTGCATTGGAAGCTCGATGGATGGTTGCAAGCTCAATAATCTATAATTGGGCAATGCTTTGAATCTCCTTAGGGGTTATAAATTTGCTTCTCACTTGAACAAGGCTTTGCTACATAAGAAATTGAATCCATACTTGTTTTTGGGAGGGTGCATATGTAGGCCTCCCAAATTCTAGATCTTGGATTCTTGGAGAAGCCAAGATCTAGATCTGCATGAAATTTATCATCAAGGGGGAAGGCTCAGTTATAGACTTGCATGAAAGTGGCAGTTAGGAGGAATTCTAGGAGATTCACGTTCAAAACTGCTCAAATACAATGCAAGTTCAGTTAACATGCATGATTCAGGCCCACATTTATGGCCATTTTTTTTTAGTGCTAGCCACTATCTATAGCAATGGCTAGCCATGGCCACTCTCAATGATAGCGATTACTGATGCCAAATTCTTCGGTCAATAGTGGCTACACCTGAACTAGTCAAAACTGCCCCTAGTGAGTGGTTAGGACCACTACTAGCTCTTGGAAAGATCCAATATTAGTCATATGCCCTACAAAGGTGCCCATATGAGTAGTCTCCTAAACATGACATATTTAGGTGTCTACACTTTGGTTTTTCCAAGTGGCTATTTATGTGTAGGAATGAAATCCCTGTACACTTTACATGTATATTACCTATATTAATTCTCTTTTAAATTCATTATATTTAGTTTACATAATGTATATATAAATTTATTTTCTTTCATTTAAATTTATTTTATATTTTATTTATTATTCAACTACATTTTATTTATTTTATTATTTATTATTTAATATTATTACCTAAGAAGCAATTTTAACGAACCTTTTTTGCATAATTCAAAATAAAACACAAAACCCAAGCAAAACATAAAATCCTATATGCATCTACATGAATGCACCTATATAGACTGCTGGATAGGTGTATTGCTAATAGTGTTTTTCACCCTATAACCATAAATACCCTACCACTCATTGATGTAAATTCATTGCATAAGATTGACAATGGACTCCAATGGTAAAATTGCAAGATAAGACATCATACAAAATGCACTAGTTAAAGAGACTTGCAAATGCTTCCTTTCATTATTTGAATTCACACCCCCTTCCTATAGAGTCTCCCACTCCTTACACTCCCCAAAAAGAAAAACCCTAGCCTACACTACACCCTTACTATTTTTAGTCACTTTCTATTTTTAGCAACTCACTTGCTATTTTTAGTAACCCTAACAAAAACTTGGATGGCATCCAAAATGAAATCATGCACCTGTTATTCAATTATATGCACTAGTCAAAGATAGCAACCCTGCCCTAGTTCTACACTAATAGTTATTATAACATTTCAGTTGCAAAAATTGAAAATTATATTAAAAGCTAATTTTGGGTCTCCTAGAGGCATTTTTTGCCCTACAAACAATTGGGCCAATTTTCTTAAGTTCTCCATGCAATTTTACACATTCTAAAAAAATAACGGGGTAAAACAGACACTCGGAACAAAAGTTATGGCCCTAAAAAGGTGCATTATTCTCCTCTTATTGAAAATGAAATCAGATCCTATGAGTTCTACTGATGAAATACCTCAAGCTTGTCAATGTAAAACCTTTTTAGTTCCTCAAAAATACAAGAATTATTGGCTTGGGACAAACCTTCTCACTATACCAAGTATTTGCTATAGTTTCCATTGTGTGTGGTGGTCACTTTCCTATCAAGGACATGCACAATACGTTCCTTCTTATTCTTGGGAATTTTCTTCTCCCAAGCTATGGTGTTTTCCTCTTCAACAACTGCAATATCACCATGAAATTCATGCAAGTTAGAGACATTAAAAACTGATGAAATATCGAGATCAGCTAGCAATTCCATATTATAAGTATTGTCATTCATTTTTTGTAGAATACTACAAGGGCTAATTTTATTCATTTTAAATTTATTATATGTTTCCTTGGGAAATTGCTCCTTCCAAAGGTGAACCATCACCATATACCCAACCCAGAATACTTGGATGCACCTGTGCACATCAGTGACCTTTTCGTACTTAGTATTAATATTTTACAACTTGTCTCTGACCTCTTCCTACAATTATTGTATATGTTCAGCATATGCTTCTACATCATCACTAACATGCTCATGGATTGGTAATCTAACAAAATCTAGAACACCCTTGGGGCTCTCACCATAAACAATTTGAAATTGTGATTTTCTTGTTGAGCAGTTCACTAAGTTGTTATATGAAAATTCTTCTTGCGACAGGGCTAAATCCCATTGTTGTGGATTCTCACCAACTATGCACCTCAAAATATTGCCCAAGCTTTGATTCATGACCTCAATTTATCCATTAGTATTTGGATGATAAGCACTATCGAACTGTAGCTTTGCATTCAATTTATTCCAAAATTTCCACCAAAAATGACTCAAGAACTTAACATCCCAATTTGAAGTGATGGTCTTTGGAACTCCATGCAGTCTCACCACTTCATAGAAAAAAGTACTACAATATTTTTTGCATCATTGATTCTCTGGCAAGCAAGAAAATGAGCCATCTTAGAAAACCTATCTACTACAACAAAAATGGAATTGTTACCTCGTTAAGTATGGGGTAGCCCTAGGACAAAATCCATGCTCAAGTTGTTCCATGATCCTAGGGGAACTGGTAAGGGTGTATACAACCCTATATTATGTACACAACATTTAGCCTTCTAGCACACTCTACATCTAGACACAAATCAAATTACATCTCTCTTCAACCATGGCCAATAGTACTTCTCCTCCATAAGAGCAACTGTTTTGTCTACACCAAAGTGTCCTACCAAATCACCACTATGCAACTCATGGATGATATTCTCCTACATGGAACCAATAGGTATGCACAATTCTTTCCCCTTAAATAGATAGCCATTTTTCATACCATACTCAATAAATATTCAATCAACCTCACCTAAAACTAGATTTTTGTACTATTGTACAATGCTTCCAAAATCTACATCAGATTCATACAAATCCTTAATCTCCTCAAAGCCTACCACTACATTCTTCATGGTGGTTACCAATAGTATTCTCTTGCTTAATGCATTAGAAACCTTATTCTACTTACCAGACTTGTGCTTCAACACAAATAAGTATTATTGTAAAAAGGAGACCCACTTGGCATGTCTACTATTTAATTTCTTCTAATAATTGACATACCTTAAGGCTTCATGGTCAATGTACATTGCAAAATCCTTGGATAACAAATAATGTCACCAATACCTCAGCTCCTATACAATTGTATAAAATTATACATCATAAATGGAGTAATTCTTTCTTACCTCATTCAATTTTTTGCTAAAAAGTGTTGCTGGCCATCCCTCTTGGCTCAACACAGTGCCAATCCCCACATGTGAAGAATCATAGTAAACCTAAAATACTTTGCTAAAATTAGGTAATACTAGCACGGGTGCTTCTGAAACCTTCTTCTTCAAGAGTTCAAAACTCTAAGTTTTTGCTTTTTTCCATACAAAGTTTTTCCCCTTCGTACACTTTGTTATGGGTGCAAGAATGCTGCTAAAGTTTCTAATGAACTTCATGTAAAAATTTGCAAAACCATAGAAACTTCTCACATTTGTTACATTCCTTTGAATAGGAAATTCAAGAATTGCCCTTACATTTTCCTCATCCATATTCAGGCCATCCTTAGAAATTACAAAGCCCAAAAACACTAAATTTTCTTAAAGAAATCTACACTTGTTCAAATTAGCATACAATTTCTCTTTCTATAACAACTCTAACACCAACCTCACATGGTGTAAGTGCTCTTCTTAAATTTTATTAAAAATCAAGATACGATCAAAATAGACAACCAAAAAAATACCAATGTATTCTCACAACACTCGGTTCATCAACTACATAAAGGTACTAGGTGCATTTGATAACCTGAATGACATCACTATCCACACATACAAACCATATTGAGTTTTTAAATTAGTATTCCACTCATCCCTTAATATTGATCTGATAATAACCACTCCGTAGATCAATATTGCTAAAGTAGTTAGCCCCTACTAAGACATCCATCATATCATCCACTCTAGGTATTGGGAACATATACCTGATAGTAATTTTATTTATGGACCTGCTATCTACACACATCCACCATGAGCCATCCTTATTCAGAGTTAACAAGGTCGGCATTGCACAAGGACTCATGCTCTCCCTTACTAATCCTTTTTGTATCAATTCTATCACTTATTCAACTCTGCATTCTAGTTTGGGCTCAACTGATAGGTTGCCTAGTTTAGAAGAACTGACCCAAGAATTAAATCAATGTGATGTTGAATATCCCTCTTTGGTGGTAACCCATCATGTAACTCATTTGGTATGATATCAGCATACTCCTTCAACAACCTGGATGCTATCAATGGTATAGGAACCTCCTCTACCTCTATCTTCTTTTTCATCAATGCATAGCACCAACCAGATTCTTGTACCTCTATGATAAACTCCTTTGCAGTCAACAAACTCTCACTCTGCCCTTCTTATTGAAGAGGCAACAATACTACCTTGGCACCATCCTTCCAAAAGGTATATGTATTTTGACCCCATCATGGATGATATTCCTATCATACTGCCAAGGTCTCCCCAATACTATGTGATAGGTATACATAGGAATCATGTCACACCAAACTTTATATTTATAAATATTCTCGATTGATAATTTTACTAAACATATCTTATCAATAGTAACCTCATTTCCTTTCTTGATTCATGAAATATGATAGGAGTGTGGGTGCTTCTCACATTTTAGATTTATTTTATCTACCATTACATTAGAGATCATATTATCACAAATACCACCATCAATGATTACTTTATATACCTTTCCTCTTGATGTCCATATCGTATAAAAGATATTTGTTCATAGCCAAGACTCACTACCCTCATCTGCTTGCATTTTAACCTTATTTGGAGCAATCAATGTTATCTTTATCATAATATTATCACCCACATCTACAACAACTTCTCTCTCAGTTTCAACCTCTTCCTTAACCAGGTTGAGTCTAGCTTTTCCTCCCCAATTCATCTCTTCACAATCATAGTGGGTGCACTCAAATGCTCTATGACCTTCCTCATCGTATCTAAAATAGGTATATGGCTTCCATGATCCATTCCTATTTTGACCTACCCCATTACCTCGACCTCCCCTATTTCCTCTTCCTATTTTATAGGTACCATGAACCTACTTTGTCTCTTCTTGTTTATCTATATTTGAGGGTTCTCCCTTTGATGAGCTAGATCCACCACACCCTCAATTTGGAGAAGATGCCAATCCCTTCTTTCCTCTTCTGTAATTACTCCTCTTATACTTTTATTTGACCCTTAAGACCATCTGATACACATCTTCTATAGTAAGGATATGATGCATACTCAACTCATCTTGAACATTATAACTTAGGTCATTTACATACCTCACAACCCTTTTCTCTCTGGTCTCATTATGCTCCACATGAATAGATAGCTTATATAACTCATTGGTGGTCCTTAATGCTTTGGTCCTGTCAAAGGTTTTAAAATATACGAAATAAAGTTTAGGAATATTCTATAGGCACAAAATTTTCTTACAACTTCTTCATCTTATCCTAAGCCTTGTTCTTCACTTTTTATTTTCTCTGTCGTTCCATCTATAGATGATCCCACCAAATTAAAGCATACCCTTTCAAATTTGTGCATGCGAGTTTCACCTTATTTTCCTCATCCAAATTACTCCATTCAAAATACTTCTCCATACTATTTACCCAATCGATTAGCTCCTCTAGTTTTAACCCACTAGCATACTCAAAAACCTTGATATTGATTCCATATCGGCTTCCTTTAAGTCCTTCCAAGGATCATATCAACCTACATTCAAAATGTTCTGATTCTTTTTTCATGTGATCCTCAGATCTACCTTCCTCGGCCATGGTCTCATTACCAAATTCTAGATGTGGATCCACATTGGTGCGGGCCTTCACCATGCGGTTAATCACACCAATAAACCATACTATTTTTACATGTAGATCCTCCTACTTATTCATTTGGGCATATATCCCTCACCCTATCCCTCATACAAAATACACCAACAAAAGAAACATGCAAATGCTTCCTTTCATTATCTAAACTCAAACCCCCTTCCTATAGAGTCTCCCACTCCTTATACTCACCAAAAAGAAAAACCCTAGCCTATGCTACACCCTTACTATTTTTAGTCACTTTCTATTTTTAGCAACTCACTTGCTATTTTTAGTAATACTAAAAAATATATTGGATGACATCCAAAATGGAATCATGCACCCATTTCAATAATACCCACTACTTCAAGATAACAATCCCACCCTAGTTCTACACTAATAGTTATGATAACTTTTTAGTTGTGAAAGCTGAAAATTACATTAAAAGCTAATGTTGGGCCTCTTAGAGGTATTTTTTCCCTACAAACAACTGGTCTAGTTTGCTTAAGTTCTCCATGCAATTCTGCATGTTATAAAAATAGAACAAGGCAAAAGGGATACTTAGAGCAAAAGTTATGGCCCTGGCAAGGTGCATTACTCATCATATCTCCCCACCTTACCTTTTTACCTCTACCCTTTTCTTATCATTAGGAGGCGGTGTTCGATTATTTTGCTTGATTCTTCAACAAGATCTACCTATACCTGCATCCACCGATCCATTAGAAGTACCATATTCTTACAAATAAATAAAGTAAACTAATTGGTGCATTTGGAAGGGATGTTACATTCTTCCCCTCTAAAATTAAACAATATTTGTGTTTTGTATTAGAAATTTTAAAAATATCACCATATCTTGGAAATACTTAGCAATATGAAATCAAAATATTTACTTTTGCATACATGACTAAAATTTTTGTATGCATTATCAACCAGAACATGGATCCTCCATCAAAACATTGTTTACAATTATAAGTACTGTTAATCATGCATAAGGGTCCCAAAATTGTATATTGTCTCCTAATGTTTGCTCACATAACATTTTTTAAACAAGTAAAGGATCTATTATTATTTAGTAGCCACATCTTCTTATATGGCTTACTTTCATTTAGAAGCCAAGGTTTCAAACTTGAAAAAACTTCAATGCACTGCATGTCTAATATTTTTTGCTACATACATTTTATGCATAGTTTCATAACCAGTTTTTTGCTTGTCTGCCCTAAGTGGACATTGACTAGCATAGTGAGCTGCTCCACAAACATAACATTTTAGAGGTGCCTTATCCCTTCTATCTTCTTCATTCCTAACTTGGGATGTAGTTTCCTTCCTTTGTGCCTTATAGTTATCCCTATAGTTCCTCCTATCAGGACGATCCTTGTTCTGGTATCTATTTTGATTTATGTCATCTCGTATGAAATAATCTCCACCCCTGAAATTATTATTCTGATATTTGATTCCCTTTGCGTATCTAAAACCCTTTCTCTTCCTTGGTTCATCTCTATCCATTTTGATCTTTTCATAATAAGCCTTTTTGTTCTTTTGACATATTTCTTTAAAGTGGGTGGTGTCAAAAGCTTTAGATTAATCTTTTGGTTTTACTAAACCTACTAGATCTCCAATTACTGGATATAGGCCCATAAAAAAATTTTGCACCTTCATTTCCTCGTTTTGGTCATAATCAGGGACATATTTCAACAATTGGATAAATTGTTGATAAAATTTGATAACTATCATATTCTCCTAGTTTAGATTGGTGAATTCCCTAAACTTCTTGACATAAAACTATCGTGTCAAGAAACAGTCTCAAAATTCTTTTAAAAATGCATCTCATGCAACATCTGTAACTTTGACATGTTTATTATTTTTATATGCCATCCACCAATCCATGGTGGATCTAGTCAAATGAGCTACCGCCCATGTTGTCTTGGATTCAGAGGAGAGAGTGCTATTAATAGCATAATATCCTTCAACTTCATTCAACCAATTTTCTGTTGCTTCACCATATCCTTGCCATCAAATTGTTTTATTTATATATTCCTTAATTCCTTTCTTAATTCACTACATACTCACCTTCAATATTATCCCTCAAGCAATCTTTATAGATTCTCCTCTAATTTGTTTTTTAGATAAATTTTTGATCAACTTCTATTATTTGATAAGGATTTATTTTTGTTGAGCCATATATGCTCTTTGTTGTTCCATATAGTTAGTCAACTACACCCTTTGCATCTCCATATGCTCCATCTACTGATTTAATTATTCTTGTGCTTGACCCCTTTGAAGTTTCATGTGCTCATGTTGTTGACTCATCTGCTCTAGTAGCAACTATACCATCTTAGCTAGGTTTTCCACTCTTGATGGAGTTTTATCAATCACAGGTTTTTTATCCTTTCTAACCATTCTTCGGGGTACCTACCCTCTTAGAATCCTTTATGAGCCTTTTGATCCCCTTTCTTGGGTATTCAAAAACTGTCTCTTGCTGTGTTATTATAAAATTTTTGGAAGTACTTGTCATCAATTGGATGCAACAAAAGCAAAATCAGTTTTATGTGCCCAAAGTTTTGCAACCTAGGATCTGATACCAACTGTGACAACCCAAGTCTTAGTAGATTAAGATTCAAACTAAACATGAAAAAAATAAAAATAAATAATCCAATGGAGCTATTTATAAATCAAAACATGTAATATAACACTAAAAATAAACCATAGATAAACAAATTACTATATATAACATAAATTACTTAGGAAATTAGCCATAGCTTTCGACATTTTCATCAAGAGACTGTAGGATAACACCCATCCTGAAAACCATTAGGATTAATGTATCCTCATCCTTTTATTTGTATCTTGCTTCATTCTAGATGGGACTATAGGATGGTTACTTCGAACAATGACACTACTATTAGAATTTGTATGGTATTTTTGAGGATCCATTTTATTTGTAGTTTGAATCTACCCTTTGGTTTTGCACTTGGGTTGATTTTCTACATTGTTCTTTTTTTTATAGTTTAAAATTGACTAAGATGAATCTCTTTGTCTGTTATTTCTCAGCATCAGGGTAAGATATTTTAGTGTTTTCTCATCATGCAATCCTTCCTGTTCCCTTTCTTCATCCAACTATATTTCCATAACTACTATTTCCATTTGCCCATCCTCATCATCTGCTTGGTCATCCTTTTAGAGAATTTCAAAGATGTTAGGTGAAATTACTATTTTCTCTTTTGTTGCTATTTTTTCTTTGTGGTTTTTTTTTAGAGATATGAAACCCTACCAAGTTCCAATCCTATTTCTCTTTGTTAGTGTAAAATCCCTCCCTAACACACCAATTAATTTTCTTGCTTTATTTGTAAGAATATGGTACTGCTAATGGATCAGTGGATGGAGGTGCAAGTAGATCCTGTTGGCGAATCAAGCAAAAGAACCAAAAACATCCTCCTGATGATAAGAAAAGGGTAGAGGTAATAAGGTAAGGTGGGGAGATATGATGAGTGGCAGGGTATTTACGGTTATAGGGCAAAATATCCTATTAGCAATACACCTGTCTAACAGTCTATATTGGTGCATTCATGTAGATGCATATAGGGTTTTATGTTTTTCTTGGATTTTGTGTTTTATTTTGAATTATGCATAAATGGTTCTTTAAAATTGCTTCTTAAGTAATAATATTAAATAATAAATAATAAATAATAAAATAATAAAATATAGTTGAATAATAAATATAGTATAAATAAAAGTTAAATTAAAGAAAATAAAATTATATATACATTACATAAACTAAATAGAAGGAATTTAGAAGAGAATTAATATAGGTAATATACATGTAAAGTGTACAGGGAGTTCATTCCTACACATAAAAAACAACTTGGAGAAACCAAAGCATGTACATTCACATGTTCTTTACATATGTTCAAACATATTTATTACTTGCATCTATAAAACCAATAAATAAATATGGAGAAAAACATGGTATAGTATGTGTGTCATATTCGCTCGGATTGCAAAAGGCTGTAGAAGGGGATAAGGAAAAAAGTTAAGAATATCATAGTTCAGGTTTCTAAAATCAAAGTTTTTTTAGTAATATGATTGAGGACTGTACGTGATCATGCTTGAGGAATGAATGATTATTATTTTGCTTTGGAATGGAATTTATATTATGATATAAAATGAATTCATAATGTGCAATTTTATAAGAAAATATGTATTTTTAATGGATGTGTTTGAGTAGGAAAGTATAATGGATGAGTTTATAAATTGCATTATTTATCTGCATAATAGAGTATTCATGGAATAGTTGACTGCTTAGACTTATTGTATAAAATCCAAATGACCTCTTACCTCTACTGCTCATACGATAGATAGACATATCTGTGCTACTGCCAGTTCTTCGTTATGATATATATTAGCCAAATCATTCTCGATGTTGTATTGAAGCTTGTGAGTAATCCTATGAGGAAGAGTTGGAGAATATTTATGCTCACTTGATTCACTAGAAACATCTCTTCAGATGAGAAAATATGCGAAGAATACCCTTTTATTTATAAGTCATAGACCCTAAGTTCTTAAATAAAGAATGATACAAGGTTGTGTCTTGCTATCGTATGCAAGGCATTTGGATTATTTTAGGACTTTGGGTGAATCCAAATCTAGGTGCATGGACTGCACCGATGATAGTGTATATATTATCCATACATTCCTAATAGGGAACATGAATGTTTGATTCAAAATTGAAATGTATGGTGTTTTTTTAGTACTCTTAAATATATATATTTGAATTTGTTTTCTAAATACTAATATCATTAGTCGATTATTTGTTTACCATATCTTGATTCATGGTTTCTAGTTAGTAGTATGTTTATATATGAAGGTTGGTAATTAAAAGTGGTCATTTTATGAGTATTAGGAGTAGTTGGTAAAGGCAGTTAAACCTTGTGATAAGAGTTCAACTTTAAAATTTTGCTAAATTCATATAGAGATCAAAACTTACTCGAGTTTGTTTTAGAGGAAAATTTTTAACCATATCATAAAACATTGAGCAAAACACAAGCATTATACTAGATTATCTTCTCGAAATTTATATGTAAATTTTTTTGGATGGGTATTGGTAAACCAAATCTGGATGATCTGCCCTGGGAAATTAGAATAGTTGCAATTTTATGGGAGCAATTTGGGATACCATATATGGTAAAGCATAGGATGAATGGAACTTTCATTCTGCAAAAAAAAAAGAATGTGAGAATTAAAATGTTTAAAATGTAGTATAGACACTGTAAAACTCCCTATAGAAGCGATGAATTTTGTGTCTTTCAAAATGAATGTGAAGCTGCTCACACACAAGTGTCTTCATGTCAAACAAAGCATTTATTGAATTATAACCCTTAGACGAAGTAAAGAAAATAAGGTGGAAATGATAAAAGTCTCTTAATACATGTGCAAATTTTATCCGTTAACCCAACCCAACTACCAAATTATATTGTCAAGCAAAGGAAATCATTATGGTAGGTTACCAAAGTGGCAATGTATGGTTAATAAAATAAAATCATGTTAGATTTGATGTCGAGCATCCTCAGGTATGCTCACAGGAATGAATGTGTAGTGATAATGTTATTTACAAATGACAATAACAATATAACATAGAAATCTAGTCTCCTTTAGCTTAGAAGTCAGAAGGTTTAGTATTGTATGGTAATTCCAAGATTGGTAAAATAATTAGGAATAGCTATGTTGCATAACTTTATTAATAATTATAGTTTTGTTATATTAATAATGAAGGATAGTGTAGTCTTGTTAATAATATGGCTTTCGACATGATTTTAAAAAACAAAGGTAAATAAAACACATACCTAACCGTTAAATATATAGTAAATTTGAAACATAAAAAAAGTTTTTAATCTAAAATTTCCAAAGACGATTGAATACACCAATGAGACAAAACATTTAAATATCTACCAAACACTGATGATTGTAGGAGAGGTAAGCATCATGAATCATATTCAATCATTTTCAAGCAATTCAAACTAGGATGAGCAAGTCCTATTATGTAGAACATGTAATGAGGGGTGGAATGGGACACTCTCTCTAGATTGATATGCAAGTGGTATGTGAGGGTATCTCATGATCCAAAATGGAGTGGGGAATTATTAGAAAGTATTCAGCAGGTTCAAGAGTAGTTGAACCCTGAAGCTAAAATGTCTAGTGGGTGTTGGAATGAGACAAAAATTCATCACTTGTAGTAAGGTCTAAGCTACTTACTTTCAAACCAGATAAGTGGTAGACCTTATCTGGATTCTAGAAAGGTGGGTATTTAGTGAAGCACTAGGTATTCATATGCTAAACCATATCTTGTATCAAGCACAAATAATAGAAGGAATATTCCAAACATAACATGCTATGGGTGGGGAATTATACGTCCACCCTTTTAGATGATATATGATTTGAAAGAACAACCCCCTTACAAAGAACATAGAACTTTGGTGAAGGAGATGAATGTGTTCTCATGATGGAACTACTTGCAGGACTTGGCTAGTATAAAATATTTAAGGTATTATCTGCAGTAGTCAATCACCTTGAAATATATATTCACATGTCTATGTACCAAGTAAGATATTGGGTGTAGATAAAACTCTCTTTTATTAATCAAAATTTTTACGTGTAATATTTGGACAACCAGATGAGTAGACTTGGGTTGTCATAGTTGTTATCTGAGCCTAGGTTCTGAAAATTTGGGCACATAAAACTAACTTTACTTTTGTTACATCCAACTAATGATAAGTTCTTCTAAAAAGTTTGTAATGGCACAACAATAAACAATTTCTAAAATCCCAATAAAGGAGCTCAAAAGGCTCATAAAGGAGTTTGAGAGGGTAGCTAGAGAAAAAGAACCTCAAATAATTTTTTTAAAGGATAAAGAACCTGTGACTGATAAACTCATCAAGAGTGGACAACCTAGCTAATATGGTACAACTGTTGCAAGAGCAGCTGAGTCAAAAACATGAGCACATGAACATTTAAAGGGAGAAGGCACAAGAATAATTAAATCAATAGAGGGGGCATATGGAGATGCAAATGGTGCAGTTGATTGACCATATGGAACAACAAAGAGCACAAATGGCTCAACAACAAGAACTCCTTATCCAGTAGTAGAAGTTGATCAAAAATTTATTTAAAAAGAAAGAATCAAAGGAGAATCTAGAAGGATTTCCCTAGGGATCATCTCGAAGGCAAGTAGGAAATGAATTAAGGAAGGAATTGAGGAATATAGACATAAAAAAAATTTGAGGTAAAGGAGATGGTGAAGCAACAGAAAATTGGTTGAATGAAGTTGAAGGATATTATGCTATTAATAGTACTCTCTCCTCTAAATCAAAGATAGCATGGGTGGTAGCTCATTTGACTAGATCCACCATGGACTAGTGGATGACCTATAAAAAGAATAAACATGTCAAAGCTAAATATGTTGCATGGGATACATTTTTGAAGGAATTTCAAGACCGTTTCCTAACATGACAATTTTATGTCAATAAGTTTAGGGAATTTACCAATATGAACTAGGAGAATATGACAATTATAGAATATTATCAATGATTTATCCAATTGTTGAAATATGTCCCTAATTATGACTATAATGAGGAAATGAAGGTGAAATTTTTTCTAATGGGCCTACATCCAAGAATTGGAGATCTAGTAGGCTTAGTAAAACCAAAATATTTATTTGAAGCTTATGACACTACCCACTTTAAAGAAATAAGTCAAAAGAACAAAAAGGCTTATTCTCAAAAGATAAAAATGTATAGAGATGAATGGAGGAAGAGAAGGAATTTTGGATTAGCAAAGGGAATCAAATATCAGAACAAGAAGTTTAGGGGTGGAGATCATTTCATACAAGATAGAAATTGAAATAGATACCAGAATAAGGATCATATTGATAGAAGGAACTAAAATAATGACCATAAGGCACAAAGGAAAGAAAATACATCCTAAGTTAGGAATGAAGAAGATAGAAGGGATAAGGCACCTCTTAAATGTTATGTTTTTGGAGCAGCTCACTGTGCTAGTTAATTTCCACTTAGGGTAGACAAGCAGAAAACCATTGAGAAAACCATACACAAAATGTATGCAACAATAGATACTAGACTTGCAATGCATTCAAGTTTACCCAAGTCTAAAATCTTGGATTTTGAATGAAACCAAGCCACATAAGAAGATGTGGTTACTAGAGAAAAATAGATCCTTTACTTGTTTAAAAACTATTATGTGAGCAAACATTAGGAGATAATATAATATTTTGGGATCCATATGCATGTTTAATGTTACTTATAACTGTAAACTATGTTTTGATTGAGGATCTATGTTTTGGTTGATGATGCTTACCAAAATTTTACTCATGTGTGGAAAAGTAAAAATTTTGATTTGATATTGCTAAGTATTTCCAATATATTGTGATATTGTTTAAATTGTTAACACAAAATATAGATACTATGTTTAATTTTAGAGGGGGAGAATGTAACATTCCTACCAAATGTACCAATTAGTTTGTTTTCTTTATTTGCAAGAATATGGTACTGCTAATGAATCGATGGTTGTAGGTACAGGTAGATACTCTCTCATCTTGGGTTTAAATTTCCTTCCCGTTACTCCTCCCATGGCCAAAGAGGTTCTAAAATAGGAGTTTTCAATATTTTGTAGATGTCTTCATCTTGAATGGTTCTTTGGATCGAGATGTGACATTCCAAAATTGCTTAAGCCCATTGATCATTTTCGTGTTTCCAACCCAAGTTTTAATCCATCATAGTTTTATAAGCCTTTGGAAGAAATTATTGGTATGGGTGAAAGATTCCTCAATAACAAATTATCTATTCCTAATACCACTTGCTAATGTGCTTTTCCATCTCACATCTGGTCTGCCATTTGTTTCCTTGCCAATGACAAATCTATTGTCATTAGACCTGTAGATACAAACTTTGGTGTTTGTGTTTTATCCATGGATTGGTACATTTTAGAAGGTTTTTTCCAACTTTCAGATCAAAATGTTTACTCATAAGTGAAAAAAGTCCCCTATTAGGATATTTTTTATCAGCTCTAAGACTTGCTTGATTGGGCTTTTAGGAGGAATCTATTTTCAGAAAACCACTAGAAATTTATGCTCTAGGTAACACCGTACTCTGCCATAGTGTGTGTCTTTTACATACTCTCCAAGATCCAAAAGCCTAGGTTTTTCGATTGAACCATATGTTCCTAATGTGGTTTCATGCTTGAACCTACCTCCAAATGGCTTCATCATATGCTCTTGCCAATTTTGTTGAAGCAAAAAAATCATCTCTTGGATTCCATATCTCTAATTAAAGATTTACATAGTCATACTTTTCCTCAGGATACCATTCTTTTCTCTTTTGATGTTGAGAGCCTCTATCCCAACATCCCCACCTTTTAAGGAGTGGCAACCATTCATTATTTTTTGAGGAATGAATTTGATTAGACCAATATAAACTTTATGGTAAAGCTTGCAGAGATAGTGGTAACACAACATTACTTGGAATTCAAAGGAAAAACATATAGAAAGATAAGAGGAACAACCATGGGAAGTAATTTTATTGTGGTTTATGCTTATTTATTTATTTATCATCTAGAGGAATAGCTATTCAATAATGTTGTTGTGGAAAATATTTTATTTTATAAAAGATACATTGATAATGCCATTGGAGTTTGGCATGGACCTAAGGATGATCTTAATGGTTTTCTTAATGCCTACGGTTCCTTCTATGAAAATATTAAAATTACTTCCTTTATTTTTGATTTTTAAGTAACACTTCTAGATACTACATTTTTTAAGGGACTTCATTTTGCTCAGACTGGAATTCTTTGTACTAAATTGTTTTAGAATCCTATGAATGCCTACCAATACATCCCTACTTCCTCCCATCATCCAGTTCATTAGAAAATATTCTTTATCATGAGTGAACTCAATATATTTTTGGTTAGTGAAAGCTCTAGGGATGGATTTTTTCTGTTAAAAATAAATTTATTAACAAACTCAAACCTAGGGGATATCAAATTAATTTTCTCTTTCCTTTTTTTGAGAAAGTTAAATTTGATTGTAGGTCTTCACTTTTGGCCAGATTTTTGGAGCGAGAAACATGTAGACATGGAACCAAAATAAAAAAATTCCTCTTATTTTGAAGCTGGACAACTATAATTTTGTCAGAGATCTTCAAATAGGCACAGATATTATTTCTCCAATTTTTGAAAAATGCAGAAGAGATAGAGAGCTCAAACACATTACTTGAGGCATCATCTGTTGGAGGAACAAAAATCCCTTGAGAGTTTATATTTGTAAAACAAAATTACTTAAAACATGTTTTATACGCTATCTATCTTGCATTTTTAATGTAATTTTTAATGCATTTTTAATGCAATTTTTTGTATTTGGACAGGTAATTTTTCTTGGGGTATGAGCTTGGGTTTAATATTTGGTATATAAACCTGCGATCTTTATTTTTTTTATGGGTTTAAAAAAGATTTTTTTTACACCACATGTAATACATTATGGCTCCCCCACTAGAGTTAGGATTTTATAAAGAAGTGGTGTACTTCTTATAAACTCACACTCCACTAATGAGACCCATAGGTCAAAATGCATTCGAAGTTTTGATGTTGTATTACTTCTTATTTTTGGAATAAAATTCAATTTTGTGTCTTTTGTTCCTTTCCTAACTCGTGTTAATATTTTTTTATGTTTTCTAAAATGTATTTGTTGTTGATATTATGCTATTGAATTGCCATGCAATGCGATTTGATGAATAATAAATCCTGTAGCACTAGGAGTATGCTATTCACTTGCGAATCTACGATCTGGTGAATTAAAAATTAGTTTAGGTTTTTAGAGTAATGCTTCACCATGTTTCTTTTTGTATTAATGGTTTTACTAAGCCTACCAGAGCCTAGTCTGTGAGTCAACAATTAAGCTTCATATATTTCAAGTGAATTGAATGAACATAAATATTCTACAAATCTTCTTCCCAAGCTTCCTTACAAGATTCAATACAACACCAAGAATGATTTAGACAATATATATCATAACAAATAACTGGAAATACGACAAAGATATCTAGCCATCGTATGAGTAGCAAAGGTAAGAGGTCATTTAGATTTTATATGGGAAGTCAGAGCAGAAAACTATTTCGTGAATGCATTTACTCTACTATACAGACAAATAATGTAATTTACAAACTCATCCATTATAATTTCCTACTCAAACACATCCATTGAAGAGTACATGTTTTCTTAGAAAATTGCATAGTATGCATTCATTTTATATCATAACATAAATTCCATTCCATAGAAAAATAACAATCATTCATTCCTCAAGCATGATTATATACAGTACTCAATCATATTACTTTAAAATTCTTGATTTTAGAAATTTGACTTGTGATATACTTCTTTCCTTATCCCCTTCTGCAGCCTTTTGCAATCCGAGTGAAGATGACACACATACCACACCATATTTTTCTCTAGATTTCTTTGTTGATTTTATACATGAAAGTAATAAAATGTGCTTGAACATATATAAAGAACATGTGAATGTCCATGCTTTGGTTTTTCCAAGTTATTGTTTATGTGTAGGAATGAACTCCCTGTACACTTTACATGTATATTACCTATATTATTTCTCTTATAAATTTCTTATATTTAGTTTACGTAATGTACATATTTTTTTGTTTTTTATTTAATTTAAATTTAATTTATTTTTCAACTATGTTTTATTTATTTTATTATTTAATATTTAATATTATTACTTAAGAAGCAATTTTAAAGAACCATTTTTCCATAATTCAAAATAAAAAATAAAACCCTATATGCATCTACATGAATGAATAACACAAGCTTATACTGAGAGGGGGGTGAATAGTATAAGACCTCTTTTTACTTTTTCTTTTAAATTACAAAACAGTAAAGCAATATACCCACAACAATATCAAAACAATGCACAATATCATCCACAAAGTGACACCAATTTTTATGTGGTTCACCTAGAATGGTTGGGCTACGTCCACAAAACTTTTCTCTAAAAGTTATCTCAAAGTTCTTTGTGAATCCTTCCCAATTACAATGTTTATGAGCCTCGGCCCAAAGGAGATACCTTCCCCTAAACAAAATTTATGAGCCTCTACTCAAAGGAGATACCTTCCCCTCTGCTCTAGAAATGATCCCTCAGAAGATCAACTGTCTCTACCTCTTGCCAACATGTGGAACTCCTTTCCATCGAAGACCTCCTGTCCTCAATGCTTAGCCTAAGAGACCTCTGCCTTCTATGATCACGTCCACAGTAGCTCAGCAACCAAATATATTCTCAGGTTCTTCTCAAAGAACCAATGCACCTCTGTCCTCAAGTTCTTTGATAGAACTATCAAACTCAGTTCACAAGTCCTCTGCTCTTTCTGCACAATCCCAGCCGCACTTGATCGAACTTCAACCTTTGCACCTCTGTGCAATCACAGCGGCATCGTCTTTGCACACTCTACTTCCTTTGCGATCTTTCACACTTAGAATGATTCAATGAAATGCACTCTACACACTATGATTGAATTTGCACTCTGCTCTCAACGACCGAACTTCTTGCTCTATGCACTATCTTCGAACGTCGCACACAACACACACATTCATCGACACCTCAACTCTCCAAATAGCCCTCCTTTTATAACATAATTTTCATGATGAAAACTTTAATCTTAGTTGGCTATTATAACAAAAACAAACCCTAATCTACGTTGGCTACAAGCCCTAATTTTTGTAAGCTAAAATTTAACTTTGTCGGCTTCATTGCCTCTATAACTCTTCTGTAGCTTCTGTCGTGAAACTACAACATGTCACGATATCGTGACACCTTTGCAACCATACACTTTATTTTGGCTTTTGTCATGATATCGTGACACTTCAGCATTTGTCGACTTCAACTAAGCTCTTGTCGTGATATCACGACACTTTTGTCTTTGTTAGCATCAACTTTGCTTTTGTTGCAATATCGCGACACTTCTCCCTTCGTCGACCTCCTTTCTGCTTTTGTCATGAAATCATGACACTTCTCCCTTCGTCGACCTCCTTTTTTCTTTTGTCGTGAAATTGTGACACTTCTCCTATAGAAGGCCTACTTTCAGTTTCTATCGTGAAATCGTGACACTTTCGCTTCCTTGCACTCTTCTCGGCTTGCACTAGAGAAAACATGACATGTCGCAAAATCATGACACTTTCGCTGCCTTGTGCTTTTCTCTGCCTTACACCTGTGAAAATGAAACATGTGAAATCATGATGCTTTCGCCTTTGAGCTCTTCCTTCTTGAATTTGTCGTGAAATCACGATGCTTCTTCTTCCATGCTCTTTCGTTTTGCTTCTGTCACGAAATCGTGACTCTTCTCCTGTTGAAGACTTGCTTCCTGTTTCTATCACAAAATAGTGACACTTTCTCCAACCGTATGCTACCATCTCAATCTATCATGAAATCGTGACACTTTCTGCATCCATAAGCTTTCTCTTCAACCTGTCACAAAATCGCAACATTTTTTACTTCGAAACCTTTCCTTTGCTGCATGTCATGAAATCACAATAGTTCTTACTTGGAACATTTTCATCTATAGCATGTCACAAAATCGTGATGATTCTCACTTTGAACTCTACAGCATGTCACGAAATTGTGACACTTTTCGTGTTACTTTCTCTCTCTTTGAACTTGTCACAAAATCGTGACAATTCACACTACGAACTCTCTCTTCTGCATTATGTCATGAAATCATGACATTTTTTCGTTCGTACAACCTTCCTTGCAATATGTCACAAAATCGTGACATTTCTGACTCTGAACATTCTCTCTCCTCTTTGAGTCGTGAAATTGCGACATGTCGCGATATCACGACACTTTTCTAAAAAGCTTTCTCTCTCCTGCTTAAGTCGCAAAAATGCAACATGTTGCGATATCGCGACACTTTTCTAAAAAGATTTCTCTCTCCTACTTAAGTTGCGAAAATGTGACATGTCGCGATATCGCGACATTTTTCTAACTTACTTTCTTTTGAACCTGTCATGCCGTAACCTTCATCAAAACAAATTATTTTACATCAAATCAAATTCCTTCAAAAGATTCTTGACATCAATGACAACTTATACACTTGAGCAAAGGCAATGTACCCAAAGTACCCAAAATTGCCAACAATCTCCCCCTTTGTCATTGATGGCAAACCTTTATTGAAAACACGTCTCAAGAGCCAAAACTGAAACCAAGCGTGCTAACAACTGAGAAACTGTGCCCACAATTGAGAATCTACCTTTGAAGTTTTGCTTCCCCTAACTTGAAGCTTTCCTCTTCACTTGAAGCTCTCCCCCTTACTCATATTTCTCCCCCTTTGTCATCAATGGCAAAGGGTCACCTTTGGGGCTCGGGACTAAGAATGAGCCTCTTAGCTTAGTCCCTCCCCCACCTCCTGATGAGGTGATTAATTTTGGGGTGGGAGTAAAACTCCCATTAGGCACTGATCATCATTAGCGTCTATAATTTCCTTGTCGGGCCTTCTATTGAACTCTTTGCTCGTATTCCTGTTCTTGTCACTGTTCTTGTTCTCATCCTTGTTCTTGTTCATGCCTAGGATTTTACAAGTGCGCCCTAGACCCGGCCAACATTGAAAGGCTGGAAGCAAGAAATGGCTCCCAGACCAATCTCCAGAGTGGGCTGGTTCCCTTTACTATTCTAAAATTGGTTTAAGATAAGGGTTGTGGGAAATAAATTGAAAAGTTGCAGAAAGGAATGGGAAATATGGCTGCAGGCAGAAGTTATGGGATCAGAAAATAACAACAGGAAATTTAAAGTGCAGCAACAGCAAGCAATAAAAGTTATCAACCTAACTTTCGCACGATGTACGCAGAGAAACCCTCCAAAATCACATTCCAGGAATCATAATCTCACGACAGTACATAAATCCAATATGCAGAATTAAATGCAACAGCCATGAAGAAATACAAATACTATTAGAAATGCAACAGGAACAGAAAGGAAATCACCAATGCAACCGCTTGAAAAATTAGAAGCCAATCCTTTATTCCTGCAAATGAACTTCAGTTTCTAGTAGAGAACTTTACAACCTCTGTAAATGAGAATTACATTGGTTTTTATAGAGGTCCTTCCTCTTTGCAGCATTAAAAATGCGTCACCACCCCTCTCGTGATCTACAATTGTGCATTGGAAATTACATACATGATCCCCTTAATTGCAGCATTTGAGGAGGCAAAAATTAAATACAATAAGATAATCGCGGTCGCCTTCATTAAATTTTATTTCTTGAACATGTGCATGAAACCGTCAAAATAGACCACGACCAGCCGCTTCAAACAAATAAATCTTTAATTTTGGAAGCCTGGGCGGTTCTTTGACTTTGAATGCCTGAGGAGATCCCAGAATCAGATTTCTCACTTGAAGAGCCCTATGATCACATCCAGAAGTTAGAGGGGCCTGTACTCAGCCCACAGCCAGTAAAGTCTGCAAAGTGGTGGTGTTGGTTCCAGCCACTACATCTAGTACCTGACGAAGTCCTCCATGAGGGTACTAGTAAGAAGGATAATCTGCCGCATTGCATCCTATTCGCACCATGGAGAACTTCAGGAAGGAGCCAGCCCAATTTCAAGGACCGACTTAAGTATGATCAGATCTGGTCGGGACATTGCAGATTTATCGGATAACTCCTGAGACTAGGTTTCTGGTGGCGACATGCCAATCATGTCGTGAACTATTGTATATAGTATTTTGAAAAAACAAAAAAAATAGAAAAAAAGAAAAAAAAAAAAAATAGGTATTGTTTTTATTTGTTCATCTCGGCTCTTTTTGCATGCAAGTTGTAGGTGCCTTTTGTTTTTCTGTGTTTTTCTTTTCCCAGCAGTTGGTGGCTTTCTAGAAAATTCTTCCTTTCTCTTCCCTTTTTCTTCCTTTCCCTTCTTCATCTTTCTTCTTTTACTTCTTTTTCTTCTACAGTTAAGAAGCAGGCCACGACTGCTGTTTCTTTTCCCCATTCTCATTGTTCCCTTTCCTTCTCCTCCCTTTCCTCTAAGTTCAGTCTTTTATGCATTTATTTCATAGTCTAGTTCATTTCATTTCACAGCTTTCCTAGTTCCATTCCCACTCCATAACTTCGTTCATTTTCATTTCATCATTCCATTGCAGTCACCGCTTGCGCAATCGCAAGAGCTCACTCCATCATCGCGTTCCATTAGTTGTTTCATAATCAGTTATATGCAGGTTTTTTTTCAGTTTCAATTTTTCAGCAGAACATGTTTTGCAGCAGCCAACCTTCCTGTTCTGATATGACTCTGTGCCCAATGGACTAAGGCCTGGATTCTTACATACAGCGAGATGTATACCCCGTGAGCTGCCAAGAATGTTGGCATTTATGCCACATTGATTTTCATTGAAGTATTAATGTATACGTTATTGTAAATCTAACGTTTTTACAGGCTTTAATGCGGCTTTGAAGCAAAAAAGGAGTGAAATTGAGTAGAAAATGGCTAAGTCTAAAAACTGCAACGATTCGTTGACATGTCGCGAAATCACGGTCAACGCGATCAACACAGGCAGGGTGGGTAGAACCGTCGTGATATCACGACGTGTTTCATTTTCGTGACTTTCAGCAGGCAAAAGGGGAGCAGCGACAAAATGTCACAAAATCGAGACGAAAAGTCCAGTCGAAGACACAAAGCAAAACTTGCAGTGCATCGCTGACATGTTCCAGAATCATGACATCGGGAGCTTCGAGGACTAAGGTGCTAAAATTGTAGCGACGCGTTGCGTGTTCGAGCGAAGGAGAGTTCAAAGCAAGACTTGCAGCGATGCGCTGCAATGTCTCAAAATTGCGGGCAGTGGTTGCAAGAGGGAGTCTAAAGCAAAAAGTGCAGCGATGCACTGCACGTCTTAAAATCGTGCGGTGATTGGCTTCAAAGGGCAAAAGGTGTTATGTTTTTGTGGACTGTCAGCAAGGTCGTACAATGTTTCCGAAACATGTAGCGATATCGCTACATGTTCTGTTTTCGCGAGGCAGAGCGCAGGGAAGAACCAAGAACCAAAGTGCGTAGCGAAATCGCTACATGTTCCGTTTTCGCGGAACAAGCTAGCGATGGAGACATTGAAGCCAAAGATGCAGCGATATCGTGACAGGGAGGATTTTTGCGGTTTCCAACAGCCAAAGGTGTACGACATAAAAAGATGTCGCGATTTCGTGACCCGTCGCGTTTTCGCGACCTGCGACTGTTTACCGCCAAAACGCAATATGAACGGCCGAGAAGGGTTTTTGGGTTTCCGATGATTAAATGCTGCCCCGAATTAAATGATTCACGGATTTCCAAGGCATTCAAAGTCAAAGAACCGCCCAGGCTTCCAAAATTAAAGATTTATTTGTTCGAAGCGGCTGGTCATGGTCTATTTTGACGGTTTCATGCACATGTTCGAGAAATAAAATTTAATGAAGGCGACCGCGATTATCTTATTGTATTTAATTTTTGCCTCCTCAAATGCTGCAATTAAGGGGATCATGTATGTAATTTCCAATGCACAATTGTAGATCATGAGAGGGGTGGTGGCACATTTTTAATGCTGCAAAGAGGACGGACTTCTATAAAAACCAATGTAATTCTCATTTACAGAGGTTGGAAAGTTCTCTGCTAGAAACTGAAGTTCTAATAGTATTTGTATTTCTTCATGGCTGTTGCATTTAAATTCTGCATATTGGATTTATGTACTGCCGTGAGATTATGATTCCTGGAATGTGATTTTGGAGGGTTTCTCTACGTACATCATGCGAAAGTTAGGTTGATAACTTTTATTGCTTGCTGTTGCTACACTTTAAATTTCCTGCTGTTATTTTCCCGATCCCATAACTTCGGCCTGCGGCCATATTTCCCATTCCTTTCTGCAAATTTTTCAATTTCTTTCCCGCAACCCTTATCTTAAACCAATTTTAGAATAGTGAAGGGAACCAGCCCACTCTGGAGATTGGTCTGGGAGCCATTTCTTGCTTCCAAAATATGCCACAGGAAAGGATTTTACAAGTGCGCCCTAGACCCGGCCAACATTGAAAGGCTGGAAGCAAGAAATGGCTTCCAGACCAATCTCCAGAGTGGGCTGGTTCCCTTCACTACTCTAAAATTTGGTTAAAGATAAGGGTTGCTGGAAAGAAATTAAAAGTTGCAGAAAGAAATGGGAAATATGGCCGTAGCCGAAGTGATAATGATCGGGATAACAATAGCAGGAAACTTAAAGGACAACAACAGCAAGTAACAGAAAGCGTTAACTTAACTCTCGCACGATGCATGCAAAAAAACCCTCCAAAACTACATTCCAGGAATCATACCTTAACAGCAGTATTTAAATCCAATTATGCAGAATTTAAATGCAACAGCCATTAAAAATATAAATGCTATTAGAAATGCGAAAGGACAGAAAGGAAAATCATCCACACAACACTTGAGAAATTAGAAGCCAACACTTTTTATTCCTGCAAATGCGCTTCCAGTTTCTAGCAGAAAAACTCCCAACCTTTTGAAATGAAGCTTACATTGGTTTTTATAGAGGGTCGTCCTCTTTGCAACATTTAATACTTGCTACCAAGTTTCTTGTGATCTACAAATATACCTTGGAAATCCGCAACACGATCCCCTTAATTGCAGCGTTATGGAAGCAAAAAATTAAATACAATGAGACAATCACGGTCACATTCATTAAATTCATTTTTCAAACATGTGCATGCAATTGTTAAATCAATCCATGAACAGCAACTTCGAACCAATAAACCCTTTAATTTTGGTGGCCTGGGCGCTTCTTCGACCTTGACTGCCTTGGAAATCCACGAATCATTTAATTCGGTGCAGCATTTAATCATCGAAAATAAAAAAAAATCTCCTCGGGCATTCATACTATGTTCTGGCGGGAAACTGTCGCAGGTCGCAAAATCGCGATGGGTCACGAAATCGCGACGTCTTTTTATGCTATATGCTTTGGCTGCTCACACCCGCGAAAATGGCACTTGTAGCGATATCGCTACACATTTTGGTCTTTGGCTCTTTTCTTCGCTCTGCCCCGTGAAAACGGAACATGTAGCGATTTTGCTACGTCTTTCCGGCACTTGGTACGGTCGTGCCCATGGGCCGCGAAAATGCGACACTTTTTCCCTTTGAATGTCTTCGACCTTCTCTTGTCGCGATTTCGCTGCATATTCATCTCGCTCAGCCCTGTCATCAAAATTGCAGTGAATCGCTACAACTTTCATTTCTTTTGTTTTCGGACCAAAATGACCGCGATTTGAGAACGTGCAGCGCATCGCTGCAACTTTTGCCTAGACTCACTTCTCAACAAAGACCGCGCGATTTTGCAATGTGTAGTGATTCAATGCACATTTTAGACTTAAGGCTTTTGGAGCCACTACTCCGCAAAAATGAAACGTTAGCGCGTCGCTGCAATATTACCACTTGAGCCTTTTGAAACAACTGCATCGCAAAAATAAGACGTCAGTGCGTCGCTGCAAGTTTTGCACCTTAGTCTTCGAAGCCGCCAGCGTCGCGATTTGAGAACATGTTAGCGACGCGCTGCAACTTTTCAACTTGAGTCTTTGAAGCCGACCGACGTCGCGATTCTGGAACATGTTAGCGACGCGCTGCAAGTTTTGCTTTGTGTCTTCGGCTGGACTTTTTGTCACGATTTCACGACATTTTGTCGCTGCTCCTCTTTTGCCTTTCGAAAGTCACGAAAATGGAACACGTCGCGATATCGCGACGGTTCTGCCCAACCTGCCTGCGTTGACCGTGTTGACCGTGATTCTGCGACATGTCAGCGAATCGCTGCAATTTCTGGACTTAGTTATTTTTTGCTCCTTTTTGCTCAAAACCGCATCAAAGCCTGTGTTAGTATAAAAATAAAATCTGCAACAGCTTAAACAATATTTCAATCAAAATCAATGTGGCAAAAATGCCAACATTCTTGGCGGCTCGCGGGGTATACAGCTCGCTGTATGCAAGAATCCAGGCCTTAGTCCATTGGGCACAGAGTCATATCCGAACAGGAGGCCGGCTGCTGTAATACATATCAGGGGACTGCCGCAAAACTTCTCTGCTGAAGAGCTGAAACTGGAAGGACCTGCAACTTGTTGTGAAATGAAACAAATGGAATGGAAATGGAATGAGCTCTTGCGGTTGCGCAAGCGGTGAATGCAATGGAATGATGATAATAATGGAATGATGGAGTGAGCAAATGATGTGGTAGACATAACAACAAAAGCTATTATACTGCCATCTGCAATGGATGGAATGAAAGTGAACGAACGGATGAAATGGAAATGGCAATATGGAAAGTGTGGAATGAAAAATAAAAAACTGTAAATAAATGCGTAAATTGACATAACTTAGAAGAAAGGGATAAGAAGGGACGGGGAAAAACAGAAAAAGGGAAAAGAAACAACAGCCGTGGCTTATTTTTTAACTGCAGAAGAAAAAGAAGTAAAAGAAGGAAGATGAAGAAGGGAAAGGAAAGAAAAATGGAAGAGAAAGGAAGAATTTTCTAGAAAGCCACCAACTGCTGGGAAAAGAAAAACAAAATAAAAACAAGCACCTACGGATCGCATGCAACAAGAGCCGAGATGAATAAAAAAACAATACCGTTTTTTTTTTTTTTTTAAACACCCGGAGGTCTCAAGATTTGATGAGCTGTCTTGGCCTCACAGCGGAGATTTGTAAGTTCATCTGGTGACTTTGCTGAGTTGAAGATCTGTTCGTGGACGCCTGTTTTTTTTAAATTCAAAGAATGTTCGTCTGGTGACTCTGACTTAATGGCGATAGCCGTGATTCCGCTGACCACTGCCACAAAGGTGAGGGTTTTTTCTAGATGGGATGATCCTGGCCCTCTGAATCTCCAAGTTCGGAATGAAATTCCCGAAGGTGCCCTGAAGAACCTGGCAAAATATGATGGTATCGAAGGCCTGGTCAAAAATCTGCCACAGGAAAGGATTTCACAAGTGCGCCCTAGACCCGACCAACATTGAAAGGCTGGAAGCAAGAAATGGCTCCCAGACCAATCTCCAGAGTGGGCTGGTTCCCTTCACTATTCTAAAATTGGTTTAAGATAAGGGTTGCGGGAAAGAAATTGAAAAGTTGCAGAAAGGAATGGGAAATATGGCCGCAGGCCGAAGTTATGGGATCAAAAAATAACAGCAGGAAATTTAAAGTGCAGCAACAGCAAGCAATAAAAGTTATCAACCTAACTTTCGCACGATGTACGCAGAGAAACCCTCCAAAATCACATTCCAAGAATCATACTCTCATGGCAGTACATAAATCCAATATGCAAAATTTAAATGCAACAGCCATGAAGAAATACAAATACTATTAGAAATGCAACAGGAACAGAAAGGAAATCACCAATGCAACCTCTTGAAAAATTAGAAGCCAATCCTTTATTCCTGCAAATGAACTTCAGTTTCTAGCAGAGAACTTTCCAACCCCTTGAAATGAAGTTTACATTGGTTTTTATAGAGGGTCGTCGTCTTTGCAGCATTTAATGTTTGAAACTGACCATATCGTGATCTACAATTGTGCCTTGGAAACCAAGAACACGACCCCTTGATTACAGCCTCGAAGAAACAAAAATTAAATGCAATGAAACGTTCGCGGTCCTTCATTAAATTTGATTCTTCGAACATGTGCATGAAACCGTTAAAATAGACCACGACCAGCCACTTCGAACAAATAAATATTTAATTTTGGAAGCCTGGGCGGTTCTTCGACCTTGACTATCTAGGAAATCCGTGAATCATTTAATTTGGGGCAGCATTTAATCATCGAAAACCCAAAAACCCTTCTCGGCCGTTCATATTGCGTTTTGGCGGTAAACAGTTGCAGGTCGCGAAAACACGACGGGTCGCAAAATCGCGACATGTTTTAACTCCGTACACTTTGACCACCTTTGACCCACAAAAATGGCACATGTAGCGATATCGCTACGTCTTCGGCTTCCTTTTCTCCATCGCTAGCTTATCCACGCAAAAATAGTACATGTAGCGATTTCGCTACGCACTTTGGTTCTTGGTTCTTCCCTGCGCTCTACCCCGCGAAAACGGAACATGTAGCGATATCGCTACATGTTTCGGGCACCTTGTACGACCTTGCTGACGGTCCACGAAAACATGACACCTTTTGCCCTTGAATGCCTTCAATTCTTCCTTGTCTCCATTTCGCTAACAATTTGAGCACTTAATCATTTTTTAACGAGGCATCATGGAATTGCTACCATTTCCATGCTTTTTGATCAATTTTCATCTCTTGCATGATTTCGCTGCATATTCATGTCAGTTGGCCTTATGGTTGATATTGCAGCGAATCGCTACAACTTACTGCTCTTTTGCTTCTTGGACCAAAATGGCCATGATTTTGAAGCATGTAGCGATATCGCTACGTTTTGCTCCTTCCGTACCAATTGCCACTTTGCCATCGCAAAAATGGTACATCCGCTTTGCAAGACCTTTTCAAAAATGCAGCGTAGTGCTGCCATTTTACTCCTTAGACTTTCTCTGCACCTATCATGCAATGCATCGCTGCAATATTTGTACTTAGTCCTTTTGCAACCCACTTGCAGTGCGTCGTTGTCATTTTTGTTTAGACTCCCTTTGTGACCGACGATCCGCGACTTTGCAACATTGCAGCGCATCGCTGCAACCTTTTAGCCCTCAAGCCTTTGAACCGCCCTTGTCACAAAAATGCTATGGGTAGCGCATCACTGCAACTTTCCCATGGCTTCATCTTCTTAACAAACATGCAGTGAATCACTGCAGCTTTTAACCTTGAGTCTTTGAAGCCAAACACCGCGCGAAAATGAGACGTCGGCACATCGCTGCAATGTTTGACTTTGTGTCTTCGGCTGGACTTTTGTCGCGATTTTGTGACATTTTGTCGCTGCTCCTCTTTTGCCTGCTGAAAGTCGTGAAAATGAAACACGTCGCGATATCGCGACGGTTCTGCCCAACCTGCCTGCGTTGACCGCGTTGACCGCGATTCTGCGACATGTCAGCGAATCGCTGCAGTTTTTGAACTTAGTCAATTTCTACTCATTTTTTCTCCTTTTCCTCCAAAGCTGCATCAAAGCTGGTATCAAAGGTCAGATTTTCAACAATACACTAATGCATTAATCAATGAGAATCAATGTGGCAAAAATGCCAACATTCTTGGTGGCTCGCGGGGTATACAGCTCGTTGTATGCAAGAATCCAGGCCTTAGTCCATTGGGCATAGAGTCATATTAGAGCAGGAAGGTTGGCTGCTGCAAAACATGTCAGAGGACTGTTGCAAAACTTCTTCTGCTGCGGAAAACTAGAACTGGAAGAACCTGCATAGAAGCGGTTATAAACTGAAGAAATGGAATGTGATGGTGGAGTGAGCTCTTGCGATTGCGCAAGCGGTGACTGCAATGGAATGATGAAATGAAAATGAACGAAGTTATGGAGTGGGAATGGAACTAGGAAAGCTGTGAAATGAAATGAACTAGACTATGAAATAAATGCATAAAAGACTGAACTTAGAGGAAAGGGATAAGAAGGGACGGGGAAAAATAGAAAAAGGGAAAAGAAACAACAGCCGTGGCTTATTTTTGTAACTGCAGAAGAAAAAGAAGTAAAAGAAGGAAGATGAAGAAGGGAAAGGAAAGAAAAAGGGAAGGGAAAAGAAGAATTTTCTAGAAAGCCTCCAACTGCTGGGAAAGGAGGAGACAAAAAGAAAAAACAAGCACCTACAGCTCATGAGACAACAAAAGAGCTGAGATGAACAAATAAAAACAATACCTCTTTTTTTTTCTATTTTTTTTTGTTTTTTTGTTTTTTTGTTTTTTTTCTTCTCTTTTCTATTTTTTTTTGTTTTTATTTTTATACTATATACAATAGTTCACGACGTTATTGGCATGTCGCCACCAGACATCCAATCTCATAATGTTATCCGGTAAATCTGTAATGTCCTGACCAGATCTGATCATACTTGAGTCGGTCCTTGAAATTGGGCTGGCTCCTTCCCGAAGTTCTCCATGGTGCGAATAGGATGCAATGCGGTAGATTATCCTTCTTACTAGTACCCTCATGGAGGACTTCGTCAGGTACTGGATGTAGTGGCTGGAACCAACACCACCACTTTGCAAACTTTACTGGCTGTGGGCTGAGTACAGGCTCCTCTAACTCCTTGATGTGATCACAGGGCTCTTCAAGTGAGAAATATGATTCTGGGATCTCCTCAGGCTCTGGAATTTGAACTTGTTCTTCTACTTGGCCCATCTCTTGATGAAAAATGCAAGCAACCATATTGTTCATTGCTAGAAAATTTCTTGCATGTTCCAATCCTTGACTTTGAATGAGATCTGTCCCTTGAACTCCACATGACTGCATCTCAGGTTTCTGCTCAGTATAAGGGATCTGGCATGAAAAGTACTATGTAGGGTAGACAGGAGCAGAAACCACCGAAGAAGGTAATGGAGTTTCTCCCCACGGTAACTTTATTGATAAGAGCAAAAGCTATTTCGCTCGCACTGCTTCCTCAAAGATTTGTGGGAACCGTTGTTCACCTGACTGCAGCAAAAAGAGACCTATGTCAGAATTAAAAGCTCGAACATAAAAGAGGTGGGCTTGGGTGGGTGATGGATGGATCTTCTCTGGAATTCTCTTCCAACTTATCAAGAATTGGACATTGAAGTCCATGATGCTTTCTTGAGGTGCTCTCTTCATGTACATGAAAAATTGGTAGAGATCCAAAGAACTGTAGAAAGGATCTTCGTCAAATATTCTGATCAGTGCCCCCACTAGATCATCCCATGAGATGATGCTTTGACGTTTGAGCAATCTGTACCACTGCAATGCTCTTCCTTCCAAATACTGAACCAGAAGTCGGATCATGACATCTTCGTATTCTATGACATGGATCATGGACAGAGTAGCAATGTCTTCAACATGTGCTAGAGCCATGCCTTTGGTACCATCATATTTTTCCAGGTTCTTCAGGGCACCTTCGCGAATGTCATGCCGAACTTGGAGATTCAGAGGCCCAGGATCATCCCATCTAGAAAAAACCCTCGCCTTTGTGGCAGTTGTCTGCGGGATCACGACTATCGCCATTAAGTCAGAGTCGCCAGACGAACATTATTTGAAATTAAAAAAAAAAAAACAGGCGTCCACGATCAAGAAATTCGGATCTTCAACTCAGCAAAGTCGCCAGATGAACTTACAAATCTCTACTGTGAGGCCAAGACAGCTCATCAAATCTTGAGACCTCCGGGTGTTAAAATAAATGTGGATTTTTGTGAGACAGAAGAAGTCTGTCCCACCGGGCGTGCCAAAAATTGTTGGCACCGGTGGGTTTATCACTTTGGAAAATTATGCTTATCCCACCGATTATGAATTCTTGGAGACAAAACTTGTCTGTCCCACCGGGCGTGCCAAAAACTGTTGGTCCAAAATCTGCCACAGGAAAGGATTTTACAAGTGCGCCCTAGACCCGGCCAACATTGAAAGGCTGGAAGCAAGAAATGGCTCCCAGACCAATCTCCAGAGTGGGCTGGTTCCCTTCACTATTCTAAAATTGGTTTAAGATAAGGGTTACGGGAAAGAAATTGAAAAGTTGCAGAAAGGAATGGGAAATATGGCCGCAGGCCGAAGTTATGGGATCAAAAAATAACAGCAAGAAATTTAAAGTGCAGCAACAACAAGCAATAAAAGTTATCAACCTAACTTTCGCACGATGTACGTAGAGAAACCCTCCAAAATCACATTCCAGGAATCATACTCTCACGGTAGTACATAAATCCAATATGCAAAATTTAAATGCAACAGCCATGAAGAAATACAAATACTATTAGAAATGCAACAGGAACAGAAAGGAAATCACCAATGCAACCGCTTGAAAAATTAGAAGCCAATCCTTTATTCCTGCAAATGAACTTCAGTTTCTAGCAGAGAACTTTCCAACCCCTTGAAATGAAGCTTACATTGGTTTTTATAGAGGGCCGTCCTCTTTGCAGCATTTAATGTTTGAAACTGACCATATCGTGATCTATAATTGTGCCTTGGAAACCAAGAACACGACCCCTTGATTACAGCCTCGAAGAAATAAAAATTAAAATGAAACGTTCACGGTCCTTCATTAAATTTGATTCTTCGAACATGTGCATGAAACCGTTAAAATAGACCACGACCAGCCACTTCGAACAAATAAATCTTTAATTTTGGAAGCCTGGGCGGTTCTTCGACCTTGACTGTCTTGGAAATCCGTGAATCATTTAATTCGGGGCAAAATTTAATCATTGGAAATCCAAAAACCCTTCTCGGCCGTTCATATTGTGTTTTGGCGGTAAACAGTCACAGGTCGCGAAAACGCGACGGGTCGTGAAATCGTGACATGTTTTAACTCCGTACACTTTGACCACCTTTGACCCACGAAAATGGGACATGTAGCGATATCGCTACATCTTCGACTTCCTTTTCTCCATGGCTAGCTTATCCACGCAAAAATAGTACATGTAGCGATTTCGCTACGCACTTTGGTTCTTGGTTCTTCCCTGCGCTCTGCCCCGCGAAAACGGAACATGTAGCGATATCGCTACATGTTTCGGGCACCTTGTACGGCCTTGCTGACGGTCCATGAAAACATGACACCTTTTGCCCTTGAATGCCTTCAATTCTTCCTTGTCTCCATTTCGCTAACAATTTGAGCACTTAATCATTTTTTAACGAGGCATCATGGAATTGCTACCATTTCCATGCTTTTTGATCAATTTTCATCCCTTGCATGATTTCGTTGCATATTCATGTCAGTTGGCCTTATGGTTGATATTGCAGCGAATCGCTACAACTTACTGCTCTTTTGCTTCTTGGACCAAAATGGCCATGATTTTTAAGCATGTAGCGATATCGCTACGTTTTGCTCCTTTCGTACCAATTGCCACTTTGCCATCGCAAAAATGGTACATCCGCTTTGCAAGACCTTTTCAAAAATGCAGCGCAGCGCTGCCATTTTACTCCTTAGACTTTCTCTGCACCTATCATGCAGTGCATCGCTGCAATATTTGTACTTAGTCCTTTTGCAACCCACTTGTAGCGCGTCGCTGTCATTTTTGTTTAGACTCCATTTGTGACCGACGATCCGCGACTTTGCAACATTGCAGCGCATCGCTGCAACCTTTTAGCCCTCAAGCCTTTGAATCGCCCTTGTCACAAAAATGCTATGGGTAGCGCATCACTGCAACTTTCCCATGGCTTCCTCTTCTTAACAAACATGCAGTGAATCGCTGCAGCTTTTAACCTTGAGTCTTTGAAGCCAAACACCGCGTGAAAATGAGACGTCGACGCATCGCTGCAATGTTGAATTTGTGTCTTCGGCTAGAATTTTGTCATGATTTTGTGACATTTTGTCGCTGCTCCTCTTTTTCCCGCTGAAAGTCACGAAAATGAAACACGTCGCGATATCGTGACGGTTCTGCCCAACCTGCCCGCGTTGACCGCGAATCTGCGACATGTCAGCGAATCACTGCAATTTTTGAACTTAGTCAATTTCTACTCATTTGTTCTCCTTTTTCCCCAAAGCTGCATCAAAGTTGGTATCAAAGGTCAGATTTTCAACAATACACTAATGCATTAATCAATGAGAATGAATGTGGCAAAAATGCCAACAGGACCTGATCATGCCACTATTCCTATTCCTGTATTCTGGAATTTTAGCTCTACACTGTCTGATTGTGTGACCTTCATTGTTGCACTTGAAACACTTGATGATGTTGTTCTTCTGAGCTAAACCTGATCTTTGAATCCACCTGTTCTGGCCGAACCTATTCTGACCAAACCTGTTATGACCAAACCTGTTCCTATAATTAACCTTGCAATAGACTGCCTTGTGCCCAAACTATTGAAAATAGTAGCAATACCCTTGAAAGAAACTAGCGCTTCTGAAATTGTCATTTACCTTCTTCACTTGAGCCATGCAATGTGCAGCCATGTGACCAAACCTGTGACATGCAAAACATCTGCCTTGAAATTTTCTTTTATTTGACCTCTTGGGTCCTGAAAACTTCTTCTCATTCTGAATTATGTTTTCTGTTTCTGTGCATCTATCATTCAAGGACTCATGATATGAAATACTTTCCTCATCAGAACTCTCTTCCTTTTGGAGTCTCTTACTAGACTCTCCAACTTGTTCCTTGCGTGGCTTAACAAAACCAAGGCCTGTTTTATCTGTTGTCTTTCTTTGACCTTTGATGAGTGACTTAACACTTTTAGAGCTATCTTGAAACCTGTAAAGCTTATCCTTGTACTCTTTAATTTCCTCTTTCAAAGAAGCCATTTTCTATTCTAACTCACTATACTCAAGAACCTTAGACTCTAACTCATCCTTGAGTTCTTGCGTCTTAGCTATAGAGAAATCAAGATTTTCTATAAGATCATATCTCTCCATACAACATTCATCTAAATTATCCTTGAGTCTAGCATTCTTATTTATTTCCTTTTTCAAAGCACTAAGAGCACTACTAAGTTCACTTTCATGATATTTTATTTGTTTGCTTTCTGAATCATCAAAGCCTTTTTTAGATTTCTTATCACTAGAGGTGCTACCATTTTCAAAAACCATACATGCATATTCCTTATAGTTTTTTGAAGCATCCTCATACATACTAGAAACCAAATCATTATTTGTGCAATCATCCTCAAGGTGACCAAAGTTTCCACATCTAAGACATTTCATGATAATGAATCTATGTTTCGGTTCTTCCTCTTTTTTTGATATGAAAAACATCTCATTTTCATTATCACTTGAAGAACTTTCACTATCACTACTAGAACACTTACTTGCTTTGTCTAGGTATAAACTCTTCTTGTGCTTGTGAGAATACCTCTTTCCTTGATTGCTGTGCTCATCTTTGTTCTTTTTATGATGCTTGTGCTTTTCAGAATCCTTGCTCTTAGAATCTTGTTTATCTTCATCACTTTCATCCTTGGTAATAGTACAGTCTGTAGCATAATGACCAAACTTTCCACAATTGAAACATCTTATATTTTTCACGCTTTTGTGCTTTCTAGAGAATTTGCCTTTCTTGCTATAATATGCCTCTTCATCACTAGAAGACTCATCACTCTCTTGAAGCTATTTACCCTTGGATTTCTTGGTAGCCTTGAAAGCTGCCTCTTTCTTGACGTCAACCTTCACTTGAGTTCTCAACTCAAATGCTGCAAGTATACTATGGAGCTCATCCTTTTTCAACTTATCCAAATCTTTAGCTTCCTCAATAGAAGAAATATTTTCACTAAATATATTAGGAAGATATCTTAAAATCTTATCACAAACATCATTTTCAGCAAGCTCAAGACCTAAGTCTTTCATGGAGTTAACAACCTCATCCATACGAAGCATGTAGTCACTAATATTTTCATCATCATTCATCTTGAGTTGTTCAAACATACCTTTGAAGTTTCTAAACTTGGCCTTTCTGACATTTGTATCACCTGTATGAACCACCTGCAATTGTTTCCACATTTCACTAGGCTGTTTTGCAGGTGAATTACTTTGGTGAGATCTCCTTTTTGTAAGCCTTTCGAGATTGCATTCATTGCTTTTGAATTGCTGTGATGTAGGAGCCTTTCTTCTTTAGTATTTGGACCATGTACAGGAATAGTGTACTCATCTTCAATTACTTCCCATACCTTATTACCAAGTGCCATTAGATGAACCTTCATCCTCGCACTCCAAAGACCAAAATCTGTCCCATCAAGAATAGGTGCTACATTGCCACTTGAATAATCCATTGTGTTCTTTACTAGATTTTCCTTCAAGCTATTAAACTTTCCGAAGGCACCTACTCTGATACCAATTGAAGAACACAAGCTTATACTGAGAGGGGGGGTGAATAGTGTAAGACCTATTTTTACTTTTTATTTTAAATTACAAAACAGTAAAGCAATATACCCACAACAATATCAAAACAATGCACAATATCATCCACAAAGTAACACCAATTTTTACGTGGTTCACCCAGAATGGCTGGGCTACGTCCACAAAACTTTTCTCTAAAATTTATCTCAAATTTCTTTGGGAATCCTTCCCAATTACAATGTTTATGAGCCTCGGCCCAAAGGAGATACCTTCCCCCAAACAAAATTTATGAGCCTCTGCTCAAAGGAGATACCTTCCCCTCTGCTCTGGAAATGATCCCTCAGAAGATCAACTGTCTCTACCTCTTGCCAGCACGTGGAACTCCTTTCCATCGAAGACCTCCTATCCTCAATGCTTAGCCTAAGAGACCTCTGCCTTCTATGATCACGTCCACAATAGCTCAACAACCAAATCTGTTCTCAGGTTCTTCTCAAAGAACCAATGCACCTTTGTCCTCAAGTTCTCTGATAGAACTATCAAACTCAGTTCACAAGTCCTCTGCTCTTTCTGTGCAATCCCAACCACACTTGATCGAACTTCAACCTTTGCACCTCTATGCAATCATAGCAGCATCGTCTTCGCACACTTTGCCTCCTTTGTGATCTTTCACACTTAGAATGATTCGACGAAATGCACTCTACACACTACGATTGAATTTGTACTCTGCTCTCAGTGATCGAACTTCTTGCTCTGTGCACTATCTCCAAACGTCGCACACAACACACACATTCATCGACACCTCAACTTTCCAAACGACCCTCCTTTTATAACATAATTTTCATGATGAAAACTTTAATCTTAGTCGGCTGTTATAACAAAAACAAACCCTAATCTACGTTGGCTGCAAGCCCTAATTTTTTTCGGCTAAAATTTAACTTTGTCGGCTTCACTACCTCTGTAACTCTTCTGTAGCTTCTGCTACGAAACTACATGTCGTGATATCATGACACCTTTGCAACCATACACTTTCTTTTGGCTTTTGTTGTGATATCACGACACTTTAGCCTTTGTCGACTTTAACTAAGCTCTTGTCATGATATCGTGACACTTTTGTCTTTGTTAGCATCAAATTTGCTTTTGTCATGATATCGTGACACTTCTCCCTTCGTCGACCTCATTTTTGCTTTTGTCACGAAATCGTGACACTTCTCCCTCCATCGACCTCCTTTCTGCTTTTGTCACGAAATGATGACACTTCTCCTATAGAAGGCTTGCTTTCAGTTTCTGTCACGAAATCGTGAGAATTTTTCTTCCTTGCACTCTTCTCGGCTTGCACTAGCAAAAACATGACATGTTGTGAAATCGTGACACTTTCGCTACCTTGTGCTTTTCTCTACCTTATGCCCGCAAAAACGAAACATGTCACGAAATCATGACACTTTTTCCTTTGAGCTCTTCCTTCTTGAATTTGTCATGAAATCACGATGCTTCTTCTCCCATGCTCTTTCATTTTGCTTCTGTCACGAAATTGTGACTCTTCTCCTGTTGAAGACTTGCTTCCTGTTTCTATCATGAAATCGTGACACTTTCTCCAACCGTATGCTGCCATCTCAATCTATTGTGAAATCATGACACTTTCTACATCCGTAAGCTTTCTCTTCAACCTGTCGTGAAATCATGACATTTCTTACTTCAAAACCTTTCCTTTGCTGCATGTCATGAAATCGCGATAGTTCTTACTTGGAACATTTTCATCTGCAGCATGTCACGAAATCGCGACGGTTCTCACTTTGAACTCTATAACATGTCGTGAAATCGTGACACTTTTTGTGTTACTTTCTCTCTCTTTGAACTTGTCATGAAATTGCGACAATTCACACTACAGACTCTCTCTTTTGCATTATGTCGTGAAATCGTGACACTTTTTTGTCCATACAACCTTCCTTGCAATATGTCGCAAAATCGTGACATTTTTGACTGAACATTCTCTCTCCTATTTGAGTTGCAAAACTATGACATGTCGTGATATCGTGACACTTTTCTAAAAAGCTTTCTCTCTCTTGCTTAAGTCGCAAAAATGCGACATGTCGCGATATCGCGACACTTTTCTAAAAAGCTTTCTCTCTCCTACTTAAGTCGTGAAAATGCGACATGTCGCGATATCACGACATTTTTCTAACTTACTTTCTTTCAAACCTATCATGCCGTAACCTTCATCAAAAAAAATTATTTTACATCAAATCAAATTCCTTCAAAAGCTTCTTGACATCAATGACAACTTATACACTTGAGCAAAGGCAATGTACCCAAAGTACCCAAAATTGCCAACAATGAATGCACCTATATGGACTGTTAGATATGTGTATTGCTAATAGGATATTTCACCCTATAACCGCAAATACCATACCACTCATAATATCTCCCCTCCTTAACTTTTTACCTCTACCATTTTCTTTTCATTAGGAGGAGGTTTTTGGTTATTTTTCTTGATTCTTCAATAGGATCTACCTATACCTACATCCACCGATCCATTAGCAATACCATATTCTTACAAATAAAGCAAGCAAACTAATTGGTGCATTTAGGAGGGATGTTACACTAACAAAGAGAAATAGGATGGGAACTTGGTAGGGTTTCAAATATCTAAATAAAAAGAACAAAGAAAAACTATCAACAAAAGAGAAAACAATAATTTCAACTAACATATTTGAAATTTTTCTCCATGAATGAGCAAGCAGATGATGAGGATGGTCAAATGGAAAAATTAATTATGGAAATACAGTTGGATGAAGAAAGGGAACATGAAGGATTGCATTATGAGAAAAAACTAAAAGAGCTTACCTTGATGCTCATAAATAACAATAAAAGAGAGCCATCTTAGTAAATTGTAAACTATAAAATAAAGAACAATGTAGAAAATCAACCCAAGTGCAAAACCAAAGGTTATATTCAAACTAAAAACAAAATGGATCCTCAAAAAGACCATACAAATTCCAATAGTAGTGCCATAGCTCTAAGTAACCATCCTATAGTCCCATATGGAATGAAGCAAGATACAGATAAAAGGATGAGGATACCATAATCCTAAGGGTTTGTAGGATGGGTGTTATCCTACAATCTCTAGATGACAATGTTAAAAACTATGGCTAATTTATTAAGTAATCTATGTTATTTCTAGTAATTTGTGTATCTATGGTTTAGTTTTAGTGTTATCTTACATTGTCTAATTTGTCAATAGCTCCATTGCATTATTGATTTTTATTTTTTTCATGTTTTTGTCTATGGTGTTTTTGTATATTTTTATTGTTTATTTTTTCATTGTGTTTTGTTATGTTATTTTTTGTGGTTTCATCTGTATGGTTTGTGTTTTGTTTTTATTTTTTATTTTTTATTTTTTTTGTTGTAGTGTATTTGTTTTATTCAATTGTTTTTGCTATGGTAGTGTCGTGTTTTGCTATTTTTTGTGGTTTTTTCTATGTTTCGTGTTTTTTTGTTATCTTTAATTATGTCTATGTGTGCTTGTTTTTTTGTTTTATTCAATAGATTTATTTTTTTCATCTAATATTATATCATGTACTAAAACATTAGCCTCTTTTATGCATTATTTCAAATCATGTTTTTCATTACCAATTCTGTGTTTTCTATGTCTTGAATGAGAGTAATTTTTACAGAGTTTAATAATTTCTTGAAATTTAAGTGCATTTGTATCTCCTCTTCCCAAGATATCCAATGCATCCCTAGATTCATCTTGTAGTCCCCTTAAGAATATGAATTTGCAAATTTTATGTTCAACACTTCCACATCTCTTATGAACAAAAGAAAATCTGTCTATATAATCTTCTAAGATTTCATTTTTCTCTTGTTTCATTGTAAGAATTTCATCATTTTGATTCTTAACTTGACAATATTCTTGGTATCTCTCCAAGAATATGTTTTCCATATCATCCCAAGTTCTAATTGAGTTAGGTGCCAAGGTGATAAACCATCGTAGAGCTAACTCTTTAAGAGTGGAAGGAAATAGTTTGAGCTTTTGATTGTCATTAGTGTAATCATGAGCTTGACATACAATTTTAAACTCAAACAAAAACATATCAGGATCTTCGGATGTAATTCCCTTGAAAGTTGGTAATACTACAGGTGAAATGACCTTCATGGGAGAATTTTGATTAAGATCTAGTTGGATGGGATTTTGAAAAGTTCGGCGGTGCACTAGTTGCACTAGGGTGGAGCACATTGTTGGCTCTACCTTGATTCTCTTGTGAGCCTTCCATTGTAGGTTCCCAAAAACAATTATAAATCTTGTCAAATTTTCCTGATTGTATGGATTTGTCAAGAGAAAATGGTGTTGAACTACTTAATTTTCCTCCTTGTAATGATTTCTCAAAGGATCTTGCAGTTTTGGAAGTGGATGATTGGGATTCTTTGAAAATTACAAAATTTTTGGAAATAAAAAATTTAGACATTTTTGACATAATTTCAACCTCTTGTGAAATTTTTCTTCCTATGGTTTCTTGCTTATTTTCTAAATGGACTGAAATACAATTTACCAATAACAATTACTTATACTAGTCATTACATTCAGATTTTACTCTAAAATTCACAACTTAGCATATTTAAAAATTATTGGATTGCTTTTCACCTTCTAAAAACACCGTGTTCCCCGAAAACGGTGCCAAAATTATGGGTAGTCATTATACCATCATTAAATCTCAAAGATCTTATCAATCCGGGGTGGTGTCCAAGGCTGTCTACAATAGAAAGTTCAAGCAGGGTTGTAGTTCAGTTCATTTGGAAGCAGCAGGTCTTATTGGTGGAATTGATTGTGTGGGGGTTTTGTGTCACTTCTACCCCTAAATTGCATAAATTTAACTTTAATTTATTTGCAAGAATGAAAAACTAATTGATGTCTACAAAAATAAAGTCCTAATTACAATTTCTAAATTGAGACTTAATTGATTTGCAGAAGGAAAATCCTAATTACAGTTGCTAAATGAGAAACCTATTTACTTTTGCAATGATGAGATAAAACAAGTAATCAACTTCTGTCAATACTCGAAACAGAAGGTCGTCAATCTTCCGTGCAGTGTTTGACAACAAAAACAAGAATGCAAGAAATTATAGAAAACTTGTAAATTGCTGGAAATGTAAATTGCAGGGAATTGGAAAATTACTGAAAAATAAAGAAATTGATTATATCTATTGCTGGTTACATCACAAATTTAAAATAGATGGATAAAAACTAAAACAAAAATCAAATACCACAAAATGCTGAAATTGACAAGTTCCACTACTTATTCTGCTACAGCAAAATCTGGACTGAAAACCTATTTGTTAGTCCTTCTCCTAGATCTGAAAGTGGCCGGCCTCCTTTTCCAAAAGAAGGTATAATTTCTTCTCTAAGTCTTACTCACACTCATTTACAAGAAATATGAAATAGAACTAGTGCACTTTATTGATTAAAAGACATGATTACAATAATTCTACTAAAAAATTGTTACAGGACTATAACAGTCAATTTCTACCTATACTCTATATTTTCTGCTAGGTTCCTTACTATTTTATCACTATTTTATATCTCCTTTACTACATACTAGGCTCAACCTAAATGGTAGCAATATTTATAGCTATCCTATAATCTGATTACAAATAAAAAATATCTCAAAAGATCTAATCCTACAATGCTGCAACAAATTTTGGTTTTATCCTAGAAGAGGACTAAAACTTGATCTTTCCCTTAATGATATATTTGGTCAGAAATGACGGCAAAGACAGATGGAAGATCTTTCCATTTACCTTTTCCAACCTTTATTTCCCTTTTTTCGGCTTCAAAAATCGGTCAACAGGTCAAAGAAACACATTCTGTTCTTCATTTCGAAGATAAGTGGCTTCATTCCGAAGACAATGCAATTCTCATTTCAAAGATCGCTCATTCTGAAGATACTGCAGTATCATTCCGAAGATCACTCATTTTGAATATACTGCATTTTTCATTCTGAAGATCCGCTCATTCTGAAGATACTACATTCTTCATTTCGAAGATCCGCTCATTTCGAAGACGCTGTGTTCTCTCATTTCGAAGATATCTGTTCATTTCGAAGATACTTCATAATGAACAAATGTATCCTTTTCCAGTGATTTCTTCTGCATCTCTCAGGTGGGTTATCTTCTAAGATCAAATTCCAATGGTCTTCATCCCTTTCCTCATATGAATTCTATGCCTTGCTATTTATGGACAACTGGCTGGAATTTACATGGGAAAGACCAGTTTTTTCTGCACAACAACAGTTTGCTTGCCCTGTTGCCAGATTTAGGTGAAATAAATCCTTGAGACAAATCAAAACATGATTAGTGAAATGTTGCTATTATTCTAAGAATATCCCATTTTAGCAAATCATAGCAAAAAGAACACAAAACTATGCAAAAAGCTGTAAAATCAGCATATAATATTTCAAATACATTGATCATGCAAAATGGTTAATATACGAGCATATTGAATCAACTTAACTAACATATCAGATAAAACATAAGAGTTTATAGGCAATTTTACTGTTCAAAACATGTTATGATTGAGGCATTTCCAGGCCTCATCATTTTCCCCCAACTTATATTAATGCATGCCCTCATGCATTACGTTGGGCTATGGAATCACATATGTCCATGTTTAGATTCCATGACCCGTAGAATAATTTCTTGCCTATGTAATACCCCCTATTTTTCTGAATGTTTCTGAGCCAATATTCAAATTGTTCATTAGGCTGGGCATCTTCCTCAAAGTAGAATGGAACAGGAGTAATGATGGTCGAAGGCCTGAACCTGAGACCTATCCAGTAATGTTGCATGATCTAAATCAGCTGGATTACACCTTCTGCTCTTTTTCTAGACCATTCTAAGTTGATGGGGGAGATAGGTTCTCTTTTCCTCAAAGACATGGAAAATTCAGCCCATCTGTCTCTGCATACTGATAATGTTGAGAAGAAATTATGATCACATAAATTGTTCAATTTGGCCACACAGTCCCTTAAGTTAAATCATCCATGTTCATCATTAAGAAGTGTTGCCTGGTGATAACTAGGTGATTTGGCTAGATTGCTCTGACTAACAACTCAGCCCTTGTTTCAATCACTTTATTCTGCTTTTTCTCTTGATCCTGATAAAGCTGATTCTACAAAGTAGACATAAATGCTCTCAACTCGAACATCTCCAATGTAGATTTGAGGATGAGAGTCAACTTCCTCTGGAATGAAGAAACTATGTAAAAACAGTTCACATAGGATATTTTTCTGCTCAAAAGGACTGTCAAAATATGCCTCCAGAAAATCTGCAATAGTGTCCAATTTATATGGGAGGTTTGAAGTAATCCTCATGACCTGCCATCTGAGGTATTTTTCCTTCAAAATAAGGCTGTAAAATCTCGCTAGTCATCTAAATTGGACTAAAAATTCAGCAATTTGGCATAAGTCAGACACCTTTTATTTCAATGCCTGAATTTCTGTGTTCTTGGCTTCTAGATGTTTTGCTTCCAATTTGAACTTTTTAGTTTTAGTGGCAAGCTGCTCATATCTAATCATCCAGCTAGCTATGTCTGCATTGTACTGCTCTAGAGACACAGTATTAGGTGGTCTTACTACAAGGGGGATCCTAGGCAAGCAAATTTATCTAAACTCCTTTTTTTGCCACTTCTACTGGTTGTTCATCTGTCAATAACTCTACTTGCACCCCCTTATTTGCTATTTCTATGGGGTTGTTATCAGATAGTATTTCTACTTGTACCCCCTTATCTGCTATTTCTACTAAAAGTGTAACAAGTTGAAATGTAGAGACCTCAATAGGAGTACTTACTTGAACATTTTATTATGGCTAGGACTATTCCTATGTTGGTGGATCATCTTCAACATCCTCTGCTATGCTCTTTATCATTTTTGAAGCATATTCAGAACAAGAAGGCAATGATTTAGAATAAGATGGTGCTACTTCAGAATGAATAGGCACTTCTTCAAAATGGAGTGCTATTTTAGGATGAACTCCTATGTCTGCCTCAATAGAGTCATCTGCCCTTGATAGACCCAGAAGCAATTGAGCTAAATTGTCTTCATCATTGGATATAGTCAGCTGTTTTTCAGATTGTGACAACAGTTTTCTCAATTTTGCCACTTCCTGCTGAAGCTCTGCAATTTTTCTTTCTTGCATCTCAATGATGCTTTCTTTCTCTGAAATCCATCTGGTTTGTGTTTTGACAACACTCCTTGCTACCCTCAGCTGCTCTGTGATGTCTTCCACTTTTTTTTTTTCTTCAGAAGCTGATGCAGACAAATCAACTGCAGTTGGTTGCTCAACTAATAATTCCTCTTCTGCAACAATTTGTTCTTGTTCAAGAGGCTCTATAAAACTGTCTATGAGGGTATCTACCATATATGTAGCCTGTTGAACTGTAGATTCCTCCAAACCATTCTCGCTCGGTTCTACCTCAGCTATCTGTTCAAGGAATTCTGGAAAGTTTTCAGAGGCTGGTTGTATCTCTGTGACATTTGGGCTGCTTGGTCTATCTTCTTCCTCCATAACCTATTCTACTATTTATTTCAAATGAATTCTTGTAGACCTCCTAGTTCCATATGTAAACTTCTTTTTGCTCTATTTTCTAGTGACAGCAGGGGTCATGGGGTTAGTTTCAGATGCCTCTATTTCTTTTTTTGTTTCTGCCTCTGTTTGGTTAAGTGCTTCACTTCTCTATTCTGTCAAATTAGTGGTCACTCTAGAAAAATGAACTTTCTTTTGTTTCTTTGCTCTGCTGCAAGTTCCAAATCCTGTTCTCTTTTGTTTCTTGTCTCATGAAGTTGAGGGTTCAGGAGCAAGGTTTTTTGCTGCTGCTGTGGGGTGTAGTTCTGTAACAGCTTTAGGGGCACCTTATACAGTTTCTTCTATAGCACCTTCTGCAAAATTTTCTGTAGTAGTTGTTTCCTCTTCTATAGCAACATCAGCAACATTTGGTTCTTCTTCTTCCTCACCCAAAAATGACATCATTTAGGGTAGAGTAAAACCTATCAAAACTCCTAGGGTTTCCTCTAAAATGGTGTTGGCAAACTAGTTTGATAAGACCATGGTGGCGAAGACTTCCTTTACCCTCCTGATATCTCTTTGCCATGTTCTTTAATTCTTGATACAGATACAAGGGAAGATTTACCCTAACTTCTGGTTGTTGCCCACCATGTCTGAGATGGTTCAAAATTCGCAGATGATGCCCTGACAATAGCACATACTGCCCTTCATAGGTTAGGAATTTAATTACCCAAGTGGCTACTTCATCCTAGGGTTCCTACAGGCTGGCCCTTTTTAACCCTTTGCATGTGTTGTTATGGGTTAAATACTCTGGTTCTCTATCATTTTCTTGTATAAACTGATTAACTACATTTTCCAATGTGTTCTTGCTAGATCTAGAAATTGAAATCCCTTCTAATGGCAGCTCAGTAATTTGACTTAAAATTTCAAGGCTTACCTCAATAGTCATGACATTAACATGTGCTCGATTGTTTCTAAATGTATGGGCGAACATGCCAGCCAAATATTTAGAAGACCCATTAAATTTATCCAAAAATGGCATAAACCCTCTGTCTTCAAAAATCTGCACAACTGCCGGGTTTTCTCGGAGGTAGGTGGTATCTGTAGGTTCTGTTCTGATCTTTCACCCCATATTTTCTATTCACTGTTGCTGCTATTTCTCTGCTGGATCTCTGGTTTTTTTATGTTGCAGATTTGCAGAGTTTTAGTTTGAAACCTTCGTTGCCCTGTTTCTCATCTACTTCTTCAGAATGAACCATAACCTGTGCACTGTACTTCGCAAATACGTCTTCGAAAAGAAAGGTGGCACACATTTCTACTGTTGCACCGAAAACCTGTTCGTCAATGATTGCTTAGACATCCTTGCCATCAGATCCACCTCATTTGGTTTTAATTTTTCTGTTCAATCCATAGATTCTCACGTGCAGGTTTATTGGCATTAAAAATTGGTGGCATATGGTTTGTCACGTCCTTCGTATTTCCAATGGGTGCAAAGACAAACCATGTGTTGACTGACATGTGTTCCTTCCTCGCATGCAACTAAAAGAGTTTTATTTTGTCGTACCTTGTCTTCTTGGATGCCACGTGGAAATGCTATTTTTGAAGATTATAACTTATTATGCAAACAAAACTTCATTCCAAAGATTATGACTTCATTCTGAAAACGAGTCTTCATTCCGAAGACAAATCCTCGTTCCAAAGATTATAACTTCATTTCAAATATAGGTCTTCATTCCGAAGACAAATCCTCTTTGCAAATTAAATCTTCATTTTGAAGATTAATCCTCATTCTGAAGATCAATCCTCATTTCAAATATTAGGCTATATTGCAAAGGTAAATCGTCATTCTGAAGACAAAACCTCATTTCAAAGATAGATCCTCATTTCGAAGACAAATCTTCATTTCGAAGATAGATCCTCATTCTGAAGACAGATCTTCATTCCGAAGACAGATCTTCATTTCAAAGATGATGCAGTAAGTCGTCATTCCAAAGACCAAGTTTCATTCCGAAGACAAATTGTCATTCCAAAGACAAAGTTTCTTTTTGAAGACAAAGTGCAACATTCATTTTGTTGTCATTCCGAAGACAATTTTAATCCGAAGATAATACAGCAGGCACTGTTTTTGGCATTTTTTTTCCGAATATTAGGCAGAAATCAATATTGTCATTCTCAAAACATGTTTTTAAGTATGCCAACTCTTATGAATACCTTTTATGCTAATGGTTAATTGTCACATACTATATACCAATAATTTTACAATGAAGAAATGTAAGAAATATATACCTGATAAAAATAGTTAATGCCAGTTTTGAAGAATGACTGTCTTTGTTGATATTCTGCTAAGATTTTTTGCAACATTTCAAAACAAGTGCACTTGGTGAATTTGTACAATGATGGTTCAAAAATTTCTCAAGGTTATGCATGCTAAAAAATTAGTTTTCATTCATACCAACCCAGTAGTGCCTTAAGAAAAGGTTTTCACTGCTGAGCTATTCATTTTTCTCTCTTTTTTTTTGTCTCTTTAACCTCTCGTTTTCTTTTTTTTTTCTGTGTCTTTTTGATTTTGATTGTTCCCGTGAAGGAATTCATGACTTCCCTGAAATCATGCCCATGAAGGAATTCACAACCAGAATTTATTCATATTTTTGTTTTCTATTTTTTTCTAATTTTTTTTTTCTTTTTCTTTTTAAGATTCAAAGATATGATTATTTGGAATCTTCATCAGAAGAAGAAGCCTCTTCTATCAAATGTAACTGAGTGAGATACCGAGCAAATTCCACTTTTGTTAATGGTTTATGGTACAACTGTAAAAGATGTCCATTCACCACTAATATCCTCCTTACATCATCAACTAAAGAAAGTTGAACAACTTCATTCTCAGACTCCCCTGGTTCATCCTTGCTACTCTTAATGTGATCATCATGCCACATTTTTCATTTTTGTTGAGTGAACTTTATTTGGTGAAGTGCTTCCAACCAAAGTTCATCAAATACATTCAACTGCAAAATTTGTTTTTTTTGTACCTGTAAAAACTTAATGCCAACTGCTAAAGATGCATAAAATGTTAGTAAAGCATTAGGATGTTGCACCAATATATCAAAAAAATTTGCTCCTTGGTTTTTAGTCAACCAACTATTGTTGTTCAAAGGTTGTTTTGGTTGTGTTTCAGTTTGTTTTGTACCAGGCTGATTTGAATTGGTTCTTAGAGAAACATTTTTATTTACACCAATGGAGGCCAAAACTAAAGTATTCTTTTCATTTTCCTTATGTGTTCTAAGAAACTGTGGGCTTTCTGTACAATCATACTTAGGTGTAATAAGTTTACCTGAAAGCAAGTTAACTAATTTTTCATCTTTTTGTATGGTTTTAGGATATACTTTTTTCTTTTTTCTTGGTTTTCTAAAACATATTTCTTGAACAATCCTATTAATGATTGGTACAACTTGAGGTAAAGGGATTGTAACAGTTAAATGTTCTAATTCCTTTATCAAATCTGATTGTGAAGTTGTTATTTTTGATATCTCGATCTGTTCAAAATATGTTACTTTATTTGATGATGTATCTTGTTCTTCTTGATGTTGTTTTAGTGTGGATTTGTTTTCATGTTCATTATTTTTAACTTCACTTTCTACACTGATAAGTGGAATAGGTTCAAGTTGTTGTTCACCTGAACACAACTGAGTTTTAACATAGTCACTAACATTTATTAGGGCTGCATTTTTTGATTCAACCACAAAGACAGGGGTTACCTGTTTAACATGATTTGGACTAACCATAGGTTGAGTTGAAAACAGAGGTTGTTTTAATTTTTGTTGTTGTCCACAATGGAAATTATGGATATAATTAGGCAAAAAATTTGATTTTTGTTTTTGACAATGTTGCTGCCCTTTGTACTAATTTTGATGTTGTACCCATTGAAATCCCTGTAATTTTGGCTGCAACCATGGTAGATGTTGTTGATTCCATTGTTGTTGCATCCATCCATGTTGAGACCATGCATGGGAGTATGCCCATGGTGGTTTACTCTAACATTGTTGAAGTGGACCTGTAGCAGACCATGGCATATACCAAAGATTATTTCCCTAATGTGTAGGAAATTGAGAAGCATTCTGATATGGAAATTTATGAAAATTATTCCCTTGTCCTTGTCCTACAAAATTGATTTTTTTCATAGGTTGAGACTATTTTTCAAAGACACTTTTAAGTTCTGGCAATAAACTACATTGATATTTGGGGTGTCCTAATTGACAAATGCTACATGTAGCAGGTATAAATATTTTGTTCAAAGGACAATCATGAAGAGAGTGTTGCTTTTTACATTCTGAACAATAGATGGCTGAAGATTCAATAGATTCATTTTTTTCATCTAATATTCTATCATGTACTAAAACATCAACCTCTTTTATGCATTCTTTCAAATCATGTTTTTCATTACCAATTCTGTGTTTTCTGTCTTGAATGAGAGTAATTTTTACAGAGTTTAATAATTTCCTGAAATTTAAGTGCATTTGTATCTCCTCTTCCCAAGATATCCAATGCATCCCTAGATTCATCTTGTAGTCCACTTAAGAATATGACTTTGCAAATTTTAGGTTCAACACTTCAACATCTCTTATGAACAAAAGAAAATTTGTCTATATAATCTTCTAAGATTTCATTTTCCTCTTGTTTCATTGTAAGAATTTCATCATTTTGATTCTTAACTTGACAATATTCTTTGTATCTCTCCAAGAATATGTTTTCCATCTCATCCCAATTTCTAATTGAGTCAGGTTCCAAGGTGATAAACCATCGTAGAGCTAACTCTTTAAGAGTGGAAGGAAATAGTTTGAGCTTTTGATTGTCATTAGTGTAATCATGAGCTTGACATACAATTTTAAACTCAAACAAAAACATATCAGGATCTTCGGATGTAATTCCCTTGAAATTTGGTAATACTGCAGGTGAAATGACCTTCATGGGAGCATTTTGATTACGATCTAGTTGGATGGGATTTTGAAAAGTTCGCGAGGTGCACTAGTTGCACTAGGGTGGAGCACATTGTTGGCTCTACCTTGATTCTCTTGTGAGCCTTCCATTGTAGGTTCCCAAAAACAATTATAAATCTTGTCAAATTTTCCTGATTGTATGGATTTGTCAAGAGAAAATGGTGTTGAACTACTTAATTTTCCTCCTTGTAATGATTTCTCAAAGGATATTGCAGTGCTAGAAGTGGATGATTGGGATTCTTTGAAAATTCCAACATTTTTGGAAATAAAAAATTTAGAAATTTTTGACATAATTTCAACCTCTTGTGAAATTTTTCTTCCTATGGTTTCTTGCTTATTTCCTAAATGGAATGAAATACAATTTACCAATAACAATTACTTATACTAGTCATTACATTCAGATTTTACTCTAAAATTCACAACTTAGCATATTTAAAAATTATTGGACTGCTTTTCACATTCTAACAACACCGTGTTCACTAACAACGGTGCCAAAATGACGGGTAGTCGTTATACCATCATTAAATCTCAAATATCTTATCAATCCGAGGTGGTGTCCAAGGCTGTCTACGATAGAAAGTTCAAGCAGGGTTGTAGTTCAGTTAATTTGGAAGCAGTAGGTCTTATTGGTGGAATTGATTGTGTTGGGGTTTTGTGTCACTTCTACCCCTAAATTGCATATATTTAACTTTAATCTATTTGTAAGAATGAAAAACTAATTGATGTCTGTAGAAATAAAGTCCTAATTACAATTACTAAATTGAGACTTAATTGATTTGCGAAAGGAAAATCCTAATTACAGTTGTTAAATGAGAAACCTATTTACTTTTGCAATGATGAGATAAAACAAGTAATCAACTTCTGTCAATACTCTGAAACAGAAGGTCGTCAATCTTCCATGCAGTGTTTGACAACAAAAACAAGAATGCAAGAAATTATAGAAAACTTGTAAATTGCTGGAAATGTAAATTGCAAGGAATTGGAAAATTACTGAAAAATAAAGAAATTGATTATATCTATTGCTAATTACATCACAAATTTAAAATATATGGATAAAAACTAAAACAGAAATCAAATACCACAAAATATTGAAATTGACAAGTTCCACTACTTATTCTCCTGTAGCAAAATCAGGACTGAAAACCTGTTTGTTAGTCCTCCTAGATCTGAAAGTGGTCGGCCTCCTTTTTCAGAAGAAGGTATAAATTTTTCTCTAAGTCTTACTCACACTCATTTACAAGAAATATGAAATAGAACTGGTGCACTTTATTGATTAAAAGACATGATTACGATAATTCTGATGAAAAACTATTACAGGACTATAACAGTCAATTTCTACCTATACTCTGTATTTTTTGCTAGCTTCCTTACTCTTTTATCACTATTTTCTACCTCCTTTACTACCTACTAGGCTCAACCTGAATGGGAGCAATATTTATAGCTATCCTATAATCTGATTACAAACAAAGAATATCTCAAAAGATCTAATCCTACAATGCTGCAACAAATTCTGGTTTTATCCTAGAAGAGGACTAAAACTTGATCTTTCCCTTAATGATGGATTTGGTCGGCAATGACGACAAAGACAGATGGAAGATATTTTCCTTTACCTTTTCCAACCTTTATTTCCCTTTTTTCGGCTTCAAAAATTGATCAACAGGTCAAAGAAACACATTCTGTTCTTCATTCCGAAGATAAGTGGCTTCATTCCGAAGACAATGCAATTCTCATTCCGAAGATCACTCATTCTGAAGATACTGTAGTCTCATTCTGAAGATCTCCCATTCCAAATATACTGCATTCTTCATTCTGAATATTCGCTCATTCTGAAGATACTGCATTCTTCATTTTGAAGATTCGCTCATTTCGAAGACGTTGTGTTCTCTCATTTCGAAGATATTTGTTCATTTCGAAGATACTTTGTAATGAACAAATGTATGCTTTTCCAATGATTTATTCTACATCTCTTAGGTAGGTTATCTCCTAAGATCAAATTCCAATGGTCTTCATCCCTTTCCTCATGTGAATTCCATGCCTTGCTATTTATGGACAGCTGGCTGGAATTTACATGGGAAAGACCCGTTTTATCGCACAGACAGCAGTTTGCTTGCACATGTTGCGGATTTAGGTGAAATAAATGCTTGAGACAAATCAAAACATGATTAGTGAAATGCTGCTATTATTCTAAGCATATCCCATTTTAGCAAATCATAGCAAAAATAACACAAAACTATGCAAAAGACTGTAAAATCAGCATATAATATTTCAAATACATTGATCATGCAAAATGGTTAATATACAACATATTGAATCAACTTAACTAACATATCAGATAAAACATAAGAGTTTATAGGAAATTTTAGTGTTCAAAACATGTTATGATTGAGGCATTTCCAGGCCTCATCAAGTGGGTTTTTTTTGTTCTTATTTTTATGTTTTAGGTGTGCTCCTTTAGTGTGCCGAAGGTGGTATGCTAGGTTTGAGACCTGGGTGTTTTTTATGGAAGAGATACCCTTGCCTCCTTGGGTCTTACCTAAAAGTGACATCACTTTTGGGATGTTTTCCATAAAAAAAGAAGAAGAAAAAATGCCTCTTCCTCCATTAAAATCTTAAGGATTGATAATGGAGGAGAGTATGTGAGCAATGAGTTCAACTCATTTTGTCTTGAAATGGGTATTTCAAGACAATTCACTTATCCTTATTCATCCCAATAAAATGGGGTTGTTGACAGAAGAATAGGTCCATTGCAAATATGGTAAGGACATTCCTTCAAAGTTTACCTAATTTTTTATGGGCTGAATATTGTTTTACTTCTATTTATTTTCTTAATAGGTGTGCCACTAAAGCATTGAATGGAATAACTCCATATGAGGCTTGGTTTCAAAGGAAACCATCCATTAAGAATTTGAAAGTGATTGGTCATTTTTCTTATGTAAGCAATTGAACTCTATGAAATATGAAATATAATTACTAGAACTAATGAATTACTGAACCAAAAAGAAAACACATGTGAAGCAAATATAATACTCCTTAATATTGTAAGAACTTGTACAATGAAATATGGAACTAAGAGTCCATAATATATATTTACAAATGACCTTTGGTATTCCTCAAAAGACCCTTAACCTTTTACATATCAAATAATGTAATATATTCTAACACCCCTCTTTAGTACATTATTTGAGATGATCCTTTCTTGATTTGCATAACTAATATTTGAAAGTTTGGAACTTGTTTTGACCTAGAGATTTTATGAATATATCTGCCACTTGTTCATCGATAGGAACATGCTTCAAAATGATATGATGGTTCTAAAAATTATCTTTGTTAAAATGACATTGAGCTTCAATATGCTTTGTTTGTTCATGTACAATGGGGTTTTTTATCAGATTGAGTACTCATTGATTGTCACAATGGATCAGAGTTGGAGTTATTTTTATTCTTATATCAGATAATATATATTATAACCATAAGGCTCCACATATTGTATCTCTGGCTACACAATACACTGATTCAGTGGATGACTGTGCTACTACATGTTGTTTCTTCCTATGCCATGAAATTGGTCTTGACCTAAGATAAAAAATACATCCAAAAGTAGATTTTCTATCATCAACAAATCCTACATAATTAGAATCTGAATATCCCTGTAGATAAAAATCTTTAATATAGATTATATAAATTAGTCCATAACCTATATTTTTCTTGATATATTTCAATATTATTTTTTTAGCTTTTAAATGAATTTATCTAGGTCCTTGCATGAACCTTGAAAGATAATTTACAACAAAAACTAAATCAGGTTGAGTGTTGGTTAAATATAGAAGGCTTCCAATAAACTGATGATATTTAGTAGATGAAACTAAAGGTGTACCATCATTTTTGGACAATTAAAGCCCTTGTTCCATAGGTGTTTCTTTAGGTTTATAATTATTAATTTTATATTTGTCTAGTAGAGCTCTTACATACCTTATCTATGTGATTGTCATGCTATATGTATTCTTATGAATTTCTGTACCAAGGCAATAATCCATAAGTCCTAAAATAGTCATTTCACATGCCTTATCAAGATCCATTTTTATCTCATTTATAAGCTTTTCAAATATTTTTGTAATTACTATATCATTAACATATACTATGAGAATTAATATATCATTCCCAAATTTCCTTGTATATAATGTTGGATTTGATGTACTTCATTTGAAGTTGTGTTGTAACAAGTGATTATTAATCTTTATGTTCCATGCTCTTGGTGCTTTCTTTAGAACATATAAGGATTTTTTTAATTTGCAAATTTTATGTTGTTGACATTTGACAACAAATCCTTATAGTTGAGATATGAATATTTTCTCTTCTAAATCACCATTAAGAAATGCACTTTTGACATCCATTTTATGAATTTTCAACCATGATGGGCTGCTAAGGCACATATTGTTTTAATAGTAGTCACTCTAGTTGTTGGTAAAAATTTCTCTTCATAGTCAATTCCATCTATTTTTGTAAATCCTTTGGCCACTAGTCGAGCTTTGTACTTATCAAGAGTTCCATCTACTCTATACTTAATCTTAAAAAACCCATTTGCAACCTACCACTTTCTTTTTTGGAGGTAATTCTACTAGACTCCATATTTTGTTCTTTTGTAGTGATGAATACTCTGATTCCATAGTTGTTTTCTATTATGAGTGATTTAGAGCCTAAAGTATTATTGTTGGTTCTTCTGTAACACTTAATATCCCTTTATTCATTCTACTTTAACTATGAGTTTGAGATCTTGTAGTTGTACAATTTGGCATTTATTCCAAACTTGATTCTTTGAGTGTATTCCTAAGCCTTTGAGGAATTATGGAAGTTTCTATATATTCTAACTCTAACTAAATTTCATATTGGGATTCTAACTCTGTTTCTTCTAATAATTTAGAAAAAAATATAAATCACTATTTTCTTCTTCAGTTTCAACTTTGATTTTTTCATCAAAAACTACATCTCTACTTATATATACTTTCTTTGTACTTGGATCAATAATTCTATATACCATATATTCATCATCACAGCCAACAAATATACCAACCATACTTTTTTCATCTAATTTTATTCATTTTTGTTTTGGAATATACATATAATCTTTGCATCCAAAAATCCTTAGGTCTTCAACACTTGGTTTTTGTCTTGACCATGTTTTTCCTGGAGTAAAATTCTTGAGTTTTCTTGTAGGTAATCTATTTTATAAATATACTATTGTTTGACTACTTCTATCCAATACTAATTATGAAGACAAACCTATTTTATCATACATCTTACCATTTCCATTATAGATCTATTTATTCTTTATGCAATACCATTTTGTTGTGGTGAATATGTTGTAGTAAGTTGTCTCTTTATTATTTTTATTTTAAAAATAGATTAAATTCTTGTGACACAAATTCTCCTCCTCTATTTGATCGAAGAGTTTTGAAAGTCTTTCCTAATTATTTTCCACTTGAAAATAAATTATTTAAAACAACTAAAAGCTTCTAATTTGTATTTCATGAAATATAGCCACATTTTTCTAGTGTGATCATCAAAAAATAATTGGAAATATGTAATGTCCCAAAAATAAATATTTTTGTAAATGTCTCCTACACTTAATTATAAAAGTGAAAAAGGGGTTCATGTGACTAGGAGACATAACTTAAGTTGTGTTTATTTATGTTTTATGTTTTTATGTTGTAATAAGGTACTTTAAGTGATTTTAGGGTTGGGAGATGTCAACTCCAAATTAGAACCTCACCCTATATAAGGGAGTGAGACGTCCCATTTTGGGCATGTTATGTTGATATCAGAATTGAATATTGAAACCCTAGAGGTTCCATGAGTTGAGATTGTAGGTCTTGCTCATTCCCATAGTGCATTGGAGGTGCATGGTTGGGGTCTTGGCAATATCATTGCAGGTGTTATTGCCCTAAAATATCAAAAATACAAAAAGAGGCATCCGTGAGGAGTTCGTGGCATTTTTGGGAGCATTTGTGTCATGTGTTTCAGATCTGTTGGCAGCCCCAAACCCTACGCTTGTATTTGGGATCATTTTTGAGGATTTTTTGCATTTTTTCAGCCTTGGGGAGCTGTTGTATTGGTTTGGAAATATTTAATATATGATACTGGTTGATTTCTCCTCATACTTGTGTTATTTTATGAGCAATTTCTGAGTTATTTCCTTGCTGTACTTAATTTCTGCATTTTCGTAGTAAGCGTTTGTTGTTTCTTAAAAAGGGACATTACAAAATACTTATATCCTCCAAAACTTGTAGTATTCATTGGACCACATAAATATATATATATCAGTTCTAGTGGTTGTTGAGATCTATATTTATGAATTTCAAAAGGTATTCTATGTCGTTTCCTTGCTAAACATTCTAGATAGACTATAGATTCCCAATATATATTTGGTATTCCTTTGACCATTTGATATTTGATCATTTTATTTAAAAATGATGCACTAGTATGTACTAGATGTTTATGCCATAATGCTCTTAATATTTTAACTGAGGGAATCAGATTTGTAGTAGTGTCCAAAATAAAAAGAATTTTCTTATAACACCTTGAAGCTATCATTTTTCCTTGTTTGACAATATGACATTATTTTCTTCCATTGATGACTTTAAATTCTATTGTCATATCTTGATCCATGAGTTGAGAGACTGAAAGAATATTGGAAGTTAATATCAAAATATATAAAACATTGTTAATTATTCCTTTTCCATTTATTATATTGACTAGAACATCTCATATTCCTTTTACTTCATAAGTCTTATTTTTTGCTATTGCAATTGGTTTCTCATGTTTTGATCATAGAGACTCAAATAAGTTTTTTATCTCTAGTAATATATTTACTTACTCTGAATCTATATACCAATAATCCATAATCCTTAATGCTTTCAATTGACTACCTTATGTCTCACAAATTTCAAGTATATGAATTTATAGGTTCCAAATTTCACAAACCCTAATTTGGTGTTGAAATATTTAAAAACCCAAATTTAGAAATTTAGAAATTCCATACAAAGATATTTGCAAGTTTTATACTCCTAATATGATGTAGAAGAACCTTATTTTCCCAATATTATCAAATTGCAAATATTTAAAATTTTTTTGTAAACTCAAATAATCAAATTATAAAACTTCAAATTAATTCCTTTAATTCTTAAAACCAAATTTTAAATCTTCATAAACTTTCAAATAACAATAATCATGTTTCAAAGGTTTCAAATATTAATTCAAATTCTTATCTCTCCAAATAAATAGTGTCACTTTAACCTTAGAAAATAATAATGTTATGTAACCTTATACCTCCTATCTTGAGCATATGAATAATTTCAAATAGAATAATTTACCTCCAATCTTGAATGCATAAAATTATCTTGGTCAATATTTTTTAACCATCTCCTAATTGGTGCTCCACATTCTATGTTGTGCATATGAAGTTGTTGTTGTACTTTGGCTTGCCTTGGAAAGACTACTCTCTCTCTCCTATTTGATTGATCAACTAACTTCCAACCTTATAAAGGTGCTCTAATTAATACATTATCCCTATTATTTGTAATTGAAATGAAAGTAATGTAGACCTATTTTCAGTCAACTCCTTTGTTGTACGTATCTTGGATGGCTCTATTGCATGATCCAAATGGAGTATCTCCTTCTAACTTGCACCCAGGCTTCAATCAATGAGATTCATTGCACTTGCTCCTATTTCTAGCATTCTCTATGAAATCAAAAATTTCACTATGCTATATTTGGTACCTCAAAATATGCATCAATGTATCCTTTACGAATGTTTGAATTGCTTCAATCTTGTTGATCTATGTATTGCATTGCACTTAATCACTCCAAATTTGCTTACCTTGTTTTCCTCAAGCAATTATAACGTAACTTTGCCTAGTTTGGTGAAATTATAACATTGTGGATGTTACACTTTACAAGTGTCTTACCTCCATCATAAATTCAAATGTGTCCCTTAATATTGGTGCTATCTTGGCACTTGGAATTTTCCCTAGCTCATACTTTCCAATGCTTTGTCTTCTCCACACACATCCCTTCACTATATTTTGCATGAAATGTTTTCTCCAATCTTTGACGCTTGGATTTTTCTCTAGTTCTTCAATATTCTATCTCCTTTACATATGTTCCTTCATTATATTTTATAGAAATGTATCAGTTACATTCGTTTGAGCTCCTTGAGTAAAGCTATGGTGTTAGACCTTTAGCTTGGTGGATTTATTTCACTTTTTTGGTGGTGGCTCTTCCTTGAGCAGTGAAGGCTATTCCTTGAGTAATGGTGGCTCTTTCTTGAGTTGTGGTGGCTCTTACTTGATTGGTGGTGGCTTTCACTAATTCAAACTAGTACCTTCTCCTTTTATTGCATGATGATTCCCTTAGTGTCTTTAGAAACTCTAATATTTGATATATTTGGTCTTCTATTTTCTTAGACAAAATACCCTTATCCGATTTCTTTTACACTAATAAATATGCACTTTCATGATCTTATAAAAACAATATTTAATACTAATAATATTTTCTCCTTATTTATCCTTTTCAAGTAAGATTTAAATTAGATCTTTGTTGTTTTATTTTTGCAGATTTTAGGACACGAATTATACCACCTTATTTTGCTTAAAGACTCTATTTCAACTTCCTTTTTCAGAATTTAATAAATCTAATATGATGCTCTCAAAGACTTAATGTAAATTGGTTTTAATGCTCAAATAATAAACTTATGTAGCACCAATATCACATACATTTTTGGTCTCCTTTTGTAGCTAATTTCCTTGGTGATTTGATTCACCCTTTTGCTATCTCGATCTTGTAAATTTTTCATCTTCACTTCCTTTCACTTTGCTACTCTAAACTTATCAATTTTGCTGCTCTAATTGCTACCCAAATTCCAACTTGCTTGCTACCCAAAACACTCTCTAAAATATACCTCAAAGTTCTCCAAAATGTAGCTCTTTCTTCTTCAATTTGTTATCCCGTGATTCTTCAACTTCTGCCTTGAAAATCAACAACCTCCTTTGGAAATCAGCCTTAAATTTTTTTTATGGTTGTATTCAAAACTCTCAAATATTATGACATCTTCTAGCTTCTTTCACCTTCAATATTATTGTAAAATTATGATTTCAAATATGATATCTTCTACAGTATTATTCCTCAAGAATATAAATGTCTTGAGATTTTAAAAAGACTTCTCCAAAATTTGGCAACCTTATTGCCAAATCTTTCTTCCTTTTGGGCTTGTTGTCATATGGTGACAATTATTCTAAATTATGATTTTTAGGAGCTTATCCTAATTGCAATCTTCTACCACAAACTTTCTCTGTTATCCAAACCTTCAAATTTGTAATACAAATATCTCTACCTCCTATCAAACTCCTTTTTTGTGGCTTTGATACCACTATAAATAGTTGAACTCTATGAACTATGAAATATTATTACTAGACCTAATGAATTATTGAACCAAAGAGAAACTACATGTGAAGCAAATATAATAATCCTTACTATTGTAAGAACTTGTACAATGAAATATGGAACTGAGAGTCCATAATATAGATTTACAAATTATATTTGGTCTTTCAAAAGACCCTTACCCTTTTACGTATCAAATAATGTAATATATTCTAACAACTTATGCATATTTTAATATTTCTAATGATATTATAAGGTTAGATAATAGATCTTTGAAATATGTGATGGTAGGTTATGATAATTAATCCAAAGGATATAGATTATATAACCCTAATAGTAGAATTATATTTGTAAATAGAGATGTTACTTTTGATGAATCTACTTTGTATAAATCTAGTTCTTTTAACATTAATGAAAATTCTCCTTTAGAAAACCAAACCAAGAAACCAAAATGGTATGAGGAAACAATAAAAGACTCTCCATTTAGTGAAATGTATAAGTATAGAACTAGAATCCAAACTTCAAGTGTCACTTTGATGGCTAAAATTCAAAATTTGAATGAACCTCAAACTTATAACCAAGCAAAGAATGATCAAAATTGGATCAAAGCCATGCAACAAGAGTACAACTCACTTATTAAAAATGACACTTGGGAATTAGTCCCAAGGCCTTCTAAAAGAAATGTGATAGGTTGTAAATGGGTATTTAGACTTAAGCTAAATTATTTAGGTGAAATAGACAAACATAAGGCTAGGTTAGTAGCAAAAGGATTCTCACAAAAGTATGGTGTAGATTATGAGGAGACTTTTGCTCTTGTTGCTAAAATACCTACAATTAGGTTAATTATTGCATTAGCTACCATTTTTAATTGGAAAATATATCAATTAGATGTAAAGAGTGCATTTCTCAATGGCAACTTAGATGTAGAAATTTACATGGAGCAACCACAAGGTTTTGAAAACATAGAAAATCCTAACTATGTTTGTAGATTAAAAAAATATTTATATGGTCTTAAACAAACTCCAAGAGCTTGGTATGAAAAGGTTTCAAGTAATTTTTTTCAATTGATTTTAATAAGTGTTATTTTGATCCAGATTTGTATATATGAATGTATGATTGAAATATATAAGAAACAATTGTTAAGTAGATTTGAAATGACTGATATGGGTTTATTGCATTACTATTTAGGTTTGCAATTTTTTTATGATGATATCTAATTTATATTAATTAAGATTAATCATACAAAAAGGGTGGGTGGAATTAGCACACCCCACAAACCATAAAAGCCACTAGGTGGAGGAAATCACACTTCCCCATAAAAAATAGAGTCTAAAAAATAGTACTACATACCACCGTGAGCAATCATTACACAGTCATCCCAAGAAATAATAAATAAAAAAAGATCAAGAAGTGGGACAAAATTTATTTTCCTCGTTGAAATATTGCCATCCTCCATGGAAAGAGGTTGGGGCATTCCATCCTTCTTCTACATTACCACCAACTAGAGTCTGTTGAGGAGCAGTCGATGCATCGATATGATAAATAGTAGCCAAAGTAGTAGTAGTTTCACATAACCGATAGGTGTAGTAGAAGCGATAGGTTAAACATTTCATCTAAATTTATGGTGGGAGGAAGGACCAACTCCATCATCTAGGTATTTATAACACTAAGGGGGGTTGGGACCAGTGTCTATCTTCTAAAGAATGGATTAAGCATCGATAGCCTTGATAGGGTCGAGAATGGGACTTGGAGGAGCTTCTCAGGGAATTGGGAGGCATATGGCTAACCGTGCATGGGATATTATCCAAATAATCCATAATAACATGAAGGTGTTGCAACTCAAAGTTCAATTTTTCCACTTGTATAGAAATCTATATCCAGCAGTCATAAAAAATAGCATACCTATCAGCAAAAAAATTGTCAAAGTGGAATCAAGCTGTGTAAAAATCACCTTGCTTCTGGTTGTCCATAAATGGAAGATATTACTGATATGGAAAATATTCCAAACTAGTTCAATATTATCAAAAAACTCAATGGGGTCCCCCAAAAGATCGTGAGGCCATAAGAAGGGACTCTGCATGAAAGGTTGAAAGAATTCTAGGAGTCATTTCCAAGCAAGATAAGCCTGTTGACATTGACAAAAAATATGCAACACATCCTCATGTTTACCACAAAAGAAATAGGTAGGGTTTTGAAAACCTAGTTTCTTAAGTCTATTTCCTATAGGAAGTCCTTGGTGAATAAGACTCCAAACAAAAAAACTTTGTTTAGGTTCAATATGTTAAGCAAAAATTATGGCAAAATGTAGACTCCACCTTGATGATGAGGAGACCAAATCCCATTTAAAATTCATCTTATGTAACATGGGGACCTGAGGACTAAGCCAATTATACTAAAGCTAGGCTTTGTAGTAAATTAGAGGGATATTCTTAGGCCAACACCAATCAAACCACCAAGGATTTTGGAACCTCTTATGTAACTCGCTCCAAAGAGAGAAAGGAATATTAACTATGATAGTATCATAGGTTTGTTGTTACTCATTTTTGAGACTGTAAGTATACCTAAAAATGTCCCAAGGTATCCAAATCTTGGTTTGACATGAGAAAAAATCCTTCAGAGATGCAATTTATTTTATATAAAAATGTTGAGCTTTGAAAAATTTAAATTGAGCCAATGACATACCTTACCAAGAAATAATAGGAGACCACTAGACAATCATGTCCTGAAGAGAGACCCCTGAATTTTGATCCTTTCCTTTCCAGCATAGCTAGGGTTTAAGCACCTCCCAGGCTTTCCAAATACTCTTGATAACAAAGGAACCCTAAATTTTTATAGGAACATGGGTAGTAATAATAGTCTAAAGGCTCAAATCCTTACAAATGTTTTTACCATAGGGTAAGCCATAAGATAATCTATGTCGAATGAGAATTTTCCAGTACTCGTTACCTATGAGGGATCGAGTAATCCATTTAGCACATAAATAAAAACCTTGTATTTGGTAATAAAAAGGCCCATACCTACACAGGATTTTGGTAGGCAACACACCTCCCATGACACCCTATGAAAGCCTCTTTTTATAACATATTTTTCCCACAAGAAGTCTCGTAAGAGCTTATCCAGTTTATTATAACAAGCCTTGGAGAAAACCCAATAGAAAGAATAATAAACATAAGTGGTAGCCAAAAACTTAGAATAAATTTTAAAATTTCCTACCAAAGAAAGGTTTTTTGATGACTAGTAGGTGAACTTCTTCTCAAAATTTTGAGTAAGATGTTTCCAAAGCTATGCATAAAAGCCAAGAAAAGCAAAAGGATCCTTATAAATTTAAATACTTCACCTGGCTGGATCCATACCCATTGATAATGGCCAAGCTAATCAGGTATTGGATTACGGGAAGATCTATATCGAGGTTTTGCTCCACTGATTGCTAGAACCATATTCCTTACAAAAGAATTTCCAAAATTAAATGGTTGAGGTTAGGAACTGCTCATATTCTTGAATAGTCAAAAGTAATCATTGAAAAAGTGACCATTAACTAGATGAAGGCTAGAATTGAGGAGCAAGATGTCTCTGAGGCTCCATTGAAAAACCTTATGTGCCAAAAGGTAGCCAAAAGATTCAACAACAAGAATATAAAGTGAGGGGGTGAGAGGAAAATCCTTATAAACAAACCAACCTAGTTGAATATATTTTGATTAATAATTGTTCAAGGTAATAGTAGCAGAGGCATCTTGAAAAACCATACAAATTGTGCTGATGAAAAATGAATCAAAGCCCAATGCTTGAAGCATAGAGGTAATGAAATACCATTCCATTTTATCATATGATTTTTCAAAATTAATTTTAATAAACAGAGAATTTTGTCTTGAGGAGTGGGATTATTCTATACCTTTCCAAACTGCAAGTGCATTATCTAAAATATATCTTCCTTGAACAAATCTAGTTTGTTCAAGTATGAATATCAGAGGTAGAAAAGATCGAAGCTTAAGAGCAACAACTTTAGCAATAATCTTGTAGCTCACATTCAAAAGGGTTATAAATCTCTATTTGGTAAATATTTTAGGATCACCAGATTTAGGAATGAACATAACATTATTTTTTTTGATGATGGCTCCTAGAGTTCCACATTGTATGTATTCCAGGTAAAATTTGTGCAAATCTGGACCTAGCATGTCCTAAATTTCCTTCTTGAATTTATAAGAAAAGTCATATAATTAAGGGGATTTATAATTGGCCATGAGTGATAAAGCTTCCTTAATATCCTCTAAGGATAAATGTGTATCACACAACTCCACTTGAGTTGGATAAAGCTTATAGGGAACTACAAAACAACATTCATCTAATACCTATTGACACTCATCATTAAGAGGTTGAGAAGTAAAAAATCCCTGATAATGATGAAAAAAAGCCTTAATGATATCCTAAAGTGCAGTGAACCTCCCTGCTTACTTTTGAAAGGTATGGAATTGAGAATGCTGAGCAGGAGGTCGAAGCCTTTTGAAGAATTCCCTAGAGACTCAATCTCCAATTTGAAGCTAATGTAGGCAAGATCAAAGTTGAGCTCCCTTAACTTCATACAATTCCTTTTTATTAAGTTCATGCCTCAAGGCTGCAACATCAGACAAAATATTTATATTATATGGATAATTCTCAAGTTTGAGACAAGCTTTATGTATCTCTTATTTTAAAGCTTAATTAGCTTATCTTCTATATTTTGCAATGTCCATCCCTAAAATACATAGTATTTTGGTGGTGCATTGGATAGCAGTTCCACTAATTAATCCATCCCTAGAGAGCCCTATGGTTGAGGGAGAAAGTTATATATTTGGAAGATATGGGGCTTCATGGTCAGACTATACAAAAAGGAAACATTAAAGTAGAACTGAGAGGAGTGAACTTTGTGCTATGAATGCTGCATGTCGGTAACAAATAAAATGGGGGTGTGGTCTAAAAGAGTAGTGTTGGTTAAGGCTATGACAAAAGGGGTTGAGGGCTTGAAATGAGAAAAGTAAAATAAATAACATTCAGAGACCATCGTCCAATCTAACCTCTCGAGGACCTTGGCTGACTCATCTTGGAAGTTCGACCAAGTAAACCAGATCTCTCAAGAAAATCAGAGGATGAAAAGTAGGAGTTAAGATGAAACATATGCAACTTATTTTTCATTAAAAAATAGGCCTTCCATTCGCCATAGCACCAGCATCTTGGAGAGTGACTAATTTTATCCGATCCTTTTCTACCATGTTGAAATTACCACAAAAAACCTAAGTTTCTAGAGGTAGAGAGAAAGATAGCCATAAACAAAGAGAGATCCTAATCGAAGCATCATTAGAGGTATAAATTTGGACCACCAAAAATAACTTCTCCCTAATCTCAAGCAAAATCTAATCCAAACAGCTTGTTTGAACGGGTCAACATTCTGTAGACACCAAAATAGCACCAATCTGATTATGTGACAACGAGCGCTGATCGCATTGACACAAACAGTCCCTAGGGCAGCCCCCAAAGGTTAAACAGTGGTCATAACCACATCCAAAAGCAATTTTAGAGGTCAGAGGTTAATTTGGCACATTTTTGGCAACTTGATCTCTATTCATCCCACCCAGGGACGAATACAAACTGTCATTCGTCCCACCCAAGGACGAATAAAAAATTCATCCCAGGGTGAGGCGAATAGAATGTTTGACTAGCAAAAAAATTCAAACTTCGGCAACTCCGCCAGTTAACTGAGGCTTCAGGACATGCAATTGCGAGGACTAGATTTTATTCGAGAAGAAAGACTTCAGTAATGAGTGTCTTTATTTTAGAAACATCATGCAAGACGATTTTGTAACAGGGAGTTAGCTTTTCTCTCAAAATTAGACATGCAAACTCAAGTGGCGCCCTCGCATGCACAATTCAAAAAAAGAGACCCTAAGGTTTATAAATTGGGGAGTTTTCCCACCCAAAAGAGAGACAGAGAAGGAGCATTTGAGCAACATAGTGCTGCCAATTTACATACCTACTTGCAATTTGTGCTTTTACATCCATAATCTCTTAATCGAAAGGGAGGTTATTGGGTGACTTTTGGAGGCACGAATCAAGACCCAAAACCCAATTTTTTTGGCCACAATATCCTACCAATTTGCCGACAACACATCACCAAAGGTTTCGGACTCATCCCAAGCGGATTGGTGTCAAAACAAAGTCTCAACCGGTGGGTGGTTTGCCTTTGGGCACCCCCTGCCTTATTGCAGGTTTATTCGTCTCACCCCGAAACGAATACCAAACTGTTGCAGGTTTATTCATCCCACCCCATAACGAATAGGGATCTGTATCAAATTTGGTGACTATTTCTTTTGCAGTATTTTGCTAGTTACATGATTATGCTTCTGTCAAATTTTTAGTCTATTTAGATTCATTTTAATCATCGTTATATTTATCTTTTATATTCATTAACAGTACTCTTTCAGATTTGTGAGTTTCATTATCACACACAGGTGCTACTGATGATTTGTTGTTTCTTTGAACGCGGGAGGAGAAACAAGGATTAAATATTCATCAATACCAGTGGTGGCAACACTTTGGCTCGCCCATTTCACATGTGGGCACGCGGAAGGAGGAACACTACATCCATGATTGTAATTGAAACTATGTTAACGCTCCTACCCCCTAAAAGGGAGGAGATGTCTTTGTAACCGAATTGGAAGAGTATAAATAAAAAGGGTTGTGCTTTCTATACTTCCTTTATCTCATTTAAATTCGTCTCTTTTCTTTCATTTCATGCATTTCACTTTATAGGACCTTAAGCGTTAACTTTGGGTTTTGAATACATCGCATTAGTTTTCCCTTCAATCTTCCGGAATCTCGTGCTTTCAATGGCGATCACAGTGGGACCTCTGTCCTCTATTTTTTTTTAGGTTAGATTTTTGATCTGAAATTGCTTGTTTTGATTACAAGTACCTATTTTTTAGTCATTATATTGTTATTCGTTTCGATCAGTGACGATTACATAATTGGGATTCGTCTCACCCAGGGGTGAATATGCATTCGTCCTACCCTGGAACGAATACTGTTCTGATATTCATCTCACCTAGGGACGAATAGCGTTCTATGCATTTTTCAGAGCAGCAAATCAAAAACATCCTTTTGGGCAGAGAAGAGGTAGGGGTTTTTAACAAGCCTCTGTCAAATTTTTGTTTTCTGTTTTTTGATTTTCTGTTTTTGTATGGCTTAGGGGAAGTTTCCTTTTTGTTTGCCTGTTTCATTTTTTGCAAATTAAAATGAACCCCACACATCACATGGTTACTTAAACCAAGGAGCTAGTCATAAAACCCTAGCCCTTGAGCAAGACCAACAATGGATTTCATCACCACATTGGCTTGGATATTTGCATACATTACCCCGATCACACTATTGCTAGACGTAAATCCTGACGAAAGCTGACCAAGTGTAGCTAGGGTGATTCCTAGCGCATGAGGATAAGTATTCTATGTAGGTGTCATAAATAGAGCGATTCCCCTTCCATATCGCCTATGTTCCACGTATCATCTGCTCTCACGTACCTATAGTCTCCCTCATGTAAGGGCGGGTATATAAAGAGGTTGGTATATCGGTCTAACAATGGTATATTGAAGGGGCGACCATTTTGGGAGTCATAAGAGCCTTCATAATTGCATTTAAACAGTTTTCACAAAAAGCTTTCAAAAAAACAAACAACAAAACACACTAAACCAGATTTAGGGCACACTTTTAATATTTAAAAGAGATAATCATTGCTTGTGTGTGTATGCTATTTTCTGTTTAGAGTATAAAAAAAATCATAAAAAGAAAAATCCAAAAAAATAATCTTTGCATCTTTAGGTTAACATCACCATGGTGTACACCCGTAGCCAAGCCCAATCACGGGAAAAAGCTATAGAGAATGCACCAAGGGGGACAAGTCACCTCCGATATAGTCCTAAATACTTAGCCATCCTGCCTTGGCAGCATGATACACAAGTTAGTCCACACCATGCAGTTACAGAATATGACTTTAGAGGCACCTCCTTGAGAGGCACTCCAACTCATGCCATCACTAGACAAGACTATAGAGGCACCTCCTTAAGGGGTACTCCCATTCAGAAAATATCCTTTCAAGAAGACAACCTACATGTAGGACTTGACCTAGATATAAGGCCTCCCTTGGAAGCTCGTTATGGGTGGCCTAGTGATGAAGTGCTTGAACAACAAAGGGTCCACAAGGAGGAACCATATGATTTTGTTACTCCTAATTTACCCCTGATTAATGTCAGACACACTAGACCATATCCAGAATATCAGGTTCTCCCGATAGGGCAAGACAATTCCACCCACACCTTTTATGCATATAACAGTGTTGGCAATTTTGGGTACCTTAGGTACATTGCCTTTGCTCTAAGTGTAGATGTTGTCATTGATGTCAAGAAGGTCTTGAAGCAATTTGGTTTGATGTCAAAGAATGTGTTTTGATGAAGATTTTAGTTTGGACAGTGAGTTTCCAAGAATATCAGAGTAGCCCAGTTGCAAAAGATCAAGAAAAAGACAAGTAAGAAAAAGTATGCAGGCGACTAGAAAAACTGTCATGATTTCACGACATGTTTTAGGAGAGAGAAAGTGCTGGCAAAACTGTCATGATTTTGCGACATGTTTGAGGAGAGAGAAATTTCTAGCAAAACTATCACGATTTCGCGACATGCTGGAAGAGAGAGAAAGTTCTGGCAAAACTATCGCAATTTTGTGACATGTTGGCAGAGAAGGAGAGTAAGATGGAAAGTGTCACGATTTCGTGACATGTTGCATTTTCGTGACTCAAAAAGTGCAAGAAGGCAGAGAAGGAAAAGTGTCACGATTTCACGACATTCTACAAAGAAAGTTGTATGGATGAAAAAGTGTCACGATTTCATGACATGATGCTAAAGAGAGAGTCCGCAAAGTGAACTGTCATGATTTCATGACAAGTTTGAAGAGAGAGAAAGTTACATGTAAAATGTCATGATTTCGTGACATGCTACAGAGGTCGAGTTGAGGACTATCGTGATTTCGTGGCATGTTGAAAAGCTCAAAGTGAGAACTATCATGATTTCACGACATGCAGCGAAGGAAAGAGTTTGATATGAGAAGTGTCACGATTTCGCGATAGGCAGTAGAGAAAGTGTACAGAAGCTGAAAGCGTCTCGATTTCATGACAGGATGGAGGAACAGCTTATGGATGCAAAAAATGTCGTGATTTCACGACAGGTTGAGATGGCAGCATTCAGTTGGAGAAAATGTCACAATTTCATGATAGAAATAGTTAGCAAGTCTTCAATAGAAGAAAGTCTACAATTTCATGACAAATTCAGGAAGGAAGAGCTCGAAGGCGAAAGCGTCACGATTTCGTGACTTGTTCCAGTTTCGTAGGCATAAGGCAAAGAAAATCTTAAGGCAACGAAAGTGTCACAATTTCATGACATGTTCTATTTTCATTGGGGCAAGCTGAGAAAAAGTTGAAGAAGTGAGAAATGTCACGATTTCATGACAGAAGTGAATATGACGTCAGTAGAGGCAAAAGTGTCATGATTTCATGACAGAAGCAGAGAAGAAGGCCATGAAGACAGAAGGGTCACGATTTCATGACAGAAGTGAAGATGACATTAGTAGAGGAAAAAGTGTCATGATTTCACGATAGAAGCAGAGAAGAAGGCCATGAAGACAGAAGGGTCACAATTTCATGATAGGAGTGTAGATGACATCAACAGAAGTAGAAAGTGTCATGATATCATGACAAAAACTAATAGGAAGCCAAAAGAAGCAAAAGTGTCATGATATCGCAATAGCAGGCAAAAGAAGGTGTACGACTGTAAAAGTGTCGTGATATCATGACATGTTGTAGTTTCATGAGAAAAGCTACAGAACAGCAGAGGAGGTTGAAGCCGAAAGAGTTAACCTTGAGCCGACGAAGTGTAGGGTTGTGCAGCCAACGTTGTTTTAGGGATATGCAGTCGACTAAGATCAAGAATCTAATCTTGAGATTGTTAGTATAAAAGGAGGGCTGCTTGGAGAGTTTAATGATCGATCAAAGTGTGTGTTTGAAGTGCGACTTTCACAGAAGCAAAGTGCGAGGAGAAGTTCGATCGTCGAAGAGCAGAGTGTGCGAAGATAGTGTTGCTGTGTTTGCGTAGAAGTGCATAAGTTGATGTTTGATAAAATTGCTATAATTACGCAGAGGTGCAATTTTTGAGGACATAAGTGCCAGACCAAAGGACTGTGTTTGGTGCAGATAAGAGGACCAACTTTAGAGGTGAAAGAATTGAGGACAGAGGTCTCCAGCCAGAGCAGGGAAGACAAGTGTCTTCTATGGATAGAGTTCCACTTGCTAAGGGCAGCAGAGGCAGAGGTCTTCTAGAGGATCACCAGTTAGAGCAAAGCTAGGGGAAGGTATCTCCTTTGGGTTGGTGCCCATAAACATTGTAATCGGGAAAGGTTTTCCCAGATTCTGAGTTGATAAAATTTAGTGAAAATTTTATCCGTGGAGTAGCCCATGTTGGGTGAACCACGTAATTTGCTGTGTCTCTTTTGTGAATGGTGGTTTTTGTGCATTGCTTTGTTTACTACTATTGATTCTATTTTCTTTACACTGCATAATATTGAACTGCAAGTTAAATCGAAGGAAAATTTGAAAAAGTGGTCTTATATTGTTCACCCCACCTCTCAGTATAAGCTTGTGTTCTACAATTGGTATCAGAGCTGGTTCCTTCGAAAAGGTTTAACAGCTTGAAGGAAGAACTGATTAAGAACACAATGGATTATTCAGGTGGCAATGCAACACCTATCCTTGATGGATCAGATTTTAGTCTATTGAGTGCTAAAATGAAGGTTTATCTAATGGCACTTGGTAATGAGGTATGGGAAGTAATTGAATATGGGTACACTATCCCTGTAAATGGTCCATACACTAAAGAAGATAGGCTCCTACATCACAACAATTCAAAAGCTATGAATGCAATCCTGAAAGACTTACAGAAAGCAAATCTTACCAAGGTGATTCACTGCAAGACAACTAGTGAAATGTGGAAATAGCTGCAAGTGGTTCACACAGGTGATGCAAATGTCAGGAAGGCAAATTTGAGACATTTCAAAGGTATGTTTGAACAACTCAAGATGAATGATGATGAAAAAATTAGTGACTACATGCTTCGTATGGATGAGGTTGTTAACTCCATGAAATACTTAGGTCTTGAGCTTGCTGAAAATGATGTGTGTGATAAGATTTTAAGATCTCTTCCTAATAGATTTAGTGAAAATATTTTTTCTATTGAGGAAGCTAAAGATTTAGATAAGTTAAAATAAGATGAGCTCCATAGTATTCTTGCAGCATTTGAGCTAAGAACTCAAGTGAAAGTTGATGTCAAGAAAGAGGCAGCTTTCAAAGCTACCAAGAAATCAAAGGGCAAATAGATTCAAGAGAGTGACGAGTCTTCTAGTGATGAAGAGGCATATTACAACAAGAAAGGCAAGTTCTCTAGAAAGCAAAAAAACAAGAAAAATATAAGATGTTTCAACTGTGGAAAGTTTGGTCATTATGCTATTGACTGTACTGTTTAAGCAAGTAAGTTTTCTAGCAGTGATAGTGAAAGCTCTTCTAGTGATAATAAAAATGAGATGTTGTTCATTTCAGAAAAGGAGGAAGAACCGAAACATAAATTCATTGTCATGAAATGTTTTAGATGTGGAAATTTTGGGCACCTTGAGGATAATTGCAAAAATAATTATTTGGTTGCTAGTATGTATGAGGATGCTTGAGAAAACTACAATGAAGATGCATGTATGGTTTTTGAAAAGGGTAGCACCTCTAGTGATAAGAAATCTGAAAAAGGCCTTGATAATTCAAAATGCAATCAAATAGAGGATCTTGAATGTGAACTTACTAATGCTCTTAGTGTTTTGAAAAAGGAAAGAAATAAGAATGCTAGACTCAAGGATAAGTTAGATGAATGTTGTATGGAGAGAGATGAGCTTATAGAAAGTCTTGACATCTCTATGGCCAAGACACAAGAACTCAAGAATGAGTTAGATTCTAAGATTTTGGAGTATAATGAGTTGGAATAGAAAATGGCTTCTCTGGAAGTAGAAACTAAAGAGTACAAGGATAAGTTGTACAGGTTTCAAGATAGCTCCAAAAAGGTTAAGTCTCTCATCAAAAGTCAAAGGAAACCAACAGATAAAATAGGTCTCGATTTTGTTGAGCCGCACAAGAAATAGGTTGGGGAATCTAGCAAGAGATTTCAAAAGGAAGAGAGTTCTGATGAAGAAAGTACTTCAGATCATGAGTCCATAAGTGATAAATGCACAAAAATAGAAAATAGAATTCTGAATTCCAAGAAGAAGGTTTCGGGACCCAAGATGTTGAATAAAAGAAAATTTCACGACAGATGCTTTGCGTGTCACAGGTTTGGTCACATGGCTGTACATTGCATGACTCAAGTGAAGAGAGTAAATGACAGTTTTAGGGGTCGTAATTTCTTTCAAGGGTATTGCTACTCTTGTCAACAGTTTGGGCATAAGGCAATTTTTTGCAAGGCAAATAATAGGAACTGGGTTAGTCAGAACAGGCAGATTCAAAAAATAGCTATGCCTGAAAGAAATAATATTGTTACTTGTTATAAGTGCAACAATGCAGGTCACACAGCTAGACAGTGCAGAGCTGATCTTCCAAGGTACAGGAACAGGAACAATGGTATAAACAAGTCCAAGAATCAAGGTGTGGACAAGAAAAGAGATGAGAACAAGAACAAGAAAAGTGAAAAGAATAGAAACATTGACAAAGAGTTCAAGAGAAGGCCCGACAAAGAAATTGTAGACACTGATGATGATGAGTGCCTAATGGGAGTTTCACTCCCACCCTTGTTTTAAATCAACTCATCAGGAGGTGGGGGAGGGACTAAGCTAAGAAGCTCATTCTTAGTCCCAATCCCCAAAGGTGACCCTTTGCCATTGATGACAAAGGGGGAGAGATATGAGTAAGGGGGAGAGCTTCATAGTGTAGAAGAGAACTTCAAGTCAAGGGGAGAAAAAACTTCAAATGCAGATTCTCAATTGTTGGATCAGTTGGTTTTAGTTTTGGCTCTTGACTAGTGTTTTCAGTTAAGGTTTATAATCAATGACAAAGGGGGAGATTGTTGGCAATTTTGGGTACCTTGGGAACATTGCCTTTGCTGTAAGTGTAGATGTTGTCATTGATGTCAAGAAGGTCTTGAAGCAATTTGGTTTGATGTCAAAGAATGTGTTTTGATGAAGATTTCAGTTTGGACAGTGAGTTTCCAAGAAGATCAGAGTAGCCCAGTTGTAAAAGATCAAGAAAAAGACAAGTAAGAAAAAGTATGTAGGCGGCTGGAAAAACTGTCGTGATTTCGTGACATGTTTTAGGAGAGAGAAAGTGCTAGCAAAACTATCATGATTTCGCAACATGTTTGAGGAGAGATAAAGTTCTAGCAAAACTGTCGCGATTTCATGACATGCTAGAAGAGAGAGAAAGTTCTGGCAAAACTGTCACGATTTTGCGACATGTTGGCAGAGAAGGAGAGCAAGATGGAAAGTGTCACGATTTCGTGACATGTCGCATTTTTTTGACTCAAAAAGTGCAGGAAGGCAAAGAAGGAACAATGTCACGATTTCACGACATTCTACAAAGAAAGTTGTACGGACGAAAAAGTGTTGCGATTTTGTGACATGATGCTGAAGAGAGAGTCCGCAAAGTGAACTGTCATGATTTTGCGACAAGTTCGAAGAGAGAGAAAGTTACATGTAAAATGTCATGATTTCGTGACATGTTGCTGAGGTCGAGTTAAGGACTATTGCGATTTTGTGGCATGCTAAAAATCTCAAAGTGATAACTGTTGCGATTTCATGACATGCAGCGAAGGAAAGAGTTTGATATGAGGAGCATTACGATTTCATGATAGGCCGTAGAGAAAGTGTACGAAAGATGAAAGCGTCACGATTTCGTGACAAGATGGAGGAACAACTTATGGATGCAGAAAATGTCATGATTTTGTGATAGGTTGAGATGGCAGCATTCAGTTGGAGAAAGTGTCATGATTTCGTGATAGAAATAGTTAGCAAGTCTTCTACAGAAGAAGCGTCGTGATTTCACAATGAATTCAGGAAGGAAGAGCTTGAAGGCATAGCATCATGATTTCATGAATTGTTCCAGTTTCATGGGCGTAAGGCAGAGAAAATCTTAAGGCAGCGAAAGTGTCATGATTTTGTGACATGTTCCATTTTCACTGGGGCAAGCCAAGAAAAATTTGAAGAAGTAAGAAATGTCACGATTTTGCGACAGAAGTGAAGATGATGTAAGTAGAGGCAAAAGTGTCATGATTTCATGATAGAAGCAGAGAAGAAGGCCATGAAGATAGAAGGGTCACGATTTTGCGATAGAAGTGAAGATGACGTCAATAGAGGCAAAAGTGTCACGATTTCATGACAAAAGCAGAGAAGAAGGCCATGAAGACAGAAGGGTCACGATTTAGTGATAGGAGTGTAGATGACATCAGTAGAAGCAAAAAGTGTCGTGATATCACAACAAAAACTAATAGGAAGCCAAAATAAGCAAAAGTGTCATGATATCACGACAGCAGGCAAAAGAAGGTGTACGACTATAAAAGTGTCTTGATATCGCAACATGTTGTAGTTTCATGAGAAAATCTACAGAACAGCAGAGGAGGTTGAAGTCGATAGAGTTAACCTTGAGCTGACGAAGTGTAGGGTTGTGCAGCCAACGTTGTTTTAGGGATATGTAGACGACTAAGATCAATAATATAATATTGATATTGTTAGTATAAAAGGAGGGTTGCTTGGAGAGTTTGATGATCGATCGAAGTGTGCGTTTGAAGTGTGACTTTCACAGAAGCAGAGTGCAGGGAGAAGTTCGATCGTCGAAGAGCAGAGTGTGCGAAGATAGTGCTGTTGTGTTTGCATAGAAGTGCATAAGTGGATGTTTGATCAAAGTGTTGTAATTACATAGAGGTGCAATTTGAGAGGACATAAGTGCCAGACCAAAGGACTGTGTTTGGTGCAGATAAGAGGACCAACTTTAGAGGTGAAAGAGTTGAGGACAAAGGTCTCCAACCAGAGCAGGGAAGACAAGTGTCTTCTGTGGATAGAGTTCCACTTGCTAAGGGCAACAGAGGTAGAGGTCTTCTAGAGGATCACCAGTTAGAGCAGAGCTAGGGGAAGGTATCTCCTTTGGGTTGGTGCCCATAAACATTGTAATCGGGAAAGGTTTTCCCAAATTTTGAGTTGATAAAATTTAGTGAAAATTTTATCTATGGAGTAGCCCACGTTGGGTGAACCACATAATTTGCTGTGTCTCTTTTGTGAATGGTGGTTTTTGTGCATTTCTTTGTTTACTGCTATTGATTCTATTTTCTTTACACTGCATAATATTGAACTGCAAGTTGAATCAAAGGAAAATTTGAAAAAGTGGTCTTATATTGTTCACCCCCCCTCTCAGTATAAGCTTGTGTTCTACAAACAGAGAATGTGAGGAAGATCACTACATTCCTCAAGAACAATACATAGCATGGGAACGATGCATGTCTGCACCCGATTTATATCCAGATCGCTCATTAAGACCAAAGATTCAAGTCAATGTTGCTAACCTTGACAGATGGAAGCAACATATAGGGGTCTCAAAGTACCATGATCAAGAAAGATATGTAGGGGAAGCATCTAGGCCTATTAAACAAGAGATGATGGAACAAAATGACTTGGCATTTGCCAAACTAGCTGCCCACCAAGCACAAATCATGTGGCTTAGGCAAGACCAACAACAATTAGAACATTTGTGTCGCCTTAATCAAGAGCGCATTCAGCATCAGATAGCTAAATTGCTTCACAATAATGTGCCTGATAAGGCCTCAGTCCCTCGTGCATAGAAATATAAGATGTATGTGAGGCACAACCCCTTAGTGTGAGACAGGTCTCCATGAATTCATCAAGCACTGCCTCCAAGACCTCCTAGACCTGAGCGGGAGGCCACTCCCCAAAATCATGATGGGCATCCTCCGTGAGCACCCATCAATGTTTACAGGCCTAGGCCAGACACTCCTCAAGAAGCTTATGAGGATTATGAACAAGAAGAAGAGCAGGCTAAAATTCCCTATCAAGGTGGAAGGGGTGCTACCCAGTTATCCCTCCAAAGGCCTCAAGTTACCCACAACCCACAGCGGGAGCAAACCAAGGAGGAGATTAAGTCCTCTGATGCATACAAAGTGTTGGTAGAATGCTTAGAGACTATGGAAGTCAAGACTTCTAGGCCCCAAAAGCCTACTTTACACCAACTCTGTAGTCATCCTGTGCATCCGTCAGTGCCGGCACCTCCATACCCTAAAAATTTTAAGCTACCCCAGTTGGCACTCTTTAGAGGGGAAGAAGATGCTCAAGAGCATGTGACTCGATTCTTGAGCCAATGCTTTGGTATTCAATACAATGATGCATTGCCATTAAGAAAATTTATAACCACATTTGCAGGATCTGCCTTAGATTGGTTTACCCATTTACCAAAGCATAGCATCTACAACTTGGATCAGTTAGTGGACATGTTCCTAGAACATTTCACTTTCAACATAAAGAAAAAGGCATCACTAAGTGATATAGCTAGCCTCAAGTAGTATGAGGAAGAATCTATGGTGGCATATGGGAATCAATGGAGGATGTTGCTTTCAAAGCTATCCTACCTCCCTCCTATGTATGACCTAACTCAAATGTTCGCAAAGAGCTATTTGTAATTGATATTTGTGCTATTGTAGTTGCAGAAATATGCCACTTTAGAAGAAGCACTGGCGCAAGCTAGAATTATTGAAGAGATCAAGATACAGGATAGCAAAATTTCCAAGCCTAAGAAAAAATAATGGAACAAGAGCATTAAAATAGGGACTATGCAACAGAAAACCATCGTAGTCAATCAAGTTGCTATCAACACCCCTAAGCCTGCCCAAGCAACACAGCCTCCAAAGGCTAATTATCAGGTGGTGCCTCCAAATAATTATGATAGAGAAAACCAAAAATAGGACCATAATCAGTAGCGTCGCCCTAGGCGGCAATTTACAGTGTACACAGAGTCCAGGGACTCCTTTTTTGACTATTTGTCAGTGGCAAACTTGATTAATCTACCAAAGATTCAAACAATAGATCCTAATGCACCAATGCCTAAGGGCTATAGAGAGTATCTTTATTGTAGTTTCCATAGAAGGAAAGGGCATGACCTTAATGCCTATTGGAAGTTTAAAGGTTTAGTGCAAGATCTCATTGACAATAATACGTTGGCAGTGGATAATCCCATTGATGCGTAGTCATTATATCATCATTAATTCTCAATGAATCTGTCAATCTAGGGCAGTTTACAAGGCTATCTGCGGGAGAAGAAGTGAAACAGCTATAACTTAGGTCAATCTAGGGCAACAAGTCTTATTGGTGGAACCAGTTGTGTGGGGGGTTTTGGAACATTCCTATCTCTAAATTGCATAAATTAAATCTTAATCTAAGTTGCAGAATTGGAAACTAATCATTAACTATAGAAATGAAGTCCTAATTACAATTGCAGAATGAGACCTAATTATATTTCAGAATTAACAATTGCAGAATTGAAAGTCTGATCCTAATTGCAGAAAGGAAATCTAATTACTTTTGCAGTAATGAAAGTTTAGATCTAATGTAGAAATAAAAACTATCAAAGTTCTATAACAGAAGGTTGTCAATCTTTTGTTCAGATTTTGACAGCAAAACATAAAATGCAGGAAATTGCTAAAAAATAGTAAATTCTGGAAATAACAATCTAAAAATGCAGTGGAAACTTTGCTGAAAGTAAGATTGCAACTAAAACTTTAAGCACAAGATTAATATAAGCATAAATAAGCTAATACTACAAATATTGTCAACTATTTACAAGCAATTGAAATAACAAGTTCTACAACTCATTCTGCTGCAGCAAAATCAAAATAAAAAACTACTTTGTTAGTCCTCCTCCTAGGTCTGGAAGTGGCCAGCCTCTTTGTCCAGAAGAAGATGTAAGTCTCTCTATTTTTCTAAATATTAATCACACTCATTTACAAGTAATTTGAAATAGAACTGGTGCACTTTATTGATCAAAAGACATGATTACAAGAATTTTGTTGAAAAACTGTTACAGGACTGTAACAGTCAATTTCTAGTTATACTCTGTATTTTCTACTAGCTTCCTTACTCTATTTTCTATCTCATTTTCTATATACTAGGCTCAACCTGAATGGAAGCAATGTTTATAGCTATTCTATGATCTGATTACAAACAAAGAATATCTCAAAAGATCTAATCCTACAATGCTGCAACAAATTCTGGTTTTATCCTAGAAAAGGACTAAAACCTGATCTTTCCCTTAATGATGGCTTTGGTTGGTAATGACAGCAAATATAGATGGAAGATATTTCTCTTTACTTTTTTCAACCTTTATTTCCCTTTTTTCAGCTTCAAAAATCGGTCAAAAGGTCAAAAACACATTCTGTTCTTCATTTCGAAGATAAGTGGCTTCATTTCGAAGACAATGCAGTTTTCATTTCGAAGATGCTCATTCCGAAGATACTGCATTTTCATTTCAAATATCGCTCATTCCAAATATACTGCATTCTTCATTCCGAAGATCCGCTCATTTCGAAGATGCTGCATTCTTCATTCCGAAGATGTTGTGTTCCTTGATTTCGAAGATATCTATTCATTTCAAAGATACTTCGGAATGAACAAATGTATGCTTTTCCAGTGATTTCTTCTGCATCTCTCAGGTGGGTTATCTCCTAAGATCAAATTTTAATGGTCTTCATCCCTTTCCTCATGTAAATTCCATGCCTTGCTATTTATGGACAGCTGGCTGGAATTTATATGGGAAAGACCAGTTTTTGCTGCACAGCAACAGTTTGCTTGCACTGTTGCCAGATTAGGTGAAGTAAATGCTTTGTCAAATCAAAACAAGATTAGTGAAATGCTGCTATTATTCTAAGCATATCCCATTGTAGCAAATCATAGCAAAAAGTACACAAAACTATGCAAAAAGCTGTAAAATCAGCATATAATATTTCAAATACATTGATCATGCAAAATGGTTAATATACAGCATATTGAATCAACTTAACTAACATATTAGATAAAACATAAGAGTTTATAGGCATTTTTAGTGTACAAAACATGTTATGATTGAGGCATTTCCAGGCCTCATCATTTTCCCCCCAACTTATATTAATGCATGCCCTCATACATTTTGTTGGGCTATGGAATCACATATGTCCATGTTTAGATTCAATGACCTATAGAATAACTTCTTGCCTATGTAATACCCCCTGTTTTCTTAAATGTTTTTGAGCCAATCTTCAAATTGTTCATTAGGCTGGGCATCTTCCTCAAAGTAGAATGGAACTAGAGTAATGATGGTTAGAGGCTTGAACCTGAGACCTATCCAGTTATGTTGCATGATATGTATCAGTTGGACTACACCTTCTACTCTTCTTCTGGACCATTCTAAATTGATGGGGGAGATAGGTTCTCTTTTCCTCAAAGACATGGAAAGTTCATTCCATCTATCTCTGCATACTGACAATGCTGAAAAGAAATTATGATCACAGAAATTGTTAAATCTGGCCACACAGTCCCTCAAATTGTTCAAGTACATTCTCTTAATATCATCCCTGTTCATCATTGAGAAGTGTTGCTGAGTGATATTTAGGTGATTTGGCTGGATTGCTCTGACTAACAACTCAGCCCTTGTTTCAATCACTTTATTCTGCCTTTTCTCGTGATCCCAATAAAGCTGATTTTGCAAAGTAGACATAAATGCTCTCAACTGAACATCTCCAATGTAGATTTGAGGATGAGAGTCAACTTCCTCTGGAATGAAGAAACTATGTAAAAACAATTCACACAGGATATTTTTTTGCTCAAAAGGACTGTTAAAATATGCTTCCAAAAAATCTTCAATAGTGTCCAATTTATAGGGAAGATTTGAAGTAATCCTCATGACCTGCCATCTGAGGTACTTTTCCTTCAAAATAAGGCTGTAAAACCTGGCTGGTTGTCTAAATTGGACTAAAAATTCAGAAATTTGGCATAAGTCAGACACCTTTTCTTTCAATGCCTAGATTTTTGTGTCCTTGGCTTCTAGTTGTTTTGCTTCCAATTTGAATTTTTTAGTTTTATTGGCAAGCTATTCATATCTAAGCATCCAGCTAGCTATGTATGCATTGTACTGCTCTAGAGACACAGTATTAGGTGGTCTTACTATAGGGGGGATCCTAGGCAATAGATTTATCTGAACTCCTTTTTATACCACTTCCACTGGCTGTTCATCTGTCAATAACTCTACTTGCACCTCCTTATTTGCTATTTTTATGGGGTTGTCATTAGATAGTATTTCTACTTGTACCCCCTTATCTGCTGTTTCTACTGGAAGTGTAGCAAGTTGAAATGCAGGGATCTCAGTAGGAGTACTTACTTGAACATTTTCTTGCTGTCGGGACTGTTTCTATGTTGGTGGCTCATTTTCAATATCCTTTTTTAATATTCCTCACCATTTCTGAAGCATCTTTAAAACAAGAAGGCAATGCTTCAGAATAAGATGGTGTTGCTTCAGAATGAACAGGCACTTCTTTAGAATGAAGGAGTGTTGTTTCAGGATGAACTCCCATGTCTGCTTCATTAGAATCATCTGCTCTTGATAAACCCAAAAGCAATTGAGCCAAATTATCTTCATCATGGGATATAGCTGGCTGTTTTTTAGATTGTGACAATAATTTTTTTAGTTCTACCACTTCCTACTGAAGCTCTACAATTTTTCTTTCTTGCATCTCAATGATGCTTTATTTCTCTGTGATCCATCTAGTCTGTGTTTTGACAACACTCCTTGCTGCCCTCAGCTGCTCTGTGATGTCTTCCACTTCTATTTCTGCTTCAGAAGCTGATGTAGACAAATCAGTTGCAGTTGGCTGCTCAACCAATATTTCCTCTTCTTCTGTAATAGTTTGTTCTTGTTCAGGAGGCTCTATGAGACTATCTATAAGGATATCTACCATATTTGTAGCCTATTGAACTGTAGCCTCTTCCAAACCAACTTGCTTAGTTTCTACGTCAGCTATCTGTTCAAGGAATTCTGGAAAGTTGTCAGATGCTGGTTGTATCTCTGTGACATCTGGGCTGCTTGGTCTATCTTCTTCCTCCATGACCTGTTCTGCAGTTTCTTTCAAATGGATTCTTGTAGACCTCCTAGTTCCAGATGCAAACTTCTTTTTTTTGCTCTATTTTCTAGTGACAACAGGGGTCATGGGGTTAGTTTTAGATGCCTCTGTTTCCCTTGTTTCACTTATTTGTTCTGATAAGTTAGTTGCAGCTTTAGTAAACTAAACTTTCTTTTGTTTTTTTGCTCTGCTGCTAGTTCCAGATCCTCTTCTCTTTTGTCTCTTAGCCTGTGAAGTTGAGGGTTCAAGAGCAAGGTTTTCTGCTGCTGTTGTGGGGTGTAGTTCTGTAACAGCTTTAGGGGCACCTTCTGCAGCTTCTTCTACAGCATCCTCTGCAACATTTTCTATAGCAGCTTCTGCAATATTTTCTATAGCAGTTGTTTCCTCTTCTGTAGCAACATCAACAGTATTTGGTTCTTCTTCTTCCTCACTTTCATCCCCCCAAAAATGACATCATTTAGGTTAGAATAAAACCTGTAAAAACTCCTAGGGTTTCCTCTAAAATGGTGTTGGCAAACTAATTTGATGAGGCCATGATGGCGAAGGCTTCCTTTACCCTCCTGATATCTTTTTGCCATGTTTTTTAACTCTTGATACAGATACAGGGGAAGATTTACCCTAACTTCTGGTTGTTTTCCACCATGTCTGAGATGGTTCAAAATTCGTAGATGATGCCCTGACAACAGCACATACTGCCCTTCACAGGTTAAAAACTTAATTACCCAAGTGGTTACTTCATCCCAGGGTTCCTACAGGCTAGCCCTTTTTAACCCTTTGCATGTGTTGTTATGGGTTAAGTATTCAGGTTCTCTATCATTTTCTTCTACAAACTGATTAACTACATTTGCCAATGTGTTCTTGCCAGATCTAGTAATTGAAATCCCTTCTAATTGCAGCTCTATAATCTGACTTAAAATTTTAGGGCTTACCTCAATAGACATGCCGTTAAAATGTGCTCGATTATTTTTGAATGTATGGGTGAACATGCCAGCTAAATCTTCAGAAGACCCATTGAATTTATCCATAAATTTCATAAACCCTTTGTCTTCAAAAATCTGCACAACTGCCAGATTTTCTCGGAGGTAAGTGGTATCTGCAGGCTTTGTTCTGATCTTTCGCCCCATTTTTCTTTGTTTAAAAATCGTACACTGCGGCTGCTGTTCTACTACAAGATTTCTGGTTGTTTTCTGTTGCAAATTTGTAGAGTTTTAAGTTGAAACCTTCGTTGCCCTATTTCTCGTCTTCTTCTTCGGAATGAACCGTATCCTATGCACTGTACCTCGCAACACATCTTCGAAAAGAAATATGGCACACATTTCTACTTTTGCACTGTACACCTGTTTGTTGATAATTGCATGGATGTCCTTACCGTCAGATCCACCTCATTAGTTTTGTAGATTCTCACGTGCATGTTAATTGACATTAAAAACTGGTGGCATATGGTTGGTCATGTTCTCCGTATTTCTAATGAGTGCAAAAACAAACCATGTGCTGATTGACACATGTCCCTTCCTCGCATGCAACTAAGAAAAAATCTTGATTTTGTCGTATCTTATCTTCTTGGATGCCATGTGGAAATGCTCTTTTCGAAGATTATAACTTATTGCGCAAAAAAAATTTCATTTTGAAGATTATGACCTCATTCCGAAGACAAGTCTTCATTCCGAAGACAAATCCTCATTCCGAAGATTATGACTTCATTTCGAAGACAGGTCTTCATTCCGAAGACAAATCTTCTTTGCAAAGTTTTCATTTCAAAGACAGATCTTCATTCCAAAGATCAATCCTCATATTGAAGATTAATCCTCATTCCGAAGATCAGGCTGTATTGTGAAAGTAAATCATCATTCCGAAGACAAACCCTCATTCCGAAGACAAATATTCATTCCGAAGACAGATCTTCATTTCGAAGACATATCTTCATTTTGAAGATGATGCAGCAAGTCGTCATTCTGAAGACCAAGTTTCATTCTGAAGACAAATTGTCATTTCGAAGACAAAGTTTCTTTCTGAATACAGTGCAACATTCATTTTGCTATCATTCTGAAGACAATTTCATTCCGAAGATAATACAGCAGGCACTGTTTTTGGCATTTCTTGTTCCGAAGATTAGGCAAAAATCAATATTTTCATTCTCAAAACATGTTTTTAAGTATGCCAACTCTTATGAATACCTTTTATGCTAATGGTTAATTGTCACATACTATATACCAATCATTTTACAATGAAGAAATGTAAAAAATATATACCTGATAAAAATAGTTAATGCCAGTTTTTGAAGAATGATTGCTTTTGTTGATATTCTGCTGAGATTTTCTGCAACATTTCAAAACAAGTGCACTAGGTGAATTTGTACAATGATGGTTCAAAAATTTCTCAAATTTATGCATGCCAAAAAACTGGTTTCCATGCACACCAACTCAGTAGTGCCTTAAGAAAAGGTTTTCACTGCTAGGTTATTCATTTTTCTCTTTTTTTTTTCTTGATTTTCCCCCCTTTTTTTTTTATTTTTACCGCTCCTTTTATCTCTTTTTTTTTCCTTTTTTTTTTTCTTGATCTTGACTATGCCCATGAAGGAATTTCATGATTTCCCCTGAAACCATGCCCATGAAGGAATTCATACTCAGAATTTATTCATCTTTTTGTTTTTTATTTTTTTGATTTTTTTGTATTTTCTATTTTTTCTTGAAATCCACTGATCATGTTGATTGTTTTGAAGTGGAAGAAGGAATCTCTTCCACCTACTGTGTATCCAAACTATCAAGTTGCTGCAAGAATTCTTCTTTAGTTAGAGGTGTATGGTATACCCTGAGGCCATGTCCATTCACTACCAACTTTCTTCATGACCCATCAATAGGGGATAAACGAGCTACTCCGTTGTTAAATACCTCTTCAATATAGTAAGGTCCCAACCATCTAGTTCTTAGTTTTCCAAGGAAGTCTTCATATTGAGAATCAAACAGTAAAGCCCAATATCCTTGTTGAATTTTCCTCTGTTGAATGTGACTGTCATGCCATAGCTTCCTCTCGCTCCCGAATTACCTCGGTTTGGTGCAGAGCATCCAATCTAAGTTCATCCAATGCATTCGACTACGAGTAATCCTGTCTGTCTATGCCTGTGACAATTCAATTCCAATTTCTAGTGCTGTGTGCAATGTTAGTAGCTCAAATTCAATAGGTAAGAGAGGCTTTTTACCAAAGACTAGTTCATAAGGTGTGAATCTAGTAGTGGACTTCCAAGTAGTATTGTAGGCCCAAACTACTTCAGGTAATTTGTCTAGCCAATTTCTCCTATGAAAAGCTACTATTTTTGTCAAGATGCATTCTAGTTCCCTGTTTGTTACTTCAACCCGGCCATTTGCTTGTGGGTGGTAAGGTGATGATTTCCTATGTTTGATTTCATACAATTCTGTAAATGCTTTTATGACTTTGGATGCAAATTGGGGTCCTTGGTCTGTGGTGATAGACCGTGGAGCTTCAAATCTCTGAAAAATCTAAGTATACAAGAAATCAATGACCTTATCTTCATGAGCATGTTTGAAAGCACGCACCTCTACCCACTTTGTCAGGTAATCAGTGCATACTAGAATATACACCTTTCTTTGAGAAGGTGGATCAATAGGTCCTACAAAATCAAGCCCCCACCTCTCAAATGGTTCTAAAACCATTTGAGGCTACAGTGGCATCTCATTTGTATGAGTGGGTTTCCCCATTCTTTGGCATGCATCATAATGCCTGATGTACTTTTTCACATCCTTGTGAAGAGATGGCCAATAATATCCTATCCCCAAGATTTTTCTAACCGTGCTTTTTACGAGAATAGTGTCCACTTGAGGGTTCATCATGACAAGCTCTAAGGATATCATACACTTCATCCTTTCGGATGCACCTACGTAACACATGGTCAGGACTGCACTTAAAAAGCATACCCTTAATCCATTCGAAAGAAGAACTCTATTTGATCAATTGTTTTTTCTATTTTGAAGTAAAATGTGGAGGAACTTTCCCTGTGACCAAATAATTGGCTATATCTGCAAACCAAGGTGATTGAACTGATATAGAAAATAGTTTTTCATCAGGAAAAGTGTCATCAACTAATTCCCCTTCATCTGTGTTCTGCAACCTAGACAAGAAATCTGCCACAACATTAGCTTTTTCTGGTTTGTTGATTATGGTGATATCAAATTCTTGCAGCAATAGCAACCAACGAATAATTCTTGCACTTAACATAGGTTTATTCATCAAATACTTAATGGTTGTATGATCTATGTGAATAAATATTTGATAACCTGTGATATAATGCCTGAATTTGTTGATGGCATAAATTACTACTAGGAATTCTTTCTCATTTGTTGTGTAATTTTTCTCTGCTCCTGTCAAGTTCTTGCTAATGTTGTAGATGGTATAATGTTCACCATTATCAATTTGTCCTAATGCTACTCCAATTGCTGTATTGGAGGCATCAGTCTGAATGTGAAATGGTAATGTCCAATTAGGTCCTCCGAGCACGGGTGGAGTTATCAATTTTTCTTTCAGAGCTTCAAATGCTTCCCGACACTTTATAGTCCAGGAGAATTCAGAATCTTTAGTCAATAAGGCAAACATAGGACTGGCTATTGTACTAAAGTTGGGAATAAACCTGCGGTAAAAACCAATGTGTCCTAGGAAGCTTCTGACATTAGTCTGAGTTTTAGGAGGAAAGATATTCTTGACAATGTCAACTTTCTTTGGATCAACTTGGATCCCTTCAGTAGAGATGTGATGACCAAGAACTATCCCTTCCTTCATCATCACGGAGCATTTATCTGGATTTAAGGATAAGTGTTATGTTTCATAGCGAGTTAAGACTTTGCAAGATTTTCCAATGTAAAATCAAAAGTTTTTCCACATACTGTGAAATCATCCATGTAAATTTCAACACTTTTGGTGGTCTGATCAGCAAAAATTGCTAGGACTGCTCGCTGAAAATTTGTTGGGGCATTACACAAACCAAAAGGTAAAACCCTATAGGCAAATTTTCCCCATGGACATGTAAAAGTTGTCTTTTTTTGATCTTCAGGTGCAATATGAATTTGATTATATCCACTAAATCCATCAAGAAAACAAAAGTATCTTTTTCCAACAAGAGTATCTAACACTTGATCTATGAAAGGTAATGGAAAATGGTCTTTGTATGTCACCTTATTCAATTCTCTATAGTCTACACATACTCTCATTTTTCCATTTTTCTTAGGAACTATTACCAATGGAGAAACCCATTGGCTATCAGAAATTGGGTAAATGAATCCTACTTCCAGGAGTTTTTCAATTTCTTCTTTCACAATATCTCTTAAGGCAGGATTCAATCTTCTTTGAGGTTGTCTGACTGGCTTGAATTCTTTAGTATAGATTCTATGGGTACATATATTAGGATGAACTCCTGACATATCTTTGTAGTTCCAAGCAAAATCATGAACATGCTTCTGCAAAACAACTATCAATTTTTATTTCTCTTCCCTAGTAAGCTGGCTATAGATGTTCAAAAATTTGCCTGGCTGGACTTCTATTTGTTTTGTATTTAGAAGGACTGAATTCACTCCTTCATACTTGGTGTTTAAGGGATTAAGAGGACATTACTGAGATGGGAGAAAAGAAGCAGTTTTTGTTTCATTGCTACTTGAGGGAAGCATATCTTGTATGGAACAGTGAGAAGGAAAAATCAGATGATGGTGCCATCCATGTGGTAGTGAAACAGAGTTTCCCTGTGATAGCACAGATGATTCATCTTCAGATTTTTGATTCTCCTCATTACTTATCAACTGTTGGATATTTGTTGCTTCCCCTTCTAAACCTTGTTCATGCAGAACATTCATCAAGATTGTTTCATTTTCTAAGTTTTCTATGTCACTGAGGTCTTCTGTGTGTTCTCTTACTACTAAGGTAGCTAGTGTAGAAATGACCTCTTTTGGTTCCTCATCTGAGTCAGAAAACCATAACTGACCTAAAAATTTTCTAGATGGTTTTGCAGGAGGATATAAAGAAATTTGTTTCAGCTCAATACCATTTGAAATAGTCATATTTCCAGATCTGCAGTCTATGAAGGTTGCTTGCAGTTGCAAGCCAAGGTCTTCCCAAAATAATGGGATATCCATGTGCTAAATTTCTTGGCTGTAAAACCAGAAAATCTATAGGGAATTCCCAAGAAGAAACTTCTATAGGGACATCTTCAATGATTCCTTTAGGTTTTGTAACTGACCTATCAGCCATTTCTAAAACTGTAAATATGGGGCTGAGATGTTTGAGCTGTAATTATTCCATTGTATCTTTAGTCATGACATTTATTGCAGCTCCTAGATCCACTAAAACATTTGATATTGGTACTGAACCTATGGTGATTGTGATAACTGGGCTTCCTAGATCACTATACTTTGGAGGTAGTAGTTTTCTAGATAAGAGATCAGCTATCTTCCCTTCAACCTGCACAGTCTTGGGGAATGCTTTCTTCTTTCTTCCTGCTCTTTTAATGCACAAATTTTGGATAGTACTATTAATTTCTGGTATTTCTTTAATGGCTTGTAATAAGGGCAATGAGATAGTCAACTTTTTGAGTTCTTTGACCAATTTTGACTCAGAAATTTTTGGTATTGCATTAAGTCTTTCAGGATATGGAACTATCCTTGGTAATTGTTCTGCTTGTATCTCTTTTTCTATTGTTGGATCCAATTTTTCTATTTCTATTGTTGGTTTTATTCTCTCTGGTTCTGATGATTCTTGCTTTTAATTATCTTTGATTTCCATTAAAATTGGTTCAGGTACAACTTTCCCTAAACGAAGTTGGATGTCACTACAATCAAGAACATTAATTTCAATCTTTTCTTCAGCTTCAGCCACATAAACAGGAGGTGTCTGTCTTACACTATTTGGATTAGTGATTGGCTGAGCTGGCAATTGAGGTTGTTTCACTTGCTGTGTTTGTTGTTGTTTTTCTTGAAAATTCTGATTAGGTGCAGGCAACAAATGCTGAGTTTGACCTTGATTTCTTTTTTTCCTTGGATAGGACTGGTATTGCTGATTCCACTATGGTTGGTTTTGCACCCATTGTGGATTAGTCTAATTTTGATTCCAAGTTGGATTGTTTTGATTCCATGAGGGGTTGTTTTGATTTTGATTCCTGGTCGGGTTACTCCAATTTGATTGTGGCCATTCTTGGGAATTTGTCCATTGAGGATAATTCCAAGGACGTTGGGGTGGTTCTGATTGTCCCCAAGGCATAGTACCAAGATTATGCCCCCAATTTGTAGGAAAACGAGGGGGATTTTGATATTGAGAAAAATTTTCCCCTTGTTTTGGTCCAATATAGTTGAGTTCCTCAGTCTGGTTTTCTAACACAGTTTTGAGTTGTGGTAGCAGGTGGCATTGATCAGTTGAATGCCTTTTTGAACAGATACCACAAATGGTTGAGATAGATGTTTTATTCAAAGGACATTCCTGTAAAGCATGTTTACTTCTACATCTTGGGCAATAAATTGCCAAAGGTTCTATGTTTTTAGCTTTTGCAGAGATTTCCCCTAAAGTAGTGTTTAGATGCACTAGGATATCAATTTTGAAATTTGCAAGTTCCTCTATCAGGTCCTTTACATTAGTGCCATTTGTGTGGATTTTTCTTCTTCTCTACTTAGTGTGAGAGTAATTCCTATAGAGATCCATAATTTCCTCATTACTGAGAGTGGTTACATCCCCTTTTCCCATCAAATCCAAAACTTCTCTGGATTCATCTTGCAATCCTCTCAAAAAAATGGTTTTACATAATTCTGGTTCTACTAGTCCACATCTCCTTTGAACAAAGGAGAACCTATAAAGATAATCTTCCAAGGTCTCATCATCTTCCTGCTTGATTCTAAATAACTCATCTTTTCTATTCTTTACACGACAGTATTCCTGATATTTGTCTAAAAATACAGTCTCCATTTGATCCTAGGTTCTTATGGAATTTGGCTCTAAGCTCATGAACCAGCATAGTGCTAAATCCTTGAGAGTTGAGGGAAAAACCTTAAGTTTCTAATTATCATTTATATAATCATAGGTCTGACACACTACCTTGAATTCAAACAAAAATTGGTCAGGATCTTCAAATACAACACCTCGAAAGGTTGGAAGTACTGAAGGTGAAATGGTCTTCATGGGAGAGTTTTGTGTTGGATTCAGATGAATAGGATATTCAAATGTTCGGACGGTTGGAGTATATCCCGATCATCCCCTTCATTATGAACATAGCCATGCTGGCCATCTACATTGCCTCCTTCTCGCCATAGTTTCTTGTTTCCTAGGAGAAGTTAAAGCTTTCCAAATTGTTCTCTCAATAGTTCCAAGCTTCTTTGTTGATGAGTCTGATGAATTATCTTCCTTAAGATATTCTGTTGATAAATTTGGTGATTTTCCTTTCTCAAAATGTTCTACTGATGGTGAGACTGGTGATTTTTCTTTCAATCTTTCAGGTAGTTCAAACACAGGTGATTCACCCCTTAGGCATGAATATCTCCTTAATGGGACAAGCCAGGGATCCTTTGGGGTCTCCCTAGACTTACTCATTCATGTTTACTCCTAAATGACATAAATTAAGTCAAAAGTTGTTATCTTACTCTACTGTTATATTTAGATTTTAACCTGAATGTTCATAGTTTAGTCTGATTACAGCTATTGGACTATTTGTTTTCTTCTGACAACACTATTCCTCGAAAACGGTGCCAAAATGATGCGTAGTCATTATACCATCATTAATTCTCAATGAATCTGTCAATCCAGGGCAGTGTACAAGGCTATCTGTGGAAGAAGAAGTGAAACAGCTATAACTTAGGTCAATCTAGGGCAACAAGTCTTATTGGTGGAACCGGTTGTGTGGGGGGTTTTGGAACATTCCTATCTCTAAATTGCATAAATTAAATCTTAATCTAAGTTGTAGAATTGGAAACTAATCATTAACTACAAAAATGAAGTCCTAATTACAATTGCAGAATGAGACCTAATTATATTGCAAAATTAATAGTTACAGAATTGAAAGTCTGATCCTAATTGCAGAAAGGAAATCTAATTACTTTTGCAGTAATAAAAGTTTAGATCTAATGTGGAAATAAAAACTATCAAAGTTCTGTAACAGAAGGTTGCCAATCTTCTATTCAGATTTTGACAACAAAACATAAAATGCAGGAAATTGTTGAAAAATAGTAAATTCTGGAAATAACAATCTGAAAATGAAGTGGAAACTTTCCTGAAAGTAATATTGCAACTAAAACTTTAAGCACAAGATTAATATAAGCATAAATAAACTAATACTGCAAATATTGTCAACTATTTACAAGCAATTGAAATAACAAGTTCTACAACTCATTCTATTGCAGCAAAATCAGAATAAAAACCTACTTTGTTAGTCCTCCTCCTAGGTCTGGAAGTGGCCAGCATATTTGTCCAGAAGAAGGTGTAAGTCTCTCTATTTTTCTAAATCTTAATCACACTCATTTACAAGTAATTTGAAATATAACTGGTGCACTTTATTGATCAAAAGACATGATTACAAGAATTTTGCTAAAAAACTGTTACAGGATCAATTTCTAGTTATACTCTGTATTTTCTGCTAGCTTCCTTACTCTATTTTCTACCTCCTTTTCTATATACTAGGCTCAACCTAAATGGGAGCAATATTTATAGCTATTCTATGATCTGATTACAAACAAAGAATATCTCAAAAGATCTAATCCTACAATGCTGCAACAAATTTTGGTTTTATCCTTGAAGAGGACTAAAACCTGATCTTTCCCTTAATGATGGCTTTGGTCGGCAATGACGGAAAAGACAGATGGAAGATATTTCTCTTTAATTTTTCCAACCTTTATTTCCCTTTTTTTGGCTTCAAAAATCGGTCAAAAGGTCAAAAACACATTTTGTCTTCATTTCGAAGATAAGTGGCTTCATTCCGAAGACAATGCAATTTTCATTTCGAATATCGCTCATTTCGAAGATACTGCATTATCATTTTTAAGATCGCTCATTCCGAAGATACTGCATGCTTCATTCCGAAGATCCACTCATTTCGAAGATGCTACATTCTTCATTTCAAATATCCGTTCATTTCGAAGATGCTGTGTTCCTTCATTCCGAAGATATCTGTTCATTCCGAAGATACTTCGAAATGAACAAATGTATGCTTTTCCAGTGATTTCTTCTGCATCTCTCAGGTGGGTTATCTCCTAAGATCAAATTTTAATGGTCTTCATCCCTTTCCTCATGTAAATTCCATGCCTTGCTATTTATGGACAGCTAGCTGGAATTTATATGGGAAAGACCAGTTTTTGCTGCACAGCAATAGTTTGCTTGCACTGTTGCCATATTAGGTGAAGTAAATGCTTTGTCAAATCAAAAAAATATTAGTGAAATGCTGCTATTATTCTAAGCATATCCCATTGTAGCAAATCATAGCAAAAAGTACACAAAACTATGCAAAAAGTTGTAAAATCAGCATATAATATTTCAAATACATTGATCATGCAAAATGGTTAATATACAACATATTGAATCAACTTAACTAACATATTAGATAAAAACTAAGAGTTTATAGGAATTTTTAGTGTACAAAACATGTTATGATTGAGGCATTTCCAGGCCTCATCACCCATAGCGCCTAACAACCAACAAATGGGTGTTTTTAGAGATCCTTTGCCTGCACATGATGCACAAGAAAAACCTCTTCATGTCAATGAGATGCAACATAATTGCCCCATGGAAGGGTATGTGGGGATGATAAGCATCATGACTCGAAACAAGAGATACCCAAGAGCTACCCCCGTAGCAGCCATAAGAGAAGTTCCATCAACGTCACAAACTCAACCGATCCCTACACAACTTCCCTCGCCTAGAATAGTGGCCACGATTCGAACTAGACTTACTCAAATTCTAAGGACCACATCGGCTAGGCTCTCCGTATATGAGCTCATTCAGCAATCAGCGCCCCATCAGGAGGCTCTCATGGAGATATTAAAGGCAATTGAGTTGCATCCCCATGAAGTAAATTCTTTCAACAACTTCGTGGGCCATGTGAAACAGTGTACGAAACCAGTCATCACCTTTCGATAAGATGAATTAAAATTGATGGTTGGTGATGTGGTAGATCCACCCCTGCACGTTATTGCATGGGTCAATGAGATTCCGTATAAGTGGGTGTTGCTAGACATTGGTTTGTACAGTAACATTATTACAACTGCCACCTTAAAACATTTGAAGTTGCTAGCCTCTCACATCATACCTTCCACTTATACTTTTCGGGCATTCAATGATGTGATATGCTCGATAGTTGGTACAATTTTCCTACCCATACAAGTGGGACAAAAGAACATTCATACATTGTGCCACATTTTAGAAGGTGAGATGGCTTACAATATCTTGCTGGGGCAACCTTGGATCCAGGACATGAAGTGTGTCCCTTCAATTTCTCATCAATGTTTAAAGTATACATTTGAAAGACAAGTGCATGTGGTCCCTACGGGCTTAGAGCTATTCAAATACTGTAATTCAGTGCACCTAATGCCACAGTAGAACCTTCCTTCAACACGTGGATTTTTAGTTAAATCCATCTAAAAGGGGTCCGATTACGCAAGAATCTCCATTACCAAATCAATCAAATTCCCAGGTAGGTTCATCTTCTTCATCTGGTCCTCCCACAATGACGCCACCTACGGTGACCACACCAATGGACAAAGGAAAGAAGCCCCTGGAAGAGGAACCACCCTTAGTCTCCAACTAGTCTCCAACATCTCGATAAAAGAGATGCCTAATAGAATGGAAGTCGAGATGCCTAGTTCACCCCACATGAAGTGGACTCAGGGAGAACTCCCATTCGCTTCCTCTCAATCGCCAACGATTACTGTTGAGATGTCTAACATAGGCATGGGGGAGTATATAGTGCGCAATGTTTTAGCAACGCCCACATTTCAGTCTATGCAAGACACGGGAAGACCTCGACTCCCTATAGGCTCTGTGGTTCCTTTAGACTACCCACCTAATCAGACAAACTTTATTTTTTGGGGCCTGGATAATGGTGTTGAACCTTCCCCACAAGAAGGGGAGGATGAAGAGCCCTTTGTGGAGGATGTCAATTATGTGTCTAACCCAGACTTCGCATTATGATATCTTAGCCAATGCAATTGGCATGGATATGGGTTGGGCAGGTATGAACAAGGAGTGCGTGTTTTGTGCCAACCAAGATACCAAATGCCTTATGACAAGTCAGGAGTAGGGTTTAATCACCCTTTTCCCCTTGACATCTTGGTTGAAAACATGCAAGGCCTAGGGATAGGCAATAAGGATGGGTTGGCATCAGATCCATATGCCAATCCAAATAAAACTTATACATTGGGGGATTATTTCCCATTACACATAAACAACCTTGTTGACCTCAATAACCCTTTCCCTTCGGTCACAACGAGAGACAATTCCAGGACTCACCTCCATAAAGGGTATGACCAAGACCAAGAAGAGTCTTCGGATGATGAGTCAGAGTCTGAGGTAGCACCTTGGGATCCTCTGGAGTTAGGAAGTAATCATTCCCACATGCTTCCCATGGATGATTATCAAGAAAGCTTCATGACCATGTTCCCATTGAACGATCCCATTGAGCATAGATTACATCAAGTAAATCAGGTCCCCCTGCAGAGAGCGACACAACCTCGTTGGGACCATATTAATTTGCTCGAGCAAGATGAGATTCCCATGTCACAAGCAGTTATTGGAGCCAATGAAAGCCTGTGGATCTCTGACAGTGATTACGAAGACGAAACCGAGATGGCCTATCTCAACCACATGCAAAAAATGCAACAACAATATCCCTTGGACATAGATGACATGTTTGAACACTTACACATAGGTCCAAGACATAGGTGGCACCTCAACCCGATGTAGTTATAGTAATTACTGCACCCGCCACTCTAGGTACACAAAGAGCATCTTCCACCTGGAGACCCTATCAAACCATCAGTGCCTAGGGCAGACCCTATTTGCATGTCCGCACATAGGGATGATCCCTTTGTGCCAGTGCCTACAGATATAGATCCAAAGCATCAAGAACATCCAAAATGTCAGATTTATCACACCTACGATAATGGAGGTTACAATCATTTCATCAACATGATCTCCATTGACTTGACCGCTCCCATCCATGATCTAGCCAATCCAACATGGTCATTGCATCTAGAGATAGAGGCTATACATTGGCATCATGCTGACACACCACCATCCCCATTAGAGTATTGGCCTTGCGATGGGATGTTTCATTCCACTCCAGGATAGACTCAGGATGTCTTCCATGCTGAAGAGGAACCTAACATTCCTAATGATGATCTTAATTCAGCAAACGATATCCATATGATCCCAACTCCACACTAGTTGGAGGACGAATCCCACATGTCAGTCGAGGTGACGACTGATGTAGACATCGGCACAAATCCAATGAATCCATGAATTCTCAAGCTGGGTAAGTCTCTCCCCCGAAGATCAAGACGATTATGTTGCCCTTCTCAAGGAGAAGAAGGAGGTTTTTGCATGGTCATACAAGGATATGTCAGGACTAGACCCACAACTAGTCATGCATAATTTAATGCTTGATCTGACAATCAATCCAGTAAAGCAAAAACTATGCAAGATGCACCCAATAGTGGTATTAATGGTAAAAGACGAGTTACAAAAGTTGTTGGATGCACAGTTTATCATCTATGTAGATTATCTGCCATGGTTGTCTAACATGGTTCCCATAAAGAAGCCCGATGGGAGGATTCGCATATGCACAAATTTTTGAGATCTAAAAAAAGTGAGTCCTAAGGATGATTTTCCCTTGCCAAGCATTGACGCATTGGTAGACGCTATAGCGGGCCACGAAATGCTTTCCCTCATGGATGGTTTCTCAAGATACAATCAGATTCATATTAATCCCGAGGACCAACTAAAAATGGCATTCACAATGCCTTGGGGGACATTTTGTTATAAGGTCATGCCTTTTGGCCTTAAAAATGTTGGTGCCACCTACCAACGTGCCATGACATACATATTTCACGATTACATGCATAAAACTTTGGAAGATTACATGGATGATTTGTTGGCCAAATCTCTTTTACACCTAGATCACCTCAGTGACTTGAGCAAGGTCCTTGATCGTCTCATTGAGCATAAAGTCAGACTAAACCCTAAGAAGTACATCTTTGGCATCACCTCTGGTAAGATCCTGGGTTTCATAGTCTCCAAACGAGGAATCAAGGTGGATCCCAAAAAAGTCAAGGCAATCCTTGAAATGCTTCCCCCAACTACCATCAAGCAAATCATAAGTTTGTAGGGAAAGGTCACATCTATAAAATGCTTCATAGCGTAGCTATCTGAAAAGTGCCGACCCATGAATAAATTATTGCATAAGGGGGTCACATTTCACTGGGATGACGAGTGTCAGTCGGCCTTTGATGACATTAAACAGTAATTGGCTTTGCCACCAGTATTGGCACCACATAGACCAGGAGTGCTGTTCTATTTATACATCTTAGCTACTGAGGTGGCCCTGGGCGCCATGCTGTCCCAAAAAAATGAGCTTCACAAAGAACAGGCTACATACTATCTTAGCCACACCCTGGTCAGTTATGAACTTAACTATGCATACGTTGAAAATATTTTCTTGGTAGTGGTGTTTGCTACCAAAAAGCTACGCCACTACATGCTTGGTAATAAGATGTATGTTGTGTCTAAGGAGAATCCATTGCGATACATGATGAGTCGTACTTATCATAGTAGTCGCACGGTGAAATGGATCATGTTTTTGACGGAGTTTGACATAGAATTCATTGGATAGAAATCCATAAAAGGTCAAGTCATCACCGATCAACTAGCCGAGGCTCCTCTTGAAGACGATCAACCTCTGACCTTTGAACTACCTTATGATGGGGTCTTCCATGTTTCAGAATCGCCAGATTTTGATGAGCCTGAGTCATAGGCTGACATAACCCTATTCTTTGATGGTTCTAAGTGTGAGCAAGGAGGTGGCACGGTAATTGTATTCTTCAATCCACATGGGGCTCCAATGCCTCTATCATTTAAATTAGACTTCCCGTGCACCAATAACAATGCAGAATATGAAGCCTTGCTCATAGGTCTTCAGACAAAAGTCACCATGAACATTAAATGATTGAACATATTTTGTGACTCATTGTTAATTGTCAATCAAGTTAAGGGGATATTCCAATGTAAATGCCCAGTTCTACAGGATTATAAAGCCCTTGTGGACAAATTCGTGGCACAACTTGAATGGTACGACATCAAGGCACTCCCTCGATCATCGAATCATTTTGCGGATACTATGGCCTCCTTGGGGTCACTAATCCCGCAAGACCTTTTCGATGTGATGACAACCATTCAGGTCAAGACATTATCGCAACCCATTATGGAGCGTGCAAGCTCTAACCTCATGCTAGGAATCCACTTGATTCAGATTGAACCATCTTCGGATAGGTTTTCTCGAATCCAAGATTGTTTGACTTAAGCCAACTGGGGGTCCTTGTTCTCCCATTCCCCTCTTAATAACAACACCACATTGTTTTTACAAGTTCTTTCCCGCTTAGCTTTTGTTCGGGATGAACTTCAAGAGGGATTGGTCATTCATACCATCGAGGTTTCTGATCAGTAGGATTGGTACACACCCATTAGGGATTACCTCAAGCTAGGTAACCTCCCACTTGGATTGACACAAGCCACAAAAAGATCATTCAAATAGAAAGTGGCAAAACATGTCTTGTTAGGAGACATTTTGTATCATCGGAGCTATGAAGGAATCCTCCTCCGTTGCTTGGACCAGCAGGAGTCCGCTTGGGCGATCACCCAAGCCCACGATGGTACATGTGGTGGCTATTTTAGTGGTATGGCCATCGCAAAGCGCATTCTCCGCATGGGTTATTATTGGCCATCTTTAGAGCGAGATTGTTGCGCATATGTGAAGAAGTGTGTGAAGTGTCAACATCATGCCAATTTGACACACATACCTTCTGAGGCCTTGCAATCGATCCAATTGGCTTGGAATTTTTTACAGTGGGGCTTTGATCTAATCGAAAAGATCTCCCCTGCATCGTCAAGGCATCACACATTTATCATTACAACCACAGAGTATTTTACCAAGTGGGTGGAAGCAATTTCGTTAACCTTTATGACTGGACCCCGCATTACGGAGTTTATTTTGCATAATATCATATGTCATTTTGGTATTCCATCCAAGATCCTCTCGGATAATGGGACACCATTCAAGAACAAAGATGTGCATGCTTTGACCACCAAGTACAAAATTCAGCATAGTTTTTCAACACCCTATTATTCGTAGGCAAATGGGCAAGCAGAGGCGTCTAATAAATTGCTCATCGCCATCCTCAAAAATACTATCGTAGATAATCATAAGTATTGGCACATTCAAATCCCGCTTGCCCTATGGGCTTATCGCACTAGTATTCAAACTCCCACTAGGGCAACTCTATTTTTGCTAGTGTATGGCTCCGAGGCTATCATACCTCTTGAGTTGGAAATCCCTTTGCTGCACATATCACTGTAAGAGTTCATCGATGATGACACTGCGTGGCAGGCCCGATTAGATCAACTTACGTTGCTTGACGAACGACGCGTCAATGCTCTCGAGCATTTGCGTATCTATCAAGAGCGACTTAAGAGAGCATATAATATGAAGGTTCACCTAAGGGATTTTTAGGTTGGAGATTTGGTCTTAAATGAGATTTGGTCTTAAAGGAGAACCAAAATAATTCTAATTTACCATCCCATATGAGGGACAAGTTTGCAGCAAACTAGTTAGGTCCTTATGTGATTGATAGTCGAATAGGACCTGGAACTTATCGGCTTGCCTCTCTTGAAGGAATAAAGGAGCTCGAACCCTTGAACATCATTCATTTGAGGCCATTCCACATTTAGAGAGCCATAGTACAACCAAAAGCTCCAAGGATTATCCCAATCACTTGGTCAATCCCAAAATGCCCCAAAGGTGTCTATACATCCTTTGGTCAACCCAAAAGCTCCAAGGATTATCCCAATCACTTGGTCAACCCCAAAATGCCCCAAAGGTGTCTATACATCCTTTGGTCAACCCAAAAGCTCCAAGGATTATCCCAATCGCTTGGTCAACCCCAAAATGCCCCAAAGGTGTCTATACATCCTTTGGTCAAACCAAAAGCTCCAAGGATTATCCCAATTGCTTGGTCAATCCCAAAATTGCCCCAAATGTGTCTATACACCCTTTGGTCAACCCAAAATCTCCAAGGATTTCCACACTCGCTTGGTCAACCCCAAAATGCCCCAAAGGTGTCCATACACCCTTTGGTCAACCCAAAAGCTCCAAGGATTTCCACACTCGCTTGGTCAATTCCAACATGCCCCAAATGTGTCTATAAACCCTTTGGTCAAACCAAAAGCTCCAAGGATTCCCATACTCACTTGGTCAACCCCACAAACGCCCCAACAATATACATAAACCCTTTGGTCACACCAAAATATCCAAGGGTTACCATAACCGCTTGGTCACAATAAATCTTCAAAAATAAACAAAAAAATAATAAACTCATCAAAAAAATAACAAAAAAAAAAAAAAATTGCATTTCCATTCCATGCATATTCATAATACATCAAAAATACAAAAATATAGGTTGCATTAGGCATCATATTCATACATTGCATATTTTATGGTTATACAAGTCCAAAACACCATAGACTGTCCTTACTTGACAATCCCATCATCTTCCACATCACATCAATTTTATCAATGCTTACATCCCGCATCACACCATCCCATTTTTTTAGCATTAGTCAGTTGTCTCCTAATGTATTTAGGGTTTTTGTCATTCAGCTGTCTTTACCTTTCTAGCCACAAATTGTACACAATCAAATAGATTTTACATAGGAAAATTTTACTTGGGTCACATCTCGTTATGTAATATCCCTACACAAATTTAAACACATAAAATAATTCCTCAGTTGTGTGAATGCAAGAGAAACTTACAAAGCAGTATAGGGTACCATTGGTGAAAGATTAGCCTATTCATCCCCCTGTGTGAATGGTTCAAGAATGCTGAGAATTGACAAAAGGACAAGCTCTTCCCCATCCATTCCTTCTAATCAATAGTGGTTTTCATCACTAAAAAAAATTCAAAAAAAAAATCACCATTGGTTCCTAAGGTTGTAAGGATTCATACTACACGTCCCTGCCAAGGATGGGTAGTCATCCCCAAGGTCTAAAAGAATCAATGACCATTCCAAAAATACAAAAAACCATTTCCACAAGCCATCATCACAATCACCTTTGGTCTCTTAGGTCGTAAGGATTTGTACTACACATCCCTGCCAAGGATGGGTAGTCATCCCCAAGGCCTAAAAGATCAATACCCTCACTTCCTAATCTCCATACTACCCGTTGGTTCCCAAAGTCATAAGGATTTGTACTACACATCCCTGCCAAGGATGGGTAGTCATCCCCAAGGCCTAAAAGGATCAATGTTATTACAAAGCTCAAAATCCAAATCAAATAACAGTGGTTATCACCACTATTCAAAATCCTTGCTCAAAAGAACAAAAAAAAAAAAAAAACAAAGAACAAAATTATCCCAAACCATTGAACTGATAAAAAACCTAAACTTGAATCCCTAGAATTATCAGCATTCAAAAACCATCTAGGTGATCCTCATTACAGGTTTGGTGGATAGCCTACTTGGCAATGACGGTATCCTACTCGCATGATGATATGTCTATCACATTAGCTTTGCATGTGAGCAGACCAATTTTTGCATGTGGATGAGCTAGCTTATGGTACCCTAGATTGTCCTGTGGATTAATCTTGCTAAATCCAACAACAGAGTTAGTGGAGCTAGTTAGGTGATCCTCAGTACAGGTTTGGTTGATAGCCTATTTGGCACTAGCGGTATCCTGACAAATACCACATAAACGAACTCAATTGCACACACAGGGATGTGAAATAACTTGGTTAACCTCCAAGTTGGATTTATACCTTGTTCAAAAGTCTTGCGAGATAAATGCACAATCTTGGTTAGTTAGTTAAAATATCTGAATCTCAGAAAAGCTTAACAACTGGTACATTTTATTCCATACATCATCATCATAAAATATGCACAATACAAAAACAAAGTTTTCACATGCAAAGTTATTCCACACTATCGTCCCATTAGTTCAGCAAGTCAGTTAAGTCTTGTACAGTCTAAGGTGTATCGACAAGTAATCAACAAATAATTTCATTCATTCCATATGCACACATCATACAAATTAGAACCATCGCATTTATACAAGCATTTGCATACCATCAATGTAAATACATGTCCATAAAAAAACACCATGAAAAGTTCATAAAAACCAAAAACAAGAGTCATCTGTATATATATCATCAAAAATGCCCGTAGGCTACAAATAAATCGGTCCTCTACCCCACAACAACAACCAAAAACTTAAAAACCCCCAAGCTTAGGGCATCGGCCACCATGATCATGTAGGATCGGTGCGACGAGAACTACCCCCGTGGTGTTGGTCCTATGGGACCTCTCAGGGTGACTGCTGCTTGCCCCTGCATCACGCCTACTAGTACCCACCTCATCTAGGAGGCTCAGATAACCACCCACCTAGGCGGATGATCTCTACCTCCATATCCATCCGATGCCAATGCCAGTATGCCTCCCACAAAAGCCAATATGACTCCTACTGATCCCACTCTACCTCTCATCGATGGTAGTAAGCTACTACGTCATCGTGTTATGCTAGCTGTGTTCGCAGTAGATCCATCTCTTGTATAGCATCGGTATCCCCCTTCTGTCAATGGGACGCAACCCATGTGGTCTCTCGCTCTACCAGTTGAGTCTGTAGGAGATATCTCTCCTACAAAGCCTCTCCCAGATCCCCATATCGCTGTCATAATAGGTCCTCCAATCATGCTATCTCAGCGCTGTGTCTCGCCTCCACATCCTCCGCACCTGCCTGAGGCATAGGCGAATCTAGGACAATAGCTTGCTTTGGATCCCACTGCTCCAGGACGTCTTGCATCTCTGGCTGGTCAGGTATCCCAAATTCCCCTCCAACACCCTCAACCTCCACCATATCAGCATCATCATGCGGTACTCCCCAACCCTCATCTAGTGCTTTCGCACCCTCATCCCCTACTGTTGCTACCTCTGCACCACCAAGCGGTGCCTCACCTCTCCACTGTCACAAGGTCCACCACTGCTCATACTCAGTAGTAACCCCAATGTCATCCACATCTAGGATGTCAATCATCGTATCTGAATCCTCACCAAGTGGCGCAACGACTGGTCGATCTAGAGTCCTCTCATCCCCCTAACATCGATAGACCGTGGGCTCACCAGGCATTCCCTGGTGCACCCTGAACTGTCATGTGACTTGGTCGTATGGGAACAACTCTTGCTCAGTCCCATGCCTCCCAATCAGCCACTGCTACCTTCGTACCCATCGAAGCCACTCTCCATCCTCAGGCCAGGTTGGACAGTCCCGGTAGGGGTGCCAGAACACCTCCCCTGGAGTAAGTCGAGCGAAGGCATCGGCATAATGCCCTACGACACCTGCCCATAATTGAATCTGACCCTGCTCCTCTGACCTCTGCCATAATACCCCGTATCCAATCTCCCAGTATGCCATCTCCGCCCGAGTCATCCAAGGCAGCCCCATAGGACTCTCCACTACTATGTGCTACCAAGCCCAGCATTGCAACAAGTAGCTGTAACTGACCCCCTTTTGCTTTCGGCAGCGGACCTCGTACATATCATCATAAAGTTGTGCTAACAGAGTTTGTTCCTATATCATAATCATCGGTGTGTCTGTCGGACACTCCACCAGCCTGAACACCACCTCTAGTAGGTTCCATAGGAACCTCACACCAGAAGAGTCGGGGAGCAGCATGTTGGAAATAAGGCTCATGAGTAATGCATGCCTCGTTCCCAACACACCCATCTCTAGCAACCATCACACCAGTATGCCACCCATCTGACAGTTGATCTCTGCCCTCTCCATTGGGGTCTCCACACCCAACTCCTCCCCATGCCCAAAACAATGTATCAGTATCGCTGTCCTTCGATCCCATGGCATCGTATTGATCGATAGTCCATCTATTGGAATCTAAAGAATCTGATAGATATCCTCTAAGGTCACCGTCATCTCCCCTATTGGGATATGGAAGGTGTTGGTCCGTGGATCCCATAGATTGATCAGGGCCATCAGATAGGCCCGATCCCCGACCACCGGCTCTAGTCGAGTCACCTGCTTGAGCCCAAGGGCGTCAAGCCAATCCCAGGCAACCAAAGTCAATGCTGCATGCGTTTCAGTAAAAATAGTAGGCACCCGATGCCAACTCTTCACAACCTGCAAAAGAAAACAACACAAAAACATTAACAACAATGAAAAATTGTACAAATCTAACATGTATATACAAATAATGCATTCAAACTGTACAGCCAAAAACAAAGCACAAAATTCAAAAATTATTTGTCAGTCCTAGGGTTTCTAATCCTAACTGATAAATTCCAAAAACACAACAACACTTTACAAAAATTAATTTGTCAGACCTAGGGTTTTTAACTCTAACTGATTAATTAAACCATAAAAACAAAGCACAAAATTCAAAAATTATTTGTCAGTCCTAGGGTTTCTAATCCTAACTGATAAATTCCAAAAACACAACAAAACTTTACACAAATTAATTTGTCAGACCTAGGGTTTACACTCTAAACTGATTAATTAAAAAAAAAAAACAAAAAACAATTACAAAACTTTACAAAAAATTATTTGTCAGTCCTAGGGTTTCTAATCCTAACTGATAAATTCCAAAAACAATTACAAAACTTTACAAAAAATTATTTGTCAGTCATAGGGTTTCTAATCCTAACTGATAAATTCCAAAAATAATTACAAAAATTTACAAAAATTATTTGTCAGTCATAGGGTTTCTAATCCTAACTGATAAATTCCAAAAACACAACACTACAAAAATTAATTTGTCAGTCCTAGGGTTTTTAACTCTAACTGATTAATTAAACCATAAAAACAAAGCACAAAATTCAAAAATTATTTGTCAGTCCTAGGGTTTCTAATCCTAACTGATAAATTCCAAAAACACAACACTTTACAAAAATTAATTTGTTAGACCTAGGGTTTTTAACTCTAACTGATTAATTAAACCATAAAAAAAAAGCACAAAATTCAAAAATTATTTGTCAGTCCTAGGGTTTCTAATCCTAACTGATAAATTCCAAAAACACAACAAAACTTTACACAAATTAATTTGTCAGACCTAGGGTTTACACTCTAAACTGATTAATTAAAAAAAAAAAAACAAAAAACAATTACAAAACTTTACAAAAAATTATTTTTCAGTCCTAGGGTTTCTAATCCTAACTGATAAATTCCATAAACAATTACAAAACTTTACAAAAAAATATTTGTCAGTCCTAGGGTTTCTAATCCTAACTGATAAATTCCAAAAATAATTACAAAAATTTACAAAAATTATTTGTTAGTCATAGGGTTTCTAATCCTAACTGATAAATTCCAAAAACACAACAAAACTTTACAAAAATTAATTTGTCAGACCTAGGGTTTTTAACTCTAACTAATTAATTAAACAACAAAAACAATTACACAACTAGGGTTCAGTCAACTAGGGTTCACGCTACGCTTTTCGCTTAGTTTTACTCTACATTTTTTAACTTACAGTTTAGCTTTTGGTTTCATTCAGGTTCAACGTAGTTTTTAAGTTTTGTTCTAAACTAACTTTCTAAGTTCAATTTTCACTTAAACTTTTGATCTATGTTTAACTAGGGTTAAATTAAGTTTTCAGTTACGTGTTCATCAACTAGGGTTTTCATTTTTAACCATAAAAAAAAAAACAAAAACACAAAAAGCATAAAAAATTATGGTTTTTCAACTGCGACACAAAAAAAATAAAGAGGAAGGGGCACTCACTGGTAGCGCTTTGGCTACACCACTCGATCCGGTGTGTGCACTCATGGTCACAAGAAAAATTTTGCAGCGCTTCGCTTCACAGAATTGACCTCCTCCTCCTCAGAGCTCCAAATTGCCCAGAAAAACAAATGCAAATGAGCCCAAAACTCAGTTTTGGCCTTTAAAAATGCTTTTTGAGCCTATATTCATTCCCTCCTGGTACGAGCACTCTGGTTAGCACTTGTCCCACCCTAGGACAAATACTAAACTAGAATTCGTCCCACCCTAGGATGAATACAGAGCAGAAATTTCAAAAACAGCAAAAAATTGCACAAAAATGCACCAAAAACAGCCCTAACAGTGTCCGATCAAAATGCTTTTGCACTGGACATTTCGAGCATGCAAAACTGATGTCGGGGTCACAAATCCTGACTATCCTACTTCCTAAGAAGGCTACTATATCTGGACCACTCCACAGGAAGCCAGATTTTCAAGAATTTCATCCCCAAACAACGTCACCAAAACGGGTCAAAACCCATCCAAAAATAGCAATAACATTGCCAAATGAAGGCGCTTTTGCACCTGACATTCTTGGAATCCAAAATAGGTGTTGGGGTTACAAATTATCATTATCCTACTCCCTAAGAAGGCTACCATAGCCGGACCACTCCATGGGAGGACGAATTTTTGTCAATTTTAGCTCCAAATTGCATCACAAAAAGGGTTAAAACCCACCAAAAATAGGTCAGAATGTTCGAAAACTGCTTTCACATTTAATGGTAAACAACTAAAGGAACACTTACCTTAGTTATCTTGGGTCAAGCGACTCATTGCTTTTCTCATGTCGGTAATTCCCTCATTGATTCGTCGCTTGAGGGGGTAGTCACACTTAGTTGCCAATCAACAACAATATACCCAATCATGGAAATGACACGCATTCAAAGGATCATTGAAAAAGACAATCACACCCTTGCTTGGGGCAGAAAACAAGCAATTATCACAAGCTGATCAAAAACTTGGCATTCGTGAATCATGAACTCAAGGTTCCCACAGACAAAAGGTTGCACCCTTTGCCTATTCATGACTGATCAATGTCCAAGTTCAAGTAATACTTCACCGAACCAGGTTAATACTTGGTTTAAGTTCCTTAGCTCGTCAGAAGCAAGGATTCAAGAATGTGTGCCCTTTCCATGCTTGGGGAATCAAGAGTTGGTTAGGTTACTGAGAAACCCTAATCATTAGTGCTTTGGTTGTATATTTTTGCTCGACGTTGCGCCTTGCACAGCGCTTCCAAAAAAGGGGCATCTGTAGACACCAAAATAGCACCAATCTGATTACGTAACAACAAGCGCTGATCGCATTGATACAAACAGTCCCTAGGGCAGCCCCTAGAGGTTAAACAGTGGTCCTAACCACCTCCAAAAGCAGTTTTAGAGGTCAAAGGCCAATTTGGCACATTTTTGGCAACTTGCTCTCTGTTCATCCCACCTAGGGACGAATATAAACTGTCATTCGTCCCATCCAGGGACGAATACAAAATTCATCCCAGGGTGAGGCGAATAGAATGTTTGACTGGCAAAAAAAGTCAAACTTCGACAACTTCACCAGTTAACTGAGGCTTCAGGCCATGCAATTTCGAGGACTAGATTTTATTCGAGAAGAAAGACTTTAGTAATGAGTGTATTTATTTTAGAAACATCATGCAAGATGATTTTATAATAGGGAGTTAGCTTTTCTCTCAAAATCGGACATGCAAACTCAAGTGGCACCCTCGCATGCGCAATTCAAACAAAGAGACCCTAAGGTCTATAAATTGGGGAGTTTTCCCACCCAAAATAGAGACAGAGAAGGAGCATTTGAGCAACGAAGTGCTACCAATTTACATACCTACTTGCAATTTGTGCTTTTACATCCATAATCTCTTAATCAAAATGGAGGTTATTGGGTGACTTTTGGAGGCACGAATCAAGACCCAAAACCTGATTTTTCTAGCCATAATATCCTATCAATTTGCCGACAACACATCACCATAGGTTTCGGACTCATCCCAAGTGGATTGGTGTCGAAACAAAGTCTCAACCGGTGGGTGGTTTGTGTTTGGGCACCCCCTGCCTTATTGCAAGTTTATTCGTCTCACCCCATAATGAATACCAAACTGTTGCAGGTTTATTCATCCCACCCCGGAACGAATACAGATCTATATCAAATTTGGTGACTATTTCTTTTGTAGTATTTTGCTAGTTACATGATTATGCTTCTGTAAAATTTTTAGTCTATTTAGATTCATTTTAATCATCGGTATATTTTTCTTTTATATTCATTAACAGTACTCTTTCAGATTTGTGAGTTTCATTATCACACACAGGTGCTACTGATGATTTGTTGTTTCTTTGAATGCAGGAGGAGTAGCAAGGATTAAAGATTCATCAATACCAGTGGCGGCAACACTTTGGCCCACCCATTTCACATGTGGGCACGCGAAAGGAGGAACACTACATCCATGATTGTAATTGAAACTATGTTAATGCTCCTACCCCCTAAAAGGGAGGAGATGTCTTTGTAACCGAATTGGAAGAGTATAAATAAAAAGGGCTGTGCTTTATATACTTCCTTTTATCTCATTTAAATTCATCTCTTTTCTTTCATTTCATGCATTTCACTTTATAGGACCTTAAGCGTTAACTTTGGGTTTTGAATACATCGCATTAGTTTTCCATTCAATATTTTAGAATCTCTTGCTTTCACATTCCAAGTCGCTATATTTGGCTACCACTTTGGCACCAAGAGAGTAAAAAATCCTCCTTTCCTAGGCAAATTCTTGGTAGAATAAAACATGCTACATGGACTAAGAAAATTACAAACACACTACAAATTGAAATTACTTATATTAACTTATTGCAGACATAGAAATTCAAAAGCTCCATGTAAATGAGCAACATTCACCAACTCACTTCAGACTAGATTTTTTATGGACTGGATCCATCAGTTCTTGAACATTCCATGAGAAAAACATCATGAAGACTTGTCAATATTCATAATATCCATAACATCCTCTAAATCACCTAGGCCTTGAAGAAAATTGAAGGAATTAGTGCCTCTACTAAAATTACCCTTTCCTGAGGATATTTGGAGAACAAAATCATCGCACTGGAAATACTTGTCAAAGCTCAGACCCAAGCTATCCCTCAAGGGGCTCTGATAATGATGAAATTTAAAAGCTTATTCCTCTACAACCACAGAGTATGTGGGTTTCATCGATGAAAATATATCATGATAGTGGGATGAGCCTCTGCAATATTCAAGGTGAATGTAGGGCCAAAACAAAGAGAAGATGAAAAAGGTGATGGTTGAGTAACTATAGGGTTGACCAGAGTAGCATTCGGGACCCCTACATCTTGCATGAAGGGTTGCATGTTAACGATAGTCAGTGTGGTGGCTTCAAAATACTATAAAGAGCTATTTAGGGCTTGCATAACCTAGGTATCAATGGGCCTGATTTGAGTAGACTGCACAGAGGGATTGGATTTCTTAGAGTGCTTAGAAGCATGATTTTTTGGGTAGTAATAGTTTTCCAGTCACCTTGGCATTCCCAGGCATCATTATACTGAGCTATCGATGCAGTCGAAGGGGGTTGGGTTTGTTTGAAATTCCACTCCATTAGTGGGTAATCTCAAATCTTGTGAGTAGTAGACTGGTAAAAATAACAAGTATTTGGTAAATTGATATAGGCTATAGGTTGCCTAATGGAGGTATTACCAATCTAGATATCTATGAATTCTAGTAGGTCTTTGGTGAGGTCTATTTTGACACAAGCCTGCTTAGTAGGGTGAGCTGAGAAAAAACATTAAGGTTCAAGATATACAAACTTATTGAGGGAAGAGGTGAGCACTTGCAAAAAAACCCAAAAGGGTATGGGTAAATCCAAGAACCCAATCGACACAAGAACTTCCAGCTTAGCTTAGTCACTGGTTGTGAAGCCACGAGTGTAATATTAGAAAATTAATAGGAAATTTCTCACCATTTAGGGACCTTTGGCTAACACTTTTGAGCTTGATCACCCTTGGTGAGATTCTGAACATTCTCAACCATCACACAATGTGGAAGACAAACTTATTGCACCCAAAATCTAATGAGGGTATCATTAGAAATTCTACCCAAGAAATACCAGACAAGGGTATGTGACTCAAACTAGTTGCAAGCATTATGAAACTCATGCAAGGGAATGGAAATAGTAGGGATAGTACTCTTACCTCATTAAATACTTTTGAGACAAACTTTCTCAGGGGTTTCCCTAGAACCATTGCTCTTACCAATTAACTCAGTATAAACTAAGCTAGCGATTATGGTGGTTTTAAATTTAAATAGGATAGAACACCGCCCTAGGCGGTGTTAATGTAAATTCGTGATAAGACCCAAGTAATATTTCCTAGCCTTAAATGGTATGGTATGACATGCAAAATCCAACTAAACGTATTGAATGCAACACGAATAAGTTTTATGTGATTCATACGCTACATGCCATACGAAGCTTCAGCCTCTCCCTTAATTTTTCTTTCTCCTAGGTTTGCAAATTTACCAATATTCATATAAAATTTTGATTTCACAATGTAAGTATATTCTAAAAATCTTGAAATAGTTTGGTATGGAAAATTATAAATTTGCTTATTCTCCTATGGTTTCTAACAAATTTATTCTAAACATGTTTATGAAATTCAATATAGCAATTAATTGGTAGCTTACTATGTCTAACTATATCTAGGCCTGAATAGCTTATGTTGTTATTATTATGGCTAAATTTATGCATAAGCCCTATGATGTTCATATTAAGTGGAACAAAAAACTTAGCCTTAGAATATTTAAGTAATTATCATGTAAAATTGTTTGGATATTGTGATAGTGATTATGCTATGGACAATATTTAAAGGAAATCCATAAGTGGATATTTTTTCTCCTTGGAATTAGGTGTGATCTCTTGGTGTAGTAATAAAAAACCAACCATAGCACTCTCCTCAACTAAGGCTAAGTATAGAAGTGCTACCTTAGCATGTCAAGAAGCTATTTGGCTTCAAAGACTACTTAGTGAGATTGGTTTTAATAACAATAAATCCATCACTTTATTTTTTGATAATCAATCTTCAATAGCATTAGCTAAAAATCTTGTTTTGCACCAAAGGAAAAAATATATTGAGATCCAAGCACACTTTATTAGGGAGAAGGTTTTAGATGGAACAATTAAACTAATTTATTGCCCAACTAATGAAAACATTTCTGATATTTTCACAAAACCATTAGTAGAATCTAAATTTTCTTACTTTAGAAATAAACTAGGCTTAAAAGAATTACCCTCAAGGGGGAGTAATGCATAAATATTATGTGATGTCAATTATTTTAAGTGTTTTTTATTATTTTAAGGTTTTGTGAAATGTAGGCCACTTATTTATATGTGTTCCACTTGTTTATCCATGTTTATGGATGATATTTTTTCCATGTTGATGAAATATGTATGCCACTTGTTTATCCATGATTTATGGATGTTATTTTTTTTCATGTTGATGGAATATGTATGCCACTTGTTTATCCATATTTATGGATGTTATTTTTCCATGTTTATGGAATATGTATACCACTTGTTTATCCATGATTGATGAATGCCATTTTTCCATGTTGATGGAATTTGAATGCCATTTGTTTATCTATGTTGATGGATGTTATTTTTCCACGTTGAAGAAATATGTATATCACTTATTTTTATTTTCCATGTTGATGGAAACCTTATTTATATACCATATTTTATATTACTAACTCTATGTCATGTTTTTTTTGTAGATCCCTATTGATGGATGGTGCCTTACCTCTTGCAACATAGCTTGAAGTCTCTATGACATTGTTTAATATGTCTTGACAAAATAGTTTGCTCCTTGGTGGATTGGTTATTGGGAACTTCATATTTTAGAATATTATACTATAACCCCAAAATTAGATTAAGGGGGTGTGTTGGAACATATAATCCAATTTTAGGATTATTATTGTAAATTCACCTAAGTATAAAGGTGAATAAAATATTAGGTATCTAGGTATCTAGGCTTTAGGATAAATAAATTAAATAGGTACTTAAATTATATTAAATAATATTACCTAGGTTAAATATTATATACTAAGGTATATGATTAAATAAATATATACCTATATTTATTTTATCATACACCTTAGTTTATTTAATCCTATATTTATCCTAAATTAAATAAATACCTAATATATTCTAACTTGAGTCAACAAGAAGTCAAAGGTGACTTGGCATGACTTGAGTATGTTGACATGTGAGGGGCACATAATTTCATGTGGTAAATATGTGGTGGCATGTGAGGGGCACATCATGACATGTGGTATATGTGTGGTGGCATGTGGTGGCACATGGTTGAATATGGTGGAACACACATTGGCTCACATGAGGACATGTGGACTCATGCATTATGGTGGTATGGTAGTGGAAGTGCATGAGACACTTGTCTCATGCACTCCACATAGTGGAGGATTTTCTCCATGGCTATTTTCCAATGGATGGAAAACCCAAATTATATATTTGAGGTTATTCCAATGTTGGAGGTTAATGGTGAAATTCTTTATGCATAGTTTAGTGGTGGTTGCATGCTATAGCACTTGAGTTGTACATTGTTGACTTGAGATAATAAAATATTGGAGCTACTATTTTGGTCATGGTTTTTCTCTTCATAGGGTTTTCCACGTAATCTCAATGTCAATATTGTGGTTTGGCTATTTCCAATGTTATTTTATTTTAATTTTTTAATATTTTTATATTACATGCATGTATATTGTTATTTATATAATTTACTAACTTTTTTTATTAAAGTTGTGATTAAATCTACTACAATTTGAAGACTTTGATCTACTTTTAACCCCTTAAATCTTGATATCTTCTTGATGATGCTTTTTGTTGCTAAATATTTTCTATCAATAGTTTGAGGTATTCTTGCTCTACCCATCCTAAAATATAGTGAAGGGGATATTTTTTACTTCTTGACTTTTCTAACCCCTCTCTAATAGAATTGGTTTATGATTAGATATTGCACTTTGCAATATATGTAAAATTATAAGTGGATATATAGTTAGGATATTCTCACTAACTAAGAATATATCTAATTTTTTTTGCAATTAAATGGATTCCTAATATTCTATTTATCTAGGTTTACTTCATTTTTTGAGGAAAGATATCCTATATATTTTCTTAATCAATTATGTGTTTTACAAGGTCTCTATTGGGGTTATGATTCCTATTACCCCTTACCTTTCCCCAATATGCTAATGTGACATTCATGTCTCCTCCTATTAGTAAATTATTTTGTTGTTCTTTGATGATCTAGTGATGTAATTGATTACATGTCTTTGTTTTGTGCTATGAGTTGTTAGGCCCTTAGAAGTTAATAAATATATGAATACCATTAAGAAGTTCAAATTTTAAAGTAAACCAATTAATTTGTTAATGTTTTTATATGAAGATTAATTTCTAGGAATCCCATGCTATTATAAACCTTCTTGATGCACTTGACTAACTTATTGCATCATGCTCTAACTATCTCCAAATATTATTATATTCTACTTCCACTACATTATCTATCATTTTTATTCTTGAAAATATACTACAAGTGGTCTATGTAGTTTTACAAGATCTTATAGGTAGTTTTTCTTTAGATAACTAACTAATCCCCTATAATTTCATAAGAGTACTATGATTTTTAGAGACCTTTAAAAATTCCAAAGTAGTATGAGTTTTGTTTTGTATATCCTTCTAGGTTTATTCTTCTCTTAGAATTTGGTTAGAATTTCTACCCTTTATTGTTAAGTGTGTTTTTGGGGTACCTCCTAATATGAATACCTCCATAAATTGATTTTACTCAACCTCTTATTTAGTGTCTTCATATGAGTACTTTGAATATTTGATATGAGTATCTTGTTGTACTTTTTTGTGTATTATACAAGGGTTCCTTTATGAGCTTCTATTATGTCTTTATATTTTTCTTCAGCTTCATTGTTAATTAGTAATTTTATCTCTTCCTCCATGTCTAATATGAGGATGAATTTTTTTTTGGAGCTCTATGGGTCCATTTACCCTTATGTAGGTCTTTGTTAAATTCTTAATCTGTGAGGCCTTCTATTCTTGATAGTTTAGAATTTAGGTTTTATTTGCTTTTTGAACTGATTAGGATATGATGGGTTTCAAGTCAAGTATGCATGTTGGTGATAAGTAATGCATTTAAAAGGGATATACATAGTCTAATGGATGGGTGTGAATCCAGTAAAAACTTTGATCCTAATGCTTTTTGGGATCCCTTTCTTCAATTTTACCCTTACACATATACAAGCATAAATTACATTATTATTCTTTAGAGGGGCTAATCAATGTATGCTTCTATGTTATTTCCTGTAATTTCCATCATGGGCTTATTCCACAAGTGTAGGGGCCAAAAAGGAATCCAAACCCAAATTACCACCTACTTGGATTCCTCTTCTTATGGGTCAAATATTGATGTCGAGGGAGTCATATATAGAGAACTAGATCCAAGAAACCATGGACCTCCATGGAAAATTTTATTTTATTCTTCACATGATGAGAAGGTTACAAAAAAGTACCCTTGTAAAAATATAATGAATTTAAAACTATATATTTTTGTACCCTAGGCACTACTTATCTATTTATATATTGTAGTCAGGTTGGTCCACATGTATACAAATTTTTAGGTTAGTGCTTCAGTTGAAAGTGCTAATATTGGGTGCTAGATGTACACTTGAGGCACCTCCACAATGGGTACCTCATTGATTTTGGCAACAAAGGATCATTTTGTGGTATTATTAAGAGACTATGGTTTAGGTATTCAATGAGGGTTGGCATTGAGAACCTTAACCATATTGTCCATTTTATTTTGATTGAAAGGTAATTGATGGAAGAAAAGTAAAAATGTTCCATTGCTAAACAACTTGAAAAGAGATGTTATTGGGGTCATATCTAGTATTCAATTCAAAAGAGAGAGTGTTAATCTAATCTATATTCTTACCTTCCATTACTATGCTCAACTTGAAGTTGAACATGTTTCTACATAAATGCAAGCTACAATCCTTACCTTACCAATCCTAAACTTCAAATATTATCTTGACCAATTATATGAGAGAATATTTATTTGAATGTATCCTTATGTTCCTCTCAACTTAATTTTGTTTCTTGTATTAAAATAAAGTTAGGAAAACAACAACATATCAACTTCTTAATATCATTTTCTGGGGGGTCCTGTTCATACCTGTATTATTCTATGATAATATTTTCATCATCACTTTTTATTTTGTAGTGGTTTTATCCCCACTTCATGGTCTTAGATATATTTTTTATCTCTCTACCTAAACCATTGACCATCATCCATTATTTTATCCTCAATTTTTATACTAGAGAAGCTGATGAGGAAATATTCTTTAAGAAGAAAAGTCATGGAGTAACATGAATTCAATCCCCACTTCCACATGATCCAATTTTGAATCTCCAAAAAGCTAACACATGAGGTATTTATTTTGGGTTTTCTAAATTAATATCCCTTTGAGATTCATTTTCTCTTTATTATTTGCTTGGAAGGTCTTCCTCTCCCTTTTTCACTTCCACTAACACTTTTGTATTCATCAATCTCATGAATATTTTCTATGCTTTTCATTATGAGGATTATCATCTAAATATGTATGTTTCTCTATAGAATCTAAAATGCAAGTAATAACATCACAAACACATATATATTTGTATTTTCATTAAAATAATAAAGCATAAGGATGATCTTCCATAAATTTTACTTTCTTATCCACATTCATTTATTTTTTGTTGCTTTTGAAACCCTAAAGTGCAAGGGATACACTCTATACCTATTGCGAGGAAAGGAATTTATACTAGATAAAAATAAATATGAATTACTTGGATTTACCTTGACCTCTTTCACCTCCTTTCCCTTAAAATTTATCTCTATATCTTCATTTGTACCTTTAACTCCTTAATTTTAACATGCACATTGTGGATCCTTGTCTCTTATATCATTTTTTTTCTAATTGTTTATGGACATAAACTATAATTACCTTCACAATTTCATGATGAAGAGGGGATTTCTTTCCCACTTTATTTGAAGTGGAAAATGCTTGATTTTATCCAACTTATACTATGATATGATCTCCTTGCTTCATGTCCAAATTTTTCCACCTCTTCCCCATTCTTTTCACTTTGTGATCTCCTTTATTGTATCCAATATCATAACATTTGTGATATTGAAATGCATTATTTTAATCACATTTATCGATCCCATTCTCTTGGTTTAGATATACTCATAATGGACTATGGAAAAATTCTCATAATATTTATGGTAAAACATACTCGAGTGTATACAACAAGCCTTCACAACTTAGTAGTTGGTTATTTTGGATGAGCTTCCCTAAAGCATTGCCGATATTCTTAAAAATATTCTTATCAATAAACTAATACAGAAGCCTAAAATGCCTAATTCATACTAGAATTATTTTAATAGTATGTATTTCTAGAAAAAGTCCTCACTTCATGGTCTTAGATATATATTGTATCTCTCTACCTAAACCATTGACCATCATCCATAATTTTATCCTCAATTTTTATACTAGAGAAGATGATGAGGAAATATTCTTTAAGAAGAAAAGTCATGGAGTAACATGAATTCAATCCCCACATCCACATGATCCAATTTTGAATCTCCAAAAAACATGGTCAATATTTGTGGGACTTATATATCAATCCTTTGCATTGACGAACCATTACATTGTGTTCAATCATCTCATCCTTTATAATCACTTTTGGTGTACTATGCACTACCTAGATAGGTTTTCCATAGATTTGCTCTTGATCTTATCTCTAACTAGGGCATTTCTGTTTTTACTTTTTAGTTAGGGCTTTCAAAAAATAAATTTCCTCCTATGCTATTCAAAATTTCTTCGTAAGAGTGCTTTAGTTTTTTAACTTCTCCTAAGATCTAGAACAACAAAAATTAATGCTCACTCACTTGCACTTTCCTTCCTATTGGCACTTGCTTTATGATGATACAACATTTGCTTGATTCCTAAAACAAAAAAAATTAAGACTCTCTCGTCACTCACACTCACTTCTCACTCAAAATAATTTATATTAATGAGATATATGTAATTAAAATTTTTATTTTTAATAATATAAATATTATTCTTAAATAAATGTACAATATTATAAATATAACAAATATTTTAAATAATACTCTAATATTAAATATTTTTAATCTATTTTTAAGTTATACATAATATAATATATCCTAAGGGGAACAATGCAAGACTTTGGCTGGTTCAAAATGGGACGTGGGTGAGTGTGTGAGGGAGCAGGTGTGTGGTGACTGTGTGTTAAATTTCCTATTGATAAGCATAGCTCTCGAGCTTTTCGAGGGTCATGGTTGGGAAGAGACTTGCTCAGCCATATGCGTTGGTCATAAGAGTTTCTCATACTAACCAAATGAAAAGAAAAATTAAAATAAATAAATAAATAAAGTTTAATAAAAATATTGATGTAAGTTATTAAAATTATACTTTGATAAAAAAATAATAAATATATTGAAATTAAATATTTTTAATACAGTCGTATCTCCAGGGTGGGGAAATGACAAAGAAATATCTAGATTCGCTAGTAGAAGCAATCATGTATTCATTTCACCTTCAAGCTTCACTTATTTACAAGCCCTTTACAAACTATAAAATAGTTACAAATCTTTTATCCCTTTCCTCACACAGTCATAAGCATCAGAATGTATTCGCTGGAACTACTCACAGTTTAATACACTCCATGCCAATGTAAAAACGTTTTGCTGCTTGTCTCAATCTATGTTCAACAATTAACAATCAGGTGATTCTTTCCTCTTTCAGATAGCTTCTACAGTGGAAGCACGGTGTCATCCTTTTCAAATAAATTAAAATATTACCGATTTTCCTCATCTCTTCAAATAAATTAAAAGATTATTGGTAGAATTTATCCGAGATTATAATGACATTTTATCTACGTACAATTTGTATTGGAAGTGGCGAAAGTGTCAAAGCCATTCGTTTCTTTGGGAACTACCAAAATTCTACTTATAATCGTTCTAAAAGTCATATTTTGAGGAACATCAGAATAAAGTAGCTTGCCCAATACCACTAGTCTTCGTGGGAGCCCACAGCAAAGTTAATGACAATCGATGTTATTCACTTGAGATCGTTACGTTTCAATTTTTTTACTCATCAGTCTCGAACAAGACTGATTCCAATTTACTAATTTGAGAGGCCGGCCAAAAAAATGCAATATATAGTAATTCCTTTTCTGTAAAGGAGATACCTTGGCTTTTCTCCAATGTCAGCAGTAATGCGATGGCTATAACCAGCCTCAGAGAGGCAGAACTAGACAGGCAATCCAAGATATTTCTTGTAGTAAAGAGAGCTCTGAGATAATCATGTCGAGATTGATCCAACCGCTTAAAGCCGGAGGAGTAATTGGAGACGTTCTTGATCTCTTCACTCCAACGATAAGGATGACTGTTGTTTACAACTCCAATATCCAGGTCAACAATGGCTTCGAGCTTATGCCTTTTTCTATCACTCTTCCCCCTCAAGTTGATGTTCTTGGTGGCGATCTTCGCACCTTTTTCACTCTGGTAAGAATTATCAAAATCGCAGACTGCGTTTTTTCTAGAATGCTTCTAATTATATGAGATTTTTCTTTTTTAGGGTCGTTCTGTTGTCTGTGCTAATTGTGGGCTTGTTTTTCTCAGATTATGACGGATCCAGATGCCCCCAGTCCCAGCGACCCTATTGAGCGCGAGTATATACACTGGTAAGAATAAAATATAGTTTAATATTTTTATATAGTTTATGGATATCCATGCCAAACAAGAACAGTAGCTGTAATAAGAGTTGGGAATAAAGCGATTAATATTTATGATTCCTTTTTCCCTGAATATAGTGTGTCTAATATATGCAGGCTCGTGACTGATATCCCTGGTACAACGTCCAATTCTTTTGGTATGTATCTAATACTTTATAGTAGCAAAGCTTGCAAGGAAATTTCACTCGCAGTTTTAAAGAGTTCTGATATATTTGCGGTAGAACAGAATAATATATTCTTGTTTAAAAGAAAATTTTCAGATTTTGTATTAATTTTTCCTCTCCTTTTTTTACTTCAATCTGACATTAGGTCATTAGGTTTCTCGTCAACATTTTGTTTTGCTTATTGTATCGTTCAGTGATAATTTTTCTGTCATAGTTGTTGTCTATAGCATTCGGAAATAATGATAATTTTTTATTCATATTTTTGGTTTTAGTTCTATCTTATAATGAAAAGTAGGTGTTCATTCCCCATAAGTTCCCACTGTTTTTTTCTTTAACCCCGCCATTTTTTTGCCCTCTCTCTTTTCCGTGGAGTTAAATGATGACAAGTAACTACATGCTCACGTTTAAAGCATATCAAAGTTTATAAAAATGAAGGGATTAGCGTTTGGCGACTATTATTTGTTTCGAGACCAATATTGAGCTGTATGATATTTCGGTCTGTGCCAAATTTTTGCCTGGAAAAAGAATGTTATAGTAGATCGAATTCTAGACCGTCTCCGAAATTATGAGTTTTCTTGTAACTTTGAGTAATTGAATTGTGCTTAGGTCGAGAGATGGTGAGTTATGAAATTCCAAGGCCGATGATTGGGATCCATCGTTATGTATTCTCATTGTTCCAGCAAAGGGGCAGGCAAACAGTGAACCCTCCTCCTTCGCGTCAGCGATTCAGTACGATGGAATTTGCGGAACAGAATGGACTGGGATTGCCCGTTGCTGCTGTCTACTTCAATGCCCAACGGGAGACTGCTGCTCGAAGACGTTGACATTTATAACCGCTTGACCTTAATACAGAAGACTATCTTCTATTTCAGTTTCTATCCTAGATCTCTTACATATCTCCTTCTATGGTGTTTGTAAAACAAGGTATACTATGTAGTGCGTGTGACTAAGCTATTACCGTTAGCCCACTCTGTATTTGCACACTACTAGTGTGTTGTATTTATCTAATAGATATCCGATCTATAACCTAAGAATTTCTTTCCATTATTATTATAATTTGTGATTCAGCTTACTGAAATCTGACAACATATGATGAAGTAGGAGGGACTAGATGTTGAAGTGCGAGGGACTATCACACACGGATAATAGAAAAAACATATGATGAATATTGCCTCTTCAGATTGCTCTACCTGAAAGGGCGAATTGTATAGATAATATTAAAAAAAAATCCCTCAATTAAACCCTTTCCTTAGGTAGATGATAACGAAATGCTATTTGTTGTCACAGGCAAGCTCTCTCCGTATTATCATTAAAAATAGCTTCTGATATATAGGCTCAAGGGTGTTTCTTGAAGCCACCAAAACTTCAAGGTTTTCATAATCTAGAGTATAGTAGTGTAGTCATAGTGTATGTTCCGATGTCAGGTAGCACACCGAAAGGATCCAAGGCAGGATAATAGGTCTTTAAGGTTAAAGAGTACTCCTCTACTATAAGGATATCTGATAAATTATTATCTGGTCTTTCTTCCACTTCATTAACATATGACTTTTGGCCAGACCCTTATGATAGTGCGTGCCCGTACTCTGTTCCAACTCACAGCTCGTTAAGACAATCAAATTCTGTATCATTTCATGAATTGCAAATTACCGGCAACAGCTGCTAAGGGGACTTCTCGGCCTGTCCAATTGTTTGGTAGTCATTTTGTTTTTTTTTTCATTCTTCTCTGACTTCGTTCATGTGATGCCTAGTTTTGATTGTTGTAAGTTTACTTCTGCTTTAACTTCAGTTTTTTTAATTTTCCACATCACAAAGCAGTCTCCGTTGCAGTATTTGCAATGTCCAGTAAATGATGTCAAGCAACCAAATTCATGGTTGGACCATACTATTCAATCACACCAACAAAGTAATATTCTTGGAATGACCTTTGCACACTTGGTTGAGCAGGCAGAACTGCTCAGATATAAATAGATTGCTGCTTTTGGGGAGCAACAATGTATATTTTCAGGTTGTTCAGTATATGTACTAGTTTCTAGTGGCCACGACGTATGCTACAGAGATAGACCCTTTGAAATAGGAAGAACCTGTGATTTTTTTTGTTTATTTATACATAGAGAAATTGGTAACTATCTTTCCTTTTTAACAACTGGTTAGAAGTCAAGTAGCATTGCCTTCAATTGTAGTATCAAATCATGGTGCTACCACTATAACCCCTATCTCACCTCGGTAAACATGATACGGAGTGAGGGAGACCCTCGGTGGATTGGGGTTGGTATTGTCATCATCAAGCTAATGCACACTCAATGAATTACTGCCTTTGCTCTGATTGGGCATGTCTCCGAGGTTTTAGCCTAGGTCTCCTCTTGGTAAGTTCCCAACATCTTACCAATCTGCCTAGCCCTTGAGGACTTTAAATCTTACTTTTTTTCATGTGTTTACACATATTTTTATGAGGGGTTATGGTCCCCTTATACTGAGTGGGGTTTGAACCTAGGTCTCCTGTAAATTAAAGTTGAAAGAAGTGTTAAATATTATTACATCATAGTCTATGTAACATAAGTGTGGTATAACCACTTTTATAAGAACTATACATGTACTATACGACAAGGGTAGTTGTAAGTTTAGTTAGTGATGTGTTATGCCAAAAATGGGTATCCTATGTATTTAAATATCTACCATTTCATAATATAAAGCATTGAAGCATTGAGTTCTAACATGTGGTATCAAAGTATCTAGAAGAAAAAGTCATATCTCCTTCCAATCATTCTCTAGCTTCGATATAGAGAAGCCTCAAAAGAGCTCTCTATTAAAGAAAATGTTGTTTGAGGAAAAAATACCTTGTAAAAGACCAAGTAAGGTTAAGCTTAAAAGAAAGAGACATCCATTCTTTTCTTGAGGTATCCCATGGAAGATATTTTAGAAATCAAACTCTTGCTAACAAGGTTCTCTAGATAAAAATCCTACTAAAAGACCCTAGCAAAGGTAGTAGTGATATTAGAATAAGAAATCCTACCACAGATCACCTTAAGGAAAATTTTTATGTCATAACAAATTTATCATAACATTGGAAAGCAAGATAACAACATCTAGGCAAAAGCACCATATTGGAATTAGATATTCACAAGCAAAGAAAGGTACCAAGGAGCTAGTGAGTAGAATGACTAAGACATTAGGAAATCCTTCAACACAAAGGAGCTAGTGAGTAGAATAACTAAGAGAGTAGGAAATCATTCAACACAAGGCTTGCACGATATTTTATTTTATTCAAAAATAGCAATTCACCCATGAGGTGAACATGGGTATAAGCTAACTATTTCCTCAACAAGATATAGTTTGTTTTCCAACATATGTACTACTCAGGTGACTCATGATTTTAACCAATTAGAGAATATAGCATATGGTATGGTGATTAATTAGCTTTAAACATAATAAAGCAAGGAATACATATGAATAATATTTGAAATGACCTGTACAAGTAAGATGTGTGGAGATTATATGATATATTTTGTGCAAACAAGACGTCATGGATAAAATGGACTAGAAACACTCTATTTAGCAATCAATTGAAATATTGATATCCTCAAAAATAAGGTTGGATATATTTACCTCCAAAGCAAAGATATATATACCAAATGGAAAAAGTAGAAAAGTTACATTACTTAATGATTGATTAAATCTGATCAACGTTTCCATTGAGATCAAAGAAGATACTATTCATTCATCTATAAACACCATAAAATTTCTCAAAGAGAAGTAGAAGAACTATTTTTGAAAGGAAAGAGATTGCAGAAGAGCTTTAAAAAAAACACTTAAAACAAATACTCTATGAGCATTCAGGACCATTCAAGTCTTCAAAATTATTAGGAAAACTTCCCTACAAGATTAGACCTTGGAGGATAACAAACATAATTTTATTGATGTATTACATCATGTACTTTCTTTGTAAGATACTGATCTATACAAAGGTGGAGAGATTATTGAAAGGAGGATTTTCAAGGTTCAAATTGTGCTAGATTATTTAAAAATTTGTAGTGACAAATATATTTCTTCAAAAACATTGCCTATAAAAAATAACCACTCTGGTAATTACATGTGGGCATCTTATTAATTCAACATTTAATGAATATTTTCTAGAAATTACATTCAAACATAATTACAACATAAAAGAACTAGCGTCCATAAAAATCGGACAACCTGCTCGGATTCGTGGTGGCTACCAATTCCACCATGTAAAAAAAAACATGAAAGAACCATTGTAAACAATTACATTAGCCATTGACTAAATTTCAATCAAGGAATAGCACATAAAAGATCCAACACTTGGAAACAACATTGAATAATGCACAAGTACAGGAAAAGAAGACTGGTGATAAACTAAGAAAACATGCTAAAGAATGTCCAAATTTAAAAATATATCTTGACTTAAAAATGTATCCCATAGTGAGAGTGGTAAGGCTATTCAAAACCAATATATTCTTGTTCTTCCTCTTTTTTTAATGAAAATAAAAAGGAGAAGAAGCATCTAATTTTTTTAAAGTAGAATATTCTAAATAATATTCCTTGGAAGAAGAGTATTCCCTCTATTTGTTTATTTTTCCTAATAGGACATTGCATTTCTTAAAAGTTTGAGGCACCATTTAAATTATGAGTATAGGTATATATACTCATGAGAAAGCATCTTTTGAGGTTGATTTAGTAAAAGGAAAATATTCAAATTTTGTGAAAGTTTGATATGGCTAGTGGTGTACCAAATTTCTTATTTCCTAATTCTGAACTCTTAAAGGGAAATAATTATTCTACTTGGAAGACCAAATGTAGAATGTAACTTAAGTTTGAATAAGAATACCAAGTTGTAAATGAAAGCATTACTTGTTGTATGTTAGAATATAGAGATTAGATACATTTTGATAAAGAATATAGAAAGGTAATGTTAATCATCATGGAGTAGAAAATGAAGTACAATCATACGTTCAAGACAACCACAACCTAAGATGCATGGGAGAAGCTATAGATAAATTTTGAAGCAAATAATTAGAATCAAATTGTATTTTTTCATAAAGAAATCCATTACTTGAAGATAAAGAGTGGAGAAAAACTTGAATCTTTCATGATGATAATTAGTAAATTACAAGCATCACTACAAGCACAAGGAGAAAAGGTATGTGATGAGACACTAGTTTCAATTATTTTAAGATCTCTCCCTTTAAAATATAATGTTTTGTAATAAATTTAAATATCACTAAAGAAACATGAAACTTTGAAAATATGGTGAACCTACTTTAAAAAGTAGAGTCCTCACATACAATAAAAGAATAAGAACAAGTAATTTTTACAAATCAAAAGTGAAATTAGTCATTCATAATAGAAAAATAATTCTCAAGGTTATCAAAATTAGAAAAATGATTCTTAAAGGTATATTTTTACACATAAAATATGTGTGAACTTTGTGTAATAAGTGACCATACAGTGAATAAATATTGTCATAATCCATTTACAAATGAATATATTTCATGAGAAACAAACCAACAAGAAGCCAAGTCATCATCACATAAAAGAAATCTGAAAGCATGAGATTCCGGAAGTTTTTGAAAGGAAAACTATTTCGATGCATTCAAAATCAAAACTAACGCTTAAGTCCTAAAATGTGAAGTGCATTAAATGAAAGAGGCAAATTGATTGAAATGAGATACAAGAATTTAGAGAAATCACAGCCCTTTTATTTAACTCTTTAACCTCGGTTACAAAATCGCCTCCTCCCTTTTTAGGGGTTAGGAGCGTTAAATAGATTTGGTTACAATCGTGATCAATAATCCTTCTTCCGCATGCCCACATTTGAAATGGGCGGGCCAAAGTGTTGCCGCCGCTTATGTTGATGAATCCTCGCTTCTTGCTGCTCCTCCTACGTTCAAAGAAACAACAAAGGCGTTAGTAGCACCTTCTGCAAATAGGAAAAGTTTGTTCCTTGAAATTAATAAAAGATGCATGCTAAAAGATTATCGAAAATAGTGAATAAAATGATTCTAAATGACTTGCAAATCTGACAGAGACCAAAAGACATTACCAGAGGGCCACCGCCATTGAAACAGTCGGCCAATCTGCATTCAACTAGAATTCGTCCCTGGGCAGGACGAATTCTGCTGTAATTCGTCCCCGGGTGGGACGAATTCGCCTGTGATGAAAAGTCGAAGTGATGCCGTCTAAATGTCAAACCTCGGGACCTCCAAAACACCTGCAAACAAAGGGGTTAAGTAATTGGGGCCATTTTGGGACGACCCAGATGGTCGGATTCTCCCAATTTGGCCTCTATCCATGGGAATTCGACGTCGCTACCTGCAAGTTAGTGAGGGCCACAAAATCGACAAAGCATGATAATATTTGATAAATGTCTTCTGAAATCCAAATTGTGAACTATCTAAACAGCATAGAATGTAATGTAAGATAAACAAGTGATAACAAAATAGATTAAAATGAAACTAACAAAAAGTGTGGGGTGCCCAAGTGGGCCGCCCACCGTTGGAACTTGATTTTGGCACCAATCCACTAGGGATGGGCCCAAAATCTCTTGGGATGGGGTTGTCGGCAAATTGGTGGATTGAGGTGGTCAAATGTTGGGTTTGGGTTCGGATCCACGCTTCCAAAAGCCACCCAATAACCTCTCTTGCGAAAGAGATTAATGGATGTGAAAAGGTGAATCGAAAAAGGGTGCAATAGGGTGTTCAATTTGGCAGCACTTCGTTGCTTGAAAATGCCTCCAACTTGTCCTCTTTTGGGTGGGAAAGTCCACCATTTTATAGACCCAAGGGGTCTCTTTGGAGGGGCATGCAGGGATGCCATGTGGCGGCCATGCCTTCCCAAGAGGGAGGAGACTCCTCCCTGACTTGGGCTTCCATGATCGCCTTTGTGACAGTCCTCTAACTGCCAACCTACCCACCTACACGCGCATGCACGACAAGAGGCAATAATTGACTGTCCTCGGCTGCCACTTGGCGGCATTCTTCTTTTTGCCCGTTAAACCTGGAATTCGTCCTGACCAAAGACGAATTTAGAATTCGTCCCTGGGTGAGACGAATCCCAGTTAGAATTCGTCCCTGGGTGAGACGAATACTGAGCAAAGTGCCTGAATGTGCCAAATTGCCTTTTGACCTTACAAAATTGCTATAAAAGTGGTTAGGACCACTGTTTAACCTCTGAGGGCTGCCCTGGGGGCTGTGTGTGTCAAAGCGATCAGTGTTTGCAGTCACATAATCGGATTGGTGCTGTTTTGGTGTCTACAGATGCCCCTTTTTGGGATGCGTTGTGCATGGCACAGCGTCGAGCAAAAATAGATAACCAAAGCACTAATGATTAGGGTTTCTTGGTAACCTAACCAACTTTTGATGCCCCAAGCATGGAAAGGGCATGCATTCTTGAATCCTTGCTTCTGACGAGCTAAGGAATTTGATTTCAAGTATTAACCTATTTTGGTGAGGTGTGACTTGAGCTTGGACATTGATCAGTCATGAATAGGCAAAGGGCGCAACCTTTTGTCCACGAGGGGAACCTTGTGTTCATGCTTCGGGAATGCCAAGTGTTTGATCAATTTGTGATTATTGCTTGTTTACTGCCCCAAGCAGGAGCGTGATTGTCTTTGTCAATGATTCTTTGAATGCATGTCATTGCCTTGATTGGGTGTGTGTTTGTTGATTGGTGACTAAGTGTGACTACCCCCTCAAGCGACGAATCGATGAGGGAATGACCTTCGTGAGAAAAGCGACGAGTCGCTTGACCCAAGATGACTTGTGCAAGGGTGCCTTTAGATGGTTTATCGTTAAGCATGTGCAATTTTTCCAACATTTAGACCTATTTTTGGTGGGTGTTAACCCTTTTTGTGACGTTGTTTGGAGCTGAAATTGGCAAAAATCCGTCTTCCCATGGAGCGGTCCGGCTAAGATAGCCTTCTTAGGGAGTAGGATAATGACAATTTGTGACCCCAACATCTATTTTGTATGCCCGGGATGTCAAGTGCAACAGCACTCTCATCGGGCAAATTTATTATCTGTTTTTAGTGCATTTTTGTCCAATTTTTGATGTTTTTGAAATTTTTGCCCTGAATTCGTCCCAGGGTGGGACGAATTCCAGCTTTAGAATTCGTCCCTGGGTGGGACGAGCGCTAACCAGAGCGCTCATCCCAGGGAAGGATGAATTCCAGCTCAAAAGGCCTATTTAAGGGCCAAAACTTGAGTTTGGGCTCATTTGCATCTAATTTTTCTTGCGATTTGGAGCTCTGGGGAGGAGGAGGTTAATTCTGCGAAGCGAAGCGCTGCCGAGATTTTCCCTGCCATCATGAGTACACAAACTGGGTCGAGCGGCGGAGCCGAAGCGAGACCAGTAAGTGCTCCCTAGAGTTTATTTTTGTTTTAAATTGTAATTGTTTTTTTTTTTTTTTTTTTGTTTGTTTGTTGTTTTTTTTTTTTGTACAGTTCTTTTCCATGATTTTAATTAATTTTTTTGGTGTGTTTTCTTTTGCAGGTTGTTAGGAGCCGGTACCGTGTACCCACTACTTTCACTGAGGCACGGGGGCGCTGACTGAGGCTGACTGGGAGTGGCTTGATGCCCTTGGGCTCAAGCAGGTGGCTCGACTGGAGCCTGTGGTCCCGGATCAGGCCTATTTGATGGCCCTGATCAAACTTTGGGATCCATGGACCAACACCTTCCATCTCCCGATAGGGGAGATGACTGTGACTCTGGAGGATATCTATCGGCTTCTTCAGATTTTGATAGATGGACTGCCCATCAGGACATCATCGCGTGATCAGCGGACTGCTGTACTGACGAGATGCTTCGGGCATGGGGAGCGGTTGGGCGTAGAGAGCCCAGTGGAGACGGCCGAGGTGGACTGCCAGGTTGGCAGGATTTTGGTTGGATGGTGGCAGGAGAGGGGGGTGTTAGGAGTGAGGCACGCATTCCTTATGGGCCTCATTTCTAACATGTTATTACCTGACTCGTCAGGCACGAGGTTCCCATGGAACCTATTGGATTTGGTGTGGCAGTTGGTAGAGTGCCCGATAGAGGCACCGCTGATCCTGAGATGGGGACAGACACTATTGGCATAGCTCTACGGGGAGCTGTATGGGGTCCATTATCGATAGCGAAAGGGGGTCAGCTACAGTTATCTATTGCAGTGCTGGGGTTGGCAGCACATAGCAGTTGAGAGGCCAACCGGGTTACCATGGATGACTCGGGCGGCGATGGAGGATAAGGAGATAGGTTATGCAGTTCTGTGGCGGCGGTCCGGAGAGCAGGGGCAGAGTCGACGGTGGGCAGGTGTCGTAGGGCACTATGTCGATGCCTTCTCTCGGCTCACTCTAGGGGAGGTGGTTTGGCACCCTTATCGGGATTGTCCAGCTTGGCCGGAGGCTGGAGAGTGGCTCCGACGGGTACGTAGGGAGCGATGGTTGATTGGGCGACACGGGACCGAGCATGAGTTCTTCTCATATAGCCGGGTTACATGATAGTTTGGGGTGCGCCAGGGGTTGCTTGGTGAGCCCGTGGTCTATCGACATCGAGGAGATGAGAGGACTCTAGATCGACCGGTCATCGTGCCATTGGGCGAGGATTCAGATGCGATGATCGACGTCTCGGACGTGGATGACGTCGGGACTACCACTGAGTATGACTCGTGGTGGGTACTACGGCGATGGCGAGGAGAGGGGCCACTGGGAGGCACGGAGGTGGCAGCGAGGGTGCTGAGGCACCAGGGGATGATTGGGGAGCTCCGTTGGAGGATGCGGACATGGTTGAGGTGGGGGGTGAGGATGTAGATTTGGGGGCTCCGGATCAGCCGGAGATGCAGGACATGGCGGAGCAGTGGGAGCCAGAGCAGGCTGCTGTTCCAGAGAGTCCCATGCCTCAGGCGGATACGAAGGAGATGGAGTCCAGGGTACGCGCTGAGAATGCATGATTGGTGGAGCTACTACGGATGCGAGATCAGGAGCTGGGGGATGCGCTGCGGGAGAGGGATCTCCTACGGGCTCAGCTAGCAGAGCGGGATAGGGTTTTGGCATAGGCGACGATGCAGTAGCTTACTACCATCGACGGGAGGCAGAGTGGTGCCGACACCGGCTAGATTTGGAGAGGGAGGTCATCCACCTCGGTGGGCGGCTACCTGAGCCATCGGGAGGTGGATCTTCATGCTGGACGAGGGACAGTGCTACTGAGCAGTCAGCATCATCTCGTCGCAGGCGATTGGATGAGGGAGGCGGTAGTAGGCGTGATGTGGGGGCTAGCAGTAGCCATCCTGAGGGGTCCCATAGGACCCACACCATGGGGGGTAGTTCCCGTCGCACCGATCCTGCGTGATCATGGTGGTCGACGCCTTAGGCTAGGTGGTTTTTGTTATATGATTGCGGGGTCAGAGGACCAGTTTTGTAGCCTACGGGCATTTTTTTGATGATATATATATATATACCGATTTTATTGTGGTTATGCATATGTGATGATTTGATATTATGCATTATGGTTGATGAATATGGATGTATGCATGTTTATTTATTTTGATGGATGCATATGTTATGATGAATGCAAATGTTTTTGATTTATATGTGATATGCAAAATGAAATGGATGAATGGAATTTGTGATGGTTGGTTATGGCACCATAGACTGTTTAGAACTCTGTTATTTTGTTTTTAGGCGATTGTTGTGATGCATGACTTTGTATGTATACATGTGGTTTTTTTTTTTTTGTATTTTCTGATGGTATTGCAAAGATGAAAAGTAGCGCAGTTGGTTTAGAAATGTAGCTAAGGTTTTCTGAGACTCAGACGGTTTTAACTCACTAGCCATGACTGTACTTTATCTTACAAGACTTTTGAACAAGGTATGAATCGAACTCATTTTTGACCAAGCTATTTCACATCCCTGTGTGTGCAATTGAGTTCATTTATGTGGTATTTGTCAGGATACCGCCAGTGCCAGATGGGCTTTCAACCGAACCTGTACTGAGGATCACCTAATTAGCTCCACTAACTCCTTTGTTGTATTTAGTTAGATTAATCTACGGTGTTATCCAGGATACCATAAGCTAGCTCATCCTTATGCAAACATTGGTCTGCATATACGCAAAGCGAATGTGACAGACATATCGTCATGCGGGTAGGATACCACCATTGCCAGATAGGTTATCAACCAAACCTGTAATGAGGATCACCTAGATGGTTTTCGAATGCTGAGAATTCCAAAGATTCAAGTTCAGGTTATTTGTTGGCTGAATGATTTGGGAGACTTGCTCGTCTATATAGTGATGCAAATCACTATTTATTTTTCTATTTATTTTTCTTTTTGAGCAAGGATTTTGAATAGTGGTGATAACCACTGTTACTTGATTTTGTATTTTGAGCGGTGTGAGTTTGAGCTTGTGAATGGCTTTGATCCTCGTGGCCTTGGGGATGACTACCCATCCTGGTTAGGGGTAGATAGTACGAATCCTTACGACGTTGGGGACCAAGGGGATGATGGAGATTATGAAGTAAGGGCATTGATCTTTTAGGCCTTGGGGATGACTACCCATCCTTGGTTAGGGGCGGATAGTACGAATCCTTACGACTTGGAGACCAAAGGTGAATGGAAAGTGTTAGGATGATGATTTATTGGAATTTTGTTCATGAATGGCATTGATCCTTTTAGGTCTTGGGGATGACTACCCATCCTTGGCAGGGACGTGTAGTACGAATCCTTACAACTTTGGGAACCAACTATGATTGGGATTTGGTAGTGGTAAAAACCACTGTATATTAAGGTGAATGAATAGGGAAGAGCTCATCCTTTTATCAATTCTCAGCATTCTAGAACCATTCGCACAGGGGGATGAGCAAGATAACCGTTTCGCTTATGGTGACCTGGATTACTATGCAGGTTTCATCTTTCGTTCACACAACTTGGGAATTTTTATGTGTTTTAATTTGTGTTGGGATGCTACGTAACAAGGCGTATTTCAAGTGTAACTCTACCTTCGTAAAATCTGTCTGACTCGGTACATTACATGGCTAAAGAGCAAAATGATGACTGAATTATGAAAACTCTTGATACATTATAAGACCACTGACTCTATTGTGGTAAAAAACAGTAAATGGCATTTGTTTGTTGTTTTGTAAAATGGAAAAGTGTGGAACAAGATGGACTTAGCAGAATAATTACAGTCTATGGTGCCTTTGACCTTTACGACCACAAATATGCAATGTATGGGTGCGATGCTTAATGCAGCTATATTTTTTGTATTTTTGATGGATTGATTTTTGTGAATATGAAGATGAGATGTGAGAAGTGCTTTTTGATGAATTTGAGCATGCCTAGAAATGAGATGCAAATTTTTGTTATTTTTGATGATTTTTGGATTTTGACTTTTCTTATTTTTGACCAAGCGATTGTGGGAATCCTTGGAGCATTTTTGGGATTTGACCAAGCGATTTTAGAGATCCTTGGAGCATTTTTGGGATTGACCAAGCGATTTTAGGGATCCTTGGAGCATTTTGGGATTGACCAAGCGATTTTAGGGATCCTTGGAGCATTTTTGGGGATTGACCAAGCGATTTTAGGGATCCTTGGAGCATTTTTGGGATTGACCAAGCGATTTTAGAGATCCTTGGAGCATTTTGGGATTGACCAAGCGATTTTAGGGATCCTTGGAGCATTTTTGGGATTGACCAAGTGATTTTAGAGATCCTTGGAGCATTTTGGGATTGACCAAGTGATTTTAGAGATCCTTGGAGCATTTTGGGGATTGACCAAGCGATTTTAGAGATCCTTGGAGCATTTTGGGATTGACCAAGTGATTTTAGGGATCCTTGGAGCATTTTTGGGATTGACCAAGCGATTTTAGAGATCCTTGGAGCATTTTGGGATATGGCTCTCTTAGATATGGAATGGGCACAAATGACTGATGTTCAAGGGTTCTGTTTCCTTGATTCCATCAAGAGAAGCTAGTCGGTATGTCTCGGGTCCTATTTTGCTATCAATGACATATGGACCTAACCAATTTGCCATAAATTTGTCCCTTAGGTGGGACGACAAACTAGAATTCTGTTGGTTTTCCTTCAAAACCAAATCACCAACCCGAAAGTCTCTGAGGTGAACTTTCATGTTGTAAGCTTTCTTAAGTCGCTCTTGATAAATACGTAAATGCTCGAGAGCATTAACGCGTCGTTCATCAAGCAACGTAAGCTGGTCTAACCGGGCCTGCCATGCAGTGTCATCATCGATGAACTCCTGCATTGATATGCATAGGGAAGGAATCTCCAACTCTAGAGGCATGACTGCCTCGGAGCCATACACGAGCAAAAATGGAGTGGCCCCAGTGGGCGTCCGAATGCTAGTGCGATAGGCCCATAGGGCAAGTGGGATTTGGATGTGCCAATCCTTATGACTGTCTATGACCGTATTTTTAAGGATGGCAACTAGCATTTTGTTTGACGCCTCTGCTTGCCCATTCGCCTGCGGATAATAGGGTGTCAAAAAATTGTGCTAAATTTTGTACTTTGTGGTCAAAGCACGCACGTCTTTGTTCTTGAAAGGCATCCCATTATCCGAGACTATTTTGGATGGAATACCAAAATGACATATGATGTTATGCAAAATGAACTCCACAATGCGGGGTCCTATCGTAGAGGTAAGCGAAATTGCTTCCACCCACTTGGTAAAATACTCTGTGGCCATTATGATAAACGTGTGATGGCTTGACGATGCAGGGGAGATCTTTCCAATTAGATCGAAGCCCCACTACAAAAATGGCCAAGCATACTGGACTGTCTGCAAGGCCTGGGAAGGTACGTGCATCAAATTGGCATGATGTTGACACTTCACGCACTTCTTGACATATGCACAACAATCTCGCTCTAAATATGGCCAATAATAGCCCATGCAAAGAATGCGCTTTGCGATGGCCATACCACTGAAGTGGCCACCACATGTACCATCGTGCGCTTGGGCGACTGCCCAAGTGGACTCTTGTTGGTCCAAGCAATGAAGGAGGATTCCTTCATAGCTGCGATGATACAAAATGTCTCCTATCAAGACATACTTAGCCGCTTTCTGCTTGAATGCTCATTTTGTGGCATGCGTCAATCCAAGCGGGAGATTACCTAACTTGAGGTAGTCTCTAATGGGTAAATACCAGTCCTGTTGATCGAAAACCTCGACGGTATGAACAGCCAATCCCTCTTGAAGTTCATCCCTAGCAAACGTTGAATGGGATAGAACTTGTAAGAATAGCGTTGTGTTGCTATTAATGGGAGTAGGGGAGAACAAGGACCCCCAATTAGCATGCTTCAGATGATCTTGGATTCGAGAGAACTTATTCGAGGATGGTTCAATCTGGATCATGTGGATTCCTGGCATCAAGTCCGAGCTTGCACGCTCCATCACGGATTGCGATAAGGTTTTGACTTGAATGGTTGTCATATCACCGAAAAGGTCTTGCGGGATTAGTGACCCCAAGGAGGCCATTGTGTCCGCAAAATGATTCGATGATCGAGGGAGTGCCTCGATGTCATACCACTCAAGTTTTGCCAAGAATTTGTCCACAAGGGCTTTATAAGCCCGCAGAACTGGGCATTTGCATTGATATACCCCTTTGACTTGATTGACAATTAACAACGAATCACCAAAGATGTTCAGTCATTTGATGTTCATGGTGATTGTTGTCTGAAGACCTATGAGCAAGGCTTCATACTCTCGCATTATTGTTGGTGCACGGGAAGTTTAATTTAAATGACAGGGGCATTGGAGCGCCCTATGGTGTGAAGAATACTATTCCCGTGCCACCACCTTGCTCACATTTAGAACCATCAAAAAATAGGGTTATGTCGGCCTGTGACTCAGGCTCATCAGAATCTGGCGATTCTGAGACATGGAAGACCCCATCATCGGGTAGTTCTATGACTAGAGGCTGATCGTCTTCAAGAGGAGCCTCCGCTAGTTGATCGGCTATGACTTGTCCTTTGATAGATTTTTGTCCAATAAACTCTATGTCAAATTTCGTCAACAACATGATCCATTTCACCGTGCGACTACTATGATAAGTATGACTCATCATGTATCGCAATGGATTCTCCTTAGACACAACATACGTAGTGTTGCTCAGAATGTAGTGGCATAGCTTTTTGGTAGCAAACACCACTGCCAAGCAGAGTTTCTCGACGTATGCATAGTTAAGTTCATAACTGACCAGGGTGCGGCTAAGATAGTAAGTAGCCTGTTCTTTGTGAAGTTCATTCTTCTGGGCTAGCATGGCACCCAATGCCACCTCAATAGCTGAGATGTATAAGTAGAATGACACTCCTGGTCTAGGTGGTGCCAATACTGGCGACGAAGCCAGGTATTGTTTGATTTCGTCAAAGGCTGATTGGCACTCGTCATCCCAGTGAAATGTAACCCCCTTGTGCAATAATTTGTTCATGGGTCGGCACTTGTCAGATAGCTGCGCTATGAAGCGCTTAATCGACGTGACCTTTCCCTGCAGACTTCTGAGCTGCTTGATGGTAGTTGGGGGAACCATTTCAAGGATTGCCTTGACTTTCTTTGGGTCCACCTCGATGCCTCGCTTTGAGACTATGAAACCCAAGAGTTTTCTAGATGTGATGCCAAATACGCACTTCTTGGGATTTAGTCTAACTTTATGCTCCATGAGGCGATCGAGGATCTTGCTTAAGTCATCGATATGATTTGAGCGCAACAGAGACTTGGCTAACAAATCATCCATGTAATCTTCCAAAGTTTTATGCATGTAGTCATGGAAGATGTACGTCATGGCACGTTGGTAGGTGGCACCAGCATTTTTAAGGCCAAAAGGCATGACCTTATAACAAAATGTCCCCCAAGGCATTGTGAACGCCATTTTTAGTTGGTCTTCAGGATTGATACGAATCTGATTGTATCCTGAGAAACCATCCATGAGGGAGAGCATTTCGTGACCTACTGTAGCGTCTACCAACGCGTCGATGCTCGGCAAGGGGAAATCATCCTTAGGACTCGCTTTGTTTAGATCTCAAAAATTAGTGCATATGCGAATCCTCCCGTCGAGCTTTTTGATGGGCACCATGTTGGACAGCCATGGCGGATAATCCATGCAGATGACAAACTATGCATCCAACAGCTTTTGCAATTCATCTTTGACCATCAAGGCCATTGTTGGGTGCATCTTACGTAGTTTTTGCTTTACGGGCTTGATTGTCGGATCAAGCGTTAAATTATGCGTGACTAGCTACGGGTCTAGTCCTGGCATATCCTTGTATGACCATGCAAAAACCTCCTTCTTCTCTTTGAGAAGGGCAATGTAGTCGGCTTGCTCTTCGGGGGATAAGCTTACCCCCAACTTGATAATCTATGGATTCATTGGATCCAAGCCGATATCTACGTCAGTCATCTCCTCGACTGACATGTGGGATCCATCCTCCAACTGATGTGGAGTCGGGATCAAATGGATATCATTAGCTGAATTTAAATCTACGTTGGGAACCTCGGGTTCCTCTTCAGCCTAAAAAATATCCTGAGTTGTCCTTGGGGTAAAATGAGGCATCTTACCGAAAGGCCAATACTTTGATGGTGAGAGAGGTGAATTGACACGATCCCAGTCGATGGCATCTATGTCTAGATGCAATGACCATGCTGGATCAGCCGGATTGCGGATGGGTGCAATCAAATCAATGGAGATCATGTGGATGGAATGAATTTGGTCTCCATTACCATGGGTATGATAACTCGAACATTCTGGATGCTCCCTATACTCGGATCTGGCTCTAGGGGAACGGGCATGAACGGATCTGCCCTATGTGCTGATAGGAAGACAGGGTCTTCCCTCGGCACTGATGTCATTATAGGGTCTCGGGGTGGACGGTGCTCATCGTAAATTTGGAGCCATGGATCCAACACTTGGTCCCACCCCACTGGGTCTACATACCACTCATGCCCTGGCAGTATGCCCATCTGTGCAAATAAGTCATCAATCCCTAAGGGACGTCGTTGTTGCACTTGTTGCCTTTGTTGCATCTGTCGCATGTGGTTGAGATAGGCCATCTCAGTCTCATCTTCCGAATCATTGTCGGAGATCCAAAAATGTTCATTTTCTTCCACAACTACTTGCGACATTAAGGGTTCACCTTGTTCTAGCAAATTAATCTGATCCCATTGCGGTTGTTCCACACTTGGTGGAGGGACCTGATTCTCTTGACACTGCACTGGCTCAATTGGAACCTCTAAAGGGAATAGTTTCAAAAAGATCTCTGGACACCGTTTATGCTCTCCTTGGGAGTTAGTGTCCGAAATTTCACCTCTCTCTAGCAAAGGAGAGGGATTATTGATGTTACCAAGGGTGTTTGTTGACCATGGGAGGTAATCTCCCAATGTATATTCTGTATTTGGGTTGGCATAAGGATCTGATGCCAATCCACCCTTGTTGCCTATTCCTAGGCCTTGCATGTTTTCCACCAAGATGTCTAAGGGCAGGGGGTGGTTGAACCCTACTCCCGACTTATCATATGGCATTTGGTATCTTGGCTGGCAAAGGACACGCACCCCTTGCTCATACCTGCCTAGCCCGTATCCATGCCAATTGCATTGGCCGAGATATCTCAGAGCGAAGTCCGGGTTTGACAGATAATTGACATTTTTGGCAAAAGGCTCTTCGTCCTCATCCTTTTGCTTGCATGGTTCAGCACCATGATCAAGGCCCCCATACACAAAATTAGTCTGGTTTGGTGGGTAACCTAGAGGAACAACTGTCCCTATGGGAAGGCGAGGTCTCCCCATGTCTTGTACTGATTCTAATGCGGGCGTTGCCACAACATTCTGCACTAGATACTCCCCCAGGCCCGTACTGGCCATTTCAACAGTAATTGTTGATGATTGGGAGGGAGGGAATGGGAGGCCTTCCTGAGTCCATTCCATGTTTGGTGGGTTAGGAGCCTCAGCTTCCATTGTGCTAGGTATTTCTTCTGTTGAGACAGTTGATATTGTTGGCAACGCCTCTTCTAGGGGTTGAGCTTCTTCCAAGATCTGTTTTCCTTTGTCCTTCTGTTTAGCCATGACAGGTGGCATTGGTAGTGAAGGAGCAGATGATGAAGACTCACCTGGCTGGGATTTTGATGATTTAGTCACCAGTGGTGCCCACGGTATTGGACCCTGTTTAGATGGATTTAACTAGAAATCCAAATGCGTTGAAGGGAGGGTCGATTGAGGCATTAATTGCACCGCATTGCAATATTTGAAGGGTTCTAAGTCCATCGGGACTACATGTACTTCTCCTTCAAATGCATACTTTAGACACTGGTGAGCGATCGAAGGGACACACTTCATGTCCCTGATCCATGGCCGCCCTAGCAGTATGTTGTATGCCATCTCGCCTTCCAGCACATGGCACAATGTAGGTATTATCTTTTGTCCTACCTGGACAGGTAGAACAATTGTGTCGACTGTCGAGCATATCGCATCGTTGAATGCTCGCAGTGTGTATGTGGAAGCCGTGATATGAGAGGCTGGCAGCTTCAGATGTTTTAATGCTATAGTGGTAATGATGTTACTGGACGAGCCAGTATCTACCAACACTCTCTTGTATGGGATCCCGTTGACCCGCGTGATAACGTGCAGGGGTGGATCTGCCATGTCATTCGATATTGTTTTAACTTCATCCTCTCTGAAGGTAATGACCGGCTCCGTACATCGTTTCACATGTCCCACGAAGTTATTGAAGGAATTCGCTTCGTGAGGCTGTAACTCGATGGCTTTCAAAATTTCCATGAGAGCTTCCCTATGGGGTGTTGACTGTTGAATAAGCTCGTAAATGGAAAGCCTAGCCGATGTGGTCCACAAACTCTGCGTGAGTTTGGTCCGTATCGTGACCTCGGGTCTAGGCGGAGGCAACTGCACAAGGCGTTGTTGAGGTTGCGACGTTGTTGGAACTTCTCTTGTAGCCGCCTCGGGGCAACTCCTGGGTACTTTTTGTTCCTCGGTCACTATGTCTGATCATTCCCACAAATCCTTGCATGGGGATATTTTGTTGCACGTCATTGACCTGAAGAGGTTTTGCTTGTGCCTCGTGGGCAGGCAAAGGGTCCTTGAAAACCCCCATCTATTGATTATTTGGCGCTATGGGGTTGTCCACGGCCAATGTTTTATTATCGATCAAATCTTGTATTAATCCCTTGAATTTCCAACATCCATTCAGGTCATGTCCCCTTCGCCTATGGAACCTACAATATAATTCCTCTCTGTATCCCTTAGGCTTGGGAGCATTAGGATCTATGGTTTGGATTTCTGGAAGGGTGATTAAATTTGCCGCTGACAAGCGGTCAAATAGGGAGTCCCTGGACTCCGCATAAGGGGTGAATTGTCGCCTAGGGCGACGCTGCTGATTTTGCTCCTATTTTTTATTTTCTCTTTCATAATTAGGAGGCACTGCTTGATAATTAGCCTTTTGGGGCTGTATTTCTTGCACAGGCTTGGGGACATTTATCGCAACTTGATTAACCACAGCGGGTTGTGATTGCGTAGTCCCGGTCTTAGTGTTTTTGTTCCACTCTTTCTTTTTAGGCTTGGCGATTGTGCCCTCCCCTATTTTGATCTCTTCTATAACTCTGGCTTGCGCCAAAGCTTCTTCTAGGCTGGCGTATTGCTACAGCTGCAATAGCCCAGAGATCGATTTCAAGCAACTCCGTGCAAACATCTGTGTGAGGTCAGACATAGGGGGAAGGTAGGGTAGCTTAGAAAGCAGAGCCCTCCATCGATTCCCGTATGCCGCCATTGTCTCTTCCTCATATTGCCTGAGGCTGGCTAGATCACTCAGTGATGCCTTCTTCTTGGTGTTGAAGGCAAAGCGTTCAAGGAACGCATCTACTAATTGATCTAGGTTATTTATGCTGTGCTTCGGTAACTGTGTGAACCAATCCGAGGTAGGGCCTACGAATGTGGTTATGAATGTCCTAAGCAACAATGCATCATTATCCTGAATGCCGAAGCATTGGCTCAGGAATCTTGTGACATGTTCTTGAGCATCCTCTTCACCTTTAAAGACTGCCAACTGAGGCAACTTGAAATGTTCGGGGTAAAGAGGTGTGGGCACTGAGGGATGCACTGGATGACTACGGAGTTGACGTAACATGGGCTTTTGATGCCCAGAAGCTTTTGTCTCCATAGACTCCAAATGCTCTAATAGCGCTTTGTATGCATCGAAAGATTTAATTTCTTCCTCTTTTGTTTGCTCCCGTTGTGAGTTGTGGGAGACTGGAGGCCTATGGGGGGTGGCCGAATGGCAGCCCTCCCGCCTTGATAGGGCATTTCGGCCCATTCTATTTCTGGTTCATATTCCTCATAAACTTCTTGAGGAGTCTCTAGGCGAGACCTATGACCCTGAGTGAGTCCCCGCTGAGGGTACCCATCATTGTTTCGGGGAGTGGCCTCCCTCTCAGGTCTATAAGGTCTCGGAGGCAAAGCTTGACGAGGTCGCGGAGACTCGTCCTGCACCAAAGGATTATACCTCTCATATTGTTCTACTTTTTGGGTGCGAGGGGTTGGCACCCTCTTAGGTAGTTTATAACGTAGCTCATCCGCTTTGCATTGCATGCGCTCTTTATTAAGGCGGTATAAGTGCTCTAACTCCTGATGACCTTGCTCAAGCCGCGTGATTCGGGCTTGGCGGGCGGCATGTCTGGCGACTGCCGGGTCAATTTGGTCTGCCATATTTTGCTCAGGAGGCTTGAATGTTTCTCCTATGTATTTGCCTCGGTCTTGATGATCCGAGATTTCAATGGGTCGCTTCCCTCTGTCGAGGTCGGCGGCATTTACTTGAGGCTCTGGCCTCGATGGGTGACCATGATATCTAGCAGGTGCAGAAATGCAAGGCTCCCACGTTGTATGTTGTTCTCGAGGAATGCGATGGTCTTCCTCGTACTCCCTTTCATGGGTGTGAAAGGGGTGGGCGGAGTTAGCTCGCCCGGTGTGGAGAGCCCTGCGCTCTGGGTTTTGTCTTTCAGTTCTAATGGGAGGCAAAGGAGAGATGCCGTATTCACGTTGTCTCTCCTCATGGACACCGTGCCTCTCTAGCGCTTCATCGCACTGTGGCCACTCATATCTAGCCTCAAAAGGCGGTTTTCTATTTACGTTGAGTGCTACATGTAAAGCTTCTTCCCGAAAGGGGCTGTGTTGAATGGGCATACCCCACAGAGGGGGTCCCAATAATTCCTTCTTGATGTGGCCTGATGTGGACTCTCTTGTAGGCCAGACCGCCAAGGCGGTATGGCCAAGTCCTCAGGGCTAAAGCGAAGGCGACCAGCGCCCTCTCTTTGTGCACCTTCCACAGCATCCGCCCTTGATTGGGCTTGGCTACGGGTGTACACCATTGTGGTGCTCTTCTACTAGCTAAGCAGATTTTTATCTTGTTTATGATGATTTTTTTTTTGTTACACTAAGCAAAAATGAACACACACATACACAAACGGTGATTATCTCTTTTAAAGATTAATGGTGTGTCCTAAACTGGTTTAGTGCATTTTGATGTTTTGTTTTGTTTTTGAAAGTTTTGAAGAACGTTTAAATGCAGAATGTTGGCTCATATGACTCCCATAAATGGTCGCCCCTTCAATATACCATTGTCGGACCGATATACCAACCTCTCTATATACCCGCCCTTACGAGAGGGAAACTATAGGTACGTGAGAGCGAGATGGTACGTGGTACATAGGCGGTACGAAAGGGGGATTGTCCTGTTAATGACACCTACCATAGAAGACTTATCCTCGCATGCATGGGAATCACCCCAGTGACACTCGGTCAGCTTTCATCAGGATTTACGCCTAACAACAGTGACAATCGGGGAAATGGATGCAAAGTCAAGCCAAGGTGGTGATGAACCCACCGTTGGTCTTGCTCAAGGGCTGGGGTCTTACGACCAGCTCCTTGGTTAAAAATGTGCCACGTGATGTGTGTGTGGTTTATTTTACTTAAAATTGAAACATGCAAGCAACCACTACTTTCCCTAAGCATGCAAGAATTGACAGAAAGTAGAAAGCAAAAAATCAAAAAATGACAAAGACAGTTTGGAACCCTTACCTCTTTCTCGCCTAGACTTGCTGTTTCTGATCTTCGGCTCTAAAAATTTATAGACAGAAATTCGTCCCTCGTGAGATGAATTACAGAATAGAATTCGTCCTGGTCTGAGATGAATTTGAATTCGTCTCAGGGTCAGACGAATTACAGTAAAGTATTCATCGCAGTCAAAGACGAATAATAGTCTATTTAAAAAAATGGTACCTGTCAAGCACCAAACACAAAAATGGATCAGTTACTTGATCTTAAAAACCAGGGGACAGAGTCCCACCGTGATCGCCACTGAAAGCATGAGATTCCGGAAGTTTTGAAAGGAAAACTATTTCGATGCATTCAAAATCAAAACTAACGCTTAAGTCCTAAAATGTGAAGTGCATTTAAACGAAAGAGGCAAATTGAAATGAGATACAAGAATTTAGAGAAGTCACAGCGCTTTTATTTAACTCTTTAACCTCGGTTACAAGATCGCCTCCTCCCTTTTTAGGGGTTAGGAGCGTTAAATAGATTTGGTTACAATCGTGATCAATAATCCTTCTTCCGCATGCCCACATTTGAAATGGGCGGGCCAAAGTGTTGCCACCGCTTATGCTGATGAATCCTCGCTTCTTGCTGCTCCTCCTACGTTCAAAGAAACAACAAAGGCGTTAGTAGCACCTGCTGCAAATAGGAAAAGTTTGTTCTTTGAAATTAATAAAAGATGCATGTAAAAGATTATCAAAATCAGTGAGTAAAATGAATCTAAATGACTTGCAAATCTTACAGAGACCAGAAGACATTACCAGAGGGCCACCACCATTGAAACAGTCGGCCAATCTGCATTCAACTAGAATTCATCCCTGGGCAGGACGAATTCTGCTGTAATTCGTCCCCGGGTGGGACGAATTCTCCTGTGATGAAAAGTCGAAGTGATGCCATCTAAATGTCAAACCTCGGGACCTCCAAAACACCTACAAACAGAGGGGTTAAGTAATTGGGGCCATTTTGGGATGACCCAGATGGTCGGATTCTCCCAATTTGGCCTCTATCCATGGGAATTCGACGTCGCTACCTGCAAGTTAGTGAGGGCCACAAAATCGACAAAGCATGATAATATTTGATAAATGTCTTATGAAATCAAGATTGTGAACTATCTAAACAGCATAGAGTGTAATGTAGGATAAACAAGTGATAACAGAATAGATTAAAATGAAACTAACAAAAAGTGTGGGGTGCCCAAGTGGGCCGCCCACCGTTGGAACTTGATTTCGGCGCCAATCCACTAGGGATGGGCCCAAAATCTCTTGGGATTGGGTTGTCGGCAAATTGGTGGATTAAGGTGGTCAAATGTTGGGTTTGGGTTCGGATCCACGCTTCCAAAAGCCACCCAATAACCTCTCTTGCGAAAGAGATTAATGGATGTGAAAAGGTGAATCGAAAAAGGGTGCAATAGGGTGTTCAATTTGGCAGCACTTCGTTGCTTGAAAATGCCTCCAACTTGTCCTCTTTGGGTGGGAAAGTCCACCATTTTATAGACCCAAGGGGTCTCTTTGGAGGGGCATGCAGGGATGCCATGTGGCGGCCATGCCTTCCCAAGAGGGAGGAGACTCCTCCCTGACTTGGGCTTCCATGACTGCCTTTGTGACAGTCCTCTAACTGCCAACCTACCCACCTACACGCGCATGCACGACAGGAGGCAATAATTGACTGTCCTCGGCTGCCACTTGGCGGCATTCTTCTTTTTGCCCGTTAAACCTGGAATTCGTCCTGACCAAAGATGAATTTAGAATTCGTCCCTGGGTGAGACGAATCCCAGTTAGAATTCGTCCCTGGGTGAGACGAATACTGAGCAAAGTGCCTGAATGTGCCAAATTGCCTTTTGACCTTACAAAATTGCTATAAAAGTGGTTAGGACCACTGTTTAACCTCTGAGGGCTGCCCTAGGGGTTATGTGTGTCAAAGCAATCAGTTTTTGCAGTCACATAATCGGATTGGTGCTGTTTTGGTGTCTACAAAATCAAATTTAGAAAAAGGTATAGAAAATAATTTAGCCAAAGAGGGCAAAATTAAATAAGAAAAATATCATGAAGAAGAATAAGACCATGCATTTGTTGCATGAACACAACTAAGGTAATAAAATAATATTTGGTATAACCTAGAAGTTACCGAATAAATGATAGGTTAAGAAAATTGTATCCATCCAAATTGTTCCAACTATATAAAAAATAATGCATCCAATGAAATCAAAAGCTCAACTAATTATTCCAAGTCATTAGAGAACTAACAAGGGAAATATCATTGAGATACAAAGGAGTACATGATAATCCCATGATAGGATGCATATAATATTGACCACTAGAAATAAAATAAGTATAATACTTCCTAGAATAAATATAATTTTCTCAAAGTTAACTCTTTTACTACTCTCTTTCCCCAATACAAAGTGATACATTTATAAAAAAAGTGGTCTATCTTGATGTGAGCTCTAAAGAAGCATGACATAGTTGGTGAAATCGATCATGTTGAGAGAATAATATCTATTTATAAAACTTATAGAACTAAGGATCCTTACAACATAATTAAAGCATGGCATCATACAAAGCTTTTATCATGAAGTGTATCTACATCTCAATAAATCAAGATACTAAATGTTGATATGTAGTGTGATATAATAAAAATTTAAAACATAATATAAAATAAAGAGAGATTTATTAGACAATTTAAACAACTATTAGGCCCTAATGGTCCAACGATCAAGTCTATCAAGCACTTGACAAGTTGCTATATTCATGTTCAAGGAAAAATAGTAGCAGCTAGGGGATCATTTAAAGGATTGATATAAGTATGCAAAATTCCTAAATATTGTATTCAAAATATACATCCTATTTACAATATTTAAAAACTTATGATAAAATAAGAACTTGTAAATAATCCAAAACTTGAAAACAATGGAAACCAAAATAAGGTGAATAAGAAGAAGAAGAAGAAGCCTTACACAACTTTATTTCCATCACATGCAAGATAAAAATTAACAACTAGTCAAGTCAACAATTGACATGGGATGCATTTGAGCACATCCTTCACATTAATACAATGGAGCAGATACATATTTAATGTATTGAATTGATAAGTATTAACAATTGAATAAGATTTTTTTCTTTTGAATTTACATGGTGGAATTGATAGCCACCATGAATCTGGGTAGGTTGTCTGGATTTTATGGTTGCCATAGTATTCTATGTTGTCCACCATGGAAGATGCCACATAGTTCTTCGTGTAGTCTGCCACTATAACCACCATGCCATAATAATTTTAAACCTTTTATGCCACTGAAAGCACCAAAAAGGGGATAAGCGTTCATTCTGATGAGGCTCGAGATTTGAACCTTGGACCTTTGTCCCCCTTACATGGTTTGGTCAAACCAATTGGTCTACACCTCAAACCTTAATTGAATAAGAATTAAGTGAGTATTTATAATAAATATGTTTTTGGAGTGCAATATCAATGGATCCCAACACTCCTAAGTATTATAGTGCAATGTCTACATTGATAAGGAAAATTTCTCTCTCAAATTATAACTTTACCCTAAAATATTTCATCAATTCAGAAGTCAAAAGATCCACAATCAAAAGCCAAGATTTAGAGTGAGAGCCAAAAGGTATAAAAAGATAGGGAGAGCTAGATCTATGACTATAATGTAATAAGAGGGGTATATTAGAAATTATTACATCATAGCCCATGTGACATGAGTGTGGTATAACCACCCATCATAAGGACTATGCATGCACTATAGGACAAGGGTGTTTGCAAGTCTAGTTATTGGTTTGTTATGCAAAAAATGGGAATCCTATGTATTTAAATATATACCATACAAAGCATTTAAGCATTTATTTATAACAAGAGAGGGGAAACATCGTTTAGGTGGTAGACATGGAAAACAAATTAAGTGGTAAAGTATTTTATAGCTAGACATGGACTCATGCTACTTATTATTATGTGCAAATAGAAATATTTTTCCACATGGAACTAAACAAACATGTCTACATGATGGGGAAAGCATTGGAAAATTCTTAGATCATAAGCCAAATTGTGGATGTTTTTTTTTTTTTTGAATTTACATGGTGGAATCGGTAGCTGCCACAAATCCGGGTAGGCTGTCCGGCTTTTATGGCCGCCACAGTATTCTGCGTTGTCCGCCCTGAAGCCGCCACACAGATCTTCGTGCAGTCCGCCCCTATAACCACCATGCCACAATCATTTTAAACTAGATGTTGTTTATTTTTTGATGACTAAATGGAATTCTTAGTAGCATATGTATAGTAATAGCCTTGTATTGAAATACAATAAAAATGTGTATGGCCAATAAAAATTATAAGTTTACAAGTTTATTTATTTTTATTTTTTGGGGGTTTGGATCTAGTGATATGGAATTAAAATACTAACTAAAAATAAATAAAGAAATAAAGATTTTTATGGGTTGAATTTAGTAATATGAAATTAAATATAGTAACCTTCTTTACAAAAGAGATTCAAAAAAATGAAGATAGTTCCATGGATAATATAGTAATATATATTTAAAAAATAAAACATGTTCAAAAAATTACTAATTTTTGTTAAATTGAAATAGACATTACATTATTCTCAAAATTTGAGAATCTATGATTATAAACAAAAATTTTAATCAAGCACCAAATTTTGAACATCATGTAAAATTTGGAAGCAAAGGAATTTGTTTAGTCTAGGGCATGGACCAAACTAATAATTTTATTTAGCATAAAATTTCTATCATTCATACTTTTAGTGTCTATATTTGATATGTTTTTGTATTTGATAAAAGTGTTACTGATGTCATTGTTATAATCCTATATAAAATTTTCTACATTATCAATACAAAAAGCGTAATCATGAACCTTGAAATATTCATTGTACCTACTACTTTAGCAAGGACATACTATCATTTGGTGGGTTATTTTGATGAATATTTTCTCAAAATATATCTTATTTCTTTTTTATAGCCTTAAATACATCATACATTTGAATATGAGGAGAGAGACATCCCAAAAATTTAAATGGATAAAATCTACTTATTAGTAAAGAACATGAGGCAAATGTTTTTATTTCAAATGATATAATGTGTGTGTTATATGCTAATGCTTAGGGAAAATTATAAAAAAAAATAAGTATTATATAAAAAAATTGAATAATTTACTATTTGTATCTATGTTTAATGGAAAATTTTGATAAATATTAGCCAATTGTCAAAAAGTAGTCCAAAAATATAACTTGCTTCATAAAGAAGTGTCCATTAGAAAACTTTCCATTGTTCTTATGTCAATTGTGTTATATTATTTTATAAAATATCCCATTATTATTCTCTTTTACAAATAAAATTTGTATTAGCTTCAAAAATATATAAAACCTTTAAAACAACATGAAACTTATACTAGATTAAAACATAAATTTCTACTAATAAATTTTTTATACTCTTAGTTTTCTATTATCTACCATTCTTATGTTCTTATTCAAATTTGTATGGTCCAAAATTTATACATTGATTTATACATGCTTCTATGGAGTCATCTAGATTTATTCCCTTGTGGAAACCAAAAACTCCATCTTGACTTTACTATATGTATCGCTCCAAATTTTTCACACCCTTACCTTCAGGCTATAGGATCCGTGTCTGGAAGGGGGATGTGAAAAGGATGGCGCGGTACCTCAGACTAAAATGCTTTTTGAAGGTCCCACCTCTCGGGGGATGTGTATTATGGTGATTTTTTGACGGATGGTGGGTTCACCAAGAAATGTTTGAATGGCAGTTTCCATGCCTAGGTTGGGAATGTGTTTAATGTGTTCAGTTTTATCTTTAAACATTTGAGTCCTAGGTTTGGCCAAATGAATCTAAGTTGTACTATTATGAAAATGTAGGCTAAATGAAATACAAAAAATAGATTTTAAACAGAAAATAGAAGGAAAAAGCTAAATTACAGAGCCATACCTGATCCGGACGTCTGATGAAGGTTCTGATTTTTGAAGTAGTCCAGATCGTCTGGAATTTGATAGAATCATCTCCGACCTGCAGGATCATCTGAGATCTGACGAATTCGTTAGACGAATTCGTCAGAGACCTGCAAACAGAGAAATAGACATAAAATACAAAAAATACAGCAATGCTAATAGAGGATAAATATGTAAAATGACAATAAATATGTTAATAGATAATCCTAAATAGGAATGCAAGCAAATTACAATGTTTTAATAATTAATCATGATTTTATTATGCAATTAAGCTATATGGGTGAACTCCAAGATGCAGAATAGCAAAAAATAATAAATAAACTGACTAATTACAGAATAAAATAGCAAATGAAAAGAGAAAAATGCAAACTCTGGGCAATGATTGCCCCTAATGCAGACTATAGTCGAAATCGTCTCGGATTGGTACGAAATCGTCTCAAATTGAACAGGATCGTCCACGATGAACTGAGCTTGCTCCGACTGAAAAATACTAAGGTTCCTACAACAAAATTTGGATAGGACAAGTGCAGATGGTAATTCAGAATGTTTTAATGCGTGTAAAGTCAAGTTACAGGAAATATCAGCCAGGGTAGGTTAAGGGGAGGACCTAAGTTTAAATAGGCTTAGGAGGGAGGTGAGGAGGTTGGAGATCATCCCAATTTGGGAGATCTCCAACGGGGAGGGTCTCTAACGACACAGACACACTTCTGCCCGGATTAGAGACGTCGTTGGAACAGAGGCTAATTAAGAAAAATCAGTTTTGGGATAAGATCGTCTGGACATCCTAGTCTAGACGAAATCGTCCGATCTAAGGAGATATCGTCTGATCGGCGATGATATTGTCAAACGGTCAAAACAAACTCTAAAAATGGCATGAGAAATGAGGAAACGGGTTAAACGGTAGTTTGGGAGCGGTTTTGGGGGTTGAATTTGAATTTGAATTATTACTAAGGTAATTTTGATTATTGCTAAGTTTTACTGTGCCAATTTTAGGGTGCTACATTTTGCCCCCTCTTTAGAAAATTTTCCAAGGAAAATGAGTTAAATATGAGTTCTTCTCGACGTACGAGAAAGCAAAAATTATTCCCATTTTTAGGCGATGATTCTTGGTCGAATCGTACGACAGTTTACTATGGTGCCCCCTCCGTGTTTTTACCCAAATCAAACGTTTGAGGTAAAAACGCAAAAAAGTAAAATTTTAAAATGTTTTTAATTGGTTTTTGAATAAAATTAAGAAAAATAGGGTAAAACCCTAATTCATTGTTACTGTGCATTTTTATAGTTTTCTGGTTTTTAGAGATCTAGAGACAAAAATGGTCGAGACAGCGCACAGATCGACAGAGGTCTTGTGCGGGCTACGGGTAAGGGTCTAAACTTAGTTTAGAATGCTTTACTATAGAATTTAATGCTTTTTAGATTAGATTTGCTTGATTTTTGAGCATCACGACCATTTTTGGTTTGTCGACATCGTCGAGACGAAATCATCTCGATTTCATCGAAATCGTCTCGATAACGCCGATTTCATCTAGAGGCGAAATCGATGAAATGGGGACGATTTTGTCAAAAAAGAGATGATTTTGGATGGCAAAATCGGAGACGAATTTGCTCAAATTGGGGATGATATCGTCCAATTGTTGATGATATCATCATTTATGAAATTGAACTTATTTTGATTTGCATTTTTAATTAATGATTTATTAATGATTTTTATTGTTGATTTTGTTTATGTTGTAGAGAGGATTACTAAAGAGCAGAGAATGAAAATATGGCAGGTTGAGGGATGACTTGGCCACCCTGTCGCAAGTAGAGAGAGATCAGCTGGCATAGGTCGGCTTGCAGCACGTGGCAGACATGCCACAAGTTTCTATAGATATGGGGCTATTGATAGCCCTAGCAGATAGGTGGTATCTGGGGTCTTCCTATTTTCAATTATCAATAGGGGAGATGACTCCCACATTGGAGGATGTATGGAGGATTTTGAGGATCACCATACAAGGACAGTTGATCACTCCTACGACCAATCAAGGCCATGTGATGATGTAATTGTGTGGCGATCCGAGATTCACCCTAGAGAAAGGCAGAGTGAATATCGAGTCACTACATCAGATGCCTGGGGCATCTAGACTCACACGAGTTTTGGCTGGGGTTGTAGGTGGACTTATGTTGTGCCACCAGAGCAGATGTAGGGTACCATGGGTACTAAAAAATGTGGTCTATGACATGAGAGACCACAGATATAGATTTTCTTAGGGGATCTTTATACTCTGCTGGTTGTATAGGATCCTGCATGGGGTCATATACAAGGGCGGTCGATGTCTGGTTATGACATTGCTACTACAGGTTTGGTGCTAGGAGCACATCACGATGCAGAGGTCGGTAGGGCTCCCATTGATAGGATTGATGGGGAGAGGCCCCAAGTTTTCTATTGGTGGCTCTGGAGAGGGGCACAGTGGCGGATAGATCTACCAGTGTCCCAGAGACTACTAGATGACCTCATCTCCGACCAGATCACCTGGAGGCCTTAGAGAGATCATCCAAGGTGGGCCAAGGATGGATAGGAGCTGGATCACATCAAGCGATTCTACTGGCTGAGGATGGAGAGGGTAGAGGTGGAGATCCACCGGTATGATCAAGTTTTGAGGTAGTTCGGTCTATAGTAGGGGATTCCATCTCTAAGAGAATACGAGTTTTCCTGGACTATCTGGGATAACACTACAGTTAGCGGGGCTCCAGATATGTAGCAATTCTGGAGTCAAGACGTAGATTATGCCCCCATTCAGCCAGTGGATGGGGACGACACTGGGGTAGCTGACGGATACGATGCCTGGTACACAGGCATCCGCCCTCCTCAGATGAAGAGGGCTCTGGGTCTGATTCATGCAGTTATGCATCGAATGGGGAGGTGGTGCCAGGCAGCCATTGAGGTGGCACAGGGTCATGGTGGGAGATAGTAGAGGAGACCATAGGCACATTAGAGGCTACGATAGTGGGAGAGGAGGGAGGAGAGACCCCCTTCTCCATAGAGAGAGAGGCCACCATCACCCAATAAGGCCAACGGTGTGGATATAGGGGAGAGCAGCAAGACAGTGACTCTCTGAGTGGAGACAGTCCATCTCTAGGCATAGGTGCATACATTGCAGGATGAGGCTACACGCCACCAAGTTGAGGTTACACAGCTTAGAGATGAGGTTGCATGCTTCAGAGCATGGGGCAGAGGAGTGAGCACTCAGGAGCTGGAACGATCGATTGCTTAGACCATGTTCTACCAGGGTATCTACTTCCAGATGGTTCTAGAGGGTTAGAGGGTATAGCTGCCAGCCGACATTACTGACCCGATCAGGATTGGGTCGTCAAGGACTTCATCTCGATCGACAACTAGGACTCACAGTACCACACATACTATGATGGGGCCACCTCGTCCACCTCAGGGTGGGGGAGGAGATGAAGTTGAGAGCTTGAGGGGTTCTCAAGGCTAGGCTACTACACCGTACATATTGATTATGTGATTTGAGAGGATTGAGTATGCCAAGATGTAGATTGTGGCATACCAATCTATTTTTGAGATGATGTACATATATTTGATATATATATAGATGAGATATTTTTTGATCATATGACTTGTCTTATGTGTTTGTATAATGCTTTAATGTTTGAAGTGTGATTGATTTAATAATTCATGTAATTATGTCGTTGGAAATATTATGGTTGAAATGTCATGCTTGAAAAATTTAAATGAAATAATCTGATGTAACAAATTGGTTGTTTGTGATGTGGTGATTTGATAAAAATAAAAAGATTTTTAACAATAATTTCAAAGGACATTGTCGCTATTATAGACCATTTCATGGAGTCGTCGCTCACTCGGTCATCAAGCTAATCTCAGTATAGAAATATTGTTAAAAAGTAAAGAGTGCTTAAGAGACTTTTTTAAGACTTTGGTGCAATGGTGGAAATGATGATGATGATGGTGATTTGTTTTTCAGAATTCCATGAAAATATTATGCATGAAATAATGTTAAAATGATTTTTGCTAGGCATAAATTCCTAAGTGTGATAAATTTTTTGGATAATTCCCTAGGAATTATACCATCATTGTAAAATTGAAGGTTGACATAATGACATGAAATAGTGATAATGTGCATGCTTTTTGTTTAAAAACATAATTGTATAACAGAATGATTTAAGTCATATGGTTTTTATGATTTTTAAATGAATGGGTAATAAAATTAATACCATGGTTTGCGCTAGGCATAGAATATGTAGGTATAGACTTATACCATCATCGCAAAAATCAAAGAAGAAAATAGATTGTTTTATTGCATGGTTGATTTTTAATTTTTGAAAATATGAAGATGAGGACTTGCGCTAGGCATAAAATTTCAATTTTGGTTTTGGAACTATACCATCGTCATGAAAGTCGACAATATATATATATATATATATATATATATGTGTGTGTGTGTGTGTGTGTGTGTGTGTGTGTTTTGATTGTATGGTTTTGAAAGAAATTTTGATTTTTTCTATTATGTATGTAGTTTTCTTTATACTAAACAACTATACTTTAAAGAAGAAAATGAATTTATTCCAAAAAGGTTGCAAAAATATTTCAAAGTATCTTAAAGACAAAATTTAGATTTATAAGGAATCCCATGTGCATATGTGAGTTCATTTTCAATCTTGATTTATCATAATGATACACAAAATCTCTCAAATACAAAATGTGTGTGCAATTGCTATGTTTGTTTACCAGTTTTGAGCAAGATAATATGATACAAGTGATTTGAATGAACCAAATAAGTGTTCATTAACCATGATTCAGATGCATATAACCATACCAGACTACTATGTAAGTCGGATTATCAAGAGCTAGCTAATCCATAAGTAGACATAGGTCTGTACAAAATAAGGTCGCTAATGTGACAGACATATCACCATGCTAGGAGTTACCCAAGGCCAAGGAGGTTGGGCACAAACCACCTGTTATGGGGCTTACCTCACAGTGTTCGAATAATTGAGAATTCCAGGGATTCAAGCTCATCAACCCTTCTTTTCTTTTCAATAGGTAGGGAAAGGGATTTTATTGCTTTTGCTTTTGTTTTCTTTTGCTTTCTTTTCTTTTCTTTTGCTTTCTTTTGTATTTTTGCTTGATAATGCTTGGAACATTGTTGTAATGGTATAAAATAACATTTCTATTTTTCTTGAACTTTGCTTTTCTTCCTATGCTAGGGATGCTTGCTCGGATTAGCTGTAGAGCAAGGGATTTTTATTCCGGGTAGGGGTGAGCTTGTCCTTTTGCCAATTCTCAAAGATTCTAGACCATGTGCATGATAGGATAGTAGGGGAAACTTTTCGCTCAAGAAACCACTTCTACTATGTAGCATAGCATGGAAATTACAAATATAATCATTTTATTGTGAAAGGATGTGCTTGGTTTAAGTAAATAACAAGATCAATTCTCTGTGCTCAAACTTTATTTAATTGAATTTTGTGGACTTTTGATATAAGAGAGATTAGTAATCATGCCAAATAAAAATCAAGATATTTATTTTGTGTTTGTGAAAGTGAGGGATTCCAAATAAATGCTAATTTATCCAAAATAATTTGAAACTATAACTGTAACATTTGTAAGAAGAAATATATACAAATACTTTTTAAGAAGTTTGAGAATGTTGACTCTCTCTTTCTTCTTTATTTTGTTTTGGTTTTGAAAGAGTCAATAATATCACTATTTTTATTTTTATTATTTTTGTTTGTTTTTGAAAGAATTAACAAGTGCCATAAATAAATACAACAAATAGTTTTGAATATTTTGATGATTATGAATGTTTTTGGTATTTTTGAATTTATAAATTGAAAGAAATACAAAATAGTGACTTTGAAATATTTTAAACAAATATATACAAGGATGAAATAATCAAATTTATACATAGTAACGTTTAAGATGCATAATATTCATAGGTTCTTTAAGTTCTTTACCATCTAAGGTAGATAATCTGTATGCTCCCGATTCAAATTTAGCAATGATAATGTATGGTCCAAGCCAGTTGGGCTCAAATTTACCTTTAAGGTCTTTAGTTGCATTAGTATTTTTTTATTTTCTTTTAAAACAAGGTCGTCAATCTCAAAGGATCGATGACGAAATTTTTTAGCATATGATCTTTTAAGCTTATTTTGGTAGGTACGGAGATGCTCCAAAGCATTGATGCATTTTTCATCTAGGAGTTCCAGCTGACTGAGTGTGCTAGCTCGATATTCATCTCCTAATTTGGTATCTTGAAATAGTAGAGCCAAAGAAGGAACTTCTAATTCAAAGGGGAAAATGGCTTCAACACCATAAACCAAAACAAAAGGTGAAGTTCCAGTGGGAGTACGAACGCTAGTGCAATATGCCCACAAAGCAGGATATAATTGAATGTGCCAATCACGGCCAGTTTTATTGACCAATATTTTGAGAATTTTGATTAAGGTTTTGTTAGATGCTTCTGCTTGACCATTACCCTGAGGATAATAGGGAGTGGACCAGTGATGTTGAATCTTATATTTTTGGCATAATTCCTTAACATTTTTATTTTTGAAACAAGTTCCATTATCAGAGATGAGATTTGCAAGAATTTCAAACCTACAAATGATTTGATTAAAAATAAATTTAGAGACTTGTGTGCTAGTGCAGGAAGCTAAAGGCATAGCTTCAACCCACTTCATGAAATACTTGGTGGCGGTTATAATGAATTTGTGTCCATCAGATGACACAGGATTGATTTTGCCAATAATGTCTAAGCCCCATTTGGAAAAGGTACAAGGAGATGAAATAGCCTGCAGTTCTTGTGCAGGCGCATGGACAAGGTCAGTATGCTTCTGGCACTTGTCGCAATGGTGCACATACTCGTGCATCATTCTCCATGGTAGGCCAAAATTATCCTATCCTAAGGAGCTTTTTAGCAATGACACTACCATTGAAGTGTCCTCCACAAGGTCCATCGTGGGCTTCACTCAAGGCTAATTTGGATTCTTCTAGATTCAAACATCTCAATAGGATACCTTCAAAAGATCTCCTATATAAAATATTGCCAATTATTACAAATCGACTTGCTCGTCTACATAATAACTGATGCTGGTTTTTATTAGAATTTGCAGGGAAAGTCCCATTTTGAAGAAACTCAAATATATCTCATATACCAAGGTTCAGGAGTAGTTTCATTGATTAGAAACACATCCAAAGGTTCTAAGCATGACTTATTTGAAGCGGGTTCCTAGAGCCGATGAATAATGATAGTGGCATATTCGTCATCTAACTCCAAGGGCAGGAGAGATGCAGCTGCGGCCACAGCATCAGCTGCACGATTGCAAGTTCAAGGAATGGCTTCCAAGGAAACTTGATCAAATAGAGACATTAATTGTAAAACATAGGCTTTATATGGGCGCAATTTATCATCTTTGGTTTGATAAACTTCATTAATTTGGTTTATGACAAGTTGAGAATCACCAAAAACTAGCAGCTATTTAATTTTTAGTGCCACGACAGCTCGTAATCCAAGGATTAGAGCTTCATATTCAGCAGTATTGTTGGTGCAAGCAAATGTTAATTTAAAGGACACAAGAATAAGATGTTTTTGTGGGGATATTAAAATAATACCCACACTAGCCCCACTCATGCATCGGGCTCCATCAAAGTATAAGGACCATTGGTTAATATGGTCTGCCTCTAATTGAAGGCATTCATCAGGAAACTCAATGATGAGGGGATGGGTGGACTCTAAGGGTGCAGCAGCTAATTGATCTACTATTATTTGACCCTTAACAGACTTATGTCCTATGAATGTGAGGTCAAACTCACTTAGAGCGAGAACCCACTTGGCTGTACGACCTAATAAATAAGGTCGACTCATGAGATACCTCAAGGGATCATATTTAGCAATGACATAAGTTGTCTGACTAAGCATATAATGGCATAATTTTTGAGTAGCAAACATGACTGCTAGACATAGTTTTTCCAACGCTATGTAGCAGGTTTCATTACTGATGAAGGTTTGGCTAATATAATAATTAGCACGTTCTCTCTTTGCATCATCAAGCTGAGCTAACATAGCTCCTAAGGCAGAATCTGAAGCTAAAATATATAGGAGAAATGGGTGATTGGATCTAGGTGGTGAAAGCACAGGTGGGTTAAGGAGGTATTTTTTGAGAAGTTCAAAAGCTTCTTTACATTCGTCGTCCCAATTAAAAGGGACATCCTTCTTAAGGAGCTTAAGAAAGGGACCGGTTTTGTCCGCCAACTTATCGATGAAGCGACGGATAGCTTAAAGCTTACCTTGTAAACTTCATAATTTAGATATATTGGTAGGTGCGAGCATATTAGTGATAGCCGAAATCTTAAGAGGGTCAATTTTGATAAAATTGTTGGTAAGTGCTCGCTTTAAACTATTAGGAATAAAGCAAAAAACAAGATAGTTATGCTTGAAATACTCTTTCCCAATACCACTATAGAAATATTTTCCCCTCTACTCTTTAAAATGTTGATCTAATAAAAAAAAGTACAACTTCCTATTTAAATACTTCAAAAATATTATTTGATTTTTTCTTTTAAACCATGTAGTGACATGCTTATCTGCAAATAGAAATAAACTTTTTTTGGATATCTACTTTTCATCCTTACCAATGGCATCATATAAGATCTTCAACAACTTTATACTTAAAAAAATATAATAAAAAATATAAGGATGTAGAAGTAAAGGGAAAACATAAATTATATAGTTATGCCCTACTTACATCCTCCAAGATCTGATTAAATGCCCTTATATGCAATTATATAAGAGGAATTTGATATTGAAAAATTAATCCTTGCCATAATTTCAGTAGATAATCCATTAAAATATTCATTAGGGTCTTTTGCATTAGTACAAGGCATAAGGAAAAGAATTCCCAATCTTATGATTCCTAAAGTTGAAGCAACATGGAATAATATCCCTCATTAATAAAACCTAATACTACGCTCTTATTTGCCCCCATGGTAATACATTATAAAATTAAACATTTCAAGTATATATTGTTAATAATAAAATGAGTAAATATCATTTTTATTTTAAAAATAAACATAGAATTACCACTCTCATGGTATTATGTGAACCAAAAATCAATGTCTTTAATACATTATTTTGAAGGAACTAGATAATATGATTCATTTTAAAATAATATAAGTTATGGTTTTTTCATTCCAATTTTTGATATACTATTTTACTTGTTAAATTAATAATTTATATTAAATTAAAATAATCTATTTTAATTACACAAACACTTTTTTAAAGTTATATATTTTATAAAAGTTATTATAATAAAGTTATTTTGTGATAACTTTCATTATAGAAGTTTAACTTTATCTTTATTTTCTCATAAGATAATATTTTGTAATTACTTTTATGATTTGTATAATGTTTTTTCTCCTCTAGAATTTTACTCCTATGTAGTGGTGATCATTTTTATCACCTCCATTTGACACTACTTTTGGTTTACTAATAATTGTTGACCATCAAATACCATTTCCATGGTTTCTTGTTGACTATGTACTAGATGACATGTGAGTTATATTTTCTGATTTATTTTCTATATATATAACCCTTCCAAATAATCTAGAGTCTACTTTAGTCCACTAAAGAATAATCCATATTTTAATTATTCTTTTGTTTATCATTTATTTTATTTTTTTATAAAAGAAACCATTGACATAATTATAAAATTATTATATAAAATATTATATTTCAAGTAATATATAAAATGAATTAATCAATTACAACTAATGCATATTTTTATATTTCATATATTTCACCATTCACAAATGGACCATAAAATATTATATTAAATGTACAATCCAGTAGGTAGGGGGACTCTACAGGGGAATTTCTTTGGGAAGTCCTTCTCCACTTCCTTGCAGCCCTTCCTTAGTCTTGTCCTAGGTCCTTGATCCTATCCCAGTTTCTCTGGCATTTCCTTTACCCTTCCTCCTTGGTTGGATGGTGTTATAGATGATCTCCTTGGGGGTGGGAGGTCACTTCTTCACTTGTCTTCCCATTTACTTTTCTTTTGGGGGTTCTTTTATGGTGCCTGGTTTCTAGTATGTCTTTGGATATTTTCCTGGGACCTTCCCTAGGTTTCCTGGGCTACTTTAGGGTTTCTTTTCCTTGGAGCTCTCAAATTTTCTCAGGTTTTTTGCAGGTTTCTACATGGTGCTGGATTCCATTGGTTCCTCAGGTGTGGAATGTTGTGGCTATGGGAGAGTGGCTTCATGAGCAGTTTTGTACAACATTGTTTTGGTTTGGTGGACCATGTGTTTTCTACTGTGACTCTGCTCTTTGGATTTTTTGATGTGGGTTTAGTGGGCTCTCATATTTTTTTGTGGTCTTGCTTGGGGTTCTTTGTTTTGCTTACTACTATGTTGCTACTGGAATTCCTCATATGTTTCCCTGAAGCTATTTTTTGGTAGTACTGAAGGTGGTCTAGGATTTTTTAGTTGCATCTTCTTGGTCTCGAATGACTTGTGCTTAACACCTGCAACTATTTTTCCCTGTGAATCCTTCCTTTTTGGTTCCTTGGGAACTTTACTATCTCTTTTTTGCGACCTACTTTTCTACGTCTACTACTTTCTTTACTTCAGCTGACATATTTATAGTTTTCTTTCATATTTACAAGAGGATCTCATGGTCTATGGAGATCCTTAGTTTGTTGATCCACTTTCCAGGCCTATTAGGAATGTGGCTTCATCATTGTTTGTTTATATTCTAGCATCCTTGCTTATTTCTTTTGAATTCTGGTTTTCCCCTATGTGGGATGTTGCTCTTTTCTAGTTTCTATTTTCCCCTGTGTGGGATGTTTCTTTTTCCTACCTTGTGGGCTGTTCAAATTTGTAAATAGGCAGGATTATTCCTTAATTGAATTTTCCACTTTTTCTATTTTTTGCTAGGTGAGCTTTTTCAATTTTTGGTTATTTCGTGCTTTTCTTCTTCGAGCATGATTTCCTCACATCCTTCTTGAATGTGGTGCTTACGCCTATCCTGATGGCTTTCCTTCGGTGTGTCCTTATGGCTTTCCTCAAGACTTTTCCAAATTTCATCCTCGAGCTTTTCTACGGTCCATCCTCAGGCTTTCCTGTAGCCATTCCTATGGATTTTCAAAAAAATATGGTGACTTGTTATAATCATTTTTTGGGTCCCTTGATAAAAAGCCACTTTAATTTAAATTTAACCTATCAAAAAAATAAAATATTATATTAAAATATACAAAATTTGCTTAATCCAACTAGTGTGTGCCTATATATAGCCTTAAAAAGTGGATAAACTATAATATGGATAGTGAATTTTATTATTGTCTAATACCATATTCTTATTTCAATAGAAAATGTGACACCAATAGATCCAACCATACTTAGATTTATTAGGATTGGTTATGACTACCCTATTCTACATTAAAACATATTATGTATTTAGGTATGTAGGTCATTGTCCTCACTCTTATCCCGTGTTTAAGTCTTTATGATTCCAATATTATTATTTTATAATACATAGTATGAATATTTTGAGGTAGTTCATCCAAAATATATATATATACATATAATATATCTTGTTTATTACAATTTTTCTCAAATACCATCAAATGTATACAAAGATAACACATTAAAATTTACCATCAACATTATCAATTTAGTACTTACATTACTCCAATATTAGTTCTAAATAATTTTTGCATAATAAATTATCCAATACGATCCTTTGCACATAAAATCCCATTAACATCATCATATTCTCCTAAAGCATCATTCTTCTTAACCATTTTTTGGTTGAAAATGACCTACTATCCACTTTATTGCACAAGAACTTAACCAAATAACTAAATATCCCTATAATTACATAGTTTAAATAGAGTCTCATGGATTATTATTTGTGTCCACATGCATACCTTAAGGACATGTTTTTCATATGAAAGAATGTAAATAACTTAAATCTCCTTCCTTGAATCCCCATAAAATTTATACATAGAAAAATTAGCATTCCTCTTCTAATTTTTCTCAATGCTAGACTATCTTAAAACTCCTATTTATCTAAATATTATATGACAAAATTAAACTCATGTAAAATTGAAAATTTTCATCTTACAATTAATTATGCTAGTTATCCAATTCTAAAATAATATTTTCTCATTGAATTTCTAACACTCAATGTTCCAAATCCCTACTTCATATGTTATCTTCTTAGAGTGCTTCTCACATTCATATATAAAATGTATTTCTCCTACCATTTTTTTCCTCTATTATAATTTTTAAGTGTAATGAAAAATATACAAAAGAGTCTATTATTGATACTCATATCATATACCTTTAGTTATTTTATTCAAATTATTTGTGTATTCAACAAAACATTATAACATTTTCCCCCATAATTTTTTATCAAGATAAGATGCAAATATATCTCATAATTAAGAGTAGTATCCTAAACATGACTTGTTTAAGGTGTCTACAGATACCCCTTTTGGGATGCGTTGTGGGAAAAAACAATACTGAGAAAAAATAGACCACCTAAATCCATGTGTAGGTTGAATGATGATTATTGATCTGATCAACATTAGATGCCCAATCCTACAAAAGGAAGCACTTATTAGAATCGTTGCTTCCAATATAATGGAAGTATTAAATTACAAAGCTTTCACCTGTCCAACGATGATTGGGTAGCATCTATGCTACAATTGTTTTTATAGGTGGAGAGATTCAAGCTTGAAACTAACATATTTTCTTTTGCCTCAGTAGAAGGGTAAGCTTACGATACTTGTTAGCAATGATTCATAGGATGAATGTAATTTGACATGATCAAGTGATCCTATGTTAATTTTGATTATCATTTTGATATTATGACTACCCCCTCAAGCGACGAGTCAATGAGAAAGGGATAATTAATTAAAGTGATGATTCGCTTGACCATGATGAATAATTTGGATGATTTAAGACTTTTGAATTTTATTATATAGTAAGGCCTATTAGAACCATGATTTCAACCATTAATAGTAATTGTACATCTATATCCTATGGAGCAGTCTGACCATAATGACCTTCTTATAGAATCTATATGATAACAATTTTATTTAATATTATGGTGAATTACTATGTTCGATGATCTGCTGAAAATACCATAGAAGAAATGAAATGAAATCCTCGTTCTCATGGGAAAGTTCAACCACCATGGCCTTATTCACGATTGCAATGAAGCATTTCAATTTAGTGATGACTAATTTACCCCAAATGGTCTTATGGTAGTTTACTCATGTTGTCGGATTGCATGGAGTGCAAGTCACTACAACCGCCACGTGTGTAGAGTAAATAAATAGGTACAAAGCACACTTGAATTTTTTGTTATTTGATTTTTTTGTTAATTTTGTGATTTATGATGATTTACCTCAAATGACCTTATGGTAATTTACTCATATTTCTATATTGCATGGAGCGCAAGTTGCTACAACCGCCAAGTGTATAGGGTAAATAACTGGATACAAGGCACATTTGAATTTTTTATTTATTTTATTTTTGGTTAATTTTGTGATTTATGACGATTTACCTCAAATGACCTTAAGGTAATTTATTCATCTTGCCAAATTGCATGGAGCGCAAGTCGCTGCAACCACCATGTGTATAGGGTAAATAACTAGATATGTGGTGCATTTGAGATTTTTGATTTTTTTGATTTTTTTACCTCAAATGGCCTTATTGTAATTTACTCATATTGCCAGATTGCATGGAGCGCAAGTCACTACAACTACCAAGTGTATATAATAAATAACTGAATACGAGGCTTAATTGAGATTTTGATTTATTTTTTATTTTTGATTTTTTTGAAAATTTTGGACAGGTAGATATGCATTAATATCCATTATGAAACTCCTTATGGTGAGCAAATGTGTGCATTTATGGGATTGACCAAAGAACTTGGATGTCTTTGGAGCTTTTTGGGATTTGACCAAAGAAATTAGGCATCTTTGGAACCTTTTTGGGAAGTATGATACTGATAATGCCCCAGTTGATGCTCAAAAATATTTTTATTTTGATTTTATGTTATGGATGCAATGATGAATGCAATGCCTAAATGATGATGTGATTATGCTATATGTATGCAATGTACTGAAGATATGTTCTAGCTAGATGGTATATGTATACTTAGATGCTATACTCTAGATGTATAGATGCACTATGGTGATGTATGCATATATGGATGCAATTTTAATTTTTAAATGCATTTTTAATTTGGTTCAATGGCTTATGCATTTAATTTATGTGATATGATATGATAGGTTATATGTAATGTAATGCATTAATTACATACTTATGATCTAATGCAAATGAACATGTATGTTTTAATCTCTTAAAACGTAAGGAATGAATGTAATATGTGTTTTACAAACTAATGGACAACACCACATAATGTATGAAAATTATGAATAGAAAATAATAACTCTTATCATAAGAATTTATCATTTAAGCATCCATATGTGAGATGATATGATGAGAGATGTATGGTTTTCCCTCATGAAATTTAGTAAATTAAAAGATATGCACAAAATAGTTAGTGCCCATATAAATATCATTGCTGATATCTATTCGGTATCTATCCTATGTTATGAACACCATTTAATAAGCAAAATATCATAAGGATAATTGTGTATTATTGATGAGATGATTTGTTGCTATAAGGGATTTTTGAGGTTTTCCATGAGATGCAAACACCCTAGTTGACTAATAAAAAGTTGTATAATTACTATACAAGACTCGTGAAAGACCAATTTTTTGTTATGGAGACCTATATATTCATTATCCCTATGTGTGCAAATAAATATATGAGGTGAGACATGAAACTACCTCATTGCCAAGTGGTATTCATTCAGTCCATTGCTATAATGAGAATCACCAAATTCTCACCATGATCCTATATTTGGACGTAGTTGGACTAGACTACTAGGTAATAGAGGCCACCTAAAGCTAGATCATTTGTAAATTGCTTAGAAATACCCCAATTCTAGGTGGGATTCATTCAGCCCATTTTTGTGTTGGGGATAACTCAATGGCTTTGAGTAGTGAACATTCTAGGGATTCAAGCTCTTCACCCCCTTATTTTATTTTAATTTATTGGGATACTTGCTCATGCTTAGTGATGAAAATTACTGTTTATTATGCATTTTGTTTGAGCAAGGGATTTTTCTTTGATTGTGGGATTTTTCTTATTTTATATGATATCAAGTGATTTCTTTGGTAGGAGGGAGCTTTTCCTTTTTCCAATAATCAACATCCTAGACCATGTGCATCACAAGATGAGCAAGTAAAAACCTTTCGCTTAAGGTGATGAGGACCACTTCGTAGTGTTCATATTTTCTTGTCCTAATTAGAATTGTTAATGTATTTGATTAGTGATGGGATTTTAAAATATGCAAGGTACTATCAAAACTAGACCTCATCTTCAAAAGAAAAACAATCTTTCTATAAAATCTAAGCAGATCACTAGGTATGGTTGAATAACCGAAAAACCCTAGTATATTCCTTATAGCAATAGGAAGGGTTGTGTTGAAAAACATGATTACTCACAAGGGTGATGGATGATGATGTATAGATGCATGATTAAGATACAAACATGGTGTCATTTGTAATCTTGTAAACACAACCTATCCTAATGCAAGTGCAATGGATGAACATGCCTAATGCAATGCAATTACATTAATGCATATGCAAAATTAAATACATAATGTAAATGTTTGTGTTTTTGATGTTTTGCAATGCTTTTGAATTTTATTACTTTTTGATTTGTTTGAATTTTTTTTATGTTTTTCAAATATTTTTGACATTTTGATTATTTTAAATGTTTTTAAATGTTTGAATTTAATGTTTGGAGTGCCTTAATATGAATAATGTTGATAGTTTTAGGCTCTTCAAAGCCTTCAATCGATGTTAGACGATATGTTCTAGGTCTAATATGCTCTGAGATGATATATGGACCTAACTAGTTGGCTATAAATTTATCTCGTAAGTGCAACAATAGGTTTGAGTTATGTTGGTTTTCTTTTAGTACAAGATCCCCAAATTTAAAGTCCCTCATATGTAATTTACTATTGTAAGCTCATTTTAGGCATTTATGATAAATGTAGAGATGATCAAGGGCATTCATGTGACGTTCATAAAGAAGCATCAATTGGTCGAGGTAAGCTTGTTGCATAGTGTCAGCATCGATGAACTCTTTTAATGTGATGCGCAGGTTTGGAATTTCTAACTCTAAGGGTATAATGGTCTTAATGCCATACACTTGAGAAAATAGGGTTGCCCTAGTGGACATCTGTATACTAGTCCTATAAGCCCATAATGCAAGGGGTAGCTAGGTATACCAATATTTGTGGTTCTCTTGAATAGTATTTTTCAAGATAGCTACCACTATCTTGTTAGAAGCTCCAGCTTGCCTATTTTCTTGCAGATAGTATGGAGTCACAAAAATGTGTTGTATATTATACTTAGTCATCAAAGCCCTTAAAAAATTTATTCTTAAATGTTGTTCCATTATCCGATATGATCTTGGATGGTATCACAAAATGACATATGATATTATGGAGTATGAACTCCATAATACATGTTCCTATTATTGTTGTTAAAGGGATTGCTTCCACCCAATTTATAAAGTACTCAATGGCCATTATGTTAAATGTATGTCGACCTGATGATGGGAGAGAGATCTTACCAATCAAATCAAAACCCCACTGAGAAAATGGCCAAGCTGCTTGAATGGGTTGTAAGACCTACAATGGCAAGTGTGTAAGATTAGCATGATGTTGATATTTGATGCATTTATTGACATATGTTGTGCAATTCCATAGTGGGCCAATAATAACCCATTCAAAGGACACTCTTGATGATGGCCATGCCACTGAAATGACCATTGCATGTACCATCATGAGTTTGAGATATTTTCCAAGCTGATTCTTAGGGCTTAAGGAAATGAAGGAGAATTCCATCCTAGCTTCGATGATACAAAATATATCCTAGAAAGACATATTTAGTCACTTTATATTTGAATGATCATTTTGTAGCACGTGATAATCCCTAGGGTCTGCAAATATGCCATGGTGTCTGCAAATCTATTGGACATTCAAGAGATTGCCTCGATATCATACCATTCTAGTTGGGCTAGATATGTGTCCACAAGCTCTTTATATGCCTACAACATGGGGCATATGCACTGATAAATTCCCTTAACTTAATTTACAATAAGTAAGGAGTTACCAAAGATGTTTAGCTTCTTAATATTCATGGTGAACGCTATTTGGAGATCCAATATTAGGGTCTCGTATTCAACATTATTATTAGTACAAGGTAAATTGAGCTTAAATGACAAGGGTATTGGAGCACCTTGTGGTGTGAAGAACATAATTCCTACACCACCCCCTTGCTTGCACTTGGAGCCGTTGAATAATAGAGATATATATGTTGGATTATCAGGTTATTCAGATTTCGGCAACTTTGATAATAAGCTCTATGATAAGAGGTTTGTGATCCTGAAGAGGAGCCTCTACTAGTTGATCTGCTATGACTTATCCCTTGATGTAATTTTGACTTATGAATTCTAGATCAAATTCTATCAATAACATGATCCACTTCATAGTACACATATTATGATAGGTTTTATTCATCATGTACTACAAAGGCTTTTATTTTGATATTACATATGTCATATGGATTAACATGTAGTGGTGCAACTTCTTCATCATAAATACTATTGCTAAACATACTTTTTCCACATATGTGTATCATAGCTCATAGCTGACCAGAGTTTGGTTGATGTAATATATTGCATGTTCTTTGCCTTACATGTTCTTTTGGGCCAACATGGTTCCCAATGCAAAATTAGTGGTAGATATATATACCAGGAAAAACACCTCTGGTCAAGGTGGAGCTAAAACTGGTGATGTTTCTAGGTACTGCTTGATCTCAGCAAAGGCCTTTTAATAGTCCTCATCCCACTTGAATGAGACTCCCTTATGTATCAGTCGATTCATGGGTCAATATTTGTTCAATAATTGTGCAATGAATCGCTTTATAGATGCTACTTTTCCTTGTATACTTCTCAATTCCTTGATATTAGAGGGATTACACATTTCTAAAATGGTATGGATCTTTACTGGATCAACTTAGATCCCTCATTTAGAAATGATGAATCCCAAGAAATTTCATGATGTTATGCCAAAGATGTATTTCTTGGGATTCAACCTAGCATTATGCTCTATCAGGTGATTGAAGACTTTTTTGAGAACCTCGGAATACTTTGAATACAACAATGACTTTTCCAATAAGTCATCGATATAATCCTCTAGGATCTTGTGCATGTAGTCATGAAAGATATACGTCATGGCCTGTTGGTTTGTGGCACCAACATTTTTGAGATGGAATGGCATAACTTTGTAGAAAAATGTCCCCCATGGTATTGTGAACATGTATGCCAGTCTTTGGGATTAATATAAATATGATTGTAACAAAAAAAACCATCCATTAGGAAGAGCATCTCGTAACCTGCAATCACATCTACTAGAGCATCGATATTAAGCAATAGGAATGAATCCTTTGGTGTTGCCTTATTGTGGTATCTAAAATATTTACTATTATAGATTCTTCCATCAAGTTTTCCTACATGTACCATGTTTGATACCCATTATGGATAGTTTATGGAAATGATGATATCTACATCCAATAATTTTTGCAACTCATATTTAACCATCAAAGCGATGGATATATTTCCTTGAGTTTTTACTTTACTAGCTTCTTGGAGGGATCTAGCGAAAGGTTATGAGTAACCAATTTCATATCTAGACCTGATATATATTTGTAAGTCCAAGCAAAGATATCAGGTTTCTCTTTTAATAGATAATGAGGGTGGTATTCTCCTCATGAGATAATATCTCTCCAAATTTAACCTTATTTGGATTTCTGGGATCATCATTAATATCCATTTCAAAGGTTTCCTCTATTGACATGTGTGACCCCTCCTCAAGCTAATGAGATGTAGAGATCAAGTGGATATCATTTGTTGGATTTATAGGTTCCACATCAGAATTATTGACACAAAATGGAATGATTATAATATGTATTGATTAGGGAAGAAATATTTAGGCTCTAAAGGTGAATTGGCATGATCAAAATCAATGGCCCATAGATTGAGATACATAGATTTTGAAGGGTTAGATGGATTTTGAAGTGGAGTGGTCAAATCAATGGATATCATATTTATGGAATGAATGAAATATCTAGGACCACATGATTGCAACTCTACATTGATGATGCGACTTCCATACCCAATATATGGCTCTGGGGTATGGGTATATCAATATTTGATCTATGAATAGATAGGAAGATGGGATTTTCTGGCTATAATAACTATCAAAATATGGGTGGATCAAGGAAAACTATATGATATATTTCATCTGAATTAGCCGATCTCCCCCAAAGGCAAGGGATATTATATACTCTACGATGCATCTCATCTATATCAAATGGTTCATTAAAATGACATAAGTGTCGAGGCCCAAGGTAGGCCATTTTGGTCTCATCCTCATAATCACTTTTATCTATGAAGTATCTAGTATCCATATCCACTGGCTCCATGGGTAATAGATGACGTAAATATCAAGGGCCTAAGTAGGCCAACTCAGTCTCATCTTCGTATTCCTCATCCTCGAAGGAATGTTCATCATTGTCTTCTCCAAAATTACTTTTTGGCCTACCTTTCTCAGATATGGATTATGAATCTCCTACCTCATAAATAGCTTTTGATTTAGGCTCTCCTATTTTTGTATCAAAACTCTAGGGTTCAATGCCAATGTTGTTGGTATACATATGGTTCTTGCCAAGCTAATCAATTTCTTGCATATCACCTGGACTAGCCTCCACTGAGATGTCATGATAGCCTTCACTAAGATGTGGTTCACTGTAAGGAACCACATGCACTTGCTCCTCATGTACATATTTGATACATTGATGTAATATCAAGGGTACACATTTCATCTCTCTTATCCATGACCTACCTAAGAGAATGTTGTATTGCATCACACCTTCGAGTACGTGACATATCATTAGGATGGTCTTAATTTAGTGACCTTGGGGTGTACGTGCCACTCTTAACTCTACTTGTGATGTTATTACTATACCAAAAATAAAGCTAAAATATTACTAGAAAACATATAACATGAAAATGACAAAGAATGAATATTTCATTAATATTGAACCCCGTTTACATGATGGTCCCTCTTAGGGATACCCATCTTGATACAATAATTTACAAGTGGATGAAGAGATGTCCCCTTTTGCAAAAGGGTGGCACTCTCTAAAATGCTTCCTAATTCCATGAAGAACACAAGCTTATACTGAGAGGGGGGGTGAACAGTATAAGACCTCTTTTTACTTTTTCCTTTATACTTCAAAATAGTAAAGCAATATACCCAAAGCAATATCAAAGCAATGCACAATATCATCCACAAAGTGACACCAATTTTAACGTGGTTCACCCAGAATGGTTGGGCTACGTCCACAAAACTTTTCTCTAAAAGTTATCTCAAAGTTCTTTGGGAATCCTTCCCAATTACAATGTTTATGAGCCTCGGCCCAAAGGAGATACCTTCCCCCAATCAGAATTTATGAGCCTCTGCTCAAAGGAGATACCTTCCCCCAATCAGAATTTATGAGCCTCTGCTCAAAGGAGATACCTTCCCCTCTGCTCTGGAAATGATCCCTCGGAAGATCAACTGCCTCTACCTCTTGCCGGCCACGTGGAACTCCTTTCCACCGAAGACCTCCTATCCTCAATGCTTAGCCTAAGAGACCTCTGCCTTCTATGATCACGTCCACGATAGCTCAACAACCTGTACCAAACACAGTCAGTCGGTCTAGTACAAGTCTTCCTCTGTCTGTCAGATCTGTCCAACTCTTGAACAAATCAATCCTCTACATACAAGCCTTCTCAAAGACTTGCCAAATCTATCCTCAGGTTCTTCTCATAGAACCAATGCACCTCTGTCCTCAAGTTCTCTGATAGAACTATCAAACTCAACTCACAAGTCCTCTGCTAGGACCTGTCCAAATCTGCTCACAAGTCCCCATCGAAACCTATCCAAAATTGCTCACAAGTCCCCATCGAAACCTGTCCAAAATTGCTCACAAGTCCCCAAACCTGTAAAACTGTCACAAGTCCCCACAGAACCTGTCCAAAAATTGCTCACAAGTCCCCACTGGAACCTGTCCAAAAACTGCTCACAAGTCCCCACTGGAACCTGTCCAAAAACTCAGCAAGCTCACCAAGAAAAACTTTCTTAGTAGGAAATCACAAAGTGAATTGTTAGAGACCCAATGTGATTTTTCAAACTCATAGAAGCATAAAGAGAATTGTTAGAGACTCAATATGTTCTATACTCAAATCCCAATCTCAAAACTCAACTCAAATCAACTCAGCTCAATCTCAATCTCAAATCTGAAAACTCAACTCAATATCTGAAATGGATAGGATAGAATGTTTTCTTTCAAGAACATGAAACCCCAACAATTGCCAACTATGCAAAGAATCACATAACAATGATACTCATGTTCTTTTCACCATCAATTAGGGTTTCAACAACAATGCTCATCAAACAAGGTTTAGTCAACCAACACCATTCAACTCAACATCAACCTTGAAGCATTCAACCAATCATCACAAGAAAAGGAAACAAGTAGAAATCCTTTTCCCTCCAAAGATATTTGAACAAAACAGCCACCAACACAATATCACCAAATGCAAAGAATAACTTGCTCAAATCAACTCAATGGAGTAAGCCCAATATCATGAATCAAGTAAAGCAATAACTTGATCAAACAACCTCTATGGAAGCAACTCAACCATCAAACTCAAAACAGCCAACCAAGGGTTCCACCAACTCAATGCAAGTAGCTAGACTCACAAATATAAACCCTAGTGCACAAAGCTTCCACTATCTCAAACCAGAAATTATGCATTCACCAAAAACTCTCCTTAAGGATAACAATGCATAAGTAGTCTTCAACAAACCAGAAAATAGGATTTACACCTAGCCAAAGGATACCTAGTAGAATACCTTTTCACTCCAACCTTATTTCAGAAAACATACACCAATCATACTCATAAGAAGAATGTGCCCATACCTTATTGGAGTAGAAGATAATTGAACCTTCAAGCTGTCACCACACACAACTCTCAAACTTCCAACCAAGTTAGGGTTAGAATAAAAAGAAATGAGCAATAATATAAACTTCCTTTATTACACCTTTTAGCTCCACTTCTTTAAACACAACCACCATAACATGCCAATAAATCAACAATCAGAGACTCACACCTTATACCTCCATTTTTAATTTTAGCATAGCAAAGAATAATCTTAAAAATACATCCAAAGAAATATGCCCTTATTTCTCCTAAGATTTTATTCAATGCTAATCACAAAAGCCAAAACTCATAAAATTTAATCACACCTTATAAATCGTTGTCCAAGAAACTCCGAATTTCATGGCATAAAGACGTTTTAATAAAAATGTGTGTTACTCTAGCAAAGCACCCCCGCGAGACTCGAAACGGTGACCTCCGCCAATGCAGCGCCCAACAGCGACCTTCGCTGCCACTAGCCCATGCGGGCTACGAAGTTCACAAGTGAACTTCCCTCCACTTCACCCTCGAAAAAAACTCCCGAAGACTTTTCAACCGCACGTGCTTCTAAGTCTTCCTTCGATCTCAGCGAATACAGAGCACAAACACCGCAAATTGCATTCGAGGAATTTCGAATTAATTAGCCTTCCAACCTTAGGAGTTGGAGAATAAATAGTCTCTTCGAAGACACCTTGACGTCGGCGGAAATAAAGACCATTTCGAAATTAATCAAAAGTCTTTTCAAAAAGGGTTTAAAAACCCTTAAATAATTTTAATAAATTAAGAATAAAAAAAGGTTTAAAAACCTTTAAGTATTTTTAATAAATTAAAAATAATTTCTCCCTTAATTAATTAAATAATTAATTAATTAAAACCTTGAAGGGTTTTAAATAATAATTAAATAAATAATAAAGAGAACCTCCATTGGTTTTAATAAAAACCATTTAACTTGGTTTTAATAAAAACCCTATCCAACTTGGTTTTAATAAAAACCGGTTTGGTTTTAATGAAAAACCCTTGCCAATGGAATCTCTCCGGATTCTCTTAAAAATATTCTCTTGGAATCTTCCACCTTTGAAGCCAACACATCCTCTTAACATTAATGCCATTTCCTTTTGACATCAATGACAACTCATAGACAAGAAGCTAGGATCTCAAACCCAAAATTGCCAACAATCTCCCCCTTTGTCATTGATGGCAAACCATGCTTCTCAACAACACAGAAACTCAACATAAATAGCTCCCCCTGTCTTGAGGCTCTCCCCCTTACTCAAATCTCTCCCCCTTTGTCATCAATGGCAAAGGGTCACCTTTGGGGCTCGGGACTAAGAATGAGCCTCTTAGCTTAGTCCCTCCCCCACCTCTTGATGAGGTGATTAATTCTTGGGTGGGAGTAAAACTCCCATTAGGCACTGATCATCATCAGCGTCTATAACTTCCTTGCCAGGCCTTCTCTTGAACTCTTTGTCCATATTCCTATTCCTGTCACTGTTCTTGTTCTTGTTCTCATCCCTATTCTTGTCCATGCCTTGATCCTTGGACCTGATCATGCCACTGTTCCTATTCCTGTATTCTAGAATTTCAGCTCTACACTGTCTGATTATGTGACCTTCATTGTTGCACTTGAAACACTTGACGATGTTGTTTCTCTGAGGTAAACCTGATCTTTGAATCCACCAGTTTGACCAAACCTGTTCTGACCAAACCTGTTCTAACCAAACTGTTCTGACCAAACTGTTTCTGGCCAAACCTGTTCCTATTATTTGCCTTGCAATAAACTGCCTTGTGCCCAAACTGTTGACAAGAGTAGCAATACCCTTGAAAGTAACTAGCACTTCTAAAACTGTCATTTACCTCCTTCACTTGAGCCATGCAATGTGAAGCCATGTGACCAAACCTGTGACAAGCAAAACATCTGCCTTGAAACTTTCCTTTAATTGACCTCTTAGGTTCTAAAAACTTCTTCTTCTCATTCTGAATTCTATTTTCTGTTTCTGTGCATCTATCATTCAAGGACTCCTTTTCTGAAATACTTTCCTCATCAGAACTCTCTTCCTTTTGGAGTCTCTTACTAGACTCTCCAACTTGTTCCTTGTGTGGCTTAACAAAACCAAGGCCTGTTTTATCTGTTGTCTTTCTTTGACCTTTGATGAGTGACTTAACCTTTTTGGAGCTATCTTGAAACCTGTAAAGCTTATCCTTGTACTCTTTAGTTTCCTCTTTCAAAGAAGCCATTTTCTGTTCTAACTCACTATACTCAAGAACCTTAGACTCTAACTCATCCTTGAGTTCTTGTGTCTTAGCCATAGAGAAGTCAAGACTTTCTATAAGATCATCTCTCTCCATACAACATTCATCTAACTTATCCTTGAGTCTAGCATTCTTCTTTCTTTCCTTTTTCAAAGCACTAAGAGCACTAATAAGTTCACCTTCAAGATCTACTTCACCTTCCTCTATATCTTCCTCTATTTGTTTGCTTTTTGAATCATCAAAGCCTTTTTCAGATTTCTTATCACTAGAGGTGCTACCCTTTTCAAAAACCATACATGCATCTTCCTTATAGTTTTCTGAAGCATCCTCATACATACTAGAAACCAAATCATTATTTGTGCAATCATCCTCAAGGTGACCAAAATTTCCACATCTAAGACATTTCATGATAATGAATCTATGTTTCGGTTCTTCCTCTTTTTTTGATATGAACAACATCTCATTTTCATTATCACTTGAAGAACTTTCACTATCACTACTAGAACACTTACTTGCTTTGTCTAGGTAGAAACTCTTCTTGTGCTTGTGAGAATACCTCTTTCCTTGATTGTTGTGCTCATCTTTGTTTTTCCTGTGATGCTTGTGCTTTTCAGAATCCTTGCTCTTAGAATCCTGTTTATCTTCATCACTTTCATTCTTGGGAACAGTATAGTCAGTAGCATAATGACCAAACTTTCCACAATTGAAACATCTTATATTTTTCATACTTTTGTGCTTTCTAGAGAACTTGCCTTTCTTGCTGTAATATGCCTCTTCATCACTAGAAGACTCATCACTATCTTGAAGTTGTTTACCCTTGGAATTCTTGGTAGCCTTGAAAGCTGCCTCTTTCTTGACATCAACCTTCACTTGAGTTCTCAACTCAAATGCTGCAAGTATACTATGGAGCTCATCCTTTTTCAACTTATCCAAATCTTTAGCTTCCTCAATAGCAAAAATATTTTCACTAAATCTATTAGGAAGAGATCTTAAAATCTTATCACAAACATCATTTTCAGCAAGCTCAAGACCTAAGTCTTTCATGGAGTTAACAACCTCATCCATACGAAGCATGTAGTCACTAATATTTTCATCATCATTCATCTTGAGTTGTTCAAACATACCTTTGAAGTGTCTCAACTTGGCCTTTCTGACATTTGTATCACCTGTATGAACCACCTTCAATCTGTTTCCACATTTCACTAGTTGTCTTGCAGTGAATCACTTTGGTGAGATCTACTTTCTGTAAGCCTTTCAGGATTGCATTCATTGCTTTTGAATTGTTGTGATGTAGGAGCCTTTCTTCTTTAGTATTAGGACCATGTTCAGGAATAGTGTACTCATCTTCAATCACTTCCCAAACCTCATTCCCAAGTGCCATTAGATGAACCTTCATCCTTGCACTCCAAAGACCAAAATCTGACCCATCAAGAATAGGTGTTGCATTGCCACTTGAATGATCCATTGTGTTCTTTACTAGCTTTTCCTTCAAGTTGTTAAACTTTTCGAAGGCACCTGCTCTGATACCAATTGAAGAACACAAGCTTATATTGAGAGGGGGGTGAACAAGTATAAGACCTCTTTTTACTTTTTCCTTTATACTTCAAAATAGTAAAGCAATATACCCAAAGCAATATCAAAGCAATGCACAATATCATCCACAAAGTGACACCAATTTTAACGTGGTTCACCCAGAATGGCTAGGCTACATCCACAAAACTTTTCTCTAAAAGTTATCTCAAAGTTCTTTGGGAATCCTTCCCAATTACAATGTTTATGAGCCTCGGCCCAAAGGAGATACCTTCCCCCAATCAAAATTTATGAGCCTCTGCTCAAAGGAGATACCTTCCCCCAATCAGAATTTATGAGCCTCTGCTCAAAGGAGATACCTTCCCCTCTGCTCTGGAAATGATCCCTCAGAAGATCAACTGCCTCTACCTCTTGCCAGCACGTGGAACTCCTTTCCATCGAAGACCTCCTATCCTCAATGCTTAGCCTAAGAGACCTCTGCCTTCTATGATCACGTCCACAATAGCTCAACAACCTGTACCAAACATAGTCAGTCGGTCTAGTACAAGTCTTCCTCTATCTGTCAGATCTATCCAACTCTTGAACAAATCAATCCTCTGCATACAAGCCTTCTCAAAGACTTGCCAAATATGTCCTCAGGTTCTTCTCATAGAACCAATGCACCTCTGTCCTCAAGTTCTCTGATAGAACTATCAAACTCAGCTCACAAGTCCTCTGCTAGGACCTGTCCAAATCTGCTCACAAGTCCCCATCGAAACCTATCCAAAATTGCTCACAAGTCCCCATCGGAACCTATCCAAAAACTGCTCACAAGTCCCCACTGGAACCTGTCCAAAAACTGCTCACAAGTCCCCACTAGAACCTGTCCAAAAACTCAACAAGCTCACCAAGAAAAACTTTCTTAGTAGGAAATCACAAAGTGAATTGTTAGAGACCCAATGTGATTTGTCAAACTCATAGAAGCATAAAGAGAATTGTTAGAGACTCAATATGTTCTATACTCAAATCCCAATCTCAAAACTCAACTCAAATCAACTCAGCTCAATCTCAATCTCAAATCTGAAAACTCAACTCAATATCTGAAATGGATAGGATAGAATGTTTTCTTTCAAGAACATGAAACCCCAACAATTGCCAACTATGCAAAGAATCACATAACAATGATACTCATGTTCTTTTCACCATCAATTAGGGTTTCAACAACAATGCTCATCAAACAAGGTTTAGTCAACCAACACCATTCAACTCAACATCAACCTTGAAGCATTCAACCAATCATCACAAGAAAAGGAAACAAGTAGAAATCCTTTTCCCTCCAAAGATATTTGAACAAAACAGCCACCAACACAATATCACCAAATGCAAAGAATAACTTGCTCAAATCAACTCAATGGAGTAAGCCCAATATCATGAATCAAGTAAAGCAATAACTTGATCAAACAACCTCTATGGAAGCAACTCAACCATCAAACTCAAAACAGCCAACCAAGGGTTCCACCAACTCAATGCAAGTAGCTAGACTCACAAATATAAACCCTAGTGCACAAAGCTTCCACTATCTCAAACCAAAAATTATGCATTCACCAAAAACTCTCCTTAAGGATAACAATGCATAAGTAGTCTTCAACAAACCAGAAAATAGGATTTACACCTAGCCAAAGGATACCTAGTAGAATACCTTTTCACTCCAACCTTATTTCAGAAAACATACACCAATCATACTCATAAGAAGAATGTGCCCATACCTTATTGGAGTAGAAGATAATTGAACCTTCAAGTTGTCACCACACACAACTCTCAAACTTCCAACCAAGTTAGGGTTAGAATAAAAAGAAATGAGCAATAATATAAACTTCCTTTATTACACCTTTTAGCTCCACTTCTTTAAACACAACCACCATAACATGCCAATAAATCAACAATCAGAGACTCACACCTTATACCTCCATTTTTAATTTTAGCATAGCAAAGAATAATCTTAAAAATACATCCAAAGAAATATGCCCTTATTTCTCCTAAGCTTTTATTCAATGCTAATCACAAAAGCCAAAACTCATAAAATTTAATCACACCTTATAAATCGCTGTCCAAGAAACTCCGAATTTCGTGGCATAAAGACGTTTTAATAAAAACGTGTGTTACTCTAGCAAAGCACCCCCGCGAGACTCGAAACGGCGACCTCCGCCAATGCAACGCCCAACAGCAGCCTTCGCTGCCACTAGCCCACATGGGCTACGAAGTTCACAAGTGAACTTCCCTCCACTTCACCCTCGAAAAAAACTCTCGAAGACTTTTCAACCGCACGTGCTTCTAAGTCTTCCTTCGATCGCAGCGAATACAGAGCACAAACACCGCAAATTGCATTCGAGGAATTTCGAATTAATTAGCCTTCCAACCTTAGGAGTTGGAGAATAAATAGTCTCTTCGAAGACACCTTGACGTCGGCGAAAATAAAGACCATTTCGAAATTAATCAAAAGTCTTTTCAAAAAGGGTTTAAAAACCCTTAAATAATTTTAATAAATTAAGAATAAAAAAAGGTTTAAAAACCTTTAAGTATTTTTAATAAATTAAAAATAATTTCTCCCTTAATTAATTAAATAATTAATTAATTAAAACCTTGAAGGGTTTTAAATAATAATTAAATAAATAATAAAGAGAACCTCCATTGGTTTTAATAAAAACCATTTAACTTGGTTTTAATAAAAACCCTATCCAACTTGGTTTTAATAAAAACCGGTTTGGTTTTAATGAAAAACCCTTGCCAATGGAATCTCTCCGGATTCTCTTAAAAATATTCTCTTGGAATCTTCCACCTTTGAAGCCAACACATCCTCTTAACATTAATGCCATTTCCTTTTGACATCAATGACAACTCATAGACAAGAAGCTAGGATCTCAAACCCAAAATTGCCAACATTCCATACATGGAAATGTATGAGGACTTACATATGCCTCCTTATCTAGGTATGTCTCAAGGACGGATCCACTTGCTCTCTTAGGTCATGGATTATGTCTCGTGAACCTGTGGCCATGTATGTAGTTTAAAAAACAATGCATTTTTAGTTGTCCGATATTGCCTCCTTGGATAAGGTTTTTAGTAATCAGATATGTAATAGAAATATGATAAAACGATACCATGGAATCAAGTAAATCTAAGCTAATGATATAATAAAAAAAGATAAAAAATGCTATATCTATTTAAGGTAAGGCTGCAGGCCACTGTACAGGATAATGACCGCTAAAGAAAACCTTGCTCTCCTTACCCCAAAGCTATGGGTCAAAGGCTATGATCTGATATTGAAGAAAGTAGATTTTATGCCCTTTGATTTGTCAAAGCTCTGCCTCACACATGATCTCAAAGAGAACTCTCTCTCTAAAATGATCTCTTGTATGTGATTCGGGTCTCTATATGTCATATATCGATCATGTGTCTCTATATGTCATATATCAATCATGTGTGTCTCTCTTTTGGTGCTCTTAGTCTTACACCTTTTATAGTGTGAAACCCTAGGTCTATGTCCAAGCCCTAGAAATAAATTTCTCATGTGTAGTGCAAGTTAGCATGAAAAGACCTTATCTATTGTCTATATTTGAAGGCCAGTTAACTGAAATGTAACTACCCACTTGAGTCTTCAAACTGTTCATTAGCATGAGAAGCTTTTGTCCTTTGTTTATGCTTGAAGGTCAGTTAACTTAAGTATAAATGCAAACTCAAGTCTCCTATGTGAACTGGTCATGAAAATGAATGCAAAGTCACTCCCGCTAACCTTTATTGCATGTAGACTGCCACTTCTACCCGAGATTGGGCCTCTTTATCGGCAAACTGCTTCTTATGGCTTAGCTTCTATCATCTGTAGTGGCTATGATTTGGCCTCTATCATCTACAGTGGCTAAGTTCTGGCCACTCTAGGCTTGAGCACTAGAATATGGTTGCTCTTGGCTTGAGCGGCCAAGCTTGGATGGCTTGAAAAGGCCCCAAATGAGTGGTGAGAACCACTGTTGGTTCTTGGAAAGTCTAATATTATGTCTTATGATCTTATGAGTGTGTATATGTAAGTAGCTCTCCTAAGCATGACATGATTTAAGTGTCTACAGATGCCCCTTTTTGCAATGCATTGTGTGGAAAACACAATGCTGAGCAAAAACGTAGACTGATATGTTTGTAGGGTGTATGGTGATCAATGGTCTGATCAATGTCGGATGGCCCAATAATGCAAGATGGTGCGCATCCCTTGAATCATTGCCTCAATGTTCAGAGGACTTATCCCAATGGATTTTTGATGTTAAATTGCACTTATTCCTCAAACTCAATCGGGTAGCTTCATCTGCTACAACAATTTCGATCGGTAGGAGAGCTACAATTGAATATGTCATGTCTGCTTATGTTCCCAAAAAACAAGGGAAATTTGTGATTGTTGTATGCAATTATTTGAAGGATGAACACGATTTTGCTATGATCAAGTGATCTTTTGTTGATTTTGATTATGATTAAGTTGAATTTTTGAACTACCTCCTCACATAATGGATTGGTGAAGAAATGACAATGAATGAAGCGACAAGTCGCTTGACCAATATGACTAATTTGGTTCCTTTCTAGCATTTACTACTTTTAATGGGCAATCCCACATCTGAGTGTGATTCCAATTGCTTATGATAATAATCCATACCTATCCTGAGTAGCGGTCTAACTATCAATAGCCTTCTTAGGGAGTTAGGATGAGTGATTCTATTTATGTTTAGATTGTATCACTTTGACTTAATTTTTTTGATGTCATAGGGGAATTAGAATGATCCCTTCGCACTCGTGGAGTAGTCTGACCATATTGATCTTATTTTATTTTGAAGGGTGACATATTTTAATTCCAAAATGTGTTGCTTTTGCCCTAAGTGGCCTTATGGTTTCCTACTCATATCACAAAAATACATGGAGTGCAAATCGCTGCAATCACCGAGTGGATAGAGTAGGTAACTGGATATGAGGCCTGCTTGAGATTGTGATTTTATGTGATTTTTTTTGTTCTTTTGAACATTCTAATGATATTAAACCATAAAAGTATGATTATTTGTTGTTTTTATTATTCCCTCATTAAATAAACTGCTTAATTTTGACCTATGGGCTTGGTCGTTGTTAGGTCCAGTGGCCTCTGATTTCCTGCCTGTGGCCGCTGTCGCTTTGAACGGCCAAGAAGCTTAGGCCTTTGACATCAGCAATGTCCAAGGAATAATTAAGAAAATATAAAACTTGAAATTATAGGGTTTTGACATGTCATTTTCACTGTTCAAGATTCCATTTTCAGAGCTCTAGTGCAATAGCGACAGTTACGACTTCAAAACTTTGCTGGTGCTAAAGACATGGCTGCACGGGGTGAGACATTAGTTGTTGGAAGAGCCAGAGTTTCTTAGGTATTTCTATTCAAAACCCTAGCTCTCTTTTATTTGTATAATTAAAATTGAACTTCACTAAGAAATGAGTAAAACGAACCTCACTAAACCTGTTGGCAATGAATAAACTTCGTAATTAGGCTTAGGTTCTTTTTTGCCGCGATGGGTTGGTCCCCAAATTTACAATCTATCAGTGGCTTTAGCCTAGGGTTTTTGATAATTTTCCATTATTCACTTGTTGTTGCTATTTTGGGTATTCTCAAACTTATATTAGTTTTGATGTTTGGGTAGGGGATTTGTTTTCCAATTTGTTTGCTTTCCCTCCCTTTTTTTGCTTTGCTTAAGTTATTTTGTCAATTGTAATTTTTTTTTTTTTTGGCCAAGGGTTCATGGGTTTTCCATGCCACCCCTTGGACGTTGTCACTTAGAGCAAGGCTCTAAGCCATGGTTGCTCAGAATGGCCAAGCTTGAATCCCAATGGTCAAAAATTTGATCGTTGGGCCTTGGCCGCTATTGCCTCTAGCGACCAAGTTTTGGCCACTGTAGGCGACAACGACTAAAGCTTGAGCCTTGTTTTTGCATTTTGTGTATTGATTTTATGATTTTTTTTTACTTTTGAATTTTTGCTTTGCTTAGGTGCAATTTATGCTTCTTTTTCTTAGATTTAGAGTAACTCATACTCTTTTGCACCGTTTTCATGTTTATTGTGAATTATGCATTAGATGCATTGTAGTTATGTTTTGTTTTTCTTTTTCTTTGTTTAGATCCTCACTGCTCTGGCTTGGGACCCAAAGCTCTTTATGGACTTGATTCCTATATTTAATGACACTGATTGGGAGTGGTTTAAGGCCCATGGGCTATAATATGTTATTAGGTTACCCCAAATTATGGTCGACCAGGTTTATCTTACGACTTTAGCCCACCGTTGGGACCCACATACCAACACCTTCCACCTTCCACCCGATGAGATGACTATCACATTGGAGGACATGTATAGGATCTTTCGGATCCCATTCTATGGGGTGCCCATTGTTTCATTGGCCACTAATGATCAGGTGGTCGTCTATGATAGTATGTTTGGGGAATGTTCTGCATAGGCTCTCTGGGAGACTAGATTCGGGGGAGTATTCCATCAAGACTTGGTATGATGCTTGTGTTTTCATAGTGAGGAATGTTGTGTTGCTGATGGTGATCAACAATATTCTTATCCCGAACTACTCAAGTTTGAGGTTCCCTTTGAACCTCCTAGCGATGGTGCAAGACCTATTGGATAGTGAGGAGCCTATCATCTATGCATGGGGTAGATCACTATTGGCTCAGTGCTACAATGAGTTATACCACATCCATCGATGGAGACGCATTAACATTGCTTACAATTTGCTCTTATAGGTTTGGAGATGAGAGCACATTAAGGTAGATTGCCCTTTGAGGCTCCCAACTAAGGTACATCTATTGAGGCTCGTACACAGTGCTATGCTACCAGATGGGCTTGAGAGCATGAGGAGTGTAAGAGCCATACTTTTGCAGAGGAGTTGTCTCACTACATCGATGCTTTCACCAGACTATTGGTCGAAGATGTCGTGTGGCAGCCGTATTATTTGTGTCCAGTTTGGGATGATCCAGCTAGGTTTACTGCTAGGACATGACACGAGTGATGGCTTGTTGGCCATAAGATTGCCATTCGAGAGTATTTATTCTACTCTTGGATTCTTTTTTAGTATGGATTACAGTAGGATGTGCCCTTGGTACCATTATTGTATAGGCACCTCACAATAGAGAGGGACCTACCTCCACGATAGGTCACATAGCTTGCAAATGAGGAGGATGCCCCAGTCGTAGACCCTACAGTGGCTAGGGAAGTTACAGATGCCTACTCTTAGTGGTGAGGTGATCGTATATGGCATGGCATCGATATCATAGGGCACGAGGATGATGGAAGGGGTGATGGTGCAGATTCGACGGGATGCAATATTCAAGCCAGGACCGAAGTATGGGGCTATCCAGCAGAGTAGGTGGCAGTAGAGGATCCTAATGTTCCTAAGGATGAGGAGTTAGAGCCTAAGGAGAGAGACTCTCCTCTGAGAGCACAGTTGCATGAGGTTGAGGCTGAGCTCTAGGCTACTAATATCTAGGTACAATGATGAGATGCTATGATTGAGAATCTCACAACACAGATACATGATTTGCAAGCTACTATCAGGGGTGGCGATGTCAGGATGCAGTTTGTTATTCTTGCTTATACATCATAGGAGGTTCTAGTAGCAGGCTTAGGGATAGAGGTGGGATGGCTTCATTCCTTGTTGTATGAGCATGAGGCTCGGATCTGGGGTCTTACGGATCATGTTACTCTCCTTTAGATATAGCTTAGGAGGCATGGGATTGTCCCTAAGGATCCAGCAGATGCAAGTGGTTCACAGGTCAGTGGGTTCTCTACCTCAATGCAGTCTTCCACTCGTCCTAGCCAGCAGACCTAGAATCAAATGAAGAGACCTACAGGCTCACATCACTCGACTCACGACACCACCATAGGGGGAGGTGGAACTAGAGGAGGTGATGCAGGGGGCTTAGGCTCGGCACTAGATTGATGTTCTACTTTGTTCTTGATCCATTTTTGAGGTTGACTGACCTACATGACTATAGCCCATAGGCATTTTTGTATATCCATTGGACTTGACACACATATTTTTATGATAGATTTACCTTTTGTGACTCATTATGTGTATCGTTTATTGCTTATGTTTTTGTTGTTATTTTATTTTATGATATGATGCGATGATGATATTATGATGATTTTATGGATATGTTATATGATAGATGATATTTGAATATGCTTAGATGGATGTATAGATGCTTATATTATTTTATGATGTGATGCAATGTATTTTTATGATGAATGATGAATTTATGATATGCAAATGGATATTGCCTATATGTTTTATGATATGGTTTATGGATGATTAATGACTCATTTTTGTGGATGTGAATGTCATTGTTAAATGCATTTTTAATTTTTTCTTTAATTATATGCACCTAACTTATGTGATGGAATGGTATAAATGAACTTGTATGCTCTAATCATTAAAAACATACGAAATGCATATGACATTGACAATATTAATGGGTGATACCACAAAAAGTTTAAAAATAATCATGAATTTAAATAATCACTTCTATCATAAGAATTGATTAAGTATTCATATATGAGATGTAATGGTGTGTAATGTATCTTCTTAATAAGTTTCTATAAATTAAAAGATATAAAGTAGTCAATGGTCGTCTATATACTATTTCTAATATATATGCGGTATTTGTCCTACTATGTTGATACCCCCTAATTTATAGAATCTTATAAAGAAAGTGATGGTGTGAATGATTTAAATTTTTTTGCTATGTAAAAAAAATTTGGGGCTTTTTGAAGATTCAAACACTCTAGTTCCCCTATCAATAGTTGTCTACTTACCACTTATACTTTTGAAAGGTAAGGCTTTTACTATGGACCTAGTTTCTCATGATCTCTGTGCATGCATGTGATTGTATATTTTGAGGTAGAACTCAAGTATTTCCTCCGATGTCAGGCAGTATTCTTTCAGCCCATTGCTAAGATCAAGGATCCTCAAGTGTTCATCGCATCCTTATGTTGGACTTAGTTGGACTATACCACTAGGTAATATTTTGTTACCTAGGCTAGCTCATCCACATTCAAACATTGGTCTACACAAATGCATGAAGCAATTATAATAGACATATCACCATGCGTAAGGATTTCTCCTTCCAGTTTTGTACAATTCTGAGAATTCTAGGGATTCAAGCTTTATTCCCTTCTTTTTGGCTTCTTTTTGGCTTTGGATATTTGCTCATATGTAGTGATGAAAATCACTATTTATTTTTTATTTGATTTTTTTCTTTGAGTGGGGATTTTTTTGTAGTGATGATAATCGTTGTTTATTTTGTTCATTCTTACTGATGAAAATCACTGTTTATTTTTTATTTTTTATTATTTATTTATTTATTTATTTTTTATTTATCTTTTAGCTTGACTTTTTTGTATTTTGAATATATGATTGTATTGGACTTTTGCTTTTGAAATCTGGACTTTATGCTTGGCCTTTTGAATTTATACTTTTTCTTTGGGATTTTTCTTATTTTGATTTAAGCAAGGGAAATTGATATGGTAAAGCTTGTCCTTTTGCCAATTCTTAGCACCTTTAAACTAGTTGCTGAGGGGGATAAGCAAGGATAATCCTTTTCACTTAAGGTAACCTAGACCGCTTTGCAGCTTTTATCTTTCCCTTGTACCATCTAGGATTTTAGTGTTTCAATTAGTGACGAGATTGTGAATATCCAAGGCTTTATCATATTTAGGCCTTTCTTTCTACTAATCAAAGTTGTTTTCCTCAAAATTTGGTAAGATTACTAGATTTTTTTGACTAACCAAAATTCCTTAGTAATTATGTATGGCAACAAATAATGGTTGTGTTGAAAAACACAATTACACACATGTGGATGGAGGTATGGATATGAATTACTTGTGTGACAAACTGTGGTATCACTTTTAAGACTCTCATGACATATCTTGTGATGTATGTGAAAATGCAATACAATGATATGGATGCAAAATGTGAAGTGCAATTGTTTTTGCATTTTTGATTTTATGTTGTTTTTGTATTTTTGATTATTTTGACCAAAGGGCTTATTATGTCTTTGGGGTTTTTGTTATTGATTTTGACCAAGTGGTTTAAATTACCCCTAGAGCCTTTTTTATTTTATTTTTGACCAAGCGGCGTGAATTACCCTTAGAACCTTTTTGATTGATTTTTGACCAAGCAGTGTGAATTACCCTTGGAGCCTTTGATTTGATTTTGGTTTTGACCAAGTGGTTTGAATTACCCTTGGAGCCTTTGATTTGATTGTTTGACCAAGAAGTATGAATTACCCTTGGAGCATTTGATGATTTTGGTTTTGACCAAGCGGTTTGAATTACCCTTGGAGCCTTTGATTTGATTTTTAACCAAGCGGTATGAATTACCCTTGGAGCCTTTGATTTGATTTTTGACCAAGCGACATGAATTACCCTTGGAGCCTTTTGAATTTTGACCAAGCGGTATGAATTACCCTTGGAGCCTTTTGAATTGATGTTTGACCAAGTGGTATGAATTACCCTTAGAGCCTTTGATGATTTTGGTTTTGACCAGGCGGTATGAATTACCCTTGGAGCATTTTGTATTGATTTTTGACCAAGCAACATGGATTACCCTTGGAGCCTTTGATTTGATTGTTTGACCAAGTGGAATGAATTACCCTTGGAGCCTTTTTTATTTTATTTTTGACCAAGCGGTATGAATTACCCTTGGAGCATTTTATTTGATTATATTTTTGAAATTGTATGCTTTTATTATTTTTTTGTGTTTTTGACATATTTGAATGTTTTTTATTTTTAACATATTTGAATGTTTTTATGTTTTTGACATATTTGAATGTTTTTGTTTTTTATGTGTAAAATGTATTTAATTTAATGATATTGAGAGGTTTAGGATTTTTAGCACTATATAATGGTATAAGGAAATATGCTCTAGGCCCAACTCTCTGTGAAATCATGTATGGACCTATCCATTTTACTGTGAACTTATCTCGTAGATGCGGTGGAATATTTGAATTCAGCTAGTTTTCTTTGAGAACTATATCTCCAACATTTAATCCCCTTAGGTGGACTTTACTATTGTAAGCTCATGCAATGCGATATTGGTAAACACAAATATGCTCTAAAGCATTGACTTGGCTTTCATAAAGAAGCATCAATTGATCAAGGCAGCCTTGCCACGCAACTTCATCATCTATGAAGTCTTTTAGTGCTATGCGTAGAGTCGAGATTTCCAACTCTAGAGGCATGATGGCTTCAGTGCCATATACTAGTGAAAATAGTGTTGCCCTAGTGGGCATCCGTATACTAGTCCTATATGCCCATAGTGTAAGAGGCAATTGCATGTGCCAATCCTTGTGATTTTCTTGCACTGTCTTCCTCAAAATGGAGACTATTGTTTTGTTTGAGGCTTATGCTTGCTTGTTTGCTTGCGGATAATAAGGCATTGAAAAACTATGCTGAATATGATATTTTTTCATTAAATCAAACACATTTTTGTTCTTAAAATATGGCCCATTATCCGATATTACCTTAGAAGGGACCCCAAAATGAATTATGATATTGTGGAGTATAAACTCCGCAATCCTTGTTCCAGTTGTTGATGTTAATGGGATCGCTTCTAGCCATTTAGTGACGTATTCTATGGTCGTTATGATGAATGTATGTTGACATTAGGATTGGGGTGAGATCTTCCCAATCAAGTATATTCCCCATTGTGATAATGGCCATGCTTCCTGGATGGGCTGCAAAGCTTACGATGGTAAGTGCGTTAGATTTGCATGATATTGGCAGTTACTACATTTCTTGACATACTCACATCAGTCCTTTTCCATTGTGGGCCAATAGTAACCCATTCTCAATATGCGCTTAATTATGGCCATGCCACTGAAATGGCCTCCACATGTTCTATCGTGAGCTTGTGAAACTACCCAAGATGCTTCCTGGGGCTCAAGAAAACGAATTAATACTCCATCATATCCTCGTATGTAGAGTATTTTTCCTAGAAAAATGCATCTTGTTGCTCTCTATTTAAATGTTTGTCTTTCTATATGCAAAAAACCTTGAGTTATTATTTCGAGCTTTAGGAAGTCCCACAGTTGGGAAAACCAATCCTGATAGGCCACAACTTCTATAGAATATGAAGCTTGCTCTTCCTACATTTTTGAGGTAGTGAACACGGATTGAGAAACAACTCTATGGTATATAGTCACACCACACATTATGGGTCCTTGGGAGATCAACGACCCCCAAGGTGTTGTTTGCAAGAAACTCCTGGCTATGAAGGACCAATCCTGATTTTGTTTGATGTTGATCGTGTTGACTGATTCTTGATTATCAAAAGCTTCACGGCGTATTGTTGAGTGTGAAAGCACTTTCACATGAATGGTTTTAAAATTAGCAGATGGATTCTGAGGGATTAAGGATCCCAAAGATGTCAGGAGTGGTCACCTTTATTGGAATATTCCTTTGACCTGGTTTACTATGATCAAGGAGTCACCAAAGATATTCAATATTTTAATGTCCATCGCTATGGCTGTTTGGAGTACCAAGATCAATGATTCATGTTATGTATTGTTGTTTGTGCATGGGAAGTCTAGTTTGAATGATAAGAGTAATGGAGTGCCCTGTGGTGTGATAAATACAATCCTTGCTCTACCTCCTTGTTCACACTTCAAATCGTCGAAGAACAATGACATGTATTTTTTTTTCTTAGGTTCTTCGAGCTCTGGAAGATTTGATAATGCAAAGACCACATCATTAGGCAACTCTATGGTGAGAGGCTTGATATCTTGAAGAGGCACCTCTACTAATTGATCTACTATGACTTGTCCCTTGATGGACTTTTGGATTATGAACTCTAGATCAAATTCTATCAATAGCATGATCCACTATGTGGTACATGTATTGTGATATGTCTTGCTCATCATGTACTGCAAAGGATTTTTTTTATATGACGTAGGTCGTATGGCTCAACATGTAGTGTCACAACTTTCGAGTTACAAAGACCACTGCTAAACACAATTTTTGACATACTCATATCCTAGATCATAGCTCACCAAGGTGCGACTAATGTAATATATGGCTTACTCTTTATATTGTGCATTATTTTGGACTAACATGGTTGTTGAGGATAACTTAGGCTTATCCACTTAAGCCTAAGTTAATTATTATTATTATTTACTATTCCTATTTCTTGCACTTTGTATTCACGTGAGGCATAGTATGCCCATGTTAGAAATAGGTTGTTAGCATGTTGTTAGATGGTTGTTAACTGTTAGAGATCTTGTTTGTCTTCTAGCAGTTAGTGGACATCCATAGTTAGCATTTGGTTAACTAGTAGTTAAGTGGTTGGCCATGTTTGGCAGATTGTTGCAACCACTTAACCTACGTGAGATTCCTATGTATTCCTATATATACTTGCATATTTCATGAATAAAATAGCTTCATACTATTGTTCCTACATCATTGGTATCAGTTAGCTTCAGGAGAATTGCAGGAAGGAGGAGAGAGCTACCACTTCATTGCAGATCCTAGGAGGTGTTGTTTGGAGTTGGCTTGAAGTCACCCACAACACAAGTGAAGCTGAGGTGATAGAGGGAGAAATTACCCCTACACCAGGTGTTAAGCATCAGTTGAGGCCAAGTTGTGGCCAAGAGGTGGATATTGTAGATCTGCCCAAAGTTTGTCCAAGGTTTTTCCAAAGAACAAGTTGCAGTTGAGTTCAAGTGGAAGCTTCAACTTGCATTCCAAAAGAAGTTGAGTCCTTCATCACTTAACAGGAGTTCATCTTTGCATGAGAAGATTTTTTATCTTTGGAGGAAAAAGATTATTTTTATAAAATATTAATATTTATATTAATATTTTATTTATAAAAAAAAAAAAGCGCTCGTCGCTCGTAGGCTTACAGCGGTGAATGTTTTTGTGGTAGAGGCCACAAGGCCGACCGGTAGCACCGGCCAGCCAGCCACACCGGGCAACGTCGGCCAACACCGGCGGCACCAGCCCGACAGCACAGGCGGCACCACCCGCGTCGGCCACCACCCGCACCAGCAACCACCTGTAGCGACGCCCACCTCCGGCCAGCATACCGATGGGATGACCCCGATGCCACCAGTCGGTCCGTGATTACCAGGTGGACGATCTTGAAAGTTGAAACCTAAAAAAAAAAAAAACCTGACGACGTAGTTTTCAGACAATATTGCAGCACAGGCGACGTCGGAATTCAAAGACGAAGGACACTGTGGAAGCACAACTTTCATTTTTTGGCGACGATCTCATGTTTTCAGCGATAGATCGCAAGTTTTCGGTGATTTTGTTTTTTTCGATGACATAAACAATATCCCGACAAGTAGACAGCATCTCCGATGGAAATAATTAAAACAAATCCTAAGGTTTTAAAATATTTTCGATCATCGTGAATATTTCTATTGCCATGGAGTCCGTCGATGACTGGCCATGTGAATGTTGTGGGGTCCTTTTTATCCCACATCGGGCAGGAAAAGGTCTGAGCAGGGATTTATTAGCGTAAACACACACGTAAATTTTGTGCCCACCTCTTGGTGGTCACTCAGGCCATCAGGTCGTGGTCATGCCAGTTTCTTGGGCGCACGGTTCCTTACAAGAACCAGAGGTTGACTTGGCCTCTCTTGATCAGCGGACCCGAGTTACGCACATTGTACCTATTGATTGGATTGGTGACACGTGGCATGCACCCCTTGGGCGGGAGTTCACTGCCCGACCCAAAATTCAAAAAAAAAAAAATTTAATTTGCCGTCGGAGGGGAAGAGAATATTCCTGGAGAATTTCAAAAATTTGAAAATTTAAATTCAAATTTGATATCTCCTCCGTTATTGGTCCGTTTTTGACCAAATTTTTTGCATTGTGTTGCAAATTTTTAGCAGATTCATATTTTTTGCTCCTAACCAAATTTTGGCATTGTAAAAGGGCTAATTTTTCAGCATTTTTAGTGCACCTTTGTAATTGCAAAATTGAAATCTTTAATTTTGTAAAAGCACTAAAATAGCCTTATTTTTGAGAGCAAAATTTGTAAAATCTAGGCAATTTGGCTGCATAGGAAACTGAAATTGTTCCTAAGCCTAGATTAGTTCTTGCATCCATTTTGTAATCCTCCTAGTCTGGCATATACTAGGCAAAATATGGCTCATGATCTCAGAACAAACATGGAAAACCTCACCGAAGCAGTAGACATTTTGGCAAAAAAAGTGAGAGACATTGTTGTGCAGTTTAATCCTGGTGAAATCAAAATCCACCATAATCATGCAAACAAAGCCAAATGTGAGGTTAAAATGTATGATGGATCTAGGGATCCCGATGTCTTATCTGCATGGATTTTGGATATGCAAACTTGGTTTGCTTATGCTGAAATTCCGGAGGATGAAAAAGCCACATTTGCTACACTAAAACTCACAGGTTTAGCAAAAGTTCTCATTGTAGAAAGACAGAGTCATAATGCCACCATGACTTGGAAAGAATTAACTCAAATTCTGAAAAACACCTTCTTTCCACCAAACTACCAATGTGACCTCACTACCAAGTGGTATAGATTGAGGCAAACCTATGGAATGTCAGTTTCTGATTTCATTTTCCAATTTAATAGGTTGAGGGTATTGCTTGGTGTGAAAGATTCAGAAGATGATTTGATTAATAAATTCACTCGTGGCTTGCAAGATCATATTTTCAGGGAGATCAAATTCAATGTCTTCCTCACCTTGGATGTGGCATTCAATCATGCCATTCTTGCAGAGGAGAAAGTTGGTGCATATCAAAAGTCTCGTTCATCACAGGAGGGCTCTTCCAAATGCGGGAATCAGCATCAACAGAAGGTGAAGAACAATTCTCAATCTTCCCCTCATTCTTCTTCTCCTCCCACTTCTCCTAAAGCACATTCTTCTTCCTTTCATGCTAAAGATTCTTCTTCTTCATTGTATTGTGACTTTTGTAAAAAGCATGGACATGTAAAATCCAAATGCTATACTTTTGAGAAGTATAAGAAGAAGAAATCCCTAATTGTACAGCCTACACATGAGGAACCACAAGATGGTCCCATTTTGGCTATAGGGATAGAAGAAGAATATCCTGCTTTAAAGGGTAAACTGAACAAAGTTACCCTAATGTCCAATGTATTTGCTCAAGGGGGCGTGATCATTTGTTTGTCACTAGAGCCCACTTGATGCATGATTTCTATGTTGATTGTATCATTGATAATGGATCGCAAAAGAACCTCATTGCGAAGTCCGTTGTGGAGAAGTTGAAACTTCCCATCAAACCACATCACCAACCTTATGCACTTGGGTGGAAAGATGTAGACTCCACATCCAACATCACCCATACTTGCACCTTGACTTTTGCTTTTGGTGACAAGTTTGTGGACAAAGTTAGGTGTGATGTCACAGATATGGATTGTTGTGGACTCTTGCTAGGTAAACCCTATCAATTTGATAGGAATGCTATTTATCATGCTAAAAAGAACACCTACACATTGGAGTTGCATGGTAAAAACTACTTGATACAAAGCACTACACCTACTTCCAATTTGATGTTAAGTTGTAGGCAAGTAAGGAAGCCATTAAGTCAAGCACTCATTTTGGCTCCTACTAGCATTTGTCCCACACAAAATGAAGAAAAAACACCACCTAAGAAACATGCAAAGGAAGAAGTTTCACTCCCACATGATGAACAATCACAAGAGCAAGTGGTTAAGGAACCCACCATTCTCACTCATGAGAAAGATACCATTGATTCCATTGGTATAATTTTGGGTACACCTACAACTACTGAACCACTTGTTCCACAGAAGTTACCTTTGGCTTTGCCCACTCCCACCATTGCACACATGGAGGAGCAAGCTAAGGTTACTTCCCTTATTGAGCATCGAGCAGAGCCTTCTAGGCAAGATACCACAGGACTTGCAGGAGACTCCACAGGGAGTGGTGCGAAAGCATCACAATCCTCACTCACCACAGGTTGGAGGCAGAGTTTGGGTTCCTTTGGATGAGCACCACTTTCCAGAGACACCATTTCAGGACCCTCTTTTGGTACTTGATCCTATTTTCAGTCCTACAGCAGCAGTGGCACCTGATCGTCAGCTTTCGCTCATTTTAGATAGAGTTTTCGAGATGAAGACTCATCACATGGGACAGGGTTCTTCCACTACTTACCTTGTCGCTCGTCACGGTCACTTTCCACACATGGCTCGTTGGATTCCTCACCATGAGATGGCCCATGACTTTCCACATTTGTTGAGAGCATTGGGGTCCAATGCTTATATGGTTGGGAGGAGTGTTGAGGATAACTTAGGCTTATCCACTTAAGCCTAAGTTAATTATTATTATTATTTATTATTCCTATTTCTTGCACTTTGTATTCACGTGAGGCATAGTATGCCCATGTTAGAAATAGGTTGTTAGCATGTTGTTAGATGTTGTTGTTGTTAACTGTTAGAGATCTTGTTTGTCTTCTAGCAGTTAGTGGACATCCATAGTTAGCATTTGGTTAACTAGTAGTTAAGTGGTTGGCCATGTTTGGCAGATTGTTGCAACCACTTAACCTACGTGAGATTCCTATGTAATCCTATATATTACTTGCATTTTCATGAATAAAATAGCTTCATACTATTGTTCCTACATCAATGATGCCCAGTGCAAAATAAATAGCCGATATATAGTCAAAATGGTATGTATGGCCTTGGTGGAGCCAATACTGGCGGCGTTGCCAGATAATTCTTGATCTCTGCAAAGGCTTGATGGCATTCTTTGTCACAATGAAAAGGGACTTCCTTATGTGGCAACTTATTCATAGGTCTACATTTATCTGATAATTGCACGATGAATCTTTTGATGGATGATATCTTACCTTGTAGGCTCCTCAACTCCCTAATGTTGGTAGGGGTGACCATTTCTAGTATAGCCTTTATATTTGTAGGATCAACTTTGATGCCTCTCTTGGATACGATCAATCTTAAAAGCTTGCTAGAAGTTACATCGAATATGCACTTCTTAGGATTCAATCATACATTGTGTTCTATGAGGTGATCAAACACTTGTCTAAGGACTTCGACATGCTCTTGCCACAATAGGGACTTGGCTAGTAAGTCATCCATGTAATCTTCCAAGATATTATGCATATAGTCATGGAATATGTATGTCATGGCCCGCTGATATGTGGCACCAGCATTTTTGAGATCGAATGGCATCACTTTGTAATAGAATGTTCCCCATGGAGTAATGAAAGCATTTTTATGTTGATCTTCGGGCTTAATCCAGATTTGGTTGTATCCAAAAAACCCATCCATTAGGGAGAGCATTTCATGACCTGGGGTTGCATCTACAAGAGGATATATGTTTGGCAATGAGAATGAATCCTTTTGTGTTGCCCTATTCAAATATCTAAAATCCATGTAGATACGGAATCTTTCGTTAGGTTTCCCTACAGGTACCACACCCACTCAGGATAGTAAATAGGAACTATGAATACTACATCCAGTAGTTTTTGCAATTTTTTCTTTACCATCAAAGCAACGGTTGGATGCATTTTCCTTAGTTTTTGCTTGACTGGATTCTTCATGGGATCCAATGAAAGGTTGTGAATAACTAACTTTGGATCTATCCTTGGCATGTCTTTGTAAGTCCAAGCAAAAATATTTGACCTCTCCTTGAGGAGAGGAATCAATATGGCTTGTTCCTATGGAGATAGACTTTCTCTAAACTTGACTTTCCTTGGTTGGGTAGGATCATCATTGATGTCCACCTCAAAAGTTACTTCTATAGCCATATGTGACCCATCCTCTAGCTGATGAGGCATGGGTATCAAATTAATGTCATTAGCGAGATTCATAGGACCTATTGACTCAAGTTCCAATCCAACATGGAAGACGTCATACGCACATGATGCAAAATGGAATGACTATAACATCTCTTCATTGGTAAAGAGGTATTCTGGCTCTATGGGTGAACTAGTGTGATCCCAATCAATAGCATCTATATCAAGATGCAATGATTTGGTAGGATCTGTTGGATTATGAAGTGGAGTGGTCAAATCGATGGAGATCATGTTGATGGATGGGATGAAATCTCCATGACCACATGGGTGCAATCTTGTCTTAGGGGTTTCTCTTCCATACTTGCAATGAGGTTCTTGAGGAATGGGAAATCTGGATCTAGCCCATGAGCAAGGCAGACAATAGGATCATTGGGCTCTAAATGCTCTCTAAATGTAGGCAAAGGGGGATTAACCATCCGATGAATGGTAGCTAGGTCAATAGGTCTCCCCAAAAATTAGAGTTGAGGGTCTATGGCATGAAGTGCCACCTCTCTCTACTAGCTTGTTGACTTATCGTAAGTGGTGAGGTCCAAGATAAGCCATATCAATCTCATCCTCAAAGTCATCATCACTTATCAAGAAACCGTTAGCATTGGTATGCGACCCTAAGACAAAGGGCTCATGTCTTGGCCCTAAGTAGGCCATCTCTGTTTCATATTCATATTCTTTGTCACTTATGAAGAACCCATTTGCATTTGTCTCTTGCCCCAAAGTCAGGGGTTGATGGCTTAAGCCTAAGTAAGCTCTTTCTGTTGAGTCTTCTGATTCATAGTCACTTTCATCTGATGTATATTCAATCTCATCGTGGATGGACCATGTGAACCTTTGTAAATAGCGAGGCCCTTGATAGGCTAAGCCAAGTTTCTCCTCATCATCACTTGCTTCATATCCATTCTCCTCATCCCATGAGTTGTACCCTGTTGGGGTGGAATCAATTGAGGTGTTTACCATGGCTACTTGTCTATTGCTCAAATTTGCTATTCTCAAGGGGTGATAAGGAATGAAATCAATGTCTTCTCCCAACCCTATGCTTAATATTTCCAATGCCACTACAAGTGAGTCATCTTGACCTCCGCTATAATAGCCTAAGCCAAATCTATCGAAAGGAAGTTGATATAGTGGCTCGTAAGGCCTCCTGCGCCCCTACTCATATACGCCAAGGCCATAGCCATGCCAATGGCAACGCTCAAAGTAGCTTAGAGAAAACTCATGATTAGAGAGGTAACAAACATTGACTGTGAATAATTCATCACCATATCCTTCTATATCTAAAGACTTATGAGCGTAGTCTAGGCCGATATAGATAAAATTGGTTTGGTTAGGAGGGATTCCTAGTGGAACCACTATTCCTACTAGTGGCCTCAAGTTTTTAGGCCTCCCTATGTCCTGTGCAGTCTCAATGATAGGCGTAAAGGTGATGTTTTGCACAAGGTATTCCCCTATGCCTGTACTTTCCAAGTGTATTGATGCATGCGACGTGGATGACCCCATGGATGATACTGGCGAAGCAGGGTGATAATCACTATCTTCATCTTGATCTTGAGGATCTTCCTCTTCCATAGGACTTGGCATTTCAGAAATGGCTACAGTTGGCATTTCTTTGGGCCTTTCTTCCTTAACTAAGGGGGCCTTTAGCTTCTGATTATCTTTTGGTTTTGACATTGATGGTACTTTAGAAGCATTGATTGTCTTGAGTGCACTAGAAGGTGTTGATGTGCATGGGTCTTTTCTTACCCCTTTGTCTTTGTTATCAACTTGTGTGGTTGGGGATGAAGGTGCCACGTATAGGTGAGTATAAGGGATCATGAATTCTCCTAGAATATCCACCTGATTAACATATTTAAAAGGCTCTTCATCGGCCAGAACCACATAGACTTTGCTTTCATGGACATACTTGACACACTGGTGCAAGATCGAAGGCATGCACTTCATGGCCCTTATCCAAGGGTGCCCTAAGAGGATGTTGTATTGCATAGCACCTTCCAAGACATGACACATCATGGGGATGGTCTTGTGCCCCACCTTGATGGGTAGGACTATTGTTCCCATAGTATTGCATAAAGCATCATTAAAAGCTCTCAATGTGTAAGTTCCTAGAATGATATTGGTCTTGGGTATCTTGAGGTGCTCTATTGTAGTTGTTGTGATGATGTTTATTGATGAACCTGTATCGACCAAAACCCTCTTGAAATGTAAGTCATTTATGGCTGCTACAATGTTTAGCGGAGGGTCTGGTAAGGCAGCAGAAACTGTCTTAATCTCATGATCATAGAATCGGATTATAGGTTCCTGGAATTCTTGCACTTGTCCCACAAAGTGAGTGAATGCATTCGCATCTTGCGGTTGAAGCTCAATTGTTCTTAAAATCTCCATTAGAGTCTCCCTATGCTTTGGGGACTATTGTATGAGCTCATAGATGGATAACTTAGCTGGAGTCATCTGTAAGTTTTGCTCCAATCTACTCCGAATAGTTACCACAGGTCTCGTTGGTGGACCTGGAAGGTTGTCTTGCCTTTGCCTAGGAGCAGTTGGGATGTTCATGGGAGCTACAGGTGGTTGCGGTTGACCATACCGCCTAGTCCTTGTTGCTATGTTAACGATCTCAACCATCCCAACGCATCCATGGGTAGGTATGTCATCTCGAACCTGATTGACTTGGGCCCCTTGCTCTCGAGGGGCCTCATGATTGGGCAATGGGTTTCTATATATGCCCATGTCTCTGTTATCAAGAGCTAGTGGGTTGTCAACTTTGAGCTCTCCCGCCTCAATCATGTTTTGCACTTGATGCTTAAAACTAATGCAAGCTTCAATGTCATGCCTCGATATCCTATGATAAGGATAAAATTGATCTTCCCTATATCCTTTTGGCTTAGGATGGTTGGGATCTACAAGAGGTATATCAAGAAATATGATCCTCCTGGCCTCGCTCAACTGATTAAATATTGATTGCATTGATTCTATCAAGGCATGAAATAACGAGGTGGCTTGCATTCTTGGTTTCTTCCTTGATTATTCTTTTGGTCGTAGTTGGCTGGTGGGGGATGTGCTTGATAGTTCTATGGTTGTTGTGCACCCCCATCCTTGGGTGTAGCCAATATGACTTGATTGATTGGAGTAGGGTTTCCCTGCTTCTGCTTGTACTTGTCATTCTTACCATTCTTGTTCCACTCCTTTTTGTTTTGGAGCTTAATGGTTCCCTCATCTACTTTTATCTCTTTGATGAGCTTGGCCTGTGCCAAAGCTTCCTCAAATGAAGGATACTATTGAAGTTGTAGCAAGAGGAAGATATGTTTAGAACAAATTTTGGTAAACATACGAATGATCTCTTCTATGGGAACAGAGAATGATAATTTTGCCATGATTTTTCTCCACCTATTCCCATAATCCATTACTGGCTCATCATCATACTATTTTAGGTTTGCTAGGTCTGAAAGGTTCACCTTCTTCTTAGAACCAAAGGAGAAATGCTTCAAGAATGCGTTTACTAGTTGTTCAAAGTTGGTTATGCTATGCTTAGGTAGTTGGTTGAACCATTGAGTGGCAAGCACCTAAAAATGTCATTATGAATGTTCTTAGCATGAGAGCGTCATTGTCTTCAAGATGAAAACAAGCATTGATAAAATTGGTGACATGCTCTTGTGCATCCTCTTCACCTTTAAACTTCTCTAACCTAGGCATATCAAAGTGCTTAGGATATGGAGGGCTAGGGATTGATGGGCACAATGGTTGATTGTGTATCTTGCTCAATGTTGGTGAGTTCCCAGCTGCCTCTTGTTTCTCAAAGGTTTTCATTTTTTAGCAAGCTCTTGAAATGCCTTTGATGCATGGATTTCCTCTTCGTGCAAGCCTATTCACATTGGCAATGGAGGTAACTCTCTATCCATTTGATTTGTTCCATTTTCCTCCCTCCTACGAGGGGAATCAGGATTGTGATCTTGATTTGTTATGTTTGCCCTCCCCCCATTAGTTGGATTTTGTTCATGATTTGGTGGGGGGTTTCATTGTGGGATATCTTTTCTAGTGTGCCTTTCCTTAGGTGAGTCATCATGTCTTGTTCTTTGGTGGTCACCACCATTTATCTATAAATTTTTAAGAGCTAGCTTCTCAAATTGCTCTCTTAAACATTGCTCATGTTGGTGCAAGAGTCTTTCTCTTTGTTTCTCTTGTTTGAGAGCTTCCACTAACTCTCGCTCTTTATGTAATACATTTTCTAACCGCCTCATTCAGTTAGTTTGTGTTGTTGTAGAAGACTCATGTTTATCTGACTCTATTCTTGTAGTCTTGACTCACAGATTCCTCGAGGGGTTTTTTGTTGTATCTGTACTCTTGCTAGTTAATGTGACTTGTTTAGTGTACTATTGAATATCCCTATGATCAGACTCCATGCATCTTCTATGGGGTCACTCTGAGGTACCCCCAGACTGGGAGGTATGTTTAGAAGTCACAGTTTGTGAGCTTCCAGATGCAGAGTTCTCAGTAGCTATAGTTCTTTGGGTTGGTTGAGTAGGAAATCGATCCAACCTGTCTAGCTATCTCGTTCTCCATGGTTGGTCCTGTGGGGTGCCATTTACTCCTATGAGGTCATAGTCTATGGGAATATTTCCTTTTGTGTGAAGGGTTTCTTCTATATGATTCCCATGACTAGATGTAGCTCTAGTTTCTTGCCCTTCAGTGGGTAGACCTGTTTCATATGTTTCTTGTGAGTCTTGAGGTGTTGCAATTCTTGTTTGCCTTCTTGATGAAAAGGGCTTAGTGGTGACATGTTTTCTCCATGTGGATGGAGATGTGGCAGTCTCGTCATCCCTATGTGAAGAATGGGTCTTAGAACCTTCTTTATGTCCATGTGAGGAGGAAGCCCTCAAAGTTTCCTCATGTCTTTGAGATGTTTATGTGTGTTTAGAGGAGGCCTTTGAGGTCTCCTCATGTCTCCTTGATGAGGATGGTTGTGAAGCCTCTTTTTGTTTATGTGACTTTGTTCCATGATGTGGTTCCTTACTTGGGGTTTCTCGAGGAGATCCCCCAAGAGTTGAGTTATCACCCCTTAGGCTCATGGAGCTACGTCTCATGGTCTTACGGGTAGGTCATTCAACATTACTATGACTCCGCCTATGGGTATGAATTGCTTCTATCTCTCCCTCGACATCAGACCGAGGGTGTTTACTTCTTGTTTTGACCATGTTGTTTTATGACTTGATCTTTTGAGTTTGCTATTTAGGAATGACCACACAATTCCAAACAAATGTTTATCTTGATTACCAATTTAAGTGTGCCCTAAACTATTTGTTGTGTTTTGATGTGTTGTTCTCTTGATTTCTTTGCTCTTGTTCTTGGATTAAGAATGAGAAGACTCATCCATAGTGACAATCAAGTACACTCATGCCAAACATGATTTTCTCAAAAGAAGCTAGGGTACACCATTGAAGACCCAATGGGGGGTTCGCCTAGCTCCTCCACTCTAAACCAATGATTGTTCCAAAAGTGGGAGATAGTTTGAACACAAGTAACTTAGTGTCACTATAAGTAAGTTTCTCAATCCATTTCTAGGAAGCTCTAGGGGGCAAACCAGTGGAAGGAGATGAATTCCAACGTCACTGGACTGAATTGAAGGTTGGTGATGAAATCCAACTCTCCAATGTTTAAATGAGACGTGCATGTGTGGTGTTCATTTTAAGCTTGCATAACATAAAGTGCATCATATAGCAGCAATGAGTCTTTCCTATATGCCTAAGTGCAAAAATATGTTTCAATATTCAGAAAGATGCATGAACTACTATGATTTGTATGAGCGCACTTTATCTTGTGCAACTATGGCCTCTAGTAGGGCCTCAAAGCAAGCAAACAACATACAATGTCTAGCACGTTGGATTCTAGGGTGAAATTTTTAGGCATAAGCCATTGTTCCTAGCAACGCCTAGTGGAAAATTTAAAAGAGGATCTAAGATATGCGAAATGCTTAATTATTTCTTCTTTATTCTTTCAATTTCCAAACATAAATGTGCTTTAAGTTCTCTATTTTGAACACACAAAAGCAGACAGAAAGCTATAAAATATCATAAAAGCTATACCAACCTTTGATCCAACTTAGAGAGTCGATGTTTTGACCTCTGCTGCACTCCAGTCCTGGCCGCTATTGACCAGAGCGGCTGGTTCTTGGCCACTGTAGCTCAGAGTGGCTAGTTTCTGGCCATTGTAGATCAGAGCGGCTAGTTTCTGGCCACTGTAGCTCAGAGCGGCTAGACCTGCACACAAAATTAAGTTAGTTTTCCGGTAGAAAATGAAAAATTAGTGGTTGTCCCATCGTGATCGCCATATGTAGCAACCCCGGGGTGCATGCGCCGCTCTTAACTCTACTTGCGATGTTATTACTATACCAAAAATGAAGCTAAAATATTACGAGAAAACATATAACATGAAAATGACAAAGAATGGATCTTTCATTAATATTGAACCCCGGTTACATGTCGGTCCCTCTTAGGGATACCCATCTTGATACAATGATTTACAAGTGGATGAAGAGATGTCCCCTTTTGCAAAAGGGTGGCACGCTCTAAAATGCTTCCCGATTTTGCACACAAAAATGTCTGAGGGCTTACAAATGCCTCCTTCTCTAGGTATGTCTCCCGGATGGATCCTCTTGCTCTCGTATGTCATGGATTATGTCTCATGAACCTATGGCCCTGTATGCAATTCAAACAACAATGCACGTTTAGCTGTCCGAGATTGCCTCCTCGGATAAGGTTGTTAGTAATCAGAGAATGTAATAGAAATATGATAAAATGATACCATGGAATCAAGTAAATCTAAGCTAATGATATAAGAAAACAAGATAAAATATGCTATGTCTATTTAAGCTAAGCCTACGGGCCACTGTCCAAGATAGCGACCGCTAAAGAAAACCTTGCTCTCCTTGCCCCAAAGCTATGGGTCAAATACTATGATCTGATGTTGAAGAAAGTAGGTGTTATGCCCTTTGATTTGTCAAAGCTCTACCGCACACGTGATCTCAAAGAGAACTCTCTCTCTGAAATGATCTCTTGTATGTGATTCGGGTCTCTATATGTCATATATCGATCATGTGTCTCTCTATTTTTTTTTTGGTGCTCTTAGGCTTGCACCTTTTATAGTGTGAAACCCTAGGTCTATGTCCAAGCCCTAGAAATGAATTTCTCATGTGTAGTGCAAGTTAGCATGAGAAGCCCTTGTCTATTGTCTATATTTGAAGGCCAGTTAACTGAAATCTAACTGCCCACTTGAGTCTTCTATGCAAACTATTCATTAGCATGAGAAGCTTTTGTCCTTTGTTTATGCTTGAAGGTTAGTTAACTTAAGTCTAAATGCAAACTCAAGTCTCCTATGTGAACTGGTCATGAAAAGGAATGCAAAGTCACTCCCGCTCACCTTTATTGCATGTAGACTACCACTTCCACCCGAGATTGGGCTTGTTTGTCGATAAACCGCTTCTTATGGCTTAGCCACTATCGTCTACAATGGCTATGATCTGGCCACTATCATCTACAGTGGCTAAGGTCTGGCCACTCTAGGCTTGAGCGGCTAGAATCTGGTTGCTCTTGGCTTGAGCGACCAAGCTTGGATGGCTTGAAAAGGCCCCAAATGAGTGGTGAGAACCACTGTTGGTGCTTGGAAAGTCCAATATTATGTCTTATGATCTTATGAGTGTGTCTATGTAAGTAGCTCCCCTAAGCATGACATGATTTAGGTGTCTACACTTAGATCCTATCTAAATAGATATAATTATAGTACCCACTATCAAGCATATTGCATCATTTAATACATGTAGTGTGAAAGTGGAAGGCACAATATGCAATTTAGGAAATTTTAAATGTGCCAAGGCCTTTGTGGTAATAATGTTGATCGAATATCCTATGTCGATAAACACCCACTTGAAGGGTGTGTGGTTCACACATGCAATTATGTGAAGTTGTGGGTCTATTATAGCAATAGTGACTATCTTAATTTCATAATCATAGAATTGTATGATAGGCTCTTGACACTACTGCACATGTCCCACAAAATTATTTAATGCTTCTAGATCTTGGGATTGCACTTCTATGGACCTAAAAATATCCCTTAGTGTCTCCTATGCTTTGGATACTATTGTATTATATCATAAATCGAAAGCTTTGTCGAGGTCGTATATAGGCTTTGAATAAGCCTATTCCTTATGGTCACCACTGGTCTAGTTGATGGGCTTAGAAAATTATTTTGCACTGGCATTTAAGGGTGTGCAACTTGAATTCTGACTAGAGCAAGAGGAGGATCTGGCAGATTATACCTCCTATTCCTAGTGAAAATGTTCACCATGTCCACAAAGCCTTGTGTAGACGGTTTTATTTGCACTTGATTCACTTTTTTGACATTATTCTCGAAGGCTCATGGTTTGATAGGGGATTTATAAATATTTCCATATTTTTATTATCTAGAGCATGAGGATTTTCAATGATTAATGTGTTCCTATCAATCATGTTCTGCACGCATATTGTTGGAGAGGTGATTAGATATTTTTTGCAGGACTGCCCAAACTGCCGAACTCGTTTTGGCCATATCTCACTCATCCGGACTCGGATTGAGCTAAAATTTTGAGGGTAGATGCCTGAAAAACCCTAGAACGTCTCCACCAATTTTCATATCATTTGGAGCAACACAGATCCTAGCACATCCCTATGTGTGAACGAGATATTTGGCAAGCAGCTATGCGAGGGTTTCATCCGGGTTGAGTGCAAGCAGCTCCAGAGGTTGGTTTTTAGGGCCTTCGGGCCCTAGCGACCAATATTTTTGTGGTTTATGCTCAATATTTTAGCAGGAAATGTTGCAAGGGATCCAATATGGGTTAGAAATTTATCTTTCAATAGATCATACTGTGAACTTGAGTGACAACGACTTCCAATTTGTTGCACAAAAGAAAAGTGAAAACCATACCTTTCCACGATGTCTAGGGCAAGGATTAAAGAGATCACGAAACAAGTTTCAAGCAGTTGATCAAAAAATGGCTCATATCTCAAGTGAATATGGTGCTAAGGTGCACCCACAAAATAATTCTACTATGAAAACCCCTGTCAAGGGTAAGAATTTTGAAGACTCGGTCCCAAAAATGAATTTTAGGGATGCCCTTCGTGGTGGACAGCCTCGGCCCAATGCTAATATCAATCTTAGGGCTTCCCATAAACCTCTAAGAATGCCTAAGATTGATCCCAGGAAAATGGAGTCAGGATGTCTTAAAGCAGCTGATGGAACTCCTATTGTTAAGCTTGATATGGGTAACATTCAGACTGGCATTGAAGATTTGGAAAAAAGAGGACTAATTTGTCGGTTCGTGGGTTTTCGTTCGAGTCTATCTACTTTCAAAGTCTAGGCTGCAAAAATCTGGAAAACTAAAGGTGAGTTACAAATCTCTATTTATCCAAATGGTTATTTTCTTGTTTTATTTGCTAATAATGAAGATAGAGAGAAAAATTTTCAAGGGGGTCCTTGGTTTTTTGGAAGGGCAGGGCTTTTCATGAAGCCCTGGCATACTAAATTTAAATGCCAAAGAAGAGATGCCTTCTATAGCTCCCGTGTGGGTTAGACTCTTTGGCCTCCCTATTGAATTTTGGAATCCTACTATTTTTTCTTCAATTGGAAACTCTTTAGGAACTTTTATGATGATTGTTGATTGTACTCAAAATTTTGAACATATTATTTATGCTCGGATTTGTGTTTTAATGGATTTTGACAAACCCCTACCTAAAAATATCACATTACAATTTGGGGAAGACACTTGGGAGCAAGTAGTGGACTATGAGAACATTCCTTTTCATTGTAGAATTTGCCATGAATATGGTCATTTGGCCAGTGCTTGCCCAAATAAAATTCTCGATCAAAAGAAAGAAGATATAAACTCAGCAGGTTTCCAAATACCTAAGAAGAAGAACACTCAGAAAAACCAGTTATGAAGGATCAATCAAAGTCATCTGCTAATATGTTTGAAATCCTTTCCACAAATGATGTCCCAAGTGAGGAAGAGGAAATAATGGAAACTGAAATCTTAGAAACACAATTTGAATATGAAGGGAAGAACTCAAGAGACAAACCAACAAATCAAAGGTTTTCAACAGAAAAAAAAGGAGAAAATTTACACAAGAAAAACAATCTTTCAAATGTCAAAACTTCAAATAATGGAGGTCCCAATATAGACTCCGTTGAACCATCTAGTAAAATTTTGGTTGTGTACGAGCATTCTTCAAGGTTAGAAGCCATCTCAGATTCAATTGGAATAAGTCAAGAAATAGGGAAAAAAAATTGAAGATGGATTCTAATCAAAAAGTAGGTCGCAAGACCAATCAATATCATATGGTAAAAGAAGGTGAAAAGCTTGTAGAGGAAGGTAAGATTAATGCCCTTCCCAACTTTTTTAGCCCTGGTATTAATGAAGATCATCACTTGGAATATTAGAGGACTCAAAGGGAGTCTTTCAAAACAAAATGAAATTAGAAGAATGATTCGGATAAATCATCCACATCTTGTTTTCCTTCAAGAAACAAAGATGTCAATGGAGGATATGGACTCAATTGCCAGTAAAATTTGGCCAGCTAGAAAAGTGGTTTCCCTCAGTTCCCAAGGGACTTCGGGTGGCATTGCTTGTCTTTGGGACCCAAAAGAGGTAGTTATTCACCATATGGTTGGCAGTTGGGGTTTGTTGGCTATAGCTATTCAAAGTAGACATTCCAACCAGATTATGCTCTGCATTACTGTTTATGCTCCGACTTCTTTGGAGGAAAAAAGAAGACAGTGGAAGGATATTACTCATATTATCTCTCATTTTCCTAAATCTTGGATCTTGATCGGAGGAGATTTCAATACCATCCTCTCTCTGGATGAGAAAATGGGGGGAAATAGAAATTTGGACAAAAGCACCGACCTCATGAGCGAATATATTGCAAACCTCCATCTTGTGGATATCCAATGAGATAATGGCCTTATGACTTGGTCTAACAGAAGGCAAGGCTTAGCTTGTATAATGGAGAGATTGGATAGGTTTTTGCTCTCTGAAAATTTCTTAATCCATGGTCACATTCCTAAAGTGAAGACTCTTAATAATGCTTGGTTCGGATCATTGGCCGATCATGGTGGAAATGTGGAAAACCAATGTGAGTTTCTCTCCTTTTCATTTTCAATTAATGTGGCTTAGAGACATTTCCTTCAGACCTCGTGTGCAACAATGGTGGAAGGAAGGTAAACCTAGGCATGGGACTAAGATGTTCTGTTTTGCCAAAAGCTTGCAATACATTAAATCCAAAATCAAGACTTGGAACTGGAAAGAGTTTGGGGATGTTCATAAAAAAAAACATGAAGTTATTGCTCATATTGAAAATTTGAATAAGAAAATCCATTTAGATGGCCTCACGAGAGAAGAGAAGTGCGAGATGAAATTAAACTCACAACTCGGTTAGAGGAATGGGAAAAAAGAGAAGAAATCTTATGGAAGCAAAAATCTAGAATTCAATGGCTCAAAGAAGGAGATCGAAACACAAATTTCTTCCACAAATCTCTTCTAGCTCGAAGATCTCACAACTTTATTTCTTCCTTAAAATCAGATTATGGAGATGTTGTTTATACTTGGGATGGCATGAACTCTATTGTTGTTGATTACTTTTCCAATATTTTTGTTGCTACTCCTCTTGACTCGGCTTCACAACAAAATGTTCTTCAAGCAATCCCTTCTCTTATCACTTTTGAGGAGAACTCTATTTTGACTACTCCTGTTACTATCAATGAGCTTCAACAAGTAGTTTTTAAAATGCAAAAAGGGAAAACCCCAGGTCTGATGGTTTTCCCATTGAGTTCTACCAAGAGTTCTGGGATATCCTTCATGTTGATTTATTAGAGGTGGTGGAAGAAGCCAGGAAAGCCAAAGAAATTTTGAAGGTTATCAATAAAACTTATATTACTCTTGTTCCAAAAGCTCAAGAGGTTGATCATATCTCAGCTTTTAGACCTATTGCTTTATGTAATGTTCTTCTCAAAATCATTACTAAAATCATGGCAGAAAGGTTGAAGCCTCTTTTGCATAAGATTATTTCCCCGAGCAAGGGGGTTATGTGGAAGGACGTCAAATAGTAGATGAGATAGTTCTTGCTCAGGAAGCCATCCATTCCATGGATATGCAAAATTCTCCTTCCATGTTCATTCGGTTAGACTTATCCAAAGCTTATGACAGAGTGGATTGGCACTTCCTTATCAAAGTTTTGAGGCAATTTGGTTTCTCTAAGGATTGGATGGATTGGATTATGGGATGTATCTCTTCAGTTTCCTACTTAGTTCTTATCAATGGCAGGCCTTCTCGGTCATTCCCTAGCTTCCAGAGGTATTAGGCAAGGTGACCCGCTATCCCCTTATTTATTCATCATTCTTGTTGAATGCTTGGGTAGGACTATAACCAAAAAGAGGGAAAACAAAACCCTTGAGGGAGTTACCATTGCTCATGGAGCTAGACCTATCTCTCATCTTCAATTTGTGGATGACTCTACTCTTTTAGGTAAAGCTCTAGTTAAGGAAGCTTCTAATATTAAGCAAATCATTAGCTATTTTTCTAAGGCTACTGGGCAGTTGATCAATGAAGACAAATCTAAAGTTATTTTCTTTCACTTCTCTGCTAGACAGGAATCCATGGTCTTGGATAAATTAAGATATAAGAAGACCTCTCTTCCAATCACTTATTTAGGTATTCCCATAAATATTCAAAGGCAAAAAAATAAATATTGGAATTGGTTGTTGGACAAAGTCAAGAAGAAAATTGGAAAGTGGACCAACAAGTGGCTTTCTTCTAGGGGTAGAATCACCTTGGTAAAATCAGTCCTTCAAGCTATTCCTATTTATGTTTCTTCCATTTTGAATATCCCAAAGGTTGTTCTTCGAGAATTGGATCAAATCAGTCATCGTTTCCTTTGGAGTGGTACTAAGGAGAAAAGAAAATGGGCCTTGGTGAAATGGGATACTTTATGTCTTCCTAAGAGTGAAGGGGGGTTAGGATTCCGGTCTTCTATTAATAACAACAAAGCTTTAGCTGCTAAATTATATTGGAGGATGTTGCATAACCCCAATGCTCTTTGGGCCAATAATCTCCATGCTAAATATATTGAGAACAAAAGTCTTGAAGACCTTGTTCGCTATCAACTTCCTACCAAAGGTTCTCCCATTTTAGCGGTTCTTAAGACTGGTGAGGATTTGATAAAGAAAAAATTATTTTGGATCATTCATAATGGTCAACAGGTAAATTTTTGGACAGATTCTTGGGATGGTCACAAGCCTTTGATAACTCGGTTTCCCGATTGGAGGCCTTGGATGGAGGAGCTTCACCGAGCTAATTGGATAAAGGTGGCTAATTACTATCGGTACCATCTTGGTAATTCAAAGGTTGGTAGATATTGGATCCCTATTGAGGACTGGCCTATTCAAATCCCAGAAAGGCAAAGACAAGATATCCAAGGCATCCTTCATATGAGATCCCTCTCTTGGTCCCATGAAAAATATTGTTTTGGATGGAACAACACTACTAAGGGTGAGTATTCAGTTGCTCAAGGTTATTTGACCTTATGCCATAATAATCCCAACCATTCTTCTGACATATTTTCTCGATTGTGGGCTCAAAAGCTCTGGCCTAAGGTGAGGTTCTTTAATTGGCTTTTATTGCATCGTAGGGTGCTTCTTGGTGAGCAACTTATGAAGCATGGTTTTCATGGCCCTTTTAGATGTGAAATGTGTGAAGAGAATGTAGAAAATCTCAACCATATTTTTATTGAGTGTACTTTAGCCTCCCGAGCTATGGAGGAGAATGGCCACTTTACTTGGCTTACGGTGGTCCAATTTTTTTACTTTTGAACAGCTTTGGAGGGATTGGCCTAATCAAGAGGGTGTTGATCATTTTATTAGGCGGTTAGTTTGGATGGGTTCTACCATTCTTCTTTGGAATATTTGGAATGAAAGGAACAACCAAATTTTTAATCAAGATAGGAAGGATATTCACTATATTTGGCAAAAGACCATAGCCAACTTAGTTGAATCAGTCCATCAACTCCTTAATCACCCCCAAAACTCCCACCAAATATGGGATCAAGTGATGCAAATATTGAAGATTAAATCTTCTAAGGGCAACCAACTTAAAGGGAATGTGAGTATTAGTAAGATGGATAGGACTAGAAATTGGCAACCTCCTCCTAAGGATTTTGGAAAAGTCAATACTGATGGAGCCTCTAGAGGGAACCCTGGAAAAGCCAGTGTGGGAGGAATTGGTAGACTTTCGGATGGCTCCCTGGTTTTTACTTTTGCTTGAGAATTTGGGTATTCTTTCCAATAACCTTGCTTGAGGGGTATGGTATCCTCGAGAGGCCTTCAGGAGGCTACTAAGGTTGGATGGGAAAAGGTGTTAGTTGAGTCCGACTCTCAAATTATGATTGATCTCTTGAAGACTCCTTCTAAGAATCATAAGGTGGATTGGAGAATAAAAAGAATTATTGAGAAGATTCAATTAATCCGGATGGGATTTTTGAAAGTTGATTACAATCATGTGGTAAGAGATCAAAACAAGAGTGTTGATGCTTTAGCTAATTGGGCTTTGGACAAAGGTGATCTTACTTGTTATGGCCACCCTCCTATATGGTGGGCTTCTCAAATTAGGGAAGCTCTTCTTTCTATCATTTCTTTGGATGGCTCCAGTTCTGAAGGTACCTAGTTTCTTCTTGCTTTTTTTTTTGCTTCTCTTTGGTTCATTCAGTTTTTTTTAGTTCCCTAGCTCATTCTATTCTTTATTTTGTTTCCTCTGTTGATTCTTGCCTTAATAGTCTTCTGGTCTAGATAGGTCATTGTTATGTTCAATTTTTTTCTTTTTTCTTTTTTCTTTTTTTGTTTAGTTTTTTAAGGTGGGTGGGTTCTTTTGTTTTGTTTTGTTTTTGTGTTCTTTGTGTTGTTTTTTGTTGTTCATGTGTTTTTGTTGTTTTGTTTTGTTTTTTTTATGTTTTTTGTTATTGTTCTTGTGTTTTTTTCGTTCTTGTTCTTGGGTTTCTCTTTGTTTGTGTTATTTCGTGTTTTTATGTGTGAGTGTTTTCTATGTTTTTTGTTTTTGTTTATTGTCTGTTGTTGGTTGTTTTTTATTTTTATTTTTATTTTTTTTTAATTTTTTAGGTTTTGGTTGTGTTTATTTTTCATGTTTTTTTTGGGTTATGTCTTTGTAGTGTTCTGTTGTTTTTGTCTTGTTTGTGTTTTGTTATGTGGTTCTTGTGTTTTTCTATGTGGTTTGTGTTGTGGTTTCTTTTATCTTATTGTGCGTGTTTGGTTGTGCTTTTGTTTTTGACACACTCAAGGAGCATGTTTTTTATTTTATTTTATTATTTTTGTTGTTATTTACTTATTTTTAAATTGGTTTTGTGTGTTTGTTTGCTCCTTGAGTATGTCAAAGGTGGTAGGCCAAGTCCGAGTCCTGGGCATTTTTGGTGGAATGGATACCCCTGCCTCCTTGGGTCTTACCCGAAAGTGGCATCCCTTTTGGGATGTTTTCCACAAAAAAAAAAATTCATGTTCTGCACCAAATATTTGAAACTATGACATCCTTTAATGTCATGCCCTTTTTGCCTATGGTACAAAATTATAGATCTTACCTAAATTCTTTCGATTTAGATTGATTAGGATCAATTAATTTGACTTCGAGTAAATTTATGGTGTTAGCCTCGCATAATTGTTGAAAAATCGATGTCATAGTCTTTGACAATGGCATAAATTGGCAAGGAGGGTGTTGATCTTTGTTTTTACCCCGCTTCTTGTTATTTCATTGATTTTACTATGCAGAGGGAGGTTGAGCCTGATAATTTTGAGGTTGTTGGCCCTGATTCCCATTTTTTTGATTCAACACCACCTGATTTACTTGTGCAAGCTTCACCTATTGATGTTGATTATTTGTATTCTTATTATTCCACTCCTTTTTAATCCAAATTTTCAAGTCACCCACTTGCAACTTGATATCCTCTATAACCTTGGTTTGAGCCAAGGCCTCCTCAAATATTTGATATTGCTACAATTGCAATAACAACGAGATGTATTTTGCACAAATCTTGGTGAACATTCGAGTTAGTTCTATAGCAGGAAAAGAAAATGGGAGCTTAGCCATCAACTTTCTTCATCTATTACCAAAATCCATGACTAGATCATCACCATAATGCCTTAGAGCTTCCAAGTTAGTTAAATTGATCTTTTTCTTGATGCCAAAAGAAAAGCATTCAAGAAATGCATTTACTATTTTTTCAAAGCTGGTAATGTTCTACATCTTCAATTGATTAAATCTGGTAATGCTTGGCCTAAAAGGATCATTATGAAGATTCTCAGTAACAAGGTATCGTTACTATGTATTTGGAAGCACATGTTCATAAAAATTGTGACATGCTCCTATGCATATTCATCATATTAAAATTTATCTACCTTTGGGTATCTCAAAATAATTGGGATACACTAGGATAGGAAATGAAGAGCACAAGGATGCATTATGAATATTATTCAAGGTGGTATTTTGATAAGTTGTGCTTTATTTCTCAATAGCAATCATATTTTATGCTAAATATTTGTATGCTTGTGAGGACAATATTGCCTCTTCCCTAAGAGGTCTCTACAGAGATATCAAAGGTAGATTCTCTTTAGGCCGAGGTGGAGGACTAGTATCATCATCCACATCTACTAAGGAGATCTCAGGATACTACGGATATTGCTCATCTTATTTTGATTTTGCATACTAAGTGCACTGAGGTTTTTTTAGTTCTTGGCGTTGTTGCATGTTTTGGGCCATATGATGAGTATGATTCTTAGTTTTTTTAGGGCACAATTCAGGCTACGATACAACACGTCTTTGGTTGCACTCACTATACTCACTTTGAGGAGGTATATTAGCATAAGCTAATCTGTCTTCTCTCTAAACACTCCTTTTGGTCTAGGATGTGTTGCTCTCATATGTACTGCTCATACAAACATTACCTAAGAAACCTTTGGTATTGAGTATCCTCATTCTCAATCTACATGCACATCTTCCAATTGATATTGGAAGATACATTGTCTCTATTCATAGACTAGCCTCTGATATTGATCTATATGATCGGTAGTGTGAGGCCTTTGGTTGTTCAAATTTTTTTAAGGGTCTTTATTAGTGTGAACCCCAATAGACTTATCCACCACACTATTGCCCTTATCTATGTAGATGACATTTGTGTTGTATTGAAGTCTGTTATTTGTGCCTGCCTATGTGGATGGGGTACATGCACTACATGAGCACTTTGAAAACTCTCTTGGCTCAATGGTATGTCTGTGGGTGCTCTCACTATATGAAATCATAGAGGAAGAAGGAGCAGTGGAGGGATTATATCCTAGTTGCCCCAAGACTTGTTCTAGTCCATACAACTACCTAGTTCTCCATGGTTTTTTTGGTGGTGTACCATTAACTCCAATTGTGGAAAGATCTATCATGAACCTTATAGGACCATTAGTATTTGGAGTTTTTAGGGGTTTGTATTCCAATGCAGCCTAATATTCGTATCCCTTATTGGGTGGATTTTATCTTTTTCTACCATGGAATGATGAGTACCTTGAGCCACCCTTAGTTCTATCCCATGAGGAGTGTGTGTTATGTCCTCTGACTGGGGTGTTCTAAATAGAATCCCCATGCATTGAATTGTCAACTCTAATACTCATTGAACGTTGTTCAGGAGGATCCTATGGTCGATATTCCAATGTGTTATCTTTGTATATCCTAAAGCTTCATCCTTCACCTCGGTTGTGTTTTGAGGTCAGCCTCTCCATGTGTTGACCATAATGTGAATTACCTCTTTTGTAAATTTTAGGGAAAACAAAGCAAACAAGGGTGTTTATCTCTTTAAAATATTCTTTGTGAGCCATAAACTATTTTTTGAGTTTTTGGTTTGTTGAATCATAAATAATATCTCATCATGTTTGAATTTTTGTTGATGATATACCTGTATAGTTTAAGGGTTTTTACCTGTATGCTCGCATCTCAAGAAATGACAATGAAATTTTGATCACATAAACCCACCAAAGTATGGATATGAATCACATATCTGATTAAGGAGGACAGGTCCTACCGGTCCTCACCTAGTCTCACTTGGTCAACATTATACCCTCCGAAGAGAAGTACATGTAAATTTTCCAAGCTACATCGGTTCTTGGATCCGGTATTGGCCAAAAATAGGGTTCGTAGGATTTGAGCCAATGGATGGAGATGAAACCCATCGTCATTGGTCTCTATTAATGGTTGGGTATGAATTCCAACTCATTAATATTTAAATGTGATGTGATGTGTGAGGGTTCATTTTAATTTTGCATGAAATGTAAAATACATCAGAGAACACCCATGATTTTTCCTATATGCCTAGGAAAATTACGTTTGAATTCAAAAATATGCAAAAGTAAATGCTATTTTCTAAATGAGAGAATGTAAAATTACATGAGATACTAGCCTTTAGATAGGCCCAAAGCAAGCAAAAAATAACACAAATATTTAATGTTAGTTTTTGTTCTATATCATAGGAAACAAATAGCTAAATATTAGCCACGGGTGATAACCACAACTAATAGTCTTAGCTACCATTTTTAGCCACAGCTAACAATACACAAGGCTATTTTCATGTTTTTCCTTATAAATTTTGGCTAGATGATTTAATTAGCCTACTGATAGGAAAAACACAAAAGCATGGAAATCACAAAGAAGGGAAAATTACTTAGAATCCCTCATCTAATGAAGAGATAGGTTGTCTACTATCATTCTCTCTATTTTTTTGCTAGTTGTGACTGTTAAGTGTGGCTGATATGCTAGCCGTAGGTGTTAAATGCGGTTGACACTGTGCATCATGGATGTCAAGTGTATCTAAGACCTGCAACACAAAAAAATCAACAAATCAGTAAATAACAACAAATTTTTTGGGTGTGCCACTGTGATCACCACCTGTACAATGCTAAAAAGCATACACCTATGGTATTTGTATCATAATATCAAATATAAAGCAATAAAACATGAAATGTAAATGAATTAGCAAGAATATAAAGACTCCTTTTATTAATTCATAATGATATTCTTTTACTTGTAGGTTCCTCTTAGAAATACCACAATTTGGCACAATTAATACAAATATGTGAAATGCCTAAATGGGGATGGTGCAATCCATAGGCCTTATAGAATCAACACGAACTGCTTAAGGGATTATAAGGATGCCTTCTTCTCTATTCACCAAGAGGAACTCAATGTTGATGATGCCTTGAAGCCTACAAGATCCTATAGCCTGCGTATATGAAACAAAAAAGCATAATTAAAAGCATAATAGGCCTCTCATGATGAGGCTTTGTCAAGAAATTATAAGAACTATGGCTAATATTGAAGGAAAACATAAATATATGTGAATATGATCACAATATAGCTAAATTACTGTGAAGCATAATTAAAAATAAGTAGATCTAGCTATTCTACCATGTAAATTGTAAGAAAAACATAAAATAAAGCTACTCTAAGAAGATTATTGAAAACTAGCAAATATGACCTAATGAAGGTAAAGTTACCTCTAATATTGCAAATTAACCGGTCAAATGTGTATATGAAAACAAATATAAGCTATATTAACCTATTTGCATAACTGGAATGGAAATACTAATGCTAAAATGGAGGAAAATGAGTATCAAACCCTATCAATGAGTGCTTGAAGCAGCTAGCTCTGTTAGCTATTGTTGACAGCCACATCCAAGGGAGAAATCCTCTTTCTCTCAAAACTAGGGCTTGAAACTCCTAATTCCTCCAAGGAATTGATGATCAAGGGTAACCTTGGTGTTCTAGAATGGATTTGTAGTGTGATTCATTTGAATTTGTAATATTTGTGGTACAATCGTTAAGATTGCTCCTCAAGATCTTGAAATATCCATTGTTGCAAGGTTGATCAAATCAAATTTTGGTAGCATCTTGTTACTCTTCATAAAGTGCAATTGTTTCTCCAATTCGACAAGGCTTCACTGAATTAAACTTGAAAAATCTTCTAGAACTCTCTCCAATTTTGATGAGGGTGGGTATTATAGCCTATCCAATTCCTTATCCTAGTTTCCTTGAGAAGACAAGATCAAGAATTGACAAGTTGCAGTAGTTGGAAGGAGGAATCCACAAGCTTACTCGCTTAAATGTTTTTGAATTGGTTGCAAATGTAGTTGTAACAACCAATTTGCCTCAGCTCAGGAGTCCAATATTGTTACAGGATTAGACATGGCTCCTAAATGCAGCTAGAACCCTAGATACGAGTGTCAACCATGGCTGATATTTTAGCTGCGAGTGTCACCCACGACTAAGATTGAATAGGCCTAGGATGCCTAAATTTAGTGGTTAAAACCACTTCTTTTCCTTGGGAGGGTCCAAGATTGTTCATATGATATGCAAGGATACCCATATGAATAATATCCTAAACATTATGTGTTTTAGGTGTCTACAAAATGTAAATACATAGTGTAAATGTTTTGTATTTTTGATGTTTTCAATTGTTTTTGAAATTTTTATTTTCTAATTGTTTTTAAATTTTTTGAATTTTTCAATTGTCATTGAAATTTTATGATTTATTTGAACGTTTTTTACTTTTCTCTTACTTTTATGTGCAAAATGCCTTCAGATGAAGGATGTTGAGAGGCTCGGGATCTTCAACCCCTTCTAATGATGTTAGACGATATGTTCAAGGTTCAATATTATCTGAGATGATATAATGACCTAACCAATTGGTCATAAATTTGTCTCGCAAGTGCAACAAAAGGTTTGAGTTATGTTAGTTCTCCTTCAACACAAGATCCCAAACCTTAAAGTCCCTTAGGTGGACTTTATTATTATAATATTATTTTAGGTGTTCCTGATAAACTTGGAGATGCTAAAGGGAATTCACATGATGTTCATCAAGAAACATCAATTGGTCAAGGTGAGCTTGTCGCGTAGTGTCATCATTGATGAACTCTTTCAATGCAACACGTAGGGTTTACTAGAGTTACTATGCTACAATAAATATGATTATTACCTCATTTGGTAATTTGTAAGATTCACCTAGGTTTTTTTTATTTATCTCATGGTAAAATGTATATTGTTACTTTTTACTATTAGTATTTACTTTTTACTATTAAACTGGATATTATCTTGGTTAGTAGGTTAGTCATCGTAGTCAATTTGGCTACATAGTTAGTTGTTAGTAAGTTAGCACTTATTTGTGAAGCACATTTTTTGTTAGAGTTAACTTAGGATATTATTTAGTTAATATTCCTAAGTCTATTGTTTGTTTCCTAAAGTGTTATTTAAGCACTTGATCATCTAATATATTTCTAATGCTTGATTCAATTATTTTGTTATTGATTCCCTAACATTGGTATTAGAGTGTGGAATCTTACCTTGGTACTTGGAGAAATTTTGGACAAGGTAGGAGGTATTCATTCCAACTAGATCATAGGGTTCAAATCCTGAGACATGGGATCCCTATCCAGGCACATTCTTTGAGGCACCTACATAAATGTTTTTTGTGTAATTTGGTGTGATCTCCTTAACCAAATTAATGGCAACATGGTTGTTGATGAATCGGGTGGTTGTGAACATATTCAAAACCTCTTGATAGCTTGGAGGCTAAATTTGGTGGCTTTGAATGCAATCAGAATCTCCTGATAGCTTAGAGATCTGTGCATTGAATGTGCAGCATTGACTGCACTTCTGATGGGCCCACACCATAGGGTACATGGAATTCTACTCCCTAACAACACGAACCCATGGAGATGGTATCCATGACTAGGTAGGGAGCTACAAGACAAGTGATAGCCTAAAGGGAGACCTACGTAGAACCCACATCTGTCATACTGGAACAACCACATGGAACCTAGCCTAAGGACTTGACTCATCGAGACACAAACTAGACTCACCAAGATACACCTAAGTTAGGGCCAACCAGGACCCACTAGATGATTATGTGGTAGGACCGACCACCTAACTCAGATGGAAACACTGATCCCAACACTAATGTCAACCCCTACATGGAAACTTAGATGTTGGTAAACTCAGATGATACCATGCACTCCAATGCTAGCATGCTTGAATTTTGATGCAAACATGTGGCATCTGCATGGACACCTCCTGAGTTGGTGATGACTGGTGATAAGTGGAATCTGCATGGACCCCTGTTGAGTTGGTGGTGACTAGTGACAGGTGGTATATCGTGATAAGCTAAATAATTACTGATGTATCAAGTTTGTATTTGTTGCTTCAGGTAGAAAAAGAGTGATCTACCATATTCGATTACCCACAAGCAATCAAACCTATAATGGTGGAAAAATTACTTTATTCCACTCATCGATCTTCGATGGGACATATGTGGGACTAAAAGTCCCACATTTTTTAATTTTATTTCCACCAATTGGTAGGAACGAAATTAAAAGGAAGTTTTTCTCCCTTTATACCCGTTTAGATTACTAGTTGGTCTAGTCAGGGGCATGCAGCCAAGGCACTAAAAACACCAGACCATAGGTTTAAACCCCCACATGGGCAATATAATGTAATATTTTTTAAAGTTTAGTTTTAAATTTTTCTTTGCATTCTTTTTAAATATTAAGTTTTTTTTATATATTTTCTTTAATAAATTAAATTTTAATTATGTTTTTTTTTTCTAAATCATTTTTTTAATAAACATTGAAATTGATTTTTTTTTTTAAAACACAATTATATTTTTCTATTAAATTACATTATTTTTAATTAAAATTTTATTTAAATTTTGCAAATAAAAATTAAAGCAAGAGAAGGGAGGTGTAGGACAAAGAAAAGCACCATTTCTTTTGCAAAATTAGGCACCATAAAATTTTCTCCATATCTTGTTAATTTTGAAAACAACAAAGGATCAAAGTTGAATTCTTTTTTGCCAAATTTTAACACAAGGACACATCAAATTTGCAAAATTAAAAGGGAAATAGTGCATTTGTTTTCTCCAAGGGATGATATAAGAAAAGAATTTGCACATTTTATTTTTTGTAAAACCACTGAGCCACCTCTCACAAGCTCATGGTGAGAAGAAATTGAAGACCTTGGGTCCATAAAAACCAAGTCGTATGTCAACTAGTTATGGAAAGCCTTTCAAACATGGGTCGTGTGTCGACTTGACTTTAAAGGAGTGCTACTTTGTTAATTTTGTTAATCAAATGAGGGAAGAAAAAAAATTGTATTTCTTTGCAAAATTGTAACACAAAGTTAGGAGCACTTAAATAACAAACCTTGTTTATTTTGCAAAACCAAAAAGGAAAGGAAATTTTTTATACCACATTCTTTGAAAATTTGAAAAACAAGAGGAGACTTTGAATATCAAATTTTTGCACAACACAAATAAAAAATGTGCTTCAAAAGTTAGTAATAAGGTGCACTTTTGATATTACTTAACACCTTTATTACAAATTGGCAAATTAGGTACATTTTAGGTTGCATCCGACACCTAAGTGATAAAAAGTTTGTGGGCACTCTTTGATTGATTATTGCTAATGAATTTCTTGGTCTTTGCAATTATAAGTCATCAAAAATCAAGAGCACTCAAAACCCCAAATTTTCACAATAATTTATGTAATTCATTGCACAAATATAAGCCATTTTTTAAAATTTGATATTTTCTCCATATAACCCTAAATTTCACTCTTATTTGTTTGGCTCAATTATCCTCAAAATGATTATTTCTCTTTAGGAGGATTTTTAGGAAGGTGCCATTAAATATCTTTTTGAGCAAATTTTCTTTCACTTCTAATTTGTTTGCCTTAAATATCTTCAAACTGATCATATTTATTCAAAGAGATTTTTTATGCAAGTGCCATTAAATATCAATTAAAGAGTGAAATAAATATCATCTTAGTGCAAATTCTAGAACCTTTGTCATGGGAACTATCAACAAATACCTAAATGATACACAATTTCTTGAAGGTCCTAACTATTCAGCATGAAAAACTAATATGAAAGCCATACTTACTATAGAGGAAATGTGGGATTTAGTGGATGGCACTGAAATAAGACCCACATCAACAAGAGCAGATAAAAAAGCATGGGATAAAAAGAATAATCATCTTCTCATGTTGATTCTCCTAGCTACTACTGATGAGATCCAACCTCAAATAAGTGAAGCTAAAAATGGGAAAGATGCATGGGATTCACTTTGTACCATTTTTGAAGGCAAGATTCAATAGACTATTCTAAACCTTCAAACACAACTTCATACACTCCATATGAAGTCAAGAGAATTAGTAGAGCTATTCCTTTACAAAGTAGCAGAACTGAAGTCAAAGTTGAATGCTTTAGGAGCTAAAGTAGAAGATATTATTCTTACTTCAGTAATATTTAGGTCTCTTCTAGAATCCTACAATATCTTAATAACATCCCTTAATGTATCTCAAAGAATAGTTACCTTTGTGTAGTTAGTCAATTTGCTTCAAATAAACGAAGAAAATCAACTCCAAAGTGATGAAGTATCGAACAATACACTTTACTCAAAAAATCAAGGTGGAAAGAAGAAATAAAACTTTCATAAGGGAGTATCATATTCAAAATATAAGGGAAAGCAACCTCAAAAGAAGTTTTGCACAAATTATAAAACGGACAACCATGACACCAATTGATGTTGGTTTAAAAAAAAGTAAAACAAAAATTTCAAAGGCACATCACAAAGGTAAAATAAGCAAAGAGGTAATGTTTCTAGTGAAGTGTTTTATTCCTATTCTAATTCTAGTTTAGAAAGAGCACACAAAGTGCTCATGGCTAAAATAGAATTGTAAAGGAAAATAAATTTGTCACCTTAGGTAAGCACCATTTACGCTCTTTTTTTAGGATTCATAAATAGCATAAATTTTTGTTTAAAGTACTTGCAATAAAGGGGTGATTGTACCTATTTTAGGATTCATAAATAGCAAACTCTCTTTATTTGAAGTAATTGTAACAAAATGGGAGGATTTTTTGGTGTAAAATTTGCCTAGGAGGCAATCTTTGTAAAAAGCCTTAACAAGCTTCATGAGTTTAATATCTTTTGCAATTAATGGGGGTAAGCATTTCTTTCTTACTTCACATAATTTTTGTAAAAAGAGAAGACTTATAAAGGTGTATTTTTGGCAGCGACTGACACCATAGTCATACTTCTTGCAATAATTCCATTACAATATGTTTTGAAACAAGGGGGAAACTTATAAGGGTGTATTTTTTACAACGACCGACACCTTAGCTACCTTATCAAAAATTTTGCAAAATCATATTGTAACTGAATGAACCTCGTATGTAGTTATCTACTATATTATACCTAGTGGTTGCATGCGGTTGGTTATCTATGCAATCCGAGTTGGATGACAAGATTACAATAAGGACATTTGTTGATGTGAAGACAAAGTGAGGAATGATCCACTTTTTTCTTAGAAGCATCCATAGCACTGTGATAGAGCAAGAGCCAGAAGATCGACATATTTTTCACTGTATTGGGGTAGTTATATACATTACCCAAATAATGTAATAAGGGTGGATGTTAGAGTTACTATGCTATAGTAACTATGATTATTACCTCATTTGGTAATTTGTAAGATTCACCTAGGTAGTTTTTATTTATCTCATGGTAAAAAGTAGATTGTTACTTTTTACTATTAGTATTTACTTTTTACTATTAAACTGGATATTATCTTGGTTAGTAGGTTAGTCATCGTAGTCAATTTGACTATGTAGTTAGCTGTTAGTAAGTTAGCGCTTATTTGTGAAGCACATTTTTTGTTAGCGTTAACTTAGGATATTATTTAGTTAATATTCCTAAGTATATTGTTAGTTTCCTAAAGTGCTATTTAAGCACTTGATCATATAATATATTTCTAATGCTTGATTCAATTATTTTTTATTGCCTCCCTAATAGGGTTGGAATTTATAATTCTAAGGGTATAAAGGCCTCCGTGCCATATACCAAAAAAAATGGTGTTTCCCCAGTGGGCATATTTATGCTAGTTCTGTAAGCCCATAATGCAAGGGGTAATTGTAGGTGGCAATCCTTATGATTCTCTTGAACCATATTTTTCAAAATAGCTACTATTGTCTTGTTTGAGGCTTCTACTTTCTCATTTTCTTATAGATAATATGGTGTTGCAAAGCTATGTTGAATTTTATATTTGGATGTTAAAGCCCACACATATTTTTTCTTAAATGAAGTACCATTATCTAAAATTATCTTGTATGGGATCCCAAAATTACAGATGATATTATGAAGTATGAACTCTGCAATTCATGCTCCTATTATTGACGTTAAGGGGACCGCTTCCACCCACTTGGTAAAATACTCAGTGGCCATTAATATAAACATGTGTTAGCCCAAATATGGGGGAGAGATATTACCAATTAGATCGAAACCCCACTAAGAAAATGGCCAAGACACTTGGATGGGTTGTAAGGACTATGATGGTAGGTGCATCAAATTTGTATGATGTTGACACTTAATGTACTTCCTGACATACACACAACAATCCTTATCCATGGTGGGCCAATAATAACCCATCTGAAGGATGCACTTGATGATGGCCATGCCACTAAAATGGCCATTGCATGCACCATTGTGATATTGCAAGATTACCCAAGTTGATTCTTGAAGCTCAAGGCAATGAAGGAGGACTCCATCATAGCTTCGAAAATACAATATATCTCCTAGCAAGACATATCTAATCATTTTTTGTCTAAATGTTTATTTTGTGGTATGCGATAATACCTATAGTATTATTCTAAGTTTAATAAAATCATGTAATTGGCTTAACCAATCCTAATAAGCTATAGCCTCAATATACAAGATGACTTGTTCCCCCTACGGTTTGATATGCATGAATGTAGACTAGGAAATAACCTTATGGTGAATGGTGGTACCATTCCCTGTAGGACCCTACAAGATCAAATATCCCTAAGGTGCCTTCTTTAGAATATCTCTAGCTTTATAGAACCACCCATGGTTTGGTTCTATATGAATCATGTTGACTAATTCTTAATTGTCAAAAGCCTCACGCTACATTGCAGCTTGTGAGAGTATCTTCACATGAATGATAGTAAATTCACCAAATAGTTTCTGAGGGATTAAATATCCCAAATATTCCATGGTGTCTACAAATTTAATTGATGTACAAGGGATTGCATCGATGTCATACCACTCTAGATGGACTAGATAAGTGTCAACAAGATCCTTATAAGCTTTTAGGATATGACACCTACATTGAAATATTCCTTTAACTTGGTTAACAATGAGAAGGGAGTCACCAAATATGTGTAGGATTTTAATCTTCATGGTGATTTTTGTTTGGAGACCCAAGATAAGGGCTTAATATTAAAAAAATTTATTGGTGCAAGGAAAGTCGTGTTTAAATGACAAGGGCATTGGATCACCTTGTGGTGTAAAAGACACAATTTCTACACCACCCCCTTACTCACACTTTGAACCATTTAATAACAAAGTCATGTCAACTTTGTTATCCAATTCTTCGGGTTCAAGTGACTTCTATAATGCAAATACTGCATCATCAAAAAGCTCTATGATGATAGGCCTACTATCCTGAAGAGGTGCCTCCACCAGCTGATCAGCTATGACCTATTTCTTGATGGAATTTTGGCTAATAAATTCTATGTCAAATTATATTAGTAGCATAATCCACTTTATAGTATGTGTATTATGATATGTCTTGCTCATCATATACTACAAAGGATTTTGTTTTGATATCACATACATCATATGACTCAGCATGTAGTGGCACAACTTCTTAGGCGCAAAAACCACTACTAACCACAACTTTTCTACGTATGCATACCCTAGCTCATAACTCACCAAGCTGCATCTGATATAATATATCACTTGCTCTTTATATTACACGTTCTTTTAGGCTAACATGGTTCCCAATGCAAATTTTATAGCTGATATATAGAGCAATAATGGAACATATGACCTTGGTGGAGCTAGTACTGGTGGTGTTTCTAGATATTACTTGATCTTAACAAAGGCTTGTTGACATTCTTCATCCCAATGGAATGTGACCCCCTGGTATAGCAGTTGATTCATGGGTTAACATTTTTTTTATAACCGTGCGATGAATCACTTTATGGATGTTACTTTGCCCTGTAGGCTTCTTAGCTCTTTGATGTTAGTAGGTAGGACCATTTCTAGGATAGAATTTACCTTTGCTAGATCAACTTCAATCCCTTATTTAGAAATGATGAATCCCAAGATTTTTCTTGAAGTTACGCAAAATACACACTTCTTGGGATTCAACCTAACATTATGCTCTATCAAGCGATCAAATACTTTTCTCAAAACCTCAGCATGATCTTCACATAGAAATTATTTGGCTAGTAAATCATCGATGTAATACTATAATATATTGTGCATGTATTCATTGAAGATATATGTCATGGCCCACTGATATGTGGCACTAAAATTTTTAAGACCAAATGGTATTACCTTGTAGTATAAGGTTCTCCATGGTGTTGTGAATGTAGTTTTATGTTGGTCTTTAGGTTTAATCTAAATATGATTATAACCAAAAAAAATTATCCATTAGGGAGAGCATCTCATGACCTGTATTTACATCTACAAGAGTGTTGTGGCTGATCCACAACACACCCCAAAATTGGGGACCCACCTTTTTTGCATGCTTTCAAAGAAGATCTCAGTGACCCAGATGCTAAAAATCAAGAAAAAGGCAAAATTGCACAAGGATGAAAAAGTGTCGCGAAATCACGACATGTCGCAAAATCACGGCCAAAAATGAAAAGGTGTCGCGAAATCGTGACATGTCACAAAATCACAACCGAAAATGAAAAGGTGTAGCGAAATCGCGACATGTCGCAAAATCACGGGTCAAACCGGTCAAACGGGGTAGGAGGCAGAAAAGCGTAGCGAAATCGCGACATGTCGCAAAATCATGGTCAACGTAGTCAACGGCAGCAGCTAAGGGGCATGAAGCGAGAAAAATGTCGTGATATCGCGACAGGGTCATGGTTTCGTAGCTCCAAAGCAACCGAGGCGTACGGAAGGAAAATATGTCGCGAAATCGTGACATGTCGCATTTTCGCGGCCAAAAGCAGCAAAGCAGTACGAAATGAAAAAGCGTCGTGATTTCGCGATGGAAAGCTGGCCGATGGTACGAAGCGAGAAAATGTCACGAAATCATGACAGAAAGCAGTAAAAGAGCACAAAGCGAGAAAACGTCACGAAATCACGATAGAAAGCAACGAAAGAGGCACGAAGTGGAAAAACGTCGTGATTTCACGACGGGTTGCAGCAAAGGTGTACGGAGCAAAAATGCATCGCGATTTCGCGATAGGTTGCAGCGAAGGTGCCCGAAGTGGAAAAAAGTCATGATTTTGCGATAGGTTGCAGGAAAATGGTACGAAACGAGAAAAGCATCATGATTTCGTGACATGTCAAAGGTGCCCGAAGTGGAAAAACGTCACGATTTCGCGACAGGTTGCGGGAAAATGGTACGAAACGAGAAAAGCGTCACGATTTCGTGACATGTCACGATTTTGTGACATGTCACGTTTTCGCTGGGCGTGATGGCAGAAAGGCTATTGGCAAGAAAACGTCGCGATATCGCGACATGTCGCGATTTCGCGACATGTCGCGTTTTCGCGGCCAGGAAGGCGGACAAAGCTGCATGCTATTTTTTGTCGCAATTTTCATGGGGCCATTACAGAACGTGCAAAAAAGTGTGGGACACGTGGCATACAGGCTGCAGAAGCGTTACAGAGAAGATCAAACGTCTCAATGTCGGGCATAAGGCCAAAACACACGCAGTCAAAGAATATGAAACGATGCGATCTGGAAGATGAAGCGAAGCGTCACAGGTCGAAACAGAGAGCATTGCCAAGCTTTAAAAGCAGAAGCATAGGACAGATACGGGGGTCGGAAACCGCTGCGGGCAGTGTTGCAGTGCTTAAGGCGAGATGCCATTCTGGGCCTACTTGGGGCTGTTTTCCTTCTTTTTGCTGGTTTTGAGAAAACCAGAGAGTCTGCTATTGTAACATGACTTATTTTTAATGCAGAGTGTTCAGAAATTTGCATCTTGTTGGCAAGAAAGAAGGAGTTATTTTCTGCATGCATGTTTTAATGTTTATCTTTCCCTTTTTCAGATTTCTAGGCTTATAGATGAAGTTTAATGCAAGTTCTCTTGGTTGCTTCATGCGAATGTCTAAATCTGAAAAATAACAATAAAACCCCGAGAGACCGGCACTTAACTTATCTGGATTGTGCGTGTTTTGCGGGTTCAATAGGTTAGGTTGCATGCATGGAAACCTCACATCTTCGGTTTTGCCAGGACGGGATAGCATCAAATCGAATGCAATTTTTAATTTCTTTTCTTTTACATTTTATTTTCTTTTTCTTGTATTTTATTTTTAAAGAACTCCAATTTTATTTTCAAGCATTAAAATAAAATAAAAAAATTAAAAAACTTCAAAACCCAAAAATAATTCCTTCATGCTATGGCATTTCATCAAATTTCATTTTGAAGTTACTGACATGGTCATTTAAGGATCAAATCACATTTACTTTATCGGGGTTCAATGAACAATCATTAAATTTCACGAGTAAAATAAACCACAGTGCCCCTTGTTTTCAGTTACTTGCAACCACTAAGGTGTTCCAAGCATTTTAATTAAATATCTTCATTTGAGATTATTAATACACAGATGCAAAATGCTAACATAACAGGAACCTTGGAGAAATTGTTTTTCTTTGCAAGCAGAGGATTTAGAACCCAAATCCTATCGGAGAGTGTGTTTTCACAATCGGGTGAAAATACCACTCAACGAATTGGCGCTAGAAGGAGGGCCTGAAAGAGTTTATTTTATCGTGATTTTAGATGCTACGGGTTTATAATTATTTAAGAGCTTTACATTGCTAAATATTTCAAGTCCATTTTATTAGCATCTTCGACCTCTAACACCACTCAACGGATTGGTGCTAGGAGGGCCATAACGGTTTATTTTTAGTGTAATTTAAATTTAAATTTTTATATGCTTTAGTTCTCTAACATTCAGCAGATTGTAAAAAGGACGACCTGAATTTATTTACTTGTTCTATTTTAATTCAAGTTGAATATTCAACAGATTTGGTTCTGAAATTACATTTTAAGTTTCACTAATGGCAACACTTGAGGAGCAAAGGGTATCCCTGAGAGCTGAAATAACATCTCTAAGAGAGAGAATGGTATCAATGATAGAGGATTATTATGAGGGTTTACATGTGATACCCTATCATATTCCTACAATGTTATTGGATTTTTTACGGTGTTTTAATCAAGAGGTGCCACTAGGATACTTGCAAAAACTGCATGTCTACAAGGATACATTATGTAAATTCCAGATTTTTTATGAGGAGGTAGCTTGTAAGTTATTTGCATACATTTTGGATGATAGACCATTCTTTTGGTATAGCCAACTACCCATGGAGGTTAGGACTTCTTGGATACAACTAGAAGCAGCCTATCTTCATCATTTTGGTAATCAGGCTGACTTAGAAATATTGAAAAATCAGTTTACCTCCATATGTAAAGAGCCTAATGAATCCTTGAGTCAATTCAATGGAAGATTTCGTGAGTTGCACTCCCAAATGTGGGAAAATTTTAACACATTAGAAGAGGAAGCCATGGAAGTATACCTAGGAGCCATACACCCCACACTTGCTTCACTCATTGAGGAAAAACTGAGTGGTTTGTCCCTAGAGAAAATCCATGAGGTCTTAGAAGAGATAGAACGACAAGGTCTTGAAGAAGAAAAGGCACAACATGTTCATATGAGAGATTGTTCTTTTGATGCCAACCTACACCAACCATCAAACATAGCACCCTCCACTCCAATGATATCTAAGGTAAATGATCAAGGGGATGAATTTGAATATCCAAATCTTACAACCACCTTAGATGTAGTCCAAGAGGAGGTGCAAATTACTAAGCCAACATCCACTAGTGAGGATCATATAGAGATACACGATTATCTAGATGAAGGGGTTCTAAATTCAACAATGTTTGATATATGTGATAAGATGGAACCTGCCATGGAATTAAATGAAGTGGTTGAAAGTGAAATTGGGAGAAAACCAATAAATGAATTTGAAGACATGATAGAATTTCACCACTTGTTCTTGGAAGATACTATTGATGAGATGTGTAAAATTAAGGATCAAGAAATTCTTCACCCTCCAAATTATGATAAAATTGAATCATGGGTTACTAATTTGGACAATGATAGCCTTATAAATTTGAATTCAAGAAATAACCCACTTTTGGAAATAATTGAACCATCTAAGGAAGGTGAAGATGAATTTGATGAGAAATACATTGATGAATTGGAAGATGTTGAAGAAGTAGTTGAACGTCACCACTTGATTTTGAAAGATGATTATTATGATGCTTGGAAGAAGTGGGAAGACTTCACTCATTCCAAAACTACTAATGAAACTTGTGTGCCCATTGATATACAGGACAACATAATCGCCTACTCAAAGGAAGATATTACAACTCCTGTACAATTTGAGGATGTTTTGGAAGAGGGTTTCAAATCTCATCAAATTTTGGAAGATTATAATGATCCTATTGCCAAGGACAAAGAAGAAAAAGAATTTATGAATGAATCAAAAGATCATGTCACAAATACCATGGAGTTTCATCCCACAGATTTGGAAGATAATTTTTACAATGGTTGGGGAAGATATGATAATGCATTCTTTTCTCACATCCCTATAAATGAAACTCATATTTCACTTGATATGCAGGATGTTGAACCTTCTACATCATACGAAGATCTCATATTCACAGGATTTGAAAAGGTGACAAAATTTGATCATGTTGAATATAAATTCATTGAAAGTGTGGATGCAAGTTTGCATGATGATTTTGAGGATTCAAATGAAGAGATACCATGGATAGTGAACAAAGAATTAGAACCAAATGATAAAGAGATTGATCAATTGGAAGCAACTCAAATGAAGGATCATCAAGATGAGTCATGGGACATACACTTTGACCAAAAACATTTGAGGGTTGAAAATTTGCATGACCATGTTTTGAATTTAATTGATGTTTATGATGAAATGTCATTAAAGGTAAATGAAAAACAAGGTATAATTTTTAATCACACCTTTAATAACATTGTTTTAATGAATGGAAAAGAAGTTGATGCACTTGAATTGTTAAATCAAATTCATCAACAATTACTAATTGAATCTAGGATAAAAACTTTTAATGATCCTAATTTAGTAAATATCCTAGATGCTTGTAAATTGTTACACAAATTTGATTGGCCTACAAATTTGGAAAATGATTTGGCTTTGAAATTTGTAGAAATAGGCTCCTACTTACAAAATTGCATATTTGAAAAGGATAGCCTAATTCTAAATCAAGGAGGGAATTATGAAGTTTACATTTTAAAGAATAGACATGATAAAATTGAAAATCATTTATTGTCTAATCATTTTAGTAATTTGATGCTCACCTATGGGAGTATTATTGGAACTAAATCAAATTGGTATGGTGAGCATGGCAAGTGGAAATTTGTTGCATTGTTTGGTCTTGTCTTGTTTTTGTTGGATTCCCACAACATTTGGCATGCATATCATGTTATATTTTTGTTGAAATGTTCTAACCATGTTTGGGATCCAGGAAAGTGATAATCCAAGCTTTGCATCATCTTGTATTATATTGTACATTTGTATATAGATTTTGGTTTTTTGGGTTTTGGTTTGTGTTTTCAAGATAGTTTTTGAAGTTTTTGGGTTTGGTTTTGGTTTGTGTTTTCAAATTTTCATTTTTGGGATTGCAGTTTGGTTTTGGATTGAATAAGTTTTAATTTAAAGTTGTGTGTTTATTTGACATGTTTTGTTTGTCTATATATAAAAAAAAAAATGATGAAAAAGTTGCCTTGAGATGCTAACTTATGTTCTAGATCGGGGAAATATGGAACATTGGAATTGTGTTGTAGAAGCTCCACAAGAAACACAAACAATTTAATAGTATCGTTTGAAACTTGTGATGCATGAAGTAGTCAGTTTTATATGGCAATATTTCATCTGCATTTCAAAGGACAATGCATTCATATTACATCTCACTTTGCACATACATGCCATCTTAGTTGCAAATGCATTTCAAATACAAATCATTAAAGTGTGTCAAATCCTCTTAAGGTTATGCTATCACATAAATAAGAAGAAAATCCTAAGGTTGGGAACTGAGTCTTGAGATATCTAGAACCAAGCACATTTTATACACATTAAAAAGGATCTTGAGCAAAATGATCAAAACCTTGCTTGGAAGAAAAGGTTGGGCGAAAGAAGTATTTCATGTCTATCCTATTTATGCAGCATGATCCTTAAGATAGTGGTTTTGACCACTTCCATAAAGCTTAAAGCCTAAAATCAGAGTAGTAAGGATAGGGCTAAATCCTCATCGAACTTAGGTTGAGGATCCAACTCCCCAAAGCTTTGATTTGACCTACATGGAGTAGTAAGGATAGGGCATAAATTCTCATCTCGCTTAGGTTGAGAATCTGATTCCCCAAAGCTCCTATGTCTCATTTCATGATAAATCTTGGATTGGAAGGATCGTACTACTTGTCCTCTGCAAAGGATGGGTAGTCATCCCCAAGGTCTAAGCAATAAAATTAATATTTTCCATTTACATCTAAAGTTTGGATTGGAAGGATCGTACTACATGTCCCTAGCAAGGATGGGTAGTCATCCCTAAGGTCCAAGAAGTAAAAAATAAATTTTTCCCATCTCATATTTATATTGGATTGGAAGGATCGTACTACTTGTCCTCTGCAAAGGATGGGTAGTCATCCCCAAGGTCCAAAGAAATGAGGATAAGTCTTGGATTATGGGGTTAGATATGCCCATGCATGGCAACATGTCTTGTCTAAAAAACAAGACCACCGATTGTCCAAAGGGTTAGACTAGCATGACCATTTCTTCCATAATTGGTTAAATTATTTTGCTCAAAGTGAGGTAATGAATTCTAAATCAGAATAGTAAGGATAGGGTTAAACTCCCATCTCGATTAGGTTGGGAGTCTGATTCCCCAAAGTTCTGATTTCACATTCACTTGCACATGGGTTCAAGATAGTAGGGACTCATAACCAACTTTGGGATATAATAAAGCAATTCATTTTATAGTTGATCCTAAGAGGGTTTGATAATCTTGAATGTTTGTGTATGATACTAGAAGAAAGACTATGCCTTTTATAAAAGCAAAATCTCTTAGCATATTTATTAGGTTACACAAATCATTCACAATCTCACATATGCATTCATGTAAAACTGACGATGGAATGTTGATCAATTTCAAACGATAGGGAATGAAACACATTGCACACACCGAGCTGATACTTAATGATTCTGATGATTCATGTATTTTTGATCTATGGGCATTCGTTTATATTTCTTATGTGCTAATGCTGGTTTCCAAGTTTGTAGACTTCCAGGTTGGGTTCTCACAAAATGCTCAGGAGCATTTGACAGCAGAGTCGCCATTTGTTGTGGCTGATCCACAACACACCCCAAAATTGGGGACCCACATTTTTTGCATGCTTTCAAAGAAGATCTCAGTGACCCAGATGCTAAAAATCAAGAAAAAGGCAAAATTGCACAAGGATGAAAAAGTGTCACAAAATCGCGACATGTCGCGAAATCGCGACATGTCGCAAAATCACGGCCGAAAATGAAAAGGTGTCGCGAAATCGCGACATGTCACAAAATCACGATCGAAAATGAAAAGGTGTCACGAAATCGCGACATGTCGCAAAATCACGATCGAAAATGAAAAGGCGTAGCGAAATCGCGACATGTCGCAAAATCGCGGTCAAACCGGTCAAACAGGGCAGGAAGCAGAAAGCGTAGCGAAATCACGACATGTCGCAAAATCATGGTCAACGCAGTCAATGATAGCAGCTAAGGGGCATGAAGCGAAAAAACATCGCGATATCGTGACAGGTCACAGTTTTGCGACTCCAAAGCAGTCGAGGCGTATGGAAGGAAAATATGTCATGAAATCATGACATGTCGCGTTTTCACAGCCAAAAGCAGCAAAGAAGTACAGAATGAAAAAGTGTCACGATTTCACGACGGAAAGCTGGCCGATGGTACGAAGCAAGAAAACATCATGAAATCATGACAAAAAGCAGCGAAAGAGCACGAAGCGAGAAAATGTCGCGAAATCATGACAGAAAGCAGCGAAAGAGGCACGAAGTGGAAAAACGTCACGATTTCACGACAAGTTGCAGCAAAGGTGTACGGAGCAAAAATGCATGCGATTTCGCGACAGGTTGTAGCGAAGGTGCCCGAAGTGGAAAAACGTCACGATTTCGCGACAGGTTGCGGGCAAATGGTACGGAACGAGAAAAGCGTCGCGATTTCGTGACATGTCACGATTTCATGACATGTCACGTTTTCACTGGGCATGATGGCAGAAAGGCTGTTGGCAGGAAAACGTCACGATATCGCGACATGTCGCGTTTTCGCAGCCAGGAAGGCGGACAAAGCTGCATGCTATTTTTTGTCGCGATTTTCATGGGGCCATTACAGAACGTGCAGAAAAGTGCGGGACACGTGGCGTACAGGCTGCAGAAGCGTTACAGAGAAGATCAAACGTCTCAATGTCGGGCATAAGGCCAAAACACACGCAGTCAAAGAATATGAAACGATGCGATCTGGAAGATGAAGCGAAGCGTCACAGGCCGAAACAAAGAGCATTGCCAAGCTTTAAAAGCAGAAGCACAGGACAGATACGGGGGTCGGAAACCGCTACGGGCAATGTTGCAGTGCTTAAGGTGAGATGCCATTCTGGGCCTGCTTGGGGTTGTTTTCCTTCCTTTTGTTGGTTTTGAGAAAACCAGAGAGTCTGCTATTGTAACATGATTTATTTTTAATGCAGAGTGTTCAAAAATTTGCATCTTGTTGGCAAGAAAGAAGGAGTTATTTTTTGCATGCATGTTTTAATGTTTATCTTTCCCTTTTTCAGATTTCTAGGCTTATAGATGAAGTTTAATGCAAGTTCTCTTGGTTGCTTCATGCGAATGTCTAAATCTGAAAATCACAATAAAACCCCAGAGACCAGCACTTAACTTATCTGGATTGTGCGTGTTTTGCAGGTTCAATAGGTTAGGTTGCATGCATGGAAACCTCACATCTTCGGTTTTGCCAGGACGGGATAGCATCAAACTGAATGCAATTTTTAATTTCTTTTCTTTTACATTTTATTTTCTTTTTGCTGCATTTTATTTTTAGAAGCTCCAATTTTATTTTCAAGCATTAAAATAAAATAAAAAAATTAAAAAACTTCAAAATCCAAAAATAATTCCTTCATTTTATGGCATTTCATCAATTTACATTTTGAAGTTACAGCATGGTCATTTAAGGATCAAATCACATTTACTTTATCAGGGTTCAATGAACAATCATTAAATTTCACAGTAAAATAAACCACAGTGCCCCTTGTTTTCGATTACTTGCAACCACTAAGGTGTTCCAAGCATTTTAATTAAATATCTTCATTTGAGATTATTAATACACAGATGCGGAATGCTAACATAACAGGAACCTTGGAGAAATTACATGTTTAATTTCTTTGCAAGCAGAGGATTTAGAACCCAAATCCTATCAGAGAGTGTGTTTTCATAATCAGGTGAAAACACCACTCAACGAAGAGCATCTATATTGGGCAATGGGAATAAATCCTTTGGTGTTGCCTTATTAAGGTCTCTGAAATCCATGCAAATACAGATTTATCCATCAAGTTTCCCTACAGGTTCCATGTTTGATACCCATTTCAAATGGTCAATGGGAATAATATAGACTACATCCAATAGCTTTTGAAGCTCATCCTTTACCATCAAGGTGATAGTAGTATGAATGTTCTTGAGTTTCTACTTAATCAGTTTCTATGCAAGATCTAGCAAAAGGTTGTGAACAACCAATTTTGGATCTAAACCCAACATATCCTTGTAGGTCCAAGCAAATATTTTAGGTCTCTCTACCAATAGAGGTATGAGGGTGGCCCATTCCTCAAGAGATAATCTTTATTCAAATTTAACTTTCTTTTGATCAGATGGATCATTGCTAATGTCCACTTTGAAATTTTCCTCTACTGACATGTGTGACCCCTCCTCAAGTTGATGAGGTGTAGGGATCATATGGATATCATCTACTAGATTTAGAGGTTCAACTAAATCAAGATCAAAACCAACATGATCAACATCATGTGCACAGCCTATTGTAAAGTGAAACGATTGTAATATTTCTTCATTGGAGAAGAAATCTTCATTCTCAAAGGGTGAATAATCATGATCCCAATAAATAGAATCTAAATTAAGACACAATGATTTGGTAGGATCAGTTGGGTTGTGGAGTGGAGTGGTCAACTCAATGGATATCATGTTTATGGATGGGATGGAATATCTAGGACTACATGGGTGTAACTCTACAATATTGATGTGAATCCCATATTTGAGATGTGACTCTGGGGATATGGGGATATGGGGATTTGATTCATGAATATATAGGAAGATGGGATATTTTAGCTATAGGAGCTGCCTAAATGTAGGTGGATTGGGGAAAACTAGATGGTAGATTTCATCTGTATTGGCTGGTCTCCCTCTAAGGTGAGGGTCAAGATATACTCTATGATACATCTCATCTATGTCAAATCGTTCATTGTGATGATGTAAGTGTTGAGGCCTAAGGTAAGCCATTTTATTCTCATCCTCATAATTATTGTCATCTATGAAATATCCATTATTCATACCCATTGTCTCCAAGAGGGGATATGAATGTCGATGCCCAAGGTAGGCCAATTCAGTCTCATCCTTGACCTCACTATGATCTATGATGTACTCATTCTCTTCTCGTTCATAACCATAGCCTGGTTCATCCTCCCACAGGATAATTCTTGATGCGCTTGCTATTGTGACCTATTCACAACAACCCCAAAATTGGGGACCCATAAGAATTTTTGAAGTGTTGACATCATTCAATTGGTTGTTTTGTTTTGTTGACATTCTTTTGAAAATTTTAAGATTTACAAATTGTGATTTTTAAATGTTTTAATTTTTATTTTTAAAATAAATCATTAAAATCATTAAATAAAATACTTTAGAGTATAATTTTAATGTTCTATTCATTCCTTTTAAAAGTTTAATTAAAATATTTAAAGTTTATTTTGAATGTTTTTATTTCAAAGTGTATTATAAATTTTTTAATTAAAATATTTAAAGTACATAATTTTAATGTTTTAAATTATTAATTTTAAATTTTAATTAAAATATTTAAAGTTCATTTTGAATATTTTTATTTCAAAGTGTATTGTAAATATTTTAATTAAAATATTTAAAAATATGTTATTAAAACTACCTCGAAATGATTGAAACAGAAGTAACGGAAAAAGAAAAGGGAACCGAAAATGAAAGAAAGCTTTAAATACGAGATTGGGATAATTTGCAAGAGGTGAGACTAATTAGAAATATAAGATTGGGAGAGAAGATATATTGAAGAATATATTTACTGCATGGAAAGACATCATCTATTATTACAAAGTTAATGTTTTAATTGAAATATCAATCACATTTGACCTTATTATTTTATTTAATAAAAATTGTGCATGCAAATGGTGATTTTATTAAATAATTTAATATATTTTCAGGAAATTATTTTCTATAAATGCAAGGTTGACAGAATTCATTTTAGTAATCTGTCTATCTATCCCAATTTTGTGCATATTTTATTTTTATTTTTCTAACCCTAATCTTTTCATTTTATTTAATTTAATTTTACATATAAATTAAAACCCTAATTTTTAATATAAAGTTTTCAATATTATATTAGGGTAAATGTTATTTCATTTACTAAACTCTCGGTATTTTATATTCTGAAATCAACATTAGAGTTCATGCAAAGTTTCAATTTGATGTTAGGGTAAATGTTATTTCATTTATTAAACTCTTAGTATTTCATATTCTAAATCAACATTAGAGTTAATTAATTAAATGAAAAATCAAAACCATGAGTTCATGCAAAGTTTCAATTTGATATTAGGGTAAATGTTATTTCATTTATTAAATTTCAGAAATCAACATTAGAGTTTAATTAATTAAATGGAAAATCAAAAAGTTGAGTTCATGCAAAGTTTCAATTTGATATTAGGGTAAATGTTATTTCATTTATTAAACTCTAGTTATTTCATATTCTAAAATCAACATTAGAGTTTAATTAATTAAATGGAAAATTAAAACCCTAAGTTCATGCAAAGTTTCAATTTGATATTAGGGTAAATGTTATTTCACTTATTAAACTCTCGGAATTTCATATTCTGAAATAAACATTAGAGTTTAATTAATTAAAATTTTCAAATAATTATAAAGTTCCAACATTAATTATTTGAATAATTTAATTTAAATCATTTTCCTAAGGTTTTTCATAAAGTTTATTGGCAATATTTTATTTTTAATCTTACTTGTGGGGAATTAATTTTATGAACAATCAATAGCATAACACAATAAAATATTACCAAATAGACCCCTTGTTAATAGTTTTTTGCAAATAACTAAGGTATTCTAAGCACTTAATTTGATGCATTTTCATGACATATAAACATATTAAGTGAAAGGAACCTTGGAGAAATTTATATTTCTTTGCAAGAGAGGGTTTTCTAACCAAAATTCTAACTGTTAATGTGATTTCACAACCGGGTGAAATTACCCCTCAACAGAATTGGTGCTAGAAGGACGACCTAAAAGGTAATATTTTTAATTTTTAGCATTTGAAATTGTTCAAATTAGTTATTTAAAAAAATTGAAATTTTTCAATTTATGTTGCATCAATGATAATCTGTCATAAATTTGAAAATTAGGTTATAATTCAATTTTTATGAATTTTTCATACATGGACTTGCATATTAAAACTGGTTCAATGGCAGGAAATAATTCACCCCATTATAAACATGATGGAACAATTACGGTTGAGGAACATATTCAGGCATATAAAAACATTATGTTTCACTTTCAAATTATACATGAAGATGTTTTCTATAGAATTTTTCCATACACATTTGAGGAATTTTCTCATAATTAGTTTATTAATTTACCTACAAGTTCTACCACTTCTTGGGGTCAACTAGAAACAACATTATAGAACAGTTTGGAGAATTGGTTGACATAGATATAATATCAAATCAATTTTCCTCTATCTATAAAAACCTGATGAAACCATGAGTCAATTTAATGATAGGTTTCATAAGTTGTATACTAAAATAGAGACACATTTTATCCTTTCAGAAGAAGTTGTTCAAATATAATTGCAAGCTTTAGATCCTTTTACCATTAATTTGTTAGAAAAGTTGCTTAAATATTTATCCTTGTCTAATGCTTATGGTGGGGTAATAGTTGTAGAACAATGGTTGATTTTAGGAGGAATTGATGTGGGTAAGTTATCATTACTTAATCCTAAGGTTTCAAATCAGATACTACCTATGAGTCATGATACACATTTTTTGACACCATCAAATGAAATTGAATGTCCTAGTTTTACAACCACTTTCGATATTATCCAAGAGGAAGCACAAGTTTCAGAGTCAATATCCACCAATGAGGATTGTGATAATCAAGCATATCAAAATGCAAAAATGCATTAGTTTTCAGATATTGGAGGAGTTCTATATATAAATAGCTTTGAAATATATAATAGAATAAAATATTCCATAGAATTTGATGAAAAAATTAAAGCTCCAGAATTGAAAGATTCTAGAGGTCATTTCATTATGACTAACCATAAAATTTTATTACTTGAGGAAGATGAGTTTTTTATTGAAGATAAATTTTTTGAAAGTGATGAAAATGAATTTGAAAAATATTCGATTGTTGAATTTACGGAGTGTGAAGAAGTGGTTCAATATCACACCCTAATTTTAAAGGATGGTTATTGTTGGTGGAATAAATGGAAGGATTTTGCCTCTCTTTCTAATGAAGTACTTGCTTCACCTAAAATGCAGGACAAGTTGAAAAGGTTAATTCTATAGTTTAAAAGAAATAGTGATCAAGCACAGGTACAAAGGCATCAAGATGCATATCTTGATAATTATATAAATCATTCTCATGAGACAAAGATTGAAGATGCTAAAAGTGATATTATTTTAGATAGTGGAGAGATTCTAGAGTGGACTAATTTTGAAACATATGATAAATTAGGACCTTCTATAAATCTGTATGAATTTTTTGAAAATGATGATCAAAATTTTCAGTATCCTCAAAATAATAATCAAGAAATGAAGGAAGGGACACAATCTCATCAATTTTTTTAGGAAGATGATTATCAAGGTCAGAAAAAAATGGGAGAAAAAATATATGAAAAACAATATAAATATGTGTATATAATAGTTTCTAACATATTTTAAAATAGATTTTTCTTTTATTATTATTTTTATTTTGCAAGGCCATGTGGCATCTATTACAAGTAATTTTCTCAAAAATAAATGCACTGATAAAAGTAAAACTGAATGATAAATGTAAATAATTAATGAACATGAAAGTATATAACCAATGCGCAATGATAAAGAATGAGAAAAAGTAGGACAAGGCCTTTATATTAATGAATCTGAAATGTGCATTACAAATATGTCCCCTTTGAGGAATCTCAATATTGTGATACAATATTTGTAATAAACCAAGAGTTTTGTTCCTTTTTCAACTCATGTTTGGCACACTTTTCAAGGTCCTCTTACAATCACAAGTGTAGGAGTGGGTTTTGTAACTACCACTTAGAGATTGATGCTTGCAATTACATTTCTTAGTTGTTATAGAAACCTATAGTTTGCACATAGGGAAAAGCAAAGTAGTTAGTATTACTTGTAGAGCCCTTCGAAATAGGATTCGATGTAATAATAAAAAATATTGAAATAAAATCAATTTAAATGCATGAAAAAAATATAAACTATTGTAAAAATCAAGAAATAAATAATGTTAAAACCTAATTGAAAGAAGAAACTAACAAACTAATCTCTACTAGAGGTTGTCTTAGGGTGGGATGACCTTACCTATGGGTCATCTCTAATAGAGACAATATTTGTCTTGGAACTATGTTTCTTTTGGCAAATGTCGAGGTTATTTCTAGGTTTGATCTAAGGTCTTATCGATAGATTGGGTGTAGTGTTACAATGGCTTGTTGGGTTAGTCTAGTCACCAAAGTGAGGATATTCCCTTGCATAGACTAGTAGAAGAACTGCTATCTCTTATTATTCATAGAAATCTAGCATCATCGAAGCGAAATAAATTGGAGGATCAAAATATGGGTAGCACTTCATTTCTTGAACTCTGTGTATTGAATTTAATAGCACTTCATTGTATAAATTTAAATATTGAGGACTATTAAAACTAAGGGGTGAGTGCTATTTTATAGACTTCCTAGAGAGAGGCTAAAAATAGTGAAAGCACCTTGCATGAAAAAGCAAAGAGGTAGTTCACATTAAGAAAAGTGAATGCCTATATTTAAAATTTCATGCATTTGATAATTGCATGCATTTTTTCTATTTTGGCTCATGATAAGTGCTAAATCATGGCTTAGGATCATGTGTAGGATCTAACTTACAATTGCGAATACCAACTAGGTACCGCTTGACTTTTGACCAAAATTTCCTATGACTGTCTCAAGGTAGCATGGCCCTAGGAGACCATCTCAAGGTACGACGACCCCAAATTAGAGGTCATATTAGGGTAGGGTGGCCCCAAATGCTTAGGGAAAAGTGCCCTATTTGAGTGGTAATAACCACTATTTTAGCCCAAAGGCTATCCAAAGTGGGTCATGTAGTCTAGAAGATTCCAATTAGGTAGTATCTTCAATATGATGCAATTTTAGTGTCTACAGATATCCCTTTTTAGGATATATTATGTGAAAGCACAATGTGGAGAAAAAATAGAACTAAAATGGTCAAATTGATTAAGGTTTTTCATTAACCTAATCAATGTTAGATGCCTAAATCATGGAAAGGATGAAAGTCATAGAATAATTGCTACCAATATTTTAATGAATTTAGTTTTGGTTAACCTTTCATACATGAGTAGACAATGCTTTTGTCTACAACACTTCACGCTCTCATCCCATGGATAGACAATGTCTTAGTCTATGGAGATTTAGGCCTTTAGGTGTCCAAGTGTTTGTTTGGTTGAGATTTTTGCTTGTTATTTTCCCTAGTAAGAGGGTGCATGATTTTATTTGGCAATTATTCTTGGATGAATGCAATTTGCATGATTTAGTGTTTAATTTTTTATTTGACTATGAATTTTGTAATTATATGACTACACCCTCAAGCGAAAATTTGATAGAGGATATGGAAGATGATGAAAGTGATGAGTCACTTGACCAAGATGACTAAATTTGGGTGTGACAATTTGATAACCTTGATGAATTTAACCCATTATTTCCTTTTTATTTTTATTTTTATTTTTGTTTTCTCTTCTTTTTTTAATTTTTACAAAATGTACGATCATCTCATTCAGAGACGGTCACATATCTCCACTCAACCATCTCGGATGATTGATCCTATTTTTGAAAATAAAAGAATTTTTTTTGCTTTTCTAATGTCATTTTCATATTTCATAATAAAAAAGTGATATATGTGGAGGATTGGAATGATTTGTAAAGTGAAGTGTTGCCAAAAAGTGGAGCGATGATGATCATGGAGTAACCTGAGGCTTCAACAAGCAGAGGAGCTAGAGAGAGGAAAGTAAGTACCTCAACACTTGTCAATTATTAATACAAAATGAAGCTCACTATGTATATTGGGAGTTGGACATCACCTAATGAATTAAATTAATGAACCACACCATAGACTAGGATGTAGTATAGGATTCAGTTTGCTTTATTTATTTTTTGTTTTTTTTTTTTTTTTTTGCACAATTTCTTGATTTTCATGTTTGTAAATTGATTACAAATGTCCCAATTTTTGGGAGATATATCAAGGTAGGATGACCCCTATTTTGGTATTGGTGGCCATATCAAGGTGATATGCCCATGTTTGAAAACCAATGGTTAATTATATGACCATTATGGAGGTCATCTCAATCCGAGACAACTAGGTTTGGAGGCCATCTCGATTTGAGATGACCTCTTTGATTTTGAAGTTTTTTTTTTAAGTGGTTGATATGGTTATGCATTTTATTATTTAGGCTTTGATTCCCTAACGTAAATTTACCACTATTTATGAGATATCATGGGGTGCACTCTTTGATGCTGATCGAGACTCGCTCAAGGCCATTGGCCTTAAGTAGCTTAGTAGGCTTGAGTTAGTCTACATAGATTAGACCTATATGATGGTCTTGGTAGACATTTGGGTTAGTTATAATAACACTTTTAATCTACTAATTGGTGATATGATAGTGACACTAGATGATATCTGCAAGATTCTCCATGTTCTTATTGAGGGAGGTACCATTGTGTTCTCACACATTAGCTAGCAGAGTAGAGTACTCTAGAGATGTTCTCTTAGTGAGACATGTAGTTTTGATGTCACTCATACTTAATATGATATGATAGAGATGTTCTCACACATTAGCACCGATATGATAGAGATGTTCTCTTAGTGAGACATGTAGTTTTGATGTCACTCATACTTAATATATTATTGTTATACTATTTAGGAGTGAGGTTTCCATGAAATATTCTTGAGATGGTTTAGAAGTTGGTCGAGTGCATAGTTTATGAGCCACTGATTATGAGCTATGGGATAGTGATACTAGCATAATTGTATGATGACCTTTATGAGATCCACCAGTAAGGTCGATCTGGTATAAGTTGCAGCTTCCTCCTCCAGATTTGGGGGTAGGAGCACATTCGGGTGGATATATCAAATGGGATACCCTGGTCAACATAGACTGATATGATAGATATGGATATTGGCTATGCCATATGATGGATGTGAAATGAGGATCAAGGTTGGAATCATCATTATGTAGGTATGATTCAACACTATAGTGACTCCTTTGATGGATTGAGGTCAAACCATGTGATATGGTGGTCATACAAGGATTATTTAGTATGGACAGAGGTAGAAGAGTAGATGAGGTGGATCAAACATAGTCAATGGATGGTTGGTAATCACAATACAAAGTAGAAGTACTTCCAATTGCATCATATAATAGTTTAGGGTGCATCCAGATATACTTGGAAAACCCATTATATATCAATTCCAAGGAGATGAGGCTTAGCTTGAGTGGTTGTGCATTGAGTTAGTGGGTGAGGATGTAGATCAACCACTAGTAGATCTAAGGGTATAGGACCCAAGCATGAACATAGAGTATGATGCATGGTGGATCACACAACTATGGTAGGGTAGTAGAATGATGGGTGGGTATGATAGGGCTATGATAGAGGAGGGATCAAGAGATGAGGTAGGTTTTTAAGAGCAACGAGTGCATCATCGAATGAAGGGGGAGTTACGGGAGGCATTTGGGAGAGGTGACCAATGAGATAAGGGTAGGAATTATGAGGATCCCCAAGATTATTAGGCTCTACTTAGGGAGTAGGTCTAGAGCTTATGATGGTAGCTGGTAGAGTGAGATACTATAGTAGTATTTCTATAGAATTAACTAGATAATAGGAGATAGTAGTGGAGGAGCTTCTCTTAGGAGAGGGATACTTTAAGGGCTTAGGTGGATAGCTCTCAAGAGGATATTGATAGGCTGATAGCAGAGAAATATGCTCTAAAGACATAGGTAATGGCTAGGATAGTAGAGCAATATTCTCTATAGACTCAAATGGTAGCCTTGACAGCTATACAGGGATAGGTAAGGATAGGTATTCAGGCTATAGGTGATTCAGTGGGGCTACAAGGTGATGTGGATAGACTACGAGTTCTACTAGGTAACTATCAATATTGATGCTAGTATGATATGACCTATATGTAGGAGTTGGAGGATGAGGTAGAGCAACTCGATTACTGACTAGCTACTTGCTCTTCAGTAGGAGTATCCCATCATAGTAGATGTAGTGAGTATGGATAGCCTTCTTTGGCCACGAGCTCCTAAGTCTATAGGTGGACTAAAGAATTCAATAGCCAGTGGTTTATGGTAGCCTCATATGTATGAGGTAGAGGGTGGAGATGAGACTAGGAGCATAGGTCCTACTTGACACAAACTTATGTATTGTATTTATCCTTTTGGGTGTGAGGTTCGAGGATATATTCCATTGTAGCATATGGGTATTTTGTATCATGATGTACCATTTTACAATATATATATATGATATGACTTTTTATGTGGCCTATCATGTGTTTATGTATGCATTATGTGATGTATGGATGCAATGCCTAATGTTAGATGTATGTCTAGATTTGTTTATTTGAGTATGAATGTAAATTCATGTATTTGATATGACAAATCTAGTATGTATGCATTGATTTTAGACTAGTATGAGATGTACTAATGATATAATGTAAAATATGAATGAATGTTTTAAATACTTGAAACATAATAAATGCATCTAAAATGTAAAATAAACTAATTGTAAGCACCACAAAATATATGAAAATCATGAATCAAAATGTCAACCTTTTCATAAAAGTCATACATTTAAAGCTGAATTGTATGGAATGATTTGTAAAATGTAAATTATGGATATGAAATAGTGATATGCTATGTGGTAATAACAAGGTTTTTCGTGATACTCAAACATCCTAGTTTACCAGTCAAAAGTTATATACTAGCTATACCTGAATATATAAGATAAAGACCTATTAGGAAGACCTAGATATTCAATATCCCTGTATGTGCATAGTGTTTTCATAAAGATTATGCATAAGACTAACCCATTGCTAGGTTGGCTCTTAAATCCCATTGTTGTAATGGATATCACCCTATGGTCATCATTATCCTAATTTTGGATGCAGTTGTACTAGACTACTAGGCAGTACAAGCCACCAAAATCTAGCTCATTCACAAGTTGGCATTGGTATGTACAAAAGAAGAGTGCTAATGTGATAGAAATATCACCATGCATAAGACTCCTCCATTACCTGAATGATTTTTTTAGCCTATTGTTGTAATGGAGATTATCCCATGGCTTTTGAATGACTAAGGACTCCAAGGATTCAAGCTCTTTACCCCCTTCTTTTCATTTTATTTGGGATATTTGGGATATTTGCTCATTTTTGATGAGGAACAAGGAAAATTATTTGCTTAGTGGTGAAAAACACTTTCGTGTGTTTTTTAGGGATACTTGCTCATTTTTGTGGAGGTGAAATGGATTTTATTGCTCTGGGTAGGTAGGAGCTTGTCCTTTTTTCAATTCTCAACATTCTAGACCATGCACATAATAGTATGACCAAGGGAATCACTTAAGGAGGCAAGGACTATGTTGTAGTGTCATCCTTCCTTGTTCAAACTTGGATTTTAAATGTGTGAAATTAGGTTAGGATTTTGAGATATGCAAATTACTATCAAATCAAGACCCTACCTTCAAAAATCAAAATAGTTTTCTACAAAATTTGAAAAGAAAACTAGGAATGGATTAATGATCTAAATACCCTATTGGATATCGTATAACAATTTACTAGGTGAGGGGAAATGACAAACACCTAGGATGAGGAATATGGATGTAAATGATATGTGGATGTGTGTGTTTTACTTATGAAATTTTGAAAACTAAGAAGTGTACGTAAAATAGTTAGTGGTCATATAAATATCATTGTTGATGGTCATCCGATATCTACCCTATCTTATGAGGACCCCTTAATAGTCAAAATATCACAAGAAAAATTGTAAATGATGATGTTGGGAAAGGTTTGATTAAGACTCATGATAGCCATACAAATATGGTGCTCTATGATAAGCAAATGGTGAAAATGAATGTGTGGTTTGTGTAAGTCTTTTATGAACCATTGAACATTGAGATGTATAAAAAAAATAGTCAGTGGTTGTCTAATCATCATTGTTGATGGTCATCTAGTATCGATCCTATTTCATGAAGACCCTCGAATGGGAAAAAAACCACAAATACTGGTGTAGGTGGACATGAAGCAGGACTAAGTGATGCTAATGTAGTAACTAATATGCCTAATGCAATTACTCAATGAAATGCATGATGATGTATGCAATGCAATAGTTTTATGATTTTTTTATGCATCATGTGTCATGCATGAAATACCCATAAGTGGATAATTTTCATAGGTTTGGGTTCCTCAATACCCTCAAGAGAAGCTAAACGATAAATCCCTAGCCCTATATTTTGTGTGACGATGAAAGAGCCTAACCAGTTTACCACAAATTTGTCTCGCATGTGGGGTGGAAAATTTGAATTCTGTTAGTTCTCTTTAAGCACAAGATATCAAAATTTAAATTCCCTACGATGTAATTTCATGTCATAAGCTTTCTTAATATGATCTTGATAAATATAGTGGTGCTCAAGAGCATTAACACATAGTTCATCAACAAGGGTCAATTGATCGAGGTGAACTTATCCCAGAGTGTCATCATCGATGAAATCTTGCAAAGCAATGTGCAGTGAAGGAATTTTAAATTCCAATGTCATGATGGCCTTAGTGCCATATACTAGCAAAAATATATTTTCCCCAATAGGTGTTCGAATGCTAGTTTAATAAGCCCATAATGCTAGAGGAAGTTGAAGGTACCAATATTTGTTATTATCCTTGATGGTTTTCTTGAGAATGGTAACTTTGGTCTTATTTTATGCCTTTGCTTGACCATTAATCTATGGATAATAATATGTTGATAATTTATGTTGTATGTTATACTTGACGCACAAAGCTCTCATGTCCTTGTTTTTACATGAAGATCCATTATTTGATATGATCTTTGATGGGATACCAAAATAACGTATAATGTTATGTTATATGAACTTCATGAAATGAGGTCCAATCATAGTGGTAAGAGGAATTGATTCCATCCATTTGATAAAATAATTTGTGGTTGTTAGGATAAATATGTGATGAACTAGTGAAGGGGGTGAGATTTTTACAATTAATTCAAAACCCCGTTGCAAAAAAGGCCATAACAAATATATCAATTGTAACGTCTATGAAGGTACATCTGATATATTAGCATGATGCTAACATTTAATGGACTTATTTATGTAAGCGTAATAGTATTTCTCTATAATGGTTCAATAATAGCCCATTCAGAGGATGTGTTTAATGATAGCCATACCACTAAAATGGCCACTGTAAGTACGATCGTGAGCTTGAGATATTTCCAAAGAAGATTCTTGGGGCTCTATAAAATGGAGAACACCATAATAGCTTCAATGATAAAGGATGTGTCCTAAAAAGACATGTTTTTATCAATTTTTGTTTGAATTTTCATTTTGTGGCATGCAAAAATCTCAAAGGAATATTACCAAGCTTCAAGAAATATTTCAATTGAGTGAACCAATATTGATATGTTTGATTTTTGACTGAATGAATTGCCTGCTCATTTTATAACTCATATTACACAAATGTGGATTGGGAGACAACATTAATATATATGGTTGTGAAATTATTATAAGGACCCTATGGGACAAAATATCTCTAGGATGCATGCTTCAAAAAGTCATGTATTTCAGAGAACTAGTCTTGGTATGGTTCAATCTAAATAATATGGACATGTTACTCATTTGTAGGGGTATCTCATGAAATTGGGGATTGAGAGAGCATTTTGACATAAATGGTGGTGATATCATCATATGGTTTCTATAGAATTAAAGTCCCCAAGGAGATCATTGTATCTGCAAAATAGTTAGAATGAATGAGGGACTACCTCTATGTCATAGCATTCAAATTTGGCTAATAGTTTTTCCACAAGACCTTTGTATGATTTCAATATTGAACACTTGCATTGGTAAATTTTATCGACCTAATTGACTATGAGAAATAAATCACCAAATACATTGATCTTCTTTATGTGAATGGAGATAGCCATTTGGAGACCCAAAAGAATGGCCTTATATTCGACATTGTTGTTGGTGCATGAAAATAAACCTTAAATGAAATAATAATAGGAGCCCCTTGTTTATAAAAAATTATATTCCCGTGTTATCCCCTTGCTCACATTTAGAACCATCAAAGAATAGTATCATATCAACTTTATTTTTTGGTTCTTCAGGTTCCAACAAGTCTGATAATGTGAACACTCCATCATCAAGTAACTCGATTGTAAGAGGCTTATCATATTGAAGAGGAGACTTTGCTAGTTGATCAATGATAACTTGACCTTTAATAGATTTATGACTTATGAACTTGAGGTCAAATTCTATCAACAATATTATCCACTTTGCAGTATGATTGTTATGATATGTCTGACTCATCATATAATTTAGAGGATTTTATTTAGACACAATGTACATTGTTTGATTTAGCATGTAATGGCATAACTTCTTAGTGGCGAAGACCATCACTAAGAAAATATTCTCAATGTATGCATACTTAATCTCATAACTGACCAGGGTGCAACTTATGTAATAAATAGCTTTTTCTGTGTTTACCTCATTCTTCTGGGTTAACATGGTCCCTAAGGAAAAATTAATAACTGATATGTATAATAAGAATGGTAATCGTGGTCGAGGAAGAGCTAATACTGGTGGAGATGGTAGGTATTTTTTATCTTGTCAAATAATTTTTGACATTCATCATCCCAATTAAAGGTGACCCCCTTTTGTAATAATTGATTCATTGGTTAACATTTATCTAAAAGTTGTACTATGAAGCATCAAATAGATGTGACCTTTCCTTTTAAATTATGAATTTTCTTAAGGTTGGTGGTCGGAAGCATTGATAGGATTAACTTGACTTTAGTTGGATCAACTTTGATTCCTCATTTATAGACTATGAAACCCAAGATTTTTCTAGATGTTACTCCAAAAACACACTTCTTGGGGTTTAGTCATATGTTATGCTCTATGAGACAATTGAAGACCTTTCTTAGAACATCAATGTGCTCATGATGCAATAGGCATTTGGCAAATAATTGTTTTATGTAATCTTCTAAAATTTTATGCATGTAATCATGGAATATGTATTTCATAGCCTGTTGATAGGTAGAACTAGTATTTTTAAGACAAAATGGCATGACTTTATAGCAAAATATCCCCCAAGGTATTGTGAAAGTTGTTTTGGACTAGTCTTTTGAGTTGACTCAAACTTTGTTGTAACCCAAAAAACCATCCATGAGGGACAACATTTCATGACCAAAAGTTATGTCAATGAGTGCATCAATGTTTGGAAGTAGAAATTCATTCTTTGTACTTGCTTTAAATGTCATGAAAATTAGTGCATATGTGAATCTTCTAATTTGGTTTCCTGATAGGGACCATGTTGGGCACCCAATAAAGATAGTTGATAGGTTTAATGAACCCTAAATCCAATAAATTTTGAAGCTCATATTTAACCATTAAGGCTATTATCAGATGCATATTGTAGAGCTTTTACTTGACTAATTTAATTTTTGGATTCAAGTGTTAAGTTTTGCACAACCAGATTTGGATCAAGATTTGACATATCTTTGTCACACCAAGAAAAAGCCTTCTTCTTCTCTATCAAGAGAGTTATGTAATAATCTTGTTCTATAAGGGACATACTTTTTCCTAACTTAATATTTTAGGAACCATGGAATCAATGATGATATCTATGTTGATAGTCTCCTCAATTGATATATGGTATCCCTTCTTGAGTTGATGAGGTGTAGGGATAAAATGGATGTCATTAGCTAGATTTGAAGAATCGATCATGTCATTAGGTTTGATCTTAGATTGAAAAACATATTTGAATGGCCCCTAGGATAAATGAAATGGTTGTAATATTTATTTAGAGGGAATAACTATGAGCGTGATGGTCAAAATATGGTAGGATCAAAATCAATGGCCTCATGATTGAGATACAAAGATTTTGAAGGGTCACCTAGGTAGTGGAGTGGTGTGGTTAGGTCAATCAAGATCATATTAATGGATGGTGGATTATCTCAATTCATAGGTGGGAAAATCCTATCAAAAATGGGTGGCCTCAAATGCACTGGAGGTGGTTATGAAGGTGGTGAAATTATAGGGTGTGGTCTAAGGGGAATAACAACAATTAGATCTTTGAGTGGAAGAAGCTATCATAAAATGGGTATCCTCCTAGGGAACATATGAAGATAGAATTCGTAAAGATCATTGAGAGGCTCAATAGCAATTTATTCATCCTCCAAGCTATCTGAAGTAATGGACATTGTATCAAACTTGTAGTAAGATGAATCAGTGGACATGTCATCACAATATTGATCAAAATCATCATCCTCTTCAACAAAATTATTCTCAGGGTCATTGGCTAGACCAAACTCTTCTTGCTCATTGGTATCATCTTCTTATTTAGGATCATCATTGAATATTTAACCACTTGTATGCTCTATATTAGAGAGTGAAAAAGGGTTAATGCAGATCTACTCACTAAGCCAGTGAATATGGCTAGGATATAGATATGCTAAACTTATCTCATCCTCATATTCTTTAGATACCTCACTAAAAGAATTGAAGGGCTCAATAGAAGTCATGGTTATGGGAATATGATCATTCAATATATGAATGTAGCTTTACATAGTCATTCTCATCAATCTCATCATCAAAGCCTAGGCTAAGGTGTTGGAGCAAGTCTACAAGGAGCTCATCTAGAATACGTATGGAATATCCTAAGTTGAACCTATCTATAGGTAGTTGATACTGTGGTTGGTAAGGGATACAAAGACCTTATTTATATCAACCAAGATCATTTCTATGCTAATGGTAGTGTAGATGTACCTTAGAGCAAAATCTAAGTTTGACATGTAATTAATATTCACTAAGAATGACTCATCATATTCTATCATAGGAGATGACTCTATGGTAATGTCAAAACCTCCATAGATAAAATTTATCTGATTTGGAGGACACCCTAGAGGGACAATGGTACCAATGGATAGTAGTGACTAGTAAGTTCTACCCATGTCTTTAACTGACTTGATGAGAGGATTAAATATAACATTCTATACCAAATACTCAGTAAGCTCTCAATTGGTCATGTGGACTGTGACCTACGAAAAGGTAGATGACAAATATGAAGATGTAGGTTGGGATGACTCATCCATGTTCATTAATATGGTAGAACCTTGAATTTTCTAGCTAATATTTAATAAATTAGTAAATAAAATAACATTAAAAAAATCATTGTTTCACTGGTAGGAAGGTCCCTCCAATGCATTCAATAAAAAACTAGATATTATTCTTCATGGATGATTTGTGTGAATGGCCAACCTAATATATTTATCTACCCTAAATCTATGTTGATGAAGATACGTGATGGTTCACGTTAGGAAGAGACGTGATGGTTCATTTTATGAAGATATGTGATGGCTCATGTTATGAAGAGATGTTATGGTTCACTTTATGAGTTAATAATATAATAATTAAATGATTAATAATACTAACTAATAATGTTATGATGGAGGATCCTAACATGTCACCCTCCCTAAAAAGAGCTTTGTCCTCAAAGCTCAAAGTGGGGAACTTTATCTTTTATTTTTCCAGAAGAATTTTTGTAAGTTTTTGTACTATTTTAATGTCACTTTTCTAAAGGTAGGGATATCTTGAAGGTCAAAGTGTTAGTGGGGGGTTTCTAATAATAATAGTATAATATTCCTTAGGAGAATTATGATTATTATGGGAAGGAAACCATTGAGGTTTCTCAAACACTTTAGAATGATGCATCAAAATTGGTGGTAACGCTTCCATATCCTTTTATGATTTCTTGGTAGAGCCAACAGAAGAGTGTGTAGTCACTTTGCATTGTTTTAGAATAGGTTTGGTCATGTGGTGATAACTCACTATTGGTGAGTAAGGTGTGTGTAGGTATTGTAGAGTGCATGTTTGGATGGCATTTATCACTTCATGTATATCTACCTCATATTTTCTTGGTGTATAAATCACTTTCAGTATATCAACCCTATTATTTTCATTGGTAGAATCAAGTATTTCAGGTATTTCTTACTCATTTTCCTTTTTTTCCATATCGTCCTTATCTTTCTTATATTATATGGCTTCCTCATCTTCCTTACCTTCCTCATCATTGCCATATTTAGTTCTATCTTCAGGTGTATCCATCACTACATTTACCTCAATCACATTTTTATTGTTGGGAGAACTCCAAGGAATAGTTACATCTGAAATATATAGTGCATGTGTAATACATTGATGATTGTGAATAAATTTCTCATTGCAATGAAAAAAAAAACCTTTTTTGCATCATGCCTTCATTTTCGTAGGGTGAATATGTTTAATGGGTAATATTTGGGTAAGTTTTTTAGTGGTGTATGTATTTTGTGATTCCCATATAGGTGGCTTTGTAATTGGGTCCTTCCACTGGCAAAAATCCTCCTTTGTAATAATTATATTTGTAAGGTTGTTCTTTTTTAGGGTTAAATCTGCTATTTTTTTTGCTATTTTTGTTTCGAAATAATCTTGCCAATTATTCATTACTTACATGATTTCTTTCGAGATGTTTTTAAACAAAATTCCCCACTTGTGTCCATAATCGATGCTCTGATACCAAATGGTAGAACCTTGAAGGTTCTAGCTAATATTTAATAAATGAATAAATAAAATAACATTAAAAATAATCACTTTTATAAAGAATCATTATTTTACTAGTAGGAAGGTCCCTCCAATGCATTCAATAAACAATTAGATATTCTTCTTCATGGATGATTTGTCGGAATGGCCAATCTAATATATATATGTACCCTAAAGCTATGTTGGTAAAGAGACGTGATGGTTCATGTTAGGAAGAGATGTGATGGTTCACGTTATGAAGAGACGTGATGGTTCACATTATGAAGAGATGTGATGGTTCAATTTATGAGTTAATAATATAATAATTAAATTATTAATAATACTAACTAATAATGTTAGGATGGAGGATTTTAACAAAAGAATTCTTCCTCATCCAAAGGATTTGGAAGGGTTGCTTCAAATATGGTTGAAATGGATGGAAAGGTTTTATCAATTTGTTCCTTCAATGGATTTCCACTTGAATAATATGATGATGAAGAAGGAATATCAGAAGAGACCAATGATGATGGCTGATATGGGGATGATGGTGGTGGATCTATGGATGGTTGTGGTGAGTGATATAGAATCTTGATAGGATCAGTAGTTCAAATATCCATATGTATAGAAGGTAAGGTAGACTCTTGTAGATGGTTGACCATATTATAATATTTGAAGGGCTATAAGTCTGTAGGAACTACATGAACCTGCACTTCATGGATGTACTTAATGCATTCATGCAATATGGATGGAATGCACTTTATATCTCTAATCTAAGGTCTCCCAAGTAATATGTTGTATTGCATTGCACCCTCCAAGACATGGAACAATGTAGGAATAGTTTTTAGCCCAACATGAATAGGGAAGACTATTGTGCCGATAGTGGAGCATACAACATTATTAAATTATCAAAGGGTGAATGTAGATGCTATAATATGTGATGATGGATTACTAATATGTTGCAATGCGATAGTGGTGATGATGTTGATAGAGGAATGTGTACCAATAAATACCTATTTATAGGGGATCCTATTTACACAAGCAATTTTGTGCCATGGAGGGTCAATTATGTTAGCAGATATTTTCTTGATTTCTTGATCATGAAATGTTATGATAGGTTCCTTTCATTTTTTAACGTGTCCCACATTATTATTTAATGAGTTTGGTTCCTATGGATGCAATTCAATTGACTTTAGAATTTCCATAAGAGCCTCTCATGTGGAGTTGATTGTTGGATTAGCTTATATATGGAAATCTTTGCCAATGCCATATTTAGACTCTAAGTGAGTCTATTTCTTATCATGATCATCAAGCAATATAGTGGTATTTGGATTGGAGCTAGTTATCGCAATGGTTGTGGAATCAAAGGAACATTGGTTGGACCTAAAATTGTGTAGGTTGATTCAGATATCTTTAGTTCCTTGTCACTATAACAATCATCCCAAAAAATCCCTAATGTGGTGGGGCTATGTGTATCTCATTTACCTACCTAGTTTGTTTGGATTGACCCCCATGTGCAAGTAGTGGATCTTGGAATATGCCAATATATTGATTTTTTGAAGTGAGAGAATTATCAATTTGAAATTCATTCTACTCTATCATGTCTCGCACAAGGTTAGTGAATGTGTAGTAAGTTTGAATATCATGACCATTCTGATGATATAGAGACAATGTAAATCTCCCTAAATTTTTTTCCCTTTGTCTTATTCAGATCTGATTATCAAAACTTAGGTAGATTGATGGACTTGGTCTCATACAATTTATGAAATAAAGAATTCAATGACTCAAGCAATGGATTTTACTAGTGAGGAGGATGATGTTGCTAATTCATCCATTGGTTATACTAGTTTTGAGCATTATACTACCTAGGTGGGGGTTCGAATTGATAATTAAGTTATTGAGATGCAATTTGTTGAGAAGACCCTAGGATTCTTAAGACAAATTGATTGACCAAAGTTATATTTTTTTACATGTAGTTACCTTTAGAATTCTTATTCCACTCCTTTCAAGGCTTGATCTTGTCCTCTTGGACCTTGATTTCCTCAATAAACTTTTCCTAAGCTAGGGATTCCTCAAATGTGTTGTATTGTTGGATTTGTAGTAAAAGTGAGATCTATTTTGAACATATATTAGTAAACAGATGAGTAAGCTCTATGATAGGTAAGGTAAATGATAATTTTGTGATGATGGCTCTCCATTGCTTACCATAATCTATGGTTGACTCTTTATCAAATTGGTTGAGGTTGTATAGGTTAGTTAATGTTGCTTTCTTTCTAATACTAAATGAGAAGAGTTCCAAGAATACATTTGCTAATTGCTCAATTGAGTGTATGCTATGTCATGGTAAATGATTATACCACTCTAGAGCTAGCCCAAATAGGGTTATGAGAAATATCCTAAGCATAAGCGCATCATCATATTGAATATGGAAGTATACATTCATGAATATTGTGATATAATCTTGGGCACCTTCATCTCCTTTGAAATTATCCAATTTTGGTATTTCAAAATGCTTAAGATATGGAAGACATGACATAAAAGGGTGGAGTGGCTGGTTGCATAGTTGATGCAATGTGGGTTTATGATAACCTATCCTAAATATTACTTTTCCAATGAATTGATATGATCTGTAAGTAGCTTGTAAGATTTAGGTGATATGATCTCATCTATCCACCTTTTTCCTTGAGGAGGAGGTGGAATATGTCTATTGGGATAAGGTGGTTGAATATGATCATCAACCATATCCTCATAGAGTGACTCGAGATGCCCCTATTCATGATACTATGACTCAAATTCCACATATATCTTGTACTCTGGTTGGCGATCATGCGGTTGATGCTATTAAGACCTATGGTGATGGATGGGCATGCGAGGAGGATAATTTTAATTTAGCCTAGGTGGTATGTTATGATGAGGTGTAAGGTGCCTTTGATGGGTTTTCTACCTATGGGTACTAGGGGTAGGGACTACCTCATGCATTACCTCTTGAAATCACCCATGGTGTAGCTATTGATGATGTAACCTATGTTAGTGCAAACTTTGTTTATCTAATTGGTTTTTATCTAGGAACATTTGATACAATAATAGCTTATCCAACCATAGTTGGTGTAGCTGATATTATCTATTTATGTTTTTCCTAGGTATTTGGTCTATCTGATCAGTTATGTGAGGTTGATGTACCTTCATATTAATACAAATGAGCTCAATTTACTTATCAACCCTAGAAGGATTGACCACCTGCTTCCCATGATCAACGGAAGCTACATTGACATTGTACTTAGGATTAAATGTAAGCTATAGGTACTCAGGTAGTGTAGAGGTACAATGTGCTTCATGAAATACTCTTTATGAGGAGTAAATGGATAACCTGAGTCTTCCTCTTCCTTATTTGCAAGAAAAGCATGGGCTAATGCGGTTGTCTTACTAGGATAGTGAGTGTCATACCTATCCATTTGAGCATATTTTTGACTCATCCATGGATGATCAAGTAGAGTGGATTGCTTTTCTAGGTTAGGCCATGGTGTATACTCTTTCTCATATTCTGGTTGAAGCTAGGATGCACATTTGTGGCACCGAACTATGTTGGACATTTTGAGTAGATAAGTTGTCATTGATGTCAAGAGTGAGTGGTCATTGATGTCAAGCTTTCAACACCAATCAGTGGTAGCTTTAGTGGGTAGCATCAGTTTTAGGTTCTCCAATATGTGCAAAAGATAGCCCGATTTTAGGAGATCAAATGTGGACCAAAGTGCAAAAGAAGATGCCCAAGTAAATAATATTATAATATTTTTATAATATTATAAAAGGAGGTTTTAAATTTTTTATTTTATTTTTTTTTTTAAATTTTTTTTTATTTTTTTTTTCTTAACCTAAGTTATGTAAATTAATTATTAATTAGTTTTAATATTAATTATAAAGTTAATTTATATTAATGTTTTAACCCAAAGGTGGGTTATTAAAATCATAATTCGAATTACTAAAAGCGCCGATGTGGGAGAAAAATCAAATCGTGTATAAAAAGGGGGATCCACCCACCTTAGAACTTACCATGCCTTCGTTCAAAAATTAATGTGAATTGCTTGCAACGCGTGCTACAACGAAGTGGAGAGAGTAGTGGACTTTGAAGAAGTCAAAAGGCGCACGAGGCATAAGGTGGAGGAAGTGCTTTTTCCTTCACGTGGGGACTATAGCCCATGTGGTGGGCTCCCAAGCGCTAAGGCGCTTAGGCCTTAGGGAGACGATGGATCGAATCACGTCGAAACCCCTTTTTGGGGAAAGCAAGGTATGCATTGGAATTTAGGCATCAAAAATTTTGGAAGTGGTTGTTGAAAAATTAAAAATTAATTTTTGCATTATATTTGGTTTATAAGGTTGCATGGGGAGTTACAAGGGTTATGCAAATTAAATTTTGATGTCATTTGCTTTAATGGTTGGAAAGAGTTGTAAGGTGTTTGTGAAGTGTTGTATATTATTTTAAGTAAGGAGTTTATAAGGTGTATTCAAGGAATTATTATTTTCATGTATGATTTGTGTATGTTGATTTAAAAAGGAAGTTATAAGGCATAATTAAGTTGTGATTATTTTTTTCCAAGGAATATTTTGAGAAAGTGTTGGAATAATATTTTGCTATCTAACCATTGGAATTGGAGAGAAGGAAATTGTGATTGAGATAGGTTTTTCTAAAGGCACTTTTACATCCAACAAAAGGTATGGGCATATTCTTCCTAGTGAGTGATTGTTGAAAGTTGTGAATGAAAAGTTGGAGTGAAAAGGATTGTTTGGTTAAGCATTGTTGAGTGTGTTTTTAATTAATGCTTCAAGGTTTTCTGGAATTGAGAGTTGTTGATAAAACCTTGTTTTATAAGCATTGTTGTTGAAGTGATTAAGTTGAGTGAAGAACTTGAACTAGGGTTTGCAAAGAACATGAGTATCATTGTTATGTGAGATTGGTTGATAAGCATTTTTGGAAACATTTGAGTGAGTGTTCATATGTTTGGACTAGGATTTGTGAGCAAGGATTATTTCATTGAGTGATTGATTGAGTAGAGTTGGTTGAGCCTAGTCAAGTGGATGTGTGAAGTGATAGCTCAAGTTCTATGAAACAAATTGTTCTATATTCTGAATTGATTTGAGAGAGAGGTTGAGTGTAGGTGAATGTGAAGCATATTGAGTCTCTAACAATTCTCTATATGTTTCTGTAATAAAATAAAGATTGAAAGTGATTGAGAGTTTGTGAGTGTGAAACATATTGAGTCTCTAACAATTCTCTATATGTTTCTAAAAGAGTGAGTGAAAGTGATTGAGCATTGAGGTGAATGTGAAGCATATTGAGTCTCTAACAATTCTCTATATGTTTCTAAAAGAGTGATTGAAAGTGATTGAGCATTGTGATGAATGTGAAGCATATTGAGTCTCTAACAATTCTCTATATGTTTCTAAAAGAGTGATTGAAAGTGATTGAGCATTGTGATGAATGTGAAACATATTGAGTCTCTAACAATTCTCTTTATGTTTCTATGAGATTGGACAAGTTCTAGTGTGGACTTGTTGAGAATATTTGAGGTAAGTCTTTGAGAAGACTTGTGGATTTGTGTGAGCTTTTGTGGAAGCTTACAATATATTGAGAGATATTTGGACAAGTTCTAGTGAGGACTTGTTGAGCAGATTTGGACAAGTTCTAGAGAGGACTTGTGGATAGATTAGTGTGAGATTTTGTGGAAGCTTACAAGGTAGATTTGAGATAAGTCTTTGAGAAGACTTGTGAGCAGAGTTGATTGATTGATTTGTTCAAACCTTGAGTTAAGGTTTGGGGCAGATCTAGTAGAGTTGATTTGTGATTAAGTCAAGCTTTGTGTTAAGGCTTGAGGATAGAATAAAATTGTGCTAGATCGAAGGACTATGTTTAGTGTAGATCAGAGGATAGATATTGAGGATAGAGTTTGGTGCAAATTTGAGGATAGGTTTGTGCTAGACCAGAGATAGAGATTGAGCAGATTTATGCTAGATCGAAGGACTATGTTTAGTACAAATTTGAGATAGATATTTGAAGGTGATAGAGTATAGAGGATGATAGTATCTAGTGGATAGAGATCCATTAGCCAAGGTAGTGAGGATATGTGTCTTTAGTGGATAGAGATCCATTAGCTAGAGTAGTGGGGGCAATAGTTCTTCTAGAAGATCACCAGTCAGAGCTAAGGAGAAAGGAGTTCTCCTATGGATAGAGATCCATGAACTTGATTAGGGGATTGGTGTCTCCTTTGGATAGAGGTCCATAAATATTGTAATAGGGAAAGGATTCCCAAGAGATTTATTGAGAAAATTTTAGTGAAATATTTTCTTCATGGAGTAGCCCACATTGGGTGAACCATGTTAAATTGGTGTCTCTATTGTGTGTGATGATTTATGCATTGCTTTGGTTAATGCTATTGATATTGCCATTGATTATATTGGATAATACTATTTGGGAAAGAAAAGTAAAAAGTGGTCTTATACTGTTCACCCCCCTCTTAGTATAAGCTTGTGTTCTTCAATTGGTATCAGAGTTGGTTCCTTCGAAAAAGGTTTAACAACTTGAAGGAAGATCTTACAAGAACACAAATGGCAAAGAAAGGCAAAGGCAGAACCATGAGACACAAGAAGAAAAGAACACACATGGTCATGAAAGAAAATGAAGATGAATTCAATGTTGTTGTTTTGGGAGGAAGAATAGAAATAGATTCAAGAGATGAATCAAGTAGTGGAGAAAATACCAGATTGATAAAGTTTTGTACCAGATGTAGGAAGACAGGTCACCTTGCAGCTTATTGTTCACAAGAAGGTGAAGAATGTTTTGTTTGTGGTCAACTCGATCATGATGCAGGTTATTGCAATGGTTTTAGTAGTGGTGAAGATGAAGATGATACTTTCGAAATTGAAGTCCTAGAGGTTGGTTCAGAAAAGGATAATAGGGACAATCAAAATAGGTATGAAGAAGAAACTCTACTTTTAGTAATAGAAGAAAATATTGAAGACCAAAGAAAAGAGAGAAATTTAGAAAAAGAGGAGGAAGCTACTCTTAAGGAACTTGTTGAGTTGAAAAGGGAGAACTTAGAATTAAAGGCTTAAATACAAGAGGATGAGAAATGTAAGACAAAGCTTCTACAAGATCTCTCTGACTTGAAAGATAAGGTTGAAAAGGTAAGGAGAGTTGAAAAAGGTATGGTTGAACAATCAAAGGTAAAAGAGCTAGAATGTGAAAGACTTATTGTTGATCTCAGGAAATTAAAAGGGAGAACTCGGGATTAAGGGTTCAAGCTCAAGAAGATGAGAAAGCAAAAGCAAAGTTTCTACAAGAACTCACCAACTTCAAAATTAAGGTTGAAGAGGCAAGGAAAATTGAAGAAGGTATGGCTAAAGAATTAAAGACAAAAGATCTAGAGTGTGAAAGATTAGAACATGAGATAGTTTCACTAAGGATGGAAGTAAAAGGCTCTAAGGACAAGCTACACAAGTTTGAGAAAAATTCAAAGACTTTGGATAAGATTATCAATGCACAAAGATCATCAATCACCAAAATAGGACTTAGTTTTGAAGAAGAACAAGGGAAACAGGAAGCATAAAAAGGAGAGTCAAGCTCAAGCACCAAAGAAGAAGAAGCTTCAAAAGAAGAAAGTAAAAGAAAGAGTGAGACTTCTAAGGATAAGTTGGACAATAGAAAGTTCAACAAGGAAAGGAACAATGCACAAATAAGGAACAGATGGAACAGGAACATAGATAAGAAGAGACTAAGAGACCAATGGGGTCAAGGCAAGGAAATTTCAATGGACGATGCTTCTCATGTCACAGATTTGGGCACATGGCTTCACAGTGCAGGACACATGAAAGACAAGAATATGGGAACTTCAGAAACAGGCAACTTTTCCATGGGTATTGCTACTCATGTAATCAGTTTGGTCACAAGGCAATGAATTGCAGGGTTCATGATAGAAAAGGATATGGCTTCACCAAGAGAAATCCCAAGACATTTGCACCTCCAAGGAATAATAACATTAAGTGTTATAAATGCAATAATGATGGACATACAACAAAGTGGTGTAGAGCAGACATTCCAGAATCAAGCATGAACAAGAACAGGAACATGAATATGGATATGGACAGGAATATGAATAGGAATAGGAACGAACAAGAATATGGATATGAATAGGAATAGGAATATGGACATGGACAGGGACAAAAATAGGAACATTCAAAGGAATCAGAAGGATCATATGAGAAGGAAAGAGGATAAAGGTAAAGACCAGTGCTTGTTGGGAGTAGAAATACTCCCACCCCAGAATTAACCACCTCAAGAGGAGGTGGGGGAGGGGCTAAGCTAAGAGACTCATTCTTAGCCCCGAGCCCCAAAGGTGACCCTTTGCCATTGATGTCAAAGGGGGAGAGATTTGGTTTAAGAAGAGAGCATTGAGTCAGGGGGAGCAATGTCCTAGGGGGAGCAGAACAAGAAAAAGGTCAAGTGTTTGGTAAAAATAATTTGGGTTGCCATCAATGACAAAGGGGGAGATTGTTGGACATTTTGAGTAGATAAGTTGTCATTGATGTCAAGAGTGAGTGGTCATTGATGTCAAGCTTTCAGCACCAGTCAGTGGCAGCTTCAGTGGGCAACATCAGTTTTAGGTTCTCCAATATGTGCAAAAGATAGCCCGGTTTCAGGAGATCAGATGTGGACCAAAGTGCAAAAGAAGATGCCCAAGTAAATAATATTATAATATTTTTATAATATTATAAAAGGAGGTTTTAAATTAATTATAAATTAATTAATATAATTTTTATTATAAATTAATTTATAATTTAATTTACTTAACCTAAGTTATGTAAATTAATTATTAATTAGTTTTAATATTAATTATAAAGTTAATTTATATTAATGTTTTAACCCAAAGGTGGGTTATTAAAATCATAATTCAAATTTTAATTTGAATTACTAAAAGCGCCGACGTGGGAGAAAAATCAAATCATGTATAAAAAGGGGGATCCACCCACCTTAGAACTTACCATGCCTTCGTTCAAAAATTAATGTGAATTGCTTGCGACACATGCTACAACGAAGTGGAGAGAGTAGTGGACTTTGAAGAAGTCAAAAGGCGCATGAGGCATAAGGTGGAGGAAGTGCTTTTTCCTTCACGTGGGGACTATAGCCCACGCGGTGGGCTCCCAAGCGCTAAGGCGCTTAGGCCTTAGGGAGACGGCAGATCGAATCACGCCGAAACCCCTTTTTGGGGAAAGCAAGGTATGCATTGGAATTTAGGCACCAAAATTTTTGGAAGTGGTTGTTGAAAAATTAAAAATATATTTTTGCATTATATTTGGTTTATAAGGTTGCATGGGGAGTTATAAGGGTTATGCAAATTAAATTTTGATGTCATTTGCTTTAATGGTTGGAAAGAGTTGTAAGGTGTTTGTGAAGTGTTGGATATTATTTTAAGGAGTTTATAAGGTGTATTCAAGGAATTATCGTTTTCATGTATGATTTGATGAGTGTTGATTTAAAAAGGGAGCAATAAGGCATAAATTGAGTTGTGATTATTTTGTGTCCAAGGAATATTTTGAGAAAGTGTTGGAATAATATTTTGCTATCTAACCATTGGAATTGGAGAGAAGGAAATTGTGATTTAGACAGGTTTTCCAAGGGCACTTCTACATCAAACAAAAGGTATGGGCATATTCTTCCTAGTGAGTGATTGTTGAAAGTTGTGAATGAAAAGTTGGAGTGAAAAGGATTGTTTGGTTAAGCATTGTTGAGTGTGTTTTTAATTAATGCTTCAAGGTTTTTTGGAATTGAGAGTTGTTGATAAAACCTTATTTTATAAGCATTGTTGTTGAAGTGATTAAGTTGAGTGAAGAACTTGAACTAGGGTTTGCAAAGAACATGAGTATCATTGTTATGTGAGATTGGTTGATAAGCATTGTTGGAAACATTTGAGTGAGTGTTCATATGTTTGGACTAGGATTTGTGAGCAAGGATTATTTCATTGAGTGATTGATTGAGTAGAGTTGGTTGAGCCTAGTCAAGTGGATGTGTGAAGTGATAGCTCAAGTTCTATGAAACAAATTGTTCTATATTCTGAATTGATTTGAGAGAGAGGTTGAGTGTAGGTGAATGTGAAGCATATTGAGTCTCTAACAATTCTCTATATGTTTCTAAAAGAGTGATTGAAAGTGATTGAGAATTGAGGTGAATGTGAAGCATATTGAGTCTCTAACAATTCTCTATATGTTTCTAAAAGAGTGATTGAAAGTGATTGAGCATTGTGGTGAATGTGAAGCATATTGAGTCTCTAACAATTCTCTATATGTTTCTAAAAGAGTGATTGAAAGTGATTGAGCATTGTGATGAATGTGAATCATATTGAGTCTCTAACAATTCTCTTTATGTTTCTATGAGATTGGACAAGTTCTAGTGTGGACTTGTTGAGCAGATTTGAGGTAAGTCTTTGAGAAGACTTGTGGATAGATTTGTGTGAGCTTTTGTGGAAGCTTACAATCTAGATTGAGAGCAGATTTGGACAAGTTCTAGTGAGGACTTGTTGAGCAGATTTGGACAAGTTCTAGAGAGGACTTGTGGATAGATTAGTGTGAGATTTTGTGGAAGCTTACAAGGCAGATTTGAGACAAGTCTTTGAGAAGACTTGTGAGCAGAGTTGATTGATTGATTTGTTCAAACCTTGAGTTAAGGTTTGGGGCAGATCTAGCAGAGTTGATTTGTGATTGAGTCAAGCTTTGTGTTAAGGCTTGAGGATAGATATTGAGGATATATTTGTGCTAGACCAAAGGACTATGTTTAGTGTAGATCAGAGGATAGATATTGAGGATAGATTTGTGCTAGACCGAAGGACTGTGTTTAGTGCAGATCAAGGATAGATATTGAGGATATATTTGTGCTAGATCAAAGGACTATGTTTAGTATATATTTGAGGATAGATTTTGGTGTATATTTGAGGATATGTTTGTGCTAGACTAGAGATAGATATTGAGCATATTTGTGCTAGACTGAAGGACTATGTTTAGTACAGATTTGAGATAGAGATTTGAAGGTGATAGAGTATAGAGGATGATAGTCTCCAGTGGATAGAGATCCATTAGCTATGGTAGTGAGGATATGTGTCTTCAGTGGATAGAGATCCATTAGCCAGATCAGTGGGGGCAACAGTTCTTCTAGAAGATCACTAGTCAGAGCTAAGGAGAAAGGAGTTCTCCTATGGATAGAGATCCATGAACTTGATTAGGGGATTGGTGTCTCCTTTGGATAGAGGTCCATAAACATTGTAATAGGGAAAGGATTCCCAAGATATTGATTGAGAAAATTTTAGTGAAATATTTTCTCCGTGGAGTAGCCCACATTGGGTGAACCACGTTAAATTGGTGTCTCTATTGTGTGTGATGATTTGTGCATTGCTTTGGTTACTGCTATTGATATTGCCATTTATTATATTGGATAATATTATTTGGGAAAGAAAAGTAAAAAGTGGTCTTATACTGTTCACCCCCCTCTCAGTATAAGCTTGTGTTCTTCAACCTACTAGGCCCCTAAATGGGTCAATTATTCTTTTTATAAAAATATATCTAGGTATACAAATTAGGAAAGTATCTTGGAGTACCTATGGGTGCTTCCTTAATAGATATGTATTGAAGGTCAAATTCCTTGTAAATGGTATTGGTGTTATGACAAAAACCATGATGTCATTCAGGGATGGCGATGTCCTCTAGACTGATTTGAAGATGTTCTATTTCTCCTTATAAATTTTTAGTACTACTAGATCTTGATCGATCTTGACTGCATGTTATTACATGATTCTAAATTAAGCCAAACAATAAAGAAACAAATAAGCAAACAATGGGTTTATCTCTTTTAAAATTTTCTTGTGATTCCTATTATTGTTTTGTGTGTTTTGATGTTGAAATCCCTATTCTATTAAATCTAAGGATAAACAAAATACAAAGCTACCAAAGGTAGTTCAAGCACACTCATCTATTGAGGAGTGCAACCCAAATGGCAAAAATCATCTTCCTATATTGGATATGGCTCAAGGTAAACCTATGGAAATAAAGAACCTCAAAAGGGTATGCACTATCTAATGTTCTACTATTAGCATACCCATGCTTTTGCTTAACCCACACGTTTAAGGCATGAACAAGAATGATAGTTGCATCCAGTTATTATTTGAAAAGACCTATGGTAAAAGGGCTTGCTAATAATTCCTACTCAAGGTGCACCCAAAATTAGGGCACTTTTCAGTGATGAAATACAAAAAGCCACTAACTTGGGGCCACTAAGGTTGTTATGGTGTAAGCCAAAAAATGGAGATGAATTCCACCATCACTAGTCTCAATTGATAGTTGGTTATGAAATCAAATTCATCGATGTTTATAATAGATCATGTAGTGTGTGGGGTTCCTTTTAATATTTGCAAAAGTAAATAAATCACAAAGCACACGATGATTTTCACTAATGCAAAAATTAATATTTTATTTTTAGAAATCCTAGACACATGATTAGCCTTTAAGTAGGTACCAAGCAAGAAATACAAAGCAATAGTATATATATTTTGTCTCTCACAGATATGACTTCAGATAAAATCCATCTGATAAAGAGACAATCGTAGATAGGGACCATCTAGAATAGAGACAACCACAGATAAAGGTTGTTTGACCTAAAGACAATTACAAATAGAGACTTAAAAACTTAAATTATTCTATAATACCTTCCTAAAATCTAGAAAATTTTATCTTTCTTTATGGAAAATAGAAAAAGAGGGACATAACGACTTACATTGATAGCCTACATCCGATGTATATTACTAACTTTTCTTCCATTCTACTTTTACTTTGACCTAAGACAACTACTTTTGGGTACCTATAAGACAACAAAAATTATTGGTAATACACTAGAAGAATTAAAAAGGGACTAGGTGGTCCCACCGTAATCGCTATCTGATATGCTCAAAAACCAATGCACCAATAAAAGTAAAACTTAATGATAAATATAAAGCATTAATGAACATGAAAATATATCACCAATAAACAATGATAAAGAATGAGAACAAGCAGGCCAAGTCCTTTATATTAATGAATATCAAATGTGTACTATAAATATGTCCCCTTTAAGGGATCTTAGTATTGCAATACAATCATTGCAATAAACCAAGGATTTTTTCCCTTTTTAATTGATTTTTGGCACATTGTGCAAGGTCCTCTCATTATCATAAGTGTAGGAGCAAGTTTTTGTAATAGTCGCTTAGAGGTTGATGCTTGCATCTTACATTCCTTAGTTGTATTAGAAACCTATAATTTGTACATAAGGAAAAGCAAATTAGTTAGTAGTACTTGTAGAGCCCTTCAAAATAGGACTTGACGTAACAATAAAGAATACTAAAATAAAACTAAATTAAATGCATGAACAAAATGTAAACTACTGTAAAATTTGAAAATGAATAATGCTAAAACCCTACTAAAAGAAAAAGATAACAAACTGATATCTATTAGAGGTCATATTGAGGTAGGATGATCTTACCTATGGGCCATATCTAATAGAGATGGTTGTTGTTTTGGAACTATATTTATTGTGGTCAATGTCGGGGCAATGTTTGGTTTTGATCCAAGGTCTTGTTGACGGATTACATGTCCTATTACAGTGGCTTGTTGAGTCAGTCTAGTCATCAAAGTGAGGATATTCTCTTGCATAGAATAGTAGAAGCATTGCTATCTCTTATCCTTTGTAGCAACCCAACATCGTAGAAGCAGAATATCTTGGAGGATCAAAATATGAGTACCACTTCATTGCTTGAACTTTTTGTATCGAATTTGATAGCACTTCGTTGCACAAATTCAAAGATTAAGGACTATTAAAACTGAGGGGTGAGTGCTATTTTATAGACTTTCCAGAGAGCATAAAAATAGGAAAAGCACCCTGCATAAAAAAGCAAAAGGTTAGTTCGCATTAAGAAAAGTGAATGTCTATCTTTAAAATTTTATGCATTTTAAAATTGCATGTATTTTTGTTATTTTGGCTCATGAAAAGTGCTAATTTGTGGCTCAGGATTGTGCGTGGTATATAATTGATAGTTGCAGATACCAATTGGGTCTCACTTGACTTTTAACCAAAATTTTCTATGATTATCTTAGGCTAGGATGGTCCCAAGAGACCATATTAGGGTAGGGCGACCCTAAATTGGTGGCCATATTAGGGTAGGACGATCCTAAATGCTTAGTATAAAATGCCTTGTTTGAGTGGTAAGAATTATTGTTTTAGCCTGAAGGCTGACCATAGTGGGTCATGTGGTATAGAAGATTCCAATTAGGTAGTCTCTTCAATAGGATGTAATTTTAGTTTCTACAACAAGTTGTAGGTATCCAAGCCCATTAGGCCTATTAGTCATGAGCTATGCCACCCTAATTTTCTTGTTGTCTAGGAGTGTAGTGATGCAGAAAAGGTTCCTACTTCCCACTAGGAGGAAGGTGCCTATATCTAGATCAATAAAAAGGTGCCTACTTCCAACTAGGAGTATGGCCAACATAGATGCATCTACTTCCCACTAGGAGGAATGTGTCTATATCTGGACCAATGCAAAAGTTCCTACTTCCCACCAAGAGGAAGGCACCTATATCCTGAAGTAGAAAAGGAACCTAATTACCACTAAGAGGGTAGTGCCTATATTCAGAAATAATAGTGATTCCTACTTCCCACTAGGAGGGTGGCACCTATTTTCATGATAGAATGAGAGGTTTCTACATTCCACTGGTGGCACCTACATCCATGCAAAAATGATGATATCTATAATTGCAAAATATGGAGTAGATCTATTTTTTAATTTTCAATGATGAAATATGCTTGATACTCAATTTATACCATTGGAGTATGCTTATTATCATCAATGGATGCTTAATACCAAGATATTAATCATAGAGTACATCGAATTCTAAATTCCAATAAGGAAATGTGTCTTCCCAAAATAAATAATTAATGTTTTTTATTTTCAACATGAGACCTTGAAACTTAAACTTATGCAGTACCCAATAAAATCACTTTTTCAAGATCACACCACACAAAAAAATGCAAGTCGCTAATTTTCTTGGGTACACATTAATAAACACCATTGTCAATCAAGTTGCACCACTAGGTGTCATACACATCATGTTTCATGAAAACTCACCCAGGTATGTACTAATACTTTTGTTATTTATGTGCATAGTTATCATGAAAAGTATCTTTGTGTTAAGTGCCCGTACATACCCCATGTTTCTACCACACATTCATGCAACCCCATGTCATAAATTATCCATGTAGCACTAATTAGGTATGAGGGTAGATTGCAACTAAATCCACCTATATCTGGATGCATAACTCGAGCTTAATTGCACAAAAAATGCAATTATTGATAATTATGGAGTATAGTTGCCCACTACAAATGAGAATATGAAGTCACATGCTTCAACATGTTTTAATCAAGATATAGTTGATTATTCTACACTAGAGAGACTAGAAATAGAGTATAGTAGCCATGTGGAGTCCTTCAAAGAATCATGTGCAAAAGAGAAATGAGCCCATCGATATTTCAAGCATCACCAAATTTATCCAAGACCAATTTGAATCTATGGGGTGGTTAGATTACTATTTTCTGGTCAACCAGGACTACGACCTCATTACAGCACAAGAATTTGGAGCAGCCATGGACAATGGGATCATGTGAATGTGGGCACTAGTAATACCTAACATAGGAGTATATAGTAGAAGTTACCGATCTCCCATGCACAGGGTGTAGCAACCCTAGGGCGCACACGTCGCTCTTAACTCTACTTGCGATGTTATTACTACACAAAAAATAAAGCTAAAATATTACGAGGAAACATATAACATGGAAATGACAAAGAATGGATCTTTCATTAATATTGAACCCTGGTTACATGTCGGTCCCTCTTCAGGATACCCATCTTGATACCATGATTTACAAGTGGATGAAGAGATGTCCCCTTTTGCAAAAGGGTGGCATGCTCTAAAATGCTTCCCGGTTTTGCACATAGAAATGTCTGAGGGCTTACAGATACCTCCTTCTCTAGGTATATCTCTTGGATGGATCCTCTTGCTCTCGTATGTCATGGATTATATCTCGTGAACTTGTGGCCCTGTATGCAATTCAAACAACAATGCACGTTTAGTTGTCCGAGATTGCCTCCCTAGATAAGGTTGTTAGTAATCAGAGAATGTAATAGAAATATGATAAAACGATACCATGGAATCAAGTAAATCTAAGCTAATGATATAAGAAAACAAGATAAAATATGTTGTCTATTTAAGCTAAGCCTACGGGCCACTATCCAAGATAGTGGCTACTAAATAAAACCTTTCTCTCATTTCCCCAAAGCTATGGGTCAAAGACTATGATCTGATGTTGAAGAAAGTAGGTGTTATTCCCATTGATGTTTTAAAGCTCCACCGCACACATGACCTCAAAGAGAAATCTCTCTGAAATGATCTCTTGTATGTGATTCAGGTTTTTATGTCATATATCGATCATGTGTCTCTTTATTTTCTCTTCTTTTTTGGTGCTCTTAGTCTTGCACATTTTATAGTGTGAAACCCTAGGTCTATGTCCAAGCCCTAGAAATTAATTTCTCATGCGTAGTGCAAGTTAGCATGAAAAGCCCTTGTTTATTTTCTATATTTGAAGGCTAATTAACTGAAATCTAACTGCCCGCTTGAGTCTTCTATGCAAACTGTTCGTTAGCATGAGGAGCTTTTGTCCTTTTTTTATGCTTGAAGTTTAGCTAACTTAAGTATAAATGCGAACTCAAGTCTCCTATGTGAATTGTTCATGAAAAGGAATGCAAAGTCACTCCCACTCACCTTTATTGCATGCAGACTGCCACTTTCACCCGAGATTGGGCCTATTTGTCAACAAAATACTTCTTATGGCTCAGCCACTATCATCTATAGTGGCTATGAGCTTGCCATTGTTGTCTATAGTGGCTAAGGTCTGGCCACTCTAGGCTTGAGCGGCTAGAATCTGGTTGCTCTTGGCTTGAGCGGCCAAGCTTGGATGGCTTGAAAAGGCCCCAAATGAGTGGTGAGAACCATTTTTGGTGCTTGGAAAGTCCAATATTATGTCTTATGATCTTATGAGTGTGTCTATGTAAGTAGCTCCCCTAAGCATGACATGATTTAGGTGTCTACAAATACCCCTTTTTGTGATGCATTGTGTGGAAAACACAATGCTGAGAAAAAACATAGACTGATCTATTTGTAGGGTGTATGGTGATCAATGGTTTGATCAACGCCAGATGGTCCAATCATGTAAGATGGCGTGCATCCCTTGAATCATTGCCTCAAAGTTCAGAGGACTTAGCCCTATGGATTTTGCATGTTAAATTGCACTCATTCCTCAAACTCAATCGGGTAGCTTCATCTGCTACAACAATTTCGACCGATAGGAGAGCTACAATTGAATATGTCATGTTTGCTTACGTTCCTAGAAAACAAGGTCAATCTATGATTGTTTTATGCAATGATTCGAAGGAAAAACACAATTTTGCTATGATCGAGTGATATTTTGTTGATTTTGATTATGATTAAGTTGAAGTTTTGAACCTCCTCACACAATGGATTGGTGAAGAAATGAAAATGAATGAAGCAACAAGTCAATTGACCAATATGACTAATCTGGTTCCTTTCTAGCATTTGTTGCTTTTAATGGGCAATCCCACATCCAAGTGTGATTCCAATTTCTTATGATAATCATCCATACCTATCCCGAGGAGCGGTCCGGCTATCAATATCCTTCTTAGGGAGTTAGGATGAGTGATTCTATTTATTTTTAGATTGTATCACTTTGAATTAATATTTTTGATGTCATAGGGGAATTAGAATGATCCCTTCGCACTCGTGGAGCAGTCTAACCATATTGATATTCTTCGGGTTTGAAGGGTGACATATCATAATTCCAAAATGAGTTTCTTTTGCCCCAAGTGGCCTTATGGTTGCCTACTCATATCATCGAAATACATGGAGTGCAAATCACTGCAATCATCGAGTGGATAGAGTAGGTAACTAGATACGAGGCCTGCTTGAGATTGTGATTTTATGTGATTTTTTTGTTTTTTTTAATATTTTGATGATCCTAAACCATCAAAGTGTGATTATTTGTTGTATTTTTTATTCCCTCATTGAAGGAACTGCTTAATTTTGATGTATGGGCTTGGTCACTGTCAGGTCCAACGACCTCTGATTTCCTACCTGTGGTCGTTTTCGCCTTGAGAAACCAAGAAGCTCGGGTCACTGATGTCAGCAATGGCCAAGGAATAATTAAGGAAATATAAAACTTTCAATTCTAGGGTTTTGACATGTTATTTTAACTATTCAAGATTCCATTTTTAGAGCTCTGGTGCAACGGCAATGGTTGTGACTTTGAAACTTTGCTGGTGTTGAGGACATAGCTGCATGGGGCAAGACATCAGCTACTAGAGGATCTGGAGCTTCTCGGGTATTTCTCTTCAAAACCCTAGTTCTCTTTTCTTTGTCTAAGTAAAATTAAACTTCACTAAGAAATGAGCAAAACAAACCTCACTAAACCTGCTGGCAATGAACAAACTTTGTAATTAGGCTTAGGTTCCTTTTTTTCATGGTGGGTTTGTCTCCAAATTTGCAATCTGTCAGTGGCTTTAGCCTAGGGTTTTTGAAAATTTTCCATTATTCACCTGTTGCCACCATTTTGGGCATTCTCAAACTTAGCTTAGTTTCAATGCTTGGGTAGGGGATTTGTTTTCTAATTTGTTTGCTTTCCCTCCCTTTTTTTGCTTTGCTTAAGTTATTTTGTCAATTGTAAATGTTTTTTGATTTTTTGGCCAAGGGTTCATGGGTTTTCTATACCACCCCTTAGTCTTTGTCGCTTAGAGCGGCTGTCTCTGAGCCACTGTCACTCAGAGCAGCCAATCTTGAATCCCAACAGTCAAAAATTTAATCGTTGGGCCTTGGTCACTGCTACCTCCCGTGGCCAAGTTTCGGTCATTGTAGGCGACAATGGCTAAATATTAAGCCCTATTTTTGTATTTTGTGTATTGATTTTATGATTTTTTTGACTTTTGAATTTTTTCTTTACTTGATTAGGTGCAATTTATTCTTTTATTGCTTATATTTAGAGTAACTCATACTCTTTTGCACTGTTTTCATGTTTATTATGAATTACGCCTAAGATGCATTGTAGTTATATTTTGTTTTTATTTTGCTTTGTTTAGATCCTCACTGCTCGGGCTTGGGACCCAAAGATCCTACTGGACTTAATTCTTGGCTTTGATGACACTTACTGGGATTGGTTTAAGGCCCGTGGGCTATAGTACATTATTAGGTTACCCCACATTATGGTCGACTAGGCTTATCTTACGGATTTAGCCCACCGTTGGGACCCATAGACCCACATCTTCCACCTTCCACCCGATGAGATGACTATCACACCAAAGGACATGTACAACATCTTTCAGATCCCGTTCTATGGGGTGCTCATTGTTTTGTCGGCCATTAATGATCAGGTGGTTGTCTATGATAGGGTGTTTGGGGCACGTTCTTCATAGGCTCTCTGGGATACTAGGTTCAGGGGATTATCTATCAAGATTTGGTATGATGCTCATGTTTTCATAGTGAGGCATGTTGTATTGTTGATGGTGATCATCAACATTCTTATCCCAGACTGCTAAAGTTTTAGGTTCCCTTGGAACCTCCTAGCGATGGTGCAGGACCTATTGGATAGCGAGGAGCCTATCATATATGCATGGGATATATCACTATTGGCTTAGTGCTACGATGAGTTGTACCACATCCATCGATGGGTATGCATCAGAATTGCTTGCAGTTTGCTCTTACAAGTTTTGGGATGAGAGCACATTAAGGTAGATCACCCTAAGGGGCTCCCAGCTAAGATTACATCTATTGAGGTTGATACATAGTGCTATGCTACCAAATGGGCTTGAGAGCATGACGAGCATAAGAGCCACACTTTTGTAGGGGAGTTGTCCCACTACATTGATGCTTTCACCAGACTATTGGTTGGAGATGTCATGTGTGGTTTGGGATGATCCAACTAGTTTTACTGCTAGGACATGATGCGAGTGATGGCTTGTTGGCCGTAAGATTTCTATCTGGGAGTATTTCTTCTACTCTCAAGTTCTTTTTTAGTATAGATTACAATAGGATGTGCCCTTGGTACCATTCTTGTACAGGCGACTCACAACAAAGAGGGACCTACCTCCATGATAGGTCATAGAGCTTGCATATGAGGATGATGCCCCATTCGTATACCCTACAGTGGCTAGGGGAGTTACAGATGCCTACTATCAATGGTGGGGTGATTAGATGTGGCATAGAATTGATAGCCTAGGGCACAAGGATGATAGCAGGGGTGATGGTGTAGATCCTACAGGATGCAGGGTTTGAGCCAGGACCGAGGTATGGGACCAACTAGTAGAGCAGGTGGCAGTAGAGGATCCTGATGTTCTTGAGGAGGAGTTAGAGCTTGAGGAGACAGACTCTCCTTTGAGAGCATAGTTGCACGAGGTCGATACTGAGCTCCAGGCTACTAAGAGCTAGGTACAGTGGTGAGATGCTACGATTGATAAGCTCATAGCATAGATATAGGCTCTATAGGCTACTATTGGGGGTGGCAATGTCAGGATGCAGTTTTTTGTTCTTACTTATACACCATAGGAGATTCCAGCATCAAGATCAGGAGCAGAGGTGGTACGAATTCATTCCTTGTTGTATGAGCATGAGGCTTGGATCTAGGGTCTTACGAATCATGTTACCCTCCTTAATATGTAGCTCAGGAGGCACGAGATTTTCCCTAAGGATCTAGTAGATGCAGGTGGTTCATAGGTTAGCGGGCGCTCTAGCTCAGGGCAGTCTTCCACTCGTCCTAGCTAGCAGACCCAGACTCGAATAGAGAGACCTACATGCTCACATCACTTAACTTGCAACATCGCCATAGGGGGAGGTAGCACTAGAGGAGTTGATGCAGGGGGCTCAGGCCCTGCACTAGATTGATGTTCTACTTGGTTCTCGATCCATTTTTGAGGTCGACTGACATACATGACTATAGCCCACTAATATTTTTGTATATCCATTAGACTTGGCACACATATTTTTATCATAGATTTACCTTTTGTGAATCATTATGTGTATCATTTATTGCTTATGTTTTTTTTGTTATTTTGTTTTATGATATGATGCGATGATATTATGATGATTTGATGGATATGTTAGATGATAGATGATATTTGAAGATGCTTAGATGGATGTGTAGATGCTTATATGATTTGATGATATGATGCAATGTATTTTGATGATGAATGATGAATTTATGATATGCAAATGGATATTGCCTGTATGTTTTATGATGTGGTTTATGGATGATTAATGACTTGTTTTCGTGGATGCAAATGTTATTGTTAAATGCATGTTAAATTTTTGCTTTAATTATATGCACCTAACTTATGTGATGGAATGGTATAAATGAACCTGTATGCTCTAATCACTTAAAACATACAGAATGTATATGACATTGACAATATTAATGGGTGATACCACAGAAAGTTTAAAAATAATCATGAATTTAAATAATCACTTCTATCATAATAATTGATTAAGTATTCATATATGAGATGTAATGGCGTGTAATGTGTTTTCTTAATAATTTTATGTAAATTAAAAGATATAAAGTAGTCAGTGGCCATCTATATACTATTTCTAATATATATGCGGTATCTGTCCTACTATGTTGATACCCCCTAATTTATAGAATCTTATAAATAAAGTGATGGTGTGAATGATGTTATGATTTGTTGCTATGTAAGAATTTTTGGGGCTTTTCAAAGATTCAAACACTCTAGTTTCCCTATCAACAGCTGTCTACTTACCACTTAGAATTTTTAAAAGTAAGGTTTTTACCATAGACCTGGTTTTTCATGATATCTGTGTGTGCATGTGATTGTATATTTTAAGGTAGAACTCAAGCATTTCCTCTGATTTCAGGCAGGATTCTTCTAGCCTATTGCTAAGATCAGGGATCCTCAGGTGTTCATCTCATCCTTATGTTGGACTTAGTTGGACTATACCACTAGGAACTATTTGGTTACCCAAGCTAGCTCATCCACATTCAAATATTAGTCTACACAAATGCATGAAGAAATTGTAATAGACATATCATCATGCGTAAGGATTTCTCCTTCCAATTTTGTACAATGCTAAGAATTCCAGGGATTCAAGCTTTATTCCCTTATTTTGGATTCTTTGTGGCATTGGATATGTTATGAACCTGCAACTTGAAATCTGAATTGAATGCATAAAAGAATCGTTGTTTGAATAGAATCACAGTTTGTATTGAAAGACAGAAATCCACAATATAATAAATTAATGTTCTTGGATGATATTTGGAGCATCCTCCTTGTCCTATTTACATCTTATCTAAAAGGTGTGAATGGTGAAGGGATGTGTCCCTTTATAATAAAATATAATATATAATATGATTAAGAGTTATGTTAGGAGGGTCCTAACATGCCACCCTCCTTTGAAAAAGCTTTTTCCTCAAAGCTAGAATTGCAAAAATTGTTGTTGAATCTGGTGGAGCATCTCCCATGTAGCATCCTCTGGAGGTAGACATTTCCATTGAATCAATACCTCGGTGATGGTGAGATTACAGAGGCGGCACATACATCGGTCTAGGATAGCTTCTGGTTCAACCACGAGAGCTCCATTATCTAAAAATTCTAGAAGTTGAGTTTGCGTAACGATGTTAGTGCCTATTACGACTTTAAGACAAGAAACATGAAATACCGGATGGATTTTGGAAGATTTTGGTAATTCAAGTTTATATGCAACAGGTCCAATACGTTGTAGAATTTTATAAGGGCCATAAAATTTTGGTGCTAATTTTTGTGACCCTTTTATTTTCAATGAAGTTTGACGATATGGTTGGAGGCGGAGAAATACCATATCCCCTTCTTGAAAAACCCTTTCAGTTCGATGTTGGTCCGCTTGTTGCTTCATGCGGTGTTGAGAGATATTTTGATTGTCCTTCAGAGCACGAATGATATTATCTCGAGTGACCAGCTCCATCTCTACAGTTGGTACTTTTGTACTTCCTGGAAGATAAGAGGTTAGATATGAGGGTGATTGGCCATATAATTCTTTGAAAGGGGTCATTTTTATGGTTGTGTGATATGTGGTATTATACCACCATTCAGCTAGTGGAAGCCATTTAACCCAATGAAGGGGTTTGGTGGAAATAAAGCATCGGAGATAGGTTTCTAAGAACTTATTGACAATTTTAGTTTGACCATCCGTTTGTGGGTGGTAAGCGAAGCTCATCCGAAGTCGCGTACCTTGGATTTTAAATAATTCCTTCCAAAAATTACTAGTGAAAGTGGTATCACGATCACTAACGATAGTAGAAGGCATGCCATGTAATTTAAAAATATTGTCAAGGAAGATTTGAGCAATAGTACTAGCGATATAGGGGTGAGCTATTGGGAAAAAATGGGTGTATTTAGATAAACAATCTACCACCACTAGGATCATCATTTTTCCTACGGATTTTGGAAGAACTTCAATGAAATCCATTGAAATATCCTCCCATGTCCTGGTTGGTATGGGTAGAGGTTGAAGAAGGCCCGGTGTTGCTACTATTTTGCCTTTATTTATTTGGCATGTTTCACATTCATTGACGAACTTCTTGATATCATTTTTCATTCCTTGCCAATAAAATGATTTAGTCACTCTTTTGTAGGTTTTTAGGAATCCAGAGTGGCCTGTAGTAGGTGTAGCGTGTAGCTCATGTAGAAGCTTTGGACGATAAACCGATGTAGGTGAGAGGACCAGACATTCTTTGTAACGGAGCATGTTACCTTGCCAAGAGTAGTGGGGTTTACTCATGGGATTTTATTGTAGTTGTTGAATTATGGTGTGTATAGTAGGGTCCGCATACCATTCATCCTTGACTTGTTCGATCCATGTAGGGATGGGGTAGGAAAAAGCATGTAATTGTGAAGTTTCTTCGAACTTTCTAGAAAGTGCATCCACAACCATGTTATCTTTCCCTTTTTTGTAGATGATTTCATAATCATAGCCTAATAGTTTTGTTACCCACTTTTGTTGTTCTGGAGTGGTTATCCATTGTTCAAGAAGGTATTTTAGGCTATGGTGGTCGGTGTGGATAATGAAATGTTTTCCAATAAGGTATGGTCTCCAATGTTGGATAGCATGGACCATAGCTAACATTTATTTTTCATAAGTGGAACATGCTAAATTCTTTTTGGAAAATGCTTTACTAGTAAAGGCTAAGGGCTTCTCATTTTGCATGAGCACCGCTCCTATTCCCAATCCGAAAGCATCACTTTCAATAATGAATGGTTGGGAAAAATCTGGCATAGCTAGGACGGGGGTGGTACACATGGCATTTTTCAAAGTCATGAAAGCTTCATTCACTTTTGGAGACCATATGAAGGCATTATTTTTAAGTAGGGTTGTTAAGGGTGCTGCTATTTTCCCATAATATTTAACAAATTTGCGATAATAGCCCGTTAATCCTAAGAACCCACGCAACCCTTTTAGATTTTTTGGAATTTTCCAATTTTCCACATCTTCAATTTTTTGGGGGTCTACTTTAACTCCTTCGTTGGAGACAATATGTCTAAGATATTCAATTTCTTGTTTCCCAAAGGAACACTCTGATCGCTTTGCATATAATTGATTTTCTTCCAATATTTTGAGTGCTTGTGCTATATGTGTTAAGTGCTCTTCCCATGTCTTGCTGTAAATCAAAATATCGTCAAAGAAAACTAAAATAAATTTTCGAAGGAAGGGATAAAATACCTTATTCATAAGACTTTGAAATGTGGATGGAGCGTTGGTGAGGCCAAAAGGCATCACCAAGAATTCATAATGTCCCTCGTGGGTGCGAAAAGCAATTTTGGGTATATCACTTTCCTTAACTCGAATTTGGTGGTAACCTGATTGTAAATCGAGTTTAGAAAAATATGCGGCTCCATTTAGTTCATCGAGTAGTTCATCAATGATTGGAATAGGAAATTTGTCTTTAATCGTTATTTTGTTGAGAGCACGAAAATCCACGTATAGGCGCGATGATCCATCATTTTTTCTTACTAGTATGACTAGCGAAGAGTAGGGACTTCTACTAGGTCGAATGACCCCTGCCCTTAGTAGGTCTTGTACTAATTTTTCTATTTTCGTCTTTTGTAAGTATGGATATTGGTAAGGTCTAATATTTGGAGGTTGGTGTCCCGAAAGTAATTGAATAGCATGATCATGGATTCATTGTGGAGGTAATCCCTCTGGCTCTTTGAATATTTTATCATGTTTCTCTAGGAGTTCTATTAATTCAGGTGCCTCTGGTTGCTCTTCGGTGGTGTTTTGCAAGGAAAATAGTAGGGCAACCATGCCTCTTCCTCCTTTTCAAAGAATATTTTCCATTCTATGGGAACTTATGATTGTGTGGGACCTATTTTTAAACCTTGAATTGTGTATGTTTGGTTGTTTTGTATAAATTGCATCCATAACTCTTCAAAGTCCCATTGAATTTTGTCGAGCGTTCGTAACCATTGTACTCCCAAAACAATATCACATCCTCCTAATGGTAGTACATACATATCTACTTTCATGTTATATTCCCCCATCGTGAGTTTGATATTCCTACATTTGCCTTTACATGTAATTTTTCCTCCATTGCCAATCATGACTTCGAAGTTATTGCAGGGATATATAAAGCAATTAGCTTGTTTGGCCAAAATGGGGTCTATAAAATTGTGAGTGCTACCAGAGTCTAAGAGCACAATAGGGTTTTGTTTCTTAAAATACCCTTTTACCTTCATTGTTTATGGAATCAAGTATCCTACTAATGCGTTAAAGGATATTTCTGTTTTATCTTCTTGGTTTTCTTCTGCAACCTCAGTTATTACTTCCACTTCTATGTCATCCTCCTCTTTGGCAGTGAAATCAACTGTGTCCAAAATATATAATTTCGGTGAGATGAATTTGTGGTTGGGGGTAAAATTTTCATCACAGTGGAAACATAGGCCCTTTTCTCGTATTTCTTTTAGCTCTTCTTGGCTAATTCGTTTAATTGGCATGACCTTATTCACTTTTTGGCTGGTGTAGGTATTTGGTGTTTTTCCTAAAAAAACTCTTCCTATTTGCCTTTGGTTATTGTTCTTCTCTTCTATAATTTGTGCTAATGCCATTGCATGCATCATATCGATAGGATTTTGTATTTGTACCTCCATTCTAATGTCTTCTTTTAGGCCACTAATGAAACAACTTTGGAAGAATGATGCATCTAGTCCTGTTGTAAGGTTCGCCAATTTCTCAAATTGTGCTTGGTATTCCCTTACGGTGGAGGTTTTTCGCAGTTTAGTGAGGGCTCCTATGAAGTCTTCAAATTTAGTGGGGCCAAATCACAACATTAAGTTTTTTGTGAATTCGATCCATGTGGGCGGACCTTTTGTTTTCTCATACCATTGATACCACTGGGTAGCAATTTGTTCCAAGTGAAATGATGCGATACGGACTTTCTGAATCTCCGGAATTTGATATAAGGCAAAATATTGGTCTGCCCTATATATCCAATTTGTGGGGTCACCTCCATCAAATTTTGTAAAATCTAGTTTTGTGGTACGGGGAAGGATTGATGTATGTGGTCCACCTATTAATGTTTTTTTTGGTGGCGTAGTGTTCTATTGTTCATTTTGCATGAGCAACAAATTTTGTTGTACTAAGTCCATGGAATGGGTTGTAGCATCCAATTTAGTGGATATATTTGTATTCGAGTTGGTGATGTTTATGGTTAGGTCTGCTATTTTGGTAGTGATTTTATCTTCTAAATTGTCCTTCCAAAATGCCATTCCTTGCATCATGTCTCTCATTTCCTTGGAAAACTGTGAGAGTTATTTTGTAATTTCTTTTGAAACCTCCTTCGCAATCTCCTTCGTTGTGTCTTGAGATCGTCTTCCCTCAACCATTTAGGGTGTGGTTGGTTTATAAGTGAGTTGAATATGCAGAAATTAGTTTTGTCGAAAAAAATTGTTTGTCTCCATCGTGTTTAATTTTTCGTACTTGCTACTCTTTGTTCACATCGAATGATATTTTCCTCGCCTGTACTCGCTGTTGGGGTTTTCTAACTCCAGTAATGCATGATGCTGTCCAAAAAATTTTGTATGCTACCTTTGTTGGCAACTATGGCCGACTGTGTAATAGTTCCGTCAGTAATGGTTAGAATGTGTGCTGAAAAGAAAACGTTGCCAAGTAATGGCCTGTCAGTAACTAGAGCAGGGTGGGAAATTTTTTTTTAGGTCTTTTTAGCTCTGATCTAGTTGTTATGAACCTGCAACTTGAAATCTGAATTGAATGCAGAAAAGAATCGCTATTTGAATAGAATCACAGTTTGTATTGAAAGGCAGAAACCCACAATATAATAAATTAATGTTCTTGGATGATCTTTGGAGCATCTTCCTTGTCCTATTTACATCTTATCTAAAAGGTGTGAATGGTGAAGGTATGTGTCCCTTTATAATACAATATAATATATAATATGATTAAGAGTTATGTTAGGAGGGTCCTAACAGGATATTTGCTCATATGTAGTGATGAAAATCATTGTTTATTTTGCTCATTCTTAGTGATGAAAATCACTTTTTATTTTTATTTTTATTTTGTTAGCTTGATTTTTTTGTATTTTGAATATATGATTGTATTGGAATTTTCTTTTTGAAATATGGACTGTATTCTTGGCCTTTTGAATTTGTACTTTTGCTTTGGGATTTTGCTTATTTTGATTTAAGCAAGGGATTTTGATATGGTAAAGCTTGTCCTTCTGCCAATTCTTAGCACGTTTAAACCAGTTGCATAGGGGGATAAGCAAGGATAATCCTTTTTTACTTAAGGTAACCTAGACCGCTTTGCAGATTTCATATTTTACTTGTACCAACTAGGATTTTAGTGTTTCAATTAGTGACGGGATCATGAATATCCAAGGCTTTATCACAGCTAGGCATTTATTTCTACTAATCAAAGTTGTTTTCCTCAAAAGTTGGTAAGATTAATATATTTGGTTGACTAATCGAAAAGCCTTAGTAATTATGTATAGCAACAAATAATGGTTGTGTTGAAAAACACAATTACACACGTGGATGGAGGTATGGATATGAATGACTTGTGTGACAAACTGTGGTATCACTTTTAAGACTCTCATGACATGTCTTGTAATGTATGTAAAAATACAATGCAATGATGTGGATGCAAAATGTGACGTGCAATTGTTTTTGTATTTTTGATTTTATGTTGTTTTTGTATTTTTGATTAATTTGACCAAAGGGCTTATTATGCCTTTGGGGATTTTGTTATTGATTTTGACCAAGCGTTTTGAATTACCCTTGGAGCATTTTTGATTTGATTTTTGACTAAGCGACGTGAATTACCCTTGGATTCTTTTTTATTTGATTTTTGACTAAGCGATGTGAATTACCCTTGGATCCTTTGATGATTCTAGTTTTGACCAAGTGGTATGAATTATCCTTGGAGCCTTTGGTTTGATTTTTGACCAAGCGGATTGAATTGCCCTTGGAGCCTTTGATTTGAATTTTGACCAAGGGACTTGAGTTACCTTTGGAGCCTTTGATTTGAATTTTTGACCAAGCGGCTTGAGTTACCCTTGGAGCCTTTGATTTGAATTTTTGAATTTTATTTTTTTATGATTTTTTTTTGTTTTTGACATATTTGAATTTTTTTGTTTTTTGACATATTTGAATGTTTTTGATGTTTTATGAAATATTTGAATGTTTTTGTGTTTTTATGTGTAAAATGCCTTTAGGTGAATGATATTGAGAGGTTCAGGATCTTCAACACCATATAATGATATAAGGTGATATGCTCTAGGCCCAACTCTTTGTGAAATCATGTATGGACCTATCCAGTTTGCCGTGAACTTATCTCGTAGATGCGGCGGTAGATTTGAATTCAGCTAGTTTTCTTTGAGCACTAGATCTCCAACCTTGAATTCCCTAAGGTGGACTTTACTATTGTAAGCTCATGCAAGGCGATCTTGGTAAACATGAAGATGCTCTAAAGCATCAACTCGGCATTCATCAAGAAGCATCAATTGATCAAGGTGGACTTATCGCGTAGCTTCATCATCTATGAAGTCTTTTAGTGCTATGCGTAGAGTCAGGATTTCCAACTCTAGAGGTATGATGGCTTCAGTGCCATGTACTAGTGAAAACAATGTTGCCCTAGTGGGCATCCATATACTAGTCTTGTATGCCCATAGTGCAAGGAGCAATTGCATGTGTCAATCCTTATGATTTTCTTGCACTGTCTTCCTCAAAATGGAGACTATTGTTTTGTTTGAGGCTTCTGCTTACCTGTTTTCTTGTGGATAATAAGGTGTTGAAAAACTATGTTGAATATGATATTTTTTCATTAAATCACAGACATTTTTGTTCTTAAAAGATGGCCCATTATCCGATATTATCTTAGAAGGGACCCAAAACAACTTATGATATTGTGGAGTATAAACTTCGCAATCCTTGGTCCAGTTGTTGATGTTAATGGGATCACTTCTACCCATTTAGTGAAGTATTTTGTGGTAGTTATGATGAATGTATGTCAGATTGAGGATGGGGGTGAGATCTTCCCAATCAAGTCTAGTCCCCATTGTGAGAATGACCATGCTGCCTGGATGGGCTACAAAGTTTGTGATGGTAAGTGCGTTAGATTTGCATGATGCTGGCACTTACAACACTTCTTGACATACTCGTAGTAGTCCTTTTCCATTGTGGCCCAATAGTAACCCATTATCAATATGCACTTAATGATGGCCATGCCACTGAAATGGCCTCCACATGTTCCATCGTGAGCTTGTGAAATTGCCCAAGATGCTTCCTGGAGCTCAAGACAATGGAGTAATACTCCATCATATCCTCGTCTGTAGAGGATTTCTCCTAGAAAAATGTATCTTATTGCTCTCTGTTTAAATGTTCACCTTTCTGTATGTGATAAACTTTGAGGCATTATTCCAAGCTTCAGGAAGTCCCACAGTTGGAAAAGCCAATCTTGATAGGCCACAACTTCTATATAATAGACAACTTGCTCTTCTTGCATTTTTGAGGTAGTGAACACGAATTAAGGAACAACTATATGGTATATGGTCACACCACACTCTATGGGTCCTTAGGAGATCAACGACCCCCAAGGTTATTACAAGAAAGTCCTGGCTATGAAGGACCAATCCTAATTTCGTTCAATGTTGATTGTGTTGACTGATTCTTGATTTTCAAAAGCTTCACAACGTATTTTTGAGTACGAAAGCACTTTTACATGAACGGTTGTAAAATCAGTAGATAGATTCTGAGGGATTAAGTATCCCAAAGAGGCCATAGTATCTACAAATATATTCGACATACGAGAGATTGCCTCGATGTCATACCATTCTAGTTGGGCTAAGTAATTGTCAATAAGTTTCTTATAAGTCTTCAGGAGTGGGCACCTGCATTGGAAGAGTCCTTTGATCTGGTTTACTATGAGAAAGGAGTCACCAAATATATTCAATATTTTAATACCCATCGCTATGTTGTTTGGAGTCCCAAGATCAATGCTTCATATTCTATATTGTTGTTTGTGCACGGGAAGTCTAGTTTGAATGATAAGGGCAATGGAGTGCCCTACGGTGTGATAAAGACAATCCCTGCTCTACCTCCTTATTCACACTTTGAACCATTGAAGAACAATGACATGTATTTTTCTTTCTTAGGTTCTTCGAGCTCTGGTGTATCTGATAATGCAAAGACCGCATAATCAAGCAACTCTATGGTGAGAGGCTTGTTATCCTGAAGAGGCACCTCTACTAATTGATCTACTATGACTTTTCCCTTGATGGATTTTTGGCTTATGAACTCTAGATAAAAAAATTTCAATAGAATGATCCACTTGCAGTATGTTTATTGTGACATGTCTTGCTCATCATGTACTGCAAAGGATTTTGTTTTGATGTGACATAGGTCGTATGGCTCAATATGTAGTGTCTCAACTTTTGAGTTGCAAATACCACTGCTAAACACAATTTTTTGACATATGCATATCCTAGTTCATATCTCACCAAGGTGCGACTAATGTAATATATGGCTTGCTCTTTGTCTTGTGCATTATTTTGGGCTAACATGGTGCCTAGTGCAAAATCAGTAGCCAATATATATAGTAAAAATGGTATGTCTGGCCTTGGTAGAGCCAATACTGGTGGCATTTCTAGATAAGTCTTGATCTCTACAAATGCTTGATGGTATTCTTCATCCCAATGAAAGAGGAATTCCTTGTGTAGCAACTTATTCATAGGTCTGCATTACATGATGAATATTTTTATGGATGCTATCTTGCCTTGTAGGCTCCTCAACTTCGTAATGTTGGTAGGGGCAGCCATTTCTAGTATAGCCTTTACCTTTGCAGGATCAACATCGATGTCTCTCTTGGATACGACGAATCCTAAAAACTTGCCAAAAATTACACTGAATACACACTTCTTAGGATTCAATCAGACATTATGTTCTATGAGGTGATCAAAGACTTTTTTAAGGACTTCGGCAATCTCTTGCCACAATAGGGACTTGGCTAGTAAGTCATCCATGTAATATTCCAAGATCTTATGCATATAGTCATGGAATATGTATGACACGGCCCGTTGATATGTGGCACCAACATTTTTGAGACAGTATGGCATCACTTTGTAATAGAATGTTCCCCATGGAGTAATGAAAGCAATTTTATGTTGATATTCGGGCTTAATCCATATTTGGTTGTATCCAAAAAACCCATCCATTAGGGAGAGCATTTCATGACTTGCGGTTGCATCTACAAGAGCATTTATGTTTGGAAACGAGAATGAATACTTTGGTGTTGCCTTATTCAAATCTCTAAAATTCATGCAGATACAAAATCTTTCATCAGGTTTCCCTACGGGTACTATGTTTGACACCCACTTAGGATAGTCAATAGGAACTATGAATACTGCATCCAATAATTTTTGCAATTTGTTCTTTACCATCAAAATGATGGTTGGATGCATTTTCATCAATTTTTTCTTGACTGGTTTCTTCATGGGATCCAATGAAATGTTGTGAACGACTAACTTTGGATCTATCTATGCCAAGTCTTTGTAATTCTAAGCAAAAATATTTGGCCTCTCCTTGAGGAGAGGAATCAAGATGGCTTGTTATTATGGAGATAGACTTTCTCTTAACTTGAATTTCCTTGGTTGGGTAGGATCATCACTGATGTCCACCTCAAAAGTTACTTCTATAGCCATATGTGACCCATCCTCTAGCTGATGAGGCATGGGTATCAAATGAATATCATAATAGAGATTCACAGGATCTATTTACTCAGATTCCAAACCAACATGGAAGACATCATACGCACAACCTAATGCAAAATGGAACAATTGTAACATCTCTTCATTGGGGAAGAGGTATTATGACTCTATGGGTGAACTAGCATGATCCCAATCAATAGCCTTTACATCAAGATGCAATGATTTGGTAGGATCTACTATATTATGAAGTGGAGTTGTCAAATTGATGGAGATCATGTTTATGGATGGGATGAAATCTCCAGGACCACATGGGTGCAATCTTGTCTCAGGGGTTTCTCTTCCATACTCGTGATGAGGTTTTGGAGGAATGGGAATTTCTGGATCTGGCCCATTAGCAGGGTGAACAATAGGATCATTGGGCTCTAACTTATCTCTGAATGTAGGTATATGGGGATTAACCATCTAATGAATGGCAACTAGATCAATATGTCTCTTCAAAAATTAGAGTTGAGGGTCTATGGCATGAAGTGCCACCTATCTCTCTACTAGCTCATTGACTTATTGCAAGTGGTGAGGTCCAAGATAAGCCATATCGGTCTCATCCTCAAAGTAATCATCACTTATCTAGAAACTGTTAGCATTGGTATGCAGTCCTAATACAAAGGGATCATGTCTTGGCCCTAAGTAGGCCATATCTGTTTCATCTTCATATTCTTCTTCACTTATGAAGAACCCATTTGCATTTGTCTCTTGCCCCAAAGTCAGGGGTTGATGGCTTAAGCCTATGTAAGCTCTTTCTATTGAGTCTTCTGATTCATAGTCACTTTCATCTGATGTATATTAAATCTCATCGTCGATGGACCATGTGAAACTTTGTAAATAGTGAGGCCCTTGATAGGCTAAGCCAAGTTGTGCCTCATCATCACTTGCTTCATATCCATTCTCCTCATCCCATGAGTTTTACCCTATTGGGGTGGAATCAATTGAGGTGTTTGGATGATAAGTTTCTAGAGGCAGTATTTTTATCGTGGCCACTTATCTATTTCTCAAATTTGCTATTCTCAAGGGATGATAAGGAATGAAATCAATGTCTTCTCCCAACCCTATGCTTAATATTTCCAATGTTGCTACAAGCGAGTCATCTCAACCTATGCTATAATAGCCTAAGCCAAATATATTAGAAGGAAGCTGATATAGTGGCTCGTAATACCTCCTGCACCCCTACTCATATACACAGGCCATATCCTTGCCAATGGAAACACTCAAAGTAGTTTAGAGAAAAATTAGGATTGGAGAGGTAACAAACATTGACTGTGAATAATTCATCACCATATCCTTCTATTTATGAAGATTTATGAGCGCAGTCCAGGCCAACATAGACAAAATTAGTATGGTTGGGAGGGATTCCTAGTGGAACCACTATTCCTACTGGTGGCCTCAAGTCTTTAGGCTTCCTTATGTCCTGTGCAATCTCAATGATAGGTGTAAAGGTGATGTTCTATACAAGGTATTCCCCTATTCTTGTACTTTCCAAGTGTATTGATGCATGCGATGTGGATGACCCCATGGATGATACTGGTGAAGCAGGGTGATAATCACTATCTTCATCTTAATATTGAGGATCTTCCTCTTCCATAGGACTTGGCATTTCAGCAATGGCTACAGTTGGCATTTCTTTGGGCCTTTCTTCCTTAACTAAGGGGACCTTTAGCTTTTTATTATCTTTTGGTTTTGACTTTGATGGTACTTTAGAAGCATTGATTGTCTTGAGTGCACTAGAAGGTGTTGATGTGCATGGGTCTTTTCTTACCCCTTTATATTTGTTATCAACTTGTGTGGTTGGGTATGAAGGTGCCACGTATAGGTGAGTATAAGGGATCATGAATTCTCCTAGAATATCCACCTAATTAATGTATTGAAAAGGATCTTCATCAGCCAGAACCACATAGATTTTGCTTTTGTGGACATACTTGACACATTGGTGCAAGATCGAAGGCACACACTTCATGGCCCTTATCCAAGGGTGCCCTCAGAGGATGTTGTACTGCATAGCACCTTCCAATACATGACACATCATGGGGATGGTCTTGTTCCCCACCTTGATGGGTAGGACTATCATTCCCAAAGTATTGCATAAAGCATCATTAAAAGCTCTCAATGTGTAAGTTCCTGAAACAATATTGGTCTTGGGTATCTTGAGGTGTTGTATTGGAGTTGTTGTGATGATGTTTATCAATGAACCTGTATCGACCAAAACCCTCTTGAAAGGTAAGTAATTGATGGCCGCTACAATATTTATTGGAGGGTCTGGTAAGGCAGCAAAAAATGTATTAATCTCATGATCATAGAATCGAATTACAAGTTCCTGATATTCTTGCACTTGTCCCACAAAGTGAGTGAATGCATTCGTATCTTGTGGTTGAACCTTAATTATTCTTAAAATCTCCATTAGAGTCTCCCTATGCTTTGAGGACAGTTGTATGAGCTCATATATGGATAACTTAGTTGGATTCATCTGTAATTTTTGCTCCAATATACTTCGAATAGTTACAACAGGTCTCGTTGGTGGACTTGGATGGTTGTCTTACCTTTGCCTATGAGTGGTTTGGATGTTCATGGGATCTACAAGTGGTTGTGGTTGACCATACTTCCTAGTCCTTGTTGCTATGTTAACTATATCAACCATCCCAATGCATTCATGGGTAGGTATGTCAGCTCGAACCTGATTGAATTGGGCCCCTTGATATCGAGGGACCTCATGATTGGGTAATGGGTTTTTGTATATGCCCATGTCTCTGTTATCGGGAGCTAGTGGGTTGTCAACTTTGACCTCTCCTGCCTCAATCATGTTTTGCACTTGATGCTTACACCCAATGCAAGCTTTGATGTCATACCCCGATATCCTATGATAAGGAAAAAATTGATCTTCCCTATATCCTTTTGGCTTAGGATTTTTGGGATCTACAAGAGGTATATCAGGAAATCTAATCCTCTTGGCCTTGCTCAACTGATTAAATATTGATTGCATTGATTCTATCAAAGGTATGAAATAACGAGGCGGCTTGCATTCTTAGTTTCTTCCTTGATTGTTATTTTTGTCGTAGTTGGCTAGTGGAGGATGTGCTTGATAGTTCTATGGTTGTTGTGTAACACTATCCTTGGGTGTATCCAATATGACTTGATTGACTGGATCATGGTTGCCCTACTTCTACTTGTACTTGTCATTCTTACCATTCTTGTTCCACTCCTTTTTGTTTTGGAGCTTAATGGTTTTCTCATCTACTTTTATCTCTTCGATGAGCTTGGCCTGTGCCAAAGATTCCTCAAATGAAGGATATTTTTGAAGTTGTAGCAAGAGGGAGATATGTTTAGAACTTTTGGCAAACATACGAATGATATCTTCTATGGGAATGGAGAATGATAATTTTGCCATGATTTTTCTCCACCTATTCCCATAATCCATTACTGGCCCATCATCATACTATTTCAGGTTTGCTAGGTCTGAAAGGTTCACCTTCTTCTTAGCACCAAAGGAGAAATGCTTCAAGAATGCGTTTAATAATTGTTCAAAGTTGGTTATGCTATGCTTAGGTAGTTGGTTGAACCATTGAGTGGCAGCACCTAAAAATGTCATTATGAAAGTACTTAGCATGAGAGCGTCATTGTCTTCAAAATGAAAACAAGCACTGATAAAATTGGTGATATGCTCTTGTGCATCCTCTTCACCTTTAAACTTATCTAACCTAGGCATCTCAAAGTTCTTAGGATATGTAGGGCTAGGTATTGATGGGCACAATGGTTGATTGCGTATCTTGCTCAATTTTGGTGAGTTCCTAGCTACATCTTATTTCTCAAAGGTTTTCATCTTTTCAGCAAGCTCTTGAAATACCTTTGATGCACGAATTTACTCTTCGTGCAAGCCTATTCACATTAGCAATGGAGGTAACTCTCTATCCATTTTATTTGTTCCATTTTCCTCCCTCCTACGAGGGGAATCAGTATTGTGATCTTGATTTGTTATTTTTGCCCTCCCCCAATAGTTGGATTTTTTTCATGATTTGGTGGGGGGTTTTGTTGTGGGATATCTTGTCTAGTGTGCCTTTCCTTAGGTGAGTCAGTGTATCTTGTTCTTTGCTGGTCACCACCATTTATCTATAAATTGTTAAGATCTAGCTACTAATATTGCTCTCTTAACCTTTGCTCATGTTAGCGCAAGAGTATTTCTCTTTGTTTCTCTTATTCGAGAGCTTCCACTAACTCTCGCTCTTTGCATAATGCATTTTATAACTGGCTCATTCGGTTAGTTTATGTTATTGTAGAAGACTCATGTTTATATGACTCTATTCTTGTAGTCTTGACTTGCAGATTCCTCGAGGGGGTTTCTACTGCATCTGTACTCTTGCTAGTTATTATGACTTGTTCAGTGTACTATTGAAAATCCCTATGATCAGACTCCACGCGTCTTCTGTGAGGTCACTCTGAGGTACCCCCAAACTGGGAGGTATATTTAGAAGTCACAGTTTATGAGCTTCCAGATGCAATGTTCTTAGTAGCTATAATTCTTTGGATTTTTTGAGTAGGAAATTGATCCAACCTGTCTAGTTGTCTCATTCTCCATGGTTGGTTCTGTGGGGTTCCATTTACTCCTATGAGGTCATAGTATATGGGAATATTTCCTTTTGTGCAAAGGGTTGCTTCTATATGATTCTCACAACTATATGTAGCTCTAGTTTCTTGCCCTTCAGTGGGTGGACCTGTTTCATATGTTTCTTGTGAGTCTTGAGGTGTTGCAATTCTTGTTTACCTTCTTGATGAAAATGACTTTGTGGTGACATGTTTTCTCCATGTGTATGGAGATGTGGTAGTCTCATCATCCCTATGTGAAAAATGAGTCTTAGAAACTTCTTTTTGTCCATGTGAGGAGGAAGCCTTTGAATTTTCCTCATGTATTTGAGATTTTTCTGTGTGTTTAGAGGAAGACCTTGAGGTCTCCTTATGTGTCCTTGATGAGGATGGCTGTGAAGCCTCTTTTTGTTTATGTGACTTTTTTCCATGATGTGGTTCCTTACTTGGGTTTTCTTTAGGAGATCCCCCAAGAGTTGAGTTATCACCCCTTAGGCTCGTGGAGCTACGTCTCACGGTCTTATGGGTAGGTCGTTCAACATTACTATGACTCTACCTATGGGTATGAATTGCTTTTGTCTCTCCCTCAACATCATACCGAGGGTGTTTACTTCTTGTTTTTACCATGTTGTTTTATGACTTGATTATTTGAGTTTTCTATTTAGAAATGACCACACAATTCCAAACAAATGTTTATCTTGATTACCAATTTAAGTGTGCCCTAAACTATTTGTTGTGTTTTTATGTGTTTTTCTTTTGATTTCTTTGCTCTTGTTATTGGATTAAAAATGAGAAGACTCATCCATAGTGACAATAAATTACACTCGTGCAAAACATGATTTTCTCAAAAGAAGCTAGAGTACACCATTGAAGACCCAATGGGGGGTTTGCCTAGCTCCTCCACTCTGAACCAATGATTGTTCCAATAGTGGGAGACATTTTGAACACAAGTAACTTAGTGTCACTGTAAGTTTTTCAATTCATTTCTAGGAAGCTCTAGGTGGAAAACCAGTGGAAGGAGATGAATTCCAACGTTGCTGGATTGAATTGAAGGTTGGTGATGAAATCCAAATCTCCAATGTTTAAATGAGACGTGCATGTGTGGTGTTCATTTTAAGCTTGCATAATATAAAGTGCATCATATAGCAGCAATGATTCTTTCTTATATGCCTAAGTGCAAAAATATGTTTCAATATTCAAAAATATGCATGAACTACTATGATTTGTATGAGCGCACTTTATCTTGTGCAACTATGGCCTCTAGCAGGGCCTCAAAGCAAGAAAACAACATACAATGTCTAGCATGTTGGATTCTCGGGTGAAGTTTTTAGGCATAAGATGTTGTTCCTAGCAACGCCTAGTGGAAAATTTAAAATAGGATCTAAGATATGCGAAATGCTTAATTCTTTCTTCTTTATTATTTAAATTTCCAAATATAAATGTGCTTTAAGTTCTCTGTTTTGAACACACAAAAGTATACAGAAAGTTGTAAAATATCAGAAAAGCTATACCAACCTTTGATCCAGCTCAAAGAGTCGATTTTTTGACCTCTACTGCACTCTAGTCCTGGCATCTATTGACCAAAGTGGCTGGTTCTTGGTTGTTGTGGCTCAAAGTAGATGAGAGCAGCTAGTTTCTGGCCACTGTAGCTTAGAGCATCTAGACCTACACACAAAAATTAGTTATTTTTCAGGCAAAAAATGAAAAATTAGTGGTTGTACCACAATGATCGCCATCTGTAGTGACCCCGAGGTACACGCTCCGCTCTTAAATCTACTTGCGATGTTATTACTATACCAAAAATGAAGCTAAAATATTACGAAAAAATATATAACATGGAAATGACAAAGAATGGATCTTTCATTAATATTGAACCCCTATTACATGTCAGTCTCTCTCAAGGATACCCATGTTGATACCATGATTTACAAGTGTATGAAGATATGTCCCCTTTTGCAAAAGGGTGGCGTGCTCTAAAATGCTTCCCAGTTTCACACACAAAAATTTCTGAGGGCTTATAGATGCCTCCTTCTCTAGGTATGTCTCTCGGACAGATCCTCTTACTCTCGTATGTCATGGATTATGTCTTGTGAACCTGTGGCCCTATATGCAATTCAAAAAACAATGCATGTTTAGCTATTCGATATTGCCTTCCCGGATAAGGTTGTTAGTAATCAGAGAATGTAACAGAAATATGATAAAATGATACCATGGAATCAAGTAAATATAAGCTAATGATATAAGAAAACAAGATAAAATATGCTATGTCTATTTAAGATGAACTTGTGGGCCACTGTCCAAGATAACGATCGCTAAAGAAAACCTTGCTCTCCTTGCCACAAATTTATGGGTCAAATACTATGATCTGATGTTGAATAAAGTAGGTGTTATGCCCCTTTATTTGTCAAAGCTCCGTCGCATTCGTGACCTCAAAGAGAACTCTCTCTCTGAAATGATCTCTTGTATGTGATTTGGGTTTCTATATGTCATATATCGATCATGTGTCACTTTATTTTCTCTTCTTTTTTTTGTGCTCTTAGGCTTGCACCTTTTATAGTGTGAAACCCTAGGTCTATGTCCAAGCCCTAGAAATGAATTTCTCATGCGTAGTGCAAGTTAGCATGAGAAGCCCTTGTTTATTGTCTATATTTGAAGAACAGTTAACTAAAATCTAACTGCCCAATTGAGTCTTCTATGCGAACTATTTTTTAACTTAATTCTAAATGCAAACTCAAGTCTCCTATGTGAAATGGTCATGAAAATGAATGCAAAGTCACTCCCACTCACCTTTATTGCATGCATACTACCACTTCCACCTGATATTGGGTCTATTTTTCAGGAAACCACTTCTTATGGCTTAATTGTTATTGTCTATAGTGGCTATGATCTGGTCGTTGTCATCTACAGTGGCTAATGTCTGGCTACTCTAGGCTTGAGCGACTAGAATTTGGTTGCTCTTGGCTTGAGCAGCCAAGCTTGGATGGTTTGAAAAGGCCCCAAATGAGTGGTGAGAACCACTATTGGTGCTTGGAAAGTCCAAGATTATGTCTTATGATCTTATGAGTGTGTCTATGTAAGTAGCTCCCCTAAGCATGACATGATTTAGGTGTCTACACAAGGGACTAGATGTATAAGAGACATAAAATTGAGTGATGCACTCAATGATTCTTTGGGTAACTCATAACATGGTTGATGCATTTAGTTTTACCAAAGTAATACATCCTAGAAGCATAGAGATTGGTTTTTAAACAAGTGGTGTGATTCTTCACCTGCACTGGATAATATTTGTGGCTTAATACCAATCACTTTTGCTTCTTGAACTATTTATTGCATGCAAATAGAATTAATACCCCATACTATATGATGAGTTCCCTACAAGATGATGCAAGTAGGTATAGGGTAAGCACGGTGATGGTGTTAGGTCATCATGGGTTAATTTAAGCCCTAAATCAACATGTTGAAGGGTAGATAGTTACACCACCACCATAAAACACCATAGAAGAATAGGTTTTAGCCAAATCATCTAAAGAGTAGTATAAAAATATTCTATATGATGAGATAGAGGTACCTACCTCCCAATATAGTGATTTAGAAGGGGAGATAGGGCAAACTAAATCAAGACCATACTGAGCAACATCATCACCTACATCCAAGATTGGGGTAGATATAGGTTCTTTGGTTGATTTAAGTTTGTTGGTGAAAGAGGAAGAAGAACAAACCCTATAATATGAGCAAGCTGCCCAGGTATTGTAGGCATTGGCCTCTATTGTAGTACTATGTATGAGTCTTTTTAGGAAGACCTCTAAAGAAAATTATAGGAAATTAAAGTGCAAGCCTCTAGCTAGGAGAAAAATATATAACATAGTAAAAGTTGAATATCAAGAATATCAGCAAGCTACCATGGTTGAACAACAAAAATTAAGCCACACTATGTAGTAGTTGGAAATAGTGTAGCAACTAGAGAACATAATGCAGTAATTAAAATAGTTGCTCACCATGAAAGAGAATAGAACTAATTTAGCTATAAAAATAAATTGGGCCATGAACCCAACAATCTCTTCCATTGAATCTGAGGATAATGTGGCTTCCACAAGGGCATACTAGTCTGATGCCAAGTGAGAGGTATCATATGCCCAGGTGTCTAACATAGAGGAGAAACTAGTGGAATATATGGAAAATACTTCTAAGACATAGGAGAGCCCTACCATGCAACAAGTCTTGATTTTCATTGACCTATTTGATAGTGAGGGGATTAGGGTTGCCCAATCAATTAGTGCATCAAAATCACACTATGTTGGTGTCTAATCAACTAGTCAGCTAGAATTTGAATAGCCTATGACTACCCAATTAGCCAGGGAATTAGTTGAATTTCCTCCAGATGCCCAATCAATCAAAGAGTTAGCCAAGTGCAATGATTCTACCTAGTCAATTGGTCAACCAATAGCTAAAAAATTTGTATTTGCCCAGTTTATTGATGAGATAGCATAATATTCTATTGCTACTATGTTATTTCATTAGCTAGAAGTTAAAAATTCCATGATTTCCCAATTATTTGGATAGCCAGTACCTAAACATTTTGCTGCTATACCTAAGGAACAACACACCAAAAGTAGAACCACCCATTATTCAATAAATATCACCCCAAATGAAAATGGTGGTGCTCAATATTGAAGCACCAACAACTGCAAATGCTCCAAAATAAATAAAGAAAAAGAGGTAGACATCCACTACAAGGAAACCATGAAGAAAGAAATAAAAAGCACAACATGACCCAAACTATGATGTATAATGGATTGTATCACTAGAATATTTTAGAACCCACTAACATTAGTTGGATGAGCTCAAAGAAAATTTGAAGTAGGCCAAGGTAGTATGATGAACTTGTAAGTGAATGAGTAGGGAGCTAGGTACTAGTGTTAACCCAATGTACCCAACTAAATTCAAAGCAATATGCACTAGAGGACTATCACTAATTTTGGAGTACTTCCATAGAATAAGGTTATTCAGAATAGAGCCCATACTACCACCACCAATGAGAACAGGCCAACCTCTACTACCAAATTTTGTATAGTCGAATGAGGATATACAAGATAAAATTATAGGCAGTAGAAACCAACAAAGGACCCCTAGGTAGAAATTATACCAGAAGCCCAACTGGTCGATATGTCATAGTTGTAGCCATGGGATACTCTAGTGATCAAAATGGTTGAACGACTACTTGTAGATCATTTTGTCTAGCAACATATCCGATCCAAATTTACAACATGGTATAGTCACATATGTTAGGTTTTTAGAGGAAGAAAAAACTCCCAATTGAACCAAGCATGATCGATGTGAGAAAAATCGAGAAGGGGAAACAACTCCTATCCAAAACAACAAGTGTGGTTGATGCTAGAGAGACCCAAAAAAAGGATAAGGCCATAGCTTGAGAGCGATATCATTGATACAAGGTATATTGGAAATCCATCGGTGAAACAAGGGATTACAGGTAGAATGTGTCATGATAACATGTCAAATGGTAGGCATGGAGGTATAATGAGCACCAAAAATTCTCATTTTTACGTATGTATTAAAGGGTATTGCATGGCATATTTAACACTAAAAATTTGTTTTTGTATAATTATTCCATATATTTAATAGAAAATGAAGTATTATTCTTGACTACTATTTTTAGTGGAAAATATGTGTAGATGCAGGTTTTCATTACTTCTTTTACACTTTTTAATCAAGGTCCCACATGGACCTGATAATGTGCAAAGAATATATTTTTGAAGTACGAAGATGACTTGAAGGAGATTGTAGTGAATAATAAAGGTGCCTATATTCTGATAAGGGTAAGGTAACTAATTTCCAGAAGGAAGTAGGAACCTACGTCTTGATGCAGGAAGACACCTATATTCCAATTTTAGGTGGGAACCTATATCTTGATTTAGGTGGGTGCCTATATCCCAATGTAGGTGGGTACCTATATCCCAGGGTAGGCAAGCGTCTATATTCCAACCGTAGGTAGATGCCTACGTTAAGTGGGTGTATAAAACTTATATTTTATGTGTTGATTGACCTTATGGTTGTGTGATTTTTAAAAATAAGCTATTGTGAAAAATAGGGGAGTGCCATTCTTATCTTCAATGATTAATTTTAGAATTGATGGCTCTTTTAATAGATGAAAATCATAGTTGTGCATGCACCCATTATAGCAAATCATGATGAGTGATTAAATTATACTAAGCTATTCTTGTAACAAGATTAGCCATGTTCTATATAAAAACACAGACTATTTTTTAAAAATAAAGATCCGCAAAGTTTTATTTTTTTTTATATTGCATACATTATCAATAAAAGAGTTTCGAGTGTTCTTATTTGCATGGACTAAAAGAGTATTTTTTATGTAACCAGTTGAGCAGACACTTGCAAGAGCTTGGGCCCACTCCAGGAAGTAATCCTCCCCTATTTCATTTGCTTTAATTTTTATTATTTATTACCTTATTATTTTTAGTCATGTGTTTATTTCTTGCACTTTAATTTCTAGTCAAGTTTTTATTTCTAGAACTTTAATTTTTAATCGTGTATTTATTTCCAACACTTTATTTTCAGTTGTGTGTAATTTATTTACCTCTTACAGTTTCTTTCAGTTTTGTGCTTATCTTTCAGTTATTCAAAATTTATAGTTTATTTATTTATTTATTTTTGTATGCAATTATTTTGATGTACTTAGTTTTAATTAGTTTGGATAAAACTAAAACTACATGAACAAAATTCCCCACCAAACCAACTGATATATAGGAACTCGTCTCCTACACACTATAGTCATATACTGTGCATATATAATCATAAGTTTACGAAATCTCAGACTGATAATTAATTTGATAAGAATAAACCATTTTACATAACACCATTTTCTTCTCACCAACCTCTGATTAACCATATGCAAAATAGCTAGCATATGCTTTGTATAAGTATATTTACCTAAATTTTAGCCAAAAAGTGATTTAATGGTGAAAGCCAATGGTCTTCCCTCTTGCATCAACATGACCAGTATACCATTTCTTGAAGCATCACTTTCAATTACAAAGAGTTTAGAAAAATTAGGCATTGCTAACATTGGGGTGGTTTTCATGGCTTGATTTAAGTTAGTAAATGCCTTCTCCTCTAGTTCTAATTGAATAAAAGATTTTTTTTTTCAACATGGTTGTTAAAGGAGCTCCTATCTTTTCATATTTTTGTATAAATTTATGGTAATACCGTATGAGTCCAAAAAATACTCGTAGTCCCTTTAGGGTGTTAGACTTTGGTCAATATTGAACAACTTGAATCTTTTTATGGTTAAATTTAACTCCATATTTTGTGATAATGTGACCCAAATACTCCACTTATGTCATCCCAAAAAAACACTTAGACCTCTTGGCATAAATTTTATTCTTAGAAAAAAGTTGTAGAGTTTGATCCAAATGTATGAGGTGCTTCTCCCAAGAGTGACTATATATCAAAATATCATAACAAAATGAGAATAAATATTTGAATAAATGGGTGGAAGATATTATTCATGAGGCTCTAAAATTTGGATGGAGTATTAGTTAGGTAAAGTGGCATGACCAAGAATTCATAATAGCCCTCATGAGTTCAAAATCCTATTTTGGGGATATCTTCCTCCTTGAGCCTTATCTAATGATAACAAGAGTGAAGATCTAACTTGGAGAAAAACCTTGAACCATGTAGCCCATCTAATAATTCATCAACTACTAGAATAGGAAATTTATCCTTAATGGTGATCTTATTGAGCTCACAAAAATCTATACACAACCACTATGAGCCATATTTATTTCTAACCAATAGTACTAAGGAAGAATATGGACTGTTACTAGGCCGAATTACACTCATTTGTAGCAATTATTGTACCACTTTATCAAATTTTTACTTAAGTACATAGGGGTACTAGTAAGGTTTAATGTTAGGTGGCAAGCTACCAAGTACCAATGGTATTTCATGGTCATGGGCATGATGTGGAGGTAATTCTATTGATTTCACAAAAACTACATCATGCTTAGTTAGAATGAGTTGTAAATATTCTTGGGGCTTGTCTTCTCCTAAATATTGTGGGTGAATTGTAAATATTTGAGCAACTACCTAATGTGAATATTTTTAACTCCTCCATACATATTGAGTTGATAATCTATGGAGATCATGCTAGTGAACCATAGAGAGTATATGATTAATAATAATATAATAACTGCATCCATAAGTCTACAATATTCCATGCTATTGTACCCAAAGTACCTAGCCATTATGCTCCTATAACAACATTACATTGTCCCAATTGAAGAATAAATATATTGATTTAGAGTTCATAGTCCCATATCATCAAATTAATATTATGACATTTAATCTTACAAGGTAATGTTCCACCTTTTGCCACCATGACTTTAAAGGAGTTGCAAGCATGTATGTAACAATATTCTTGCTTAGCTACTCATGGATCAATAAAATTATGTGTACTTCCTGAATCAATGAGAATATAATACATCATCCTTCGAAGAATCCTACTACCTTCATCAATTGAGGGGTAGAAATTCTTGCAAGTGCATGGACATATATTTTTTGTTGTGGCTCTTCTTTTCTTTCACCCTCATAATTAGTTTATTCCAAGGTTATGCACAATGGCGAATATTCACAAATTGGGAAAATATTAGGATTTCCAAAATTGAAAATTGGCGAATATAAGGACCCTCGACATTGGCCTATTGGCCTAAAATTTTTAGGACCAATTGTTTCTTAGGGTCAATTCACCACAATATATATCCAAAAATAGGTATATTTGTACTCATTGGAAAGCTCTTTTCAAACCTGATCTAATGGTGGTATTTTTATGAAGTTATAAGGTGACTTAATAGGTCAAAATTTATCCTAAATATGACCTTACTTTTTAAGGCTTCAAATACCCCAAATTTTGGTGTGAATATGATTGATTTTATTTTCTTAGGATTTTTCATTATTCACCTTGATTTTGATCAGATTCACCATTTTTTTACAAGTACATTTTGAGCCCCACCCCTTATGCATAACCCTAGTTTTTTCCTTTGATGGTTCTACTTCTTCATCAAGTTGTTCAATACTTACTGATTCCCCTACATCCAAAAAAAATAAATTATTTTGGATGAATTTATGTCTTGGTGAATAATTCTCATCAAAATTATAACATAATACTTGTTCTTGATGGGCATCCATTTACTCCATAGTCAAACACTTAAATGGGGTAAACTTATTGCCAATATTTGGTGTGAATTTGGAAGAAAATGTGGGTTTTACCTGTGAAATCTATATGGTATCCTTTGAGAAATAAATGTTTCTTCTATTGATCTTCTAATCCTATTACTTGCATAATAGACTATGGTTTGAACAATTTTACCATAGCCTTGGTGTCATCTCTCAATACACTGATAAAACAACTCTAAAAAATCCTTCATTCATCCCCTTTGTCCTATTGGCTAGTTTCTCAAATTTGGTCTAATATTCATGGGTAGTAGAGGTTTGTTTCAATTTGGTCAAGGCTCCTGTAAAATCCTCATACTCACTAGGGCCAAAATGAGAGATTAATTAGGACTCAAAATCTTCCCAATAAATATTTAGAGTTATCTTTTGTAACCATTGATACCAGTGTAATGCTTCATATTCAAATTTGTAATATGCCATCGTGACCCACAAAAATTTAGGGATATTATGAAGTTAAAAAAACTAATTTGCTCAACATAACCACCCATTAATATCCTTTCCAATGAACTTAGGAAATTCTAATTTGGGCATCTTAAATAGGGTATCTATGTCAAAAAGAGAATGATAGTCTACCTTATCCTTATAGACTCCCTTATATGTATTGCCTAGATTTCCACTTGATTTTTTATTGTTAATATGCTCAAACACCTTTGGGACTTCCTTTAATCGGTCTTCAACTTCTGGGAATTTTTATTCAACTTTTGCTTTGGATTTAAGTTGGTCATTTCTCATAAGCGTCACTTGATCCCTCATCTATTTAAATTCATTTCCAAAATGGTTTATTTGATTTTGTAGGTTACTAAGTGTGAAACCTATTTTCTCCATATAGTTGCTCTATTATAACTCCTTTTGTTTTCCTCTAGTTACTCCAAGTATTTATGTATGATTTGAACCAATCCCATTGACTTTCTAGAAATAGAAGTGTTGTTCTAGGAGTTATTGTTTTTAGTAATTATCCAAAAAAATGTTTATATGTGATATATCAAAATGATCAGCTCAAAAATATGAATATAATGGACCAGGTCTCACAATGATAATTTTTGGAACCCTAGAATTTTTTTCTAGGGGATTTTTGTCTTTAAGTGTTGTTCGTTATTCTCCTATAGTCTTAGCTCACTCAAAAAAATTACTTTTGTTTGATATCCCTTAAGTAGACTCTATAATTTTTATTACTAAGAATGGTTCAAGTGTCGTTCGTTATTCTCCTATAGTCTTAGCTCGCTCAAAAAAATTATTCTATCTAACTCTATCTCAATTCCAACTAATTGGTAGCTGAATTATAATCAGATCATTCCAAGCTACAAGGATCTCAAGTGTTAACAAAAATACCACATTCAACCAAAACATTAATCTGAAAGCAAATTGACATCATAAGCTTACAAATAGATATGCAAACAAGAGAACAACATCATATATTAGATCTAAAAATGGAGCACTGAGTACAATGAAGGTACCTTGCTTATATAGGCAAGGATGATCAAACATAGCCGTAGGATCAAGCTAAGGACAAATATCCACCGTACAAAAGGAATATGTGATATGGTCCATAGATATGTAACCGCTATGGGAGAAAGAATATCAACCCTCCAAATGTCACCCCTAGGAATAGTCAACCCTAAAAATATCCCCATAATATCTAAGAAATAAATATGTAACATCTCATAATATCTAAATAAGATAAATGAAATATCCACACATAAGTGGATGGGGAAAATAGATGGAATAACTAAATAAATAGGAAATAAATAACCTAGGTGAATATGAGCTAAGGTAAACAACCTACTCTAACAATAACTACATGGCTAACTCTATTTGTACTATTCTAACTAATACCTAACCATTACTGATAGCCACTATTTGACTATTACTAACTTTGTAATTGATACTATTCTATCAAACTCTATATATACTATTATATATTGATACCTGACTATTATTAGAAAACCCTATTGTGATAAAATTTTATTCTATTGTCTATTTTTGTTCATTTAATTCTTGTGATAGTGCAATATCCTCAATATGCTCAATTTTTATGTAGTTTTTTGGTATTTCAGATGAAAAAAAATAGGGTACTCTAAGCCAAGGTATGTGTACTTCCTATAAACCCTCTATTATACCACAATGATAAATGATAGTACTTGGACCAATATTTTAGGCCACTACTCAAAGAGGATTCCATGCATACCCTTGAGCACACTGCCCATATCTTTGATAATATAGGTGGGCGATCTTCATATATATTGTGTCTAGTATACTATGGATAATACACATTTCAAAATATTCCTAAGGCTAAATATTTCTCCTAATTTTAGGGGGTCTCCTCAGATACCCAAAGATACATGGTAGATTAATTCTATACATGGGTGCTATTTGAGACCTAGGTATTAGAGCCTGATTGTTCCTCACTCCACTAGATTATTTATAAGCAATATAACATAGCCAATAACAATAAATCCTCCATGATATTTTAAAACCCATCACATGAGGTTTCTAACCTAATAAACTAATACAAAAAAAGGATTGCATTTTTATCTTCTTTTTTTAAAATAAGAAAACAAGCAAAAAAATGAAAACATAAAAATTTATACCTAATAGTCAAATGGTAGGATAAGAACTATTGTAGTCACAAAAAATGTCCCTATAAAGTTCTTTGATACCACTTGTTAGGAACATTCTAATTAAAATAAGCACATTCACATAGATATTACAATAAAATAAAAATGATGAAAGAACATAATATTACAATATGGGATATAAATACAAAAATTAATCTCACAATCACAATACAAAATCATGGGCCTCTTCAAGGGGGAAACCTCCTTAAATAATTTAATTCAATATGCAAAATATACATTTATTTTTACACCCTTTTCTTTTAAATATACACTTCATGCAACCCTAACTTAACACTCAAGAGTTGGATTACATGCAAAGTGTCATTCGAGCTAGAATCTTCTACTAACAAATAATTACATTATTTATATAAGTTACATGAAATGGCCCCACTTGTCTAGGTGCCTTAATTACCACATACCATTACCAGATATTAAAAAATATAATTAGAATGGGATCCCCACATCGGAAACATAATATTATAAAATAATTTTAGGATGGGGTCCTAACAGTTTTAACCCATAAGTGGAAGAAATAGAAGAATGTCTAGTTTGGGCAAGACTACCATTTTTACCCCTACATTTATGGAATAAATCAATTCTTGAGATGATAGGTAGTTGTATTGGCACATTTGTAGACTAGTATCCTCTAAAGTCCAATAATGCAACTTGTGTTAGGTTGTGTGTTCAAGTCAATCAGAAAAATTATTTCCTAGAAACATAGGTATCAAATTCTTGGAGTAGATCCATACCCAACCATTGGATTATGATCACATTTCCTTTAAATGTATTACTTATCATCAATATGGTCATTTCTCAAGGAAATATCCCACTAAGGTACAACAAGAGACAAAGGAGGAAGATCAAGAATTCCAAATAATAAGAAAAATTACTAGAGAAGATCTAGAAGTAGGAGGCCTCAACCACAACCAAAAATATAAAATAATAATAAGTTCTCTATTTTATCATAAAATGAGGAAGAGGAACATCCAAGGACATCTAAAAAGGGGAGGATCCATTAGATCCTAAATCAGAAGATGAATTGGAGTAAACTCAAGTTATCAAATAAAACCTTTAGGAAGAGGATATTGAAGAAATAGAAGAGACTTAGTTAATAGCAACAATGATTCTAGGAGGCACCCTAGCCACCAAATCTTATACTAGAGGGAGAAATCTAATCAAGAGGTAAGAAAAAAATAAGCAAATATAAAGATTCAAAATAAAGCATAGATAACCATAGACTTTAGCAAGGGTAATAATCGACTTAAGTAACAAAGTTTCTATCATGGAATGGAAGGGGATTAGATATTTCCCTAAAAAAACCACCTAAGATAGTTAATAACCTAGTAGAATCCAATGGTTATCTGCATTCAAGAAACTAAATTGAGAGAGTAGTTAGCAAGAATAGAATGGAAAAATATATGGAGATCCTTAGATATAGAAGCAATAGATTCATCAATTTCCTTGGGGTTATATTGAGAAGCAACACATCCCCATTGAAAATAAAATTGTTGGATCCTGTGAAAGTGATTAGCTTTTATTTCCAAGGGGACCCTCTTGAAATTTTTAGGTTTTTTAATCCAAGTTTTGTTTGCATCAAGTCCTTAAATTTTGCTTGCATCAAGGTGCCAAAATTGTTTGCATAAGAGCATTGATTTAAATTGATTTATTCTGAATATTTATGCTTTAATGGTATTATTTCTAGTTAAGTGCTTCAAAAATTTTGATTTTCAATAGTTTTGCTAAGGTTTGAAATATTAAAATTAATTTCTAAGGTTATTTGAATTTTTTCATTTTGCCCTAATGTTTAATTCAATCTTGCAAATGCTATATCTTCTTCCATAGGAATCTTTTTGAAGTGATTCAAATTATGGGTGAAATACCTCAACCTCAACCTTCCAATGGTACCAAAAAATTAGGGTTTTAGATGTGATTCATCTTACAAAAATAGTAGTTTCTATATTTAGCTAAAAAAATTATTAATGCAATATCTTCTAATATGAAGTGAATTTTCAAGTTTATTTCTACATATTCAGATACCCATTTGGCTCATTTGAATTCTTGAAAAGTTTCTTTTAATTTTGTACACTTTCAATGTTTGCCCTAAATTTCACACCATGTGAAACTAGTAATTTCTAGGAAATTAAAATTAATTTTTCAGTATGTAAAAAATTATTTTCGAGAATGGAGGATCCTTCACAAACCTTTAAAGTACCAAAATATATAAGGGCAGAGTCATTGGAGTCAATGTAAAAATTCTAGAAAACATTCAAAGTGTTGGAAGAGAAAATGAAAAATGGTCGTGATATCGCGACATTTTCAAGAAGAGAGAAAATGAAAAATACCGAGATTTCACAACATTCTAAGGTTGGGAGAAAGAAAAATGAAAAATATCAATATTTCATGACATTCTCAGGAAGAGAAAGAGAAAATAAAAATATTGATATTTCACGACATTCTTAGGAAGAGACAGAAAAAAGAAAAATATCGAGATTTCATGACATTTCAAGGTTGGAAGATTAAAATATTAAAAATAGTCGCGATATCATGACATTCTCAGGAAGAGAGAGAGAGAGAGAGAAAAAATAAAAAATACCAAGATTTCATAACATTCTAAGGTTGGGAGGAAGAAAAATGAAAAATGTTGATATTTTACGACATTCTTAGGTTGGAAGATAAGAAAATGAAAAAGTGATGATTTCACTACATTTTAAGGTTGGAAGGAGAAAATATAAAAATGGTCGCAATATCACAACATTCTCAGGTAGATATAAAAATAAATGATATAAAAAATGTCAAACCTTGGGGATTAAAATAAAATAAAAAATAAAAATTAATTAAAATCTCAACCCTAGAAAATATTTTGCAGCAAACTTTGAAAAATTAATAAAAATTTAAAACCTAAAAGTTAAAGTTTGAACCTTAGGAAAAATTAAAATAAATTTAATTTAATTTTAAAGCTAATGTTCTAACATATGCCCCTTTTTAAAAAAATTTAGGAGTTTTCCAGTGGATGCATTTAATGGTGAAAGCGATGGTGGGCAAAGAATTTCAATGCAAACCAAGCAAAAGGGATTGTGCGAGGATAGGAGACTCATGAAGTCAATGATCTATCCAAATTTTGCAGATGAATAATTAATGAGATACACTTACATCTTGCCAGAAGGTGAAGATACCTTTGCACGTAGTTATCTTTTGATGAAGATAAAATCAGATCTTATCTTCTCCATTTATGGCAAGATCTCCAGGCAGATTTTTGAAGTGATTGGGGTTGATCATAACTCTATTTAAAAATATCTTATATTGTAAATCTTTGATAGTGGTTTTTTATTTAAAATTATTTTTAATTCCCTAGGAGAAGATATTTTTTGAAAATATAATGGCATGTCCTAAGTCTATAAATACTCCCATTGAATGTAAAAAGAAGGATGCAAAAATTTATAATAGAATTGTTTTCTATAATATTGATTTTCTAGAAAATTTATTTGTTGTTGACATGGGATCTTTTGCGGTGTTGTTATTCTGAAGTGGCATAGCCAAGCTCTTAATATGCTTCTTGAGTTTGAATGGTGCTCACTCCCTATTCTTGTTTTCATCTAAATGTATGTGATAATAATTATTATGAGTTTGATTGATTTAGGCATGTTGTTGATGTTATGTGGAGAGCTTCATTCAGGTTTAGTCATTCTAAAATATACTTCTTTTTCTACTAGCTCTGGTTTTACTACGTGTACTATGCTACTGATAAAATCATTCCAACAATATTGAATCTTTAGAATGGTTAAAATATCTTGAGAATATTTAAATCTATAGTTTAAGGCTTTGGAACTGATAGCTCTGGCTTGTGTGCATGTGTTGGCAATTTGAGATTTTTTATGTTGTCATTTATATCACATGGATCATTGATGTTACAAGGATCACATTGAGTTTTGGTGGCAAAAGCACTTCATAAATAACCATTTATGATATTTTGGAGAGCATGGATATATATAGTTTTTTTTGTGAAAACCAAGGCAGGAAAAATAAAAAGTTTTATTCAAAACCATGGATGGAATATTTGAAATGGGTTTTTCTTAAAACCCAAGTTGGCTTTTTTTTCATCGAAAAATGTGCCCCAGCAATGGAGATATTTAATTTTAAATATTTAGTTTAAATTTTAAATTATTTAAAATTAAAATTTTAATTTTAAAATTAAAAATAAAAGTAATCCATAGACGTCAAATATGAGGGAGAAAACTATATAAAAGTATGCCTAAGGTTTATTAATCCTTTAGCTTGCACTCGTGAATTAATACGATTGTTGGAAAGTGAAAAGAGCTCGTGAAAAAGAGGGTTAAGTGATGGAAGCGAAGAATAAATTGAACGACGTGTGAAACCCTAGTCACCTTGGGTAGTGTGGTGCATTGGCAATTGGTTTTTGGCTAAGTCAAGTAGCAGAATGAACGTCAAGGTTTCGAATCCCCTTAGCAATGTTAGAAGGCGTTGGAAGAAAGAGAGCACAAAGCACTTTTGGTTTGCATGAGAGGGAGGAGTGTTTTGAAGCATGTGGTGCCTTTCCCTCCCAATTGAGCTTGTCACTCGTGCGATAGCTTGACCATAGCTTAAGGCATTTGAATATAATTGAGGCAAGTCGGAGGTTCGAATTCCCTTGAGGAGGTAACATGTTTTTTATTTGATTAATTTTTGGTTTATGCCCTAAGTTGGAGTTATAAGGTTATTAAAGGTTATTAAATTTTTAATTAACCTTGTTTTATAAGGGCTATGATTATTATTTTTAAAGGTTGGATGAGTTGATGATTTAATTGATGTTTATGAAAATTATTGTATTGAGAATTAAAATTTAGGAGAAATAAGGAGTTGATATAAAGTAATTTTTGAGATTTACTTTGAGGCTTATTGATTATTATTTTTGATAAGGGTTTTCATTAAAAGGACTTTGGTGGTTGTGAAAATTAAAGTTGGAGTAAAAAGGTGTATTAAAGTTATATTTTTGCATTGTGATTATTATTTGAAGTCCACTAACCCTCATTGATATTGGAAAGGAAAGTTGTGTTGAGTATGGCAGATTTTGTGGAAAACTTCTTGGCATCAATAAGGTGTGGGCAATATTCTCTATTGATTGTTTATGGTGGTTTATTTTTGAAATATCATTGTAGATAAAAGTATTGATTGTGGTTTCCTTTTTGAAAGTTATTGGTTTAATGCTTCAAGGATTTTTGGTTTGAGAGTTGAGATTAAACCTTGTTTTATAAGCATGGTTTTTGAAGCCCATTGGTTATGCAAAGAACTTGAACTTGAGAAGAACATGAGTATCATTGTTATGTGAGAGTTATTGTTGAGTATTGTTGGAAACATTTTGAGTTGATTGATTCATGCTTGAACTAGGGTTTGTGAGAAAAAGTTGTTCCTTAAGGTGATTGGTTGAGTTGAGTTGATTGAGCCTAGTCAAGTGATTGTGTGAAGTGGTTGTTCAAGTTCCATGAAACAAACTTATATATTATAATTTGAGTTGAGTTTGAGTTGAGAAATAAATTGAGTTTGTGAATAGAACATATTGAGTCTCTAACAATTCTCTTTATGCTTCTATAAGTTGAGCTAAGTTGAGATTTATTTGATTTGAGTTGAGTTGATTGAGCCTAATCAAGTGATTGTGTGAAGTGGTTGTTCAAGTTCCATGAAACAAACTTCTATATTCTGATTTGAGTTGAGTTTGAGTTGAGAAAGAAATTGAGTTTGTGAATAGAACATATTGAGTCTCTAACAATTATCTTTATGCTTCTATAATATTGAGCTGAGTTGAGATTGATTTGATTTGAGTTGAGTTGAGATTGATTTGATTTGAGTTGAGTTGAGATTGATTTGAGTTGAGATCATTGTGGATCATTGTTGTCATTGATTGAAGAGTGCATTTCCATTCATTTTTGAGTTCGTCATTGAGCCTTGCCTTCATAGATTTGTGAATGAAATTTGAGTTCTTATTGAGCATGATTGATTGAGCCTTTGAGAAGTCTTTTGGGTAGATTTATGGACATATTTGAGGCAGCTTTTGTGCATGATTTATTAAGCCTTTGAGAAGGCTTTTGGGATATATTTGTGGACAGATTTGGAGCATATTTGAGCAAGTTCTTGGTGAGCTTTCTGAGAATATTTGAGCAAGTTCTTGGTGAGCTTGATAGAACATATTTAAGCAAGTTCTTGGTGAGCTTGCTGGAGCATATTTGAGCAATTTCTTGGTGATATTACTGGAGCAAATTTGATCAAGTTCTTGGTGAGCTTGCTGGAGCATATTTTGAGCAGGTTGTTGGTGATCTTGTTGAAGCAGATAAGTGGATAGCCTACTTGAGTAGATCAGGATTGCCTAGCTGAGCAGATTAGTGGATTGCCTAGCTGAGTATATCAATGGATTGCCTTTTTGAGCAGATCAGTGGATAGCCTACCTAAGAATATTAGGATTGCCCACCTGAGCATATCAGTGGATAGCCTAGATTTGAGTAGATCAAATTAATCATTTGTATTGGGATAAGTATCCCTATTTATTTGTGAAATAATTATAAGGATATTATCTTGTCGACTACCCCACATTTGGGGAACCATGTTAAATATTGTATCTCAATTGTGTGTGGTGATTTGTGCTCTTGCTTACTATCACTATCTATGTCATTAATGCACACTGCTATATTTGGTTATTGTAATTAAGGACACTAATTGATATTGGTTTGGAAAGAAAGTAAAAAGTGGGTGCTATACTGTTCACCCTGCCCCTCTCAGTATAAGCTTGTGTTCTTTAGCATGAGCATTTGCTATCCGTAGATGTATCTTGTTAGTTACAAAGAAAATTATGATTTAAATAGATTGGTCTATTCTATTAACTTGTTTCACCCCTTGCTAGATAATAAATTGATCTTAGAAAGTTGGACAATTTATTATTCTATTGGTTACGATTGGAGAACATAACAGTATGCTGAGTTGAAAGAATGATTAACAATTAAAATTGTAGGATTTCACCCTCTCTTTTTTGCCCTACCTTACCCTCTCTGTTTTATTTATGAAAGGTTCTCATTTTTATATTTCTTAAAATTCTTTATTCTTTTAATATGCTAAAATTCAAAGAGCTAGATCAAACAAATTATAAATTTGATCATGAACAACACATTCTACCATCCAACACCAGCGAATGAAGGTTGAACCCATTGTAAGGTAAAATACAGTCAACTTGAAACTATTCTAGAAGTGGAAAAGAGTGATAGCATTTGACCTAACTCTATAACTCACACCTTGGATATCTAGCAAGATCCTAAAGTGAGAGGGAATTTATTCCTATTTAAGTGTTACTTGTGTTTTTAGTTTACTCTTCACAGGGTGTGCATAAAAGACCAGCCAACATAAATTGGTACTAGAAGGAGGGCCTTGAAAATTCTGATTTTGAACCTCTGTTCAAAGTGTTTTTGTGACTCATTATCTTATATGTTGTGTTTTATTCTATGGTCTTTACAAATTTATCCTCAACTGGTGGTTTTTCCCTCCTCCTTAGCTTTCAAATCTTGTTTGTTTGAGTATTTCCTAAATAGAAAAACATGAATCAACACTATTTTGGTGCTAGAAGGAGGGTCGAACTTTCATTCGATGTTTAACATGGTGTGTTTAAAGTGAGAAATACAATATTGTATTGTGTTTTGTATTTTGTGGGTCATTAATCCAATAGTCATGGCCAATTGGTTGGGTTCCACTGCCTTGAATATTCTTGGTGCAACCCATGATTTACCTAGGAATCATGAGAAATATATTCCAACCTACAAACATGATGGTGCTAGGACAACTGAAGAGCACATGGTTACCTTAAAAAATGCTCTTAAATTGTTAAATTTCCTTCATGAAGATGTTGCTTGTAGGTTATTCTCGTTTACTCTGCAAGAAGTTGTGTATGATTGGTTTCTGAATCTTACCAATGACTCTATCACCAGTTGGGATGAATTAGAAACTGCTTTCATTTCTCAATTCGATCAAGTGATTGATCCCAATGTGTTGTATCAACAATTTTCCAGCATTAAGAGAGAGTCTGATGAAACTGTCAAGTCTTTCAATGTGAGGTTCCAAAAGGCTTATGATAGAATGACTGGTCATTACATCCCAAGTGCAAATTTGGCCTTAGAAATTTATAAGAATGCCTTGGATCCAGTGACCTCTATTTTCCTCAAGAGAGACACCAATATCACAACCCTAGCAGGAGCTTATAAGGAAGCTCTAATTCTTGAAAGATAGTTAGGACCTCAACTTTTGAGCAGTCCTTTGATATCCTATGTTACGTAGAACATGCCTATTTTGAATCCCATTCCACATCAGGTGTTAATGCCAACATGTCACTCTCCACCAGAGGAAACTCCATTAACTATGACACACATTGAGCATGTGCAGAATGTAGAGAAATATTATGACAAGGCCAAGGTGGAAGATGTATCTAAGATGGTCCAAAACCTGGAAAATGACTTCTTGAGTTTTAAGAGTCAAGTCTCTAGAGGAGAAAATTTAAACAAATTGCCTTACCAACCGAACAGACTCCCCAGACCTTTGTATGAAGCTAATAAGGATTACAACAAAGGCAAGGGACTTGAAGTGAATATATGTGACCTGGCATTACCCAACTGGTGTAGGATTCATGGAACATCTCAACATGAGGAATTAGATTATTTGGAGTTTTCCAACACTTTCGAATCTTTTCTTGGTGAGTTGAATTTTTTTGAGAATCAAAGAAACATTGATGGTCCTGGTTCATCTAGACCTAGTGCTACTATGGTTCTAGATTCATTCACCTTCTCGGATGAGTCAAAAAATGTTGTGGAAGTGCCTATCGATGGAGTACAAGATTTTCAATAGTTCCAAAGGGACAATTATAATTTGAGATGCGAGAATCCAAAACCTACTCCTAATAATGATCCTCCCCCACCAAAGGGTAATGAAAGTAAGACTCAGGATCAAACTAGTGGAGTACTTGGGAAGGAGTATAACATCATTGAGGATATGAAGGAAATTAAGACTTACTCTGAACTCTCTGTTAAATTTCAAGAAAAGGAGAAGGAAATAGTGAATGTGAATGTGGCCAACCAACTCAGAATAGAAAGAGAGCCTAGATATGAACACATGGTCACTGAACATAATGTCAAAAATGAGGTTGTAAATTGTGCTGGTGCAAAAATTAGGGTTTATAATTTGACAACTGAGAAGGTGAGACCAGTTACAACTCCAACCAATCACAACAATGGCATTTGGACATTACACATTGATGGGGTTAAGTCTAAGCAAGGCTCAAGTGAAAGAGCAAATTCTAGAAATTCCATTAGTGGAATAGAAATTGAAACTTTGAACATTGAAGCAGCAGAACAACTACAGAATGTTCAAGTTATTAAGAATTATGACCCATAAATAAAATATGATCTCACTGAGTTGCTACATAAGTCTAAAGATATGACGATTTGGTCCTATAAAGGCCTTAAGGTATTTGATCCTAGGGTTTTTACACATTCCATCCCTTTGAAATAATTTTGTAAACCCTTTAGGCAAAAACATAGACATGTTAATGCCTTGATTTTAAAGGAGGCAAAAAATTGTATGCATTGTGGGCTGATAGAATAAGACATAAGCAGGTGTTGAAAACTTCACCATTCATGTTATTATATGATTTGACTAATTTGCAGGGTGAAGGACTTGCAGACTTGGTGTTTTTGTGGGACAAGGTCCACAAAAAGAAAGGTAAACACACCAAGTCTTTCTTGGGTAGCAAAAATTTTGGGAAGCATAAACTAGGGTGCATTTCATCTATAGGACCTAGAAGGTATTTTTCTAAATTTACCTGTAAATGGTCAAATTTTAAAGCATTATTTCTCTGCTTCTCCATCTACTGCATCATTTGAGTGATCGAAGGGGCCTTTGTACATATGTATATATTAAGGTAGAAATAAAGTGAGTCAGTGCTTTTGTTTAGTTTTTTTTCAGCATTAAGTTAGTTTCTCCTAGTTTTCTTTGTTTTTATTTTCTTTCTTCTTTTGGGTCTTTCTCTCGGTTTCAGGAATCAAAGAAGGGTGATTTGATAAAGGGATGTTCTAAGTAGGGAGAGAGTGGTAATGTTTGTTGTTCGAAATGATAGTAGAGAGATAGTTTAAATTTTGTACCTTACCCATCATAATTATTTTAATCATAAAAGAGCTGTTATGTTGTTTAGCTGGAGAACTCCCAGGGAATCCAAGAAAAGTTGGTCATGAGAGGAAAAATCTGATTCACAAAGATCATTTTAATAACTCTTAAGAGGCTATTGGTGTCTAAAAACTGAAATGGTTAGTTGATCAACTATTTGGTTAATGAAATATCAAGGCAAATGCAACTTTCGAACCTTTAGTAAGGCTTCTTGGCTATCTAGTATTTATAAAAAAAGAGTTCCAAAAAAATAGAGTTCCATAATAAAAGGGAGATAGTTGAGATTTCTGAAAGAGAAATCTTAGACATGTTCACCAGGGATATAGATGCTCCATGGCTATGAACCAAGGTCTTAAAAATGTCTTAAAAGGAAAGTTAAGAGTAACTCTGTCGGGGCTATAAAAGGCTAAACTAGCAATAGAGCTCTACTCAAATAAACTTGTGCATCCCAAATAGTCTGGTTAATCTTAAGTAGGAATTCTAAGTCATGGTCATCTTAAGAGGAAGAATTTATGCACTGCAATCACACACCAGAGTTTTCCTTGAGTGATTCAACCTAGTATGTCCTTGGAAAATTTCAATGGACTGGCAGATAATAATTAAAATATTTTGAAAATATTTGTGGCAAGGTAGGATACATGGTTTAAATTATTTTAAAACTAGAGTTCTGGGTTCTAAATAGTGCTACTATTTCCCCGTAGATGTCGCCATTTGTTGAGAAGCAACACACCCCCATTGAAAATAAAATTGTTTGAGCCTTTGAAAATGATTAATTTTTATTTTTAAGGGGACCCTCTTGAAGTTTTCGGTTTTTAAATCCAAGTTTTGTTTGCATCAAGTCCTTAAATTTTGCCTACATCAAGGTATCAAAATTTTTTGCATAAGAGCATTGATTTGAATTGATTTCTTCTGAACATTTATGCTTCAATGGTATTATTTCTGGTTAAGTGTTTCAAAAATTTTGATTTTCAATAGTTTTCCTAAGGTTTGAAATATTAAAATTAATTTCTAAGGTTCTTTGAAATTTTTCATTTTGCCCTAATGTTTACTTCAATCTTGGAAATGCTATATCTTCTGCCATAAGGAATCCATTTTAGGTGATTCAAATTATGGGTGAAATATCTCGAGCTCACCTTTCCAATGGTACCAAATTTTTAGGGTTTTAGGTGTGATTCACCTTCTAGAAATAGCAGTTTCTATTTGTAGCCAACGAACTTATTAATGCAATATCTTCTGATCTGAAGTGAATTTTCAAGATTTATTTCTGCAGATTTGGATACCCATTTGGGTCATTTGGATTCCTAAAATTTTCTTTCAATTTGATTTTGAGTACTTTCAATTTTCACCCTAAATTTCACACCACATGAAACTGGCAACTTTCGGGCAATTAAAATTCATTTTCCAATATTTGAAAATCATTTTTGAGAATGGAGGATCCTTCACAAACCTTTAAAGTGCCAAAATGTAGAAGGACGGAGTCATTGGATTCAATGTACAAATTCTAGAAAATTTCTAGAAAATTTGCTAAGTGTTGGAAGAAAAGGGCAAAGAGAAAATGAAAAATGTTGAGATTTCATGACATTCTCAGGAAGAGAGAAAGAAAATGAAAAATGTCGAGAATTCACGATATTCTAAGGTTGGGAGAAAGAAAAATGAAAAATGTCGAGATTTCATGACATTCTCAGGAAGAGAGAAAGAGAAAATGAAAAATGACGAGATTTTGTGACATTCTCAGGAAGAGAGAAAGAGAAAAGGAAAAATGTTGAGATTTCATGACATTCTCAAAAAGAGAGAAAGAGAAAATTAAAAATGTCGAGATTTCATGACATTCTCAGGAAGAGAGAAAGAAAAATGAAAAGTGCTGAGATTTCGCGACATTTCAAGGAAGAAAGAAAGAAAATATGAAAAATGGCCATGATTTCACGACATTCTCATGGAGATAGAAAAATAAATGATATAAAAATGTCAAACCTTGGGGATTAAAATAATAATAAAAAATTAATTAAAATCTCAACCCTAGAAAATATTTTGCGGCAAACTTTGAAAAATAATTAAAAATTTAAAACCTAAAATTTAAAGTTTGAACCTTAGGAAAATTAAATTAATTTAATTTAATTTTAAAACTAATGTTCTAACATTTGCCCCTTTTTAAAATTTTGTAGGAGTTTGTCGGTGGATGCATTTAATGATAAAATTAATGGCGAAAGCGATGGTGGGAAAAGAATTTCAACGCAGACCAAGCAAAAGGGATTGTGCGAGGATAGAAGGCACGGGAAGTCAATGATCCATCCGGATTTAGCAGATGAAGAATTAATGAGATGCACTTGCAACTTGCCAAAAGGTGAAGATACACTTGCACACAATTATCCATTTTGATGAAGATAAAATCAGATCTTATCTTCTCCATTTATGGCAAGATCCCCAAGCAGATTTTTGGAGTGATTGGGGTTGATCAGAACTCTATTTAAAAAATGCCTTATATTGTAAATCTTCGGCGGTGGTTTTTTTAATTGTTTTTAATTCCCTGGGAGAAGATATTTTCTAAAAATATCAGGGCATGTCCTGAGTATATAAATACTCGCATTGAATATAAAAGGAAGGATGCAAGAATTTATAATAGAAGTGTTTTCTATAAAATTGTTTTTCTAAAAAATTTATTTGTTGTTGACATGGGATCTTTTGCGGTGTTGTTACTTTGAAGTGGCGTAGCTAGGTGCTTAATCTGCTTCTTGAGTTTGAATGATGCTCACTCCTTATTCTTGTTTTCATTGAAATGTATGTGATAATAATTATTATGAGTTTGATTGATTTTGGCATGTTGTTGATGTTATGTGGAGAGCTTCATTGAGGTTTACTCATTCTAAAATTTAGTTCTTTTTCTACTAGCTCTAGTTTTGTTGTGTGTGCTATGCTACTGGAAAAATCATTCCAGCAAGATTGAATATTTAGAATGATTAAACTATCCTGAGAGTATTTAAATCTATAGTTTAAGGATTTGGAACTGATAGCTCTGGTTTGTGTGCATGAGCATTTGCTATCTATAGATGTATCTTGTTAGTTACAAAGAAAATTATGATTTAAATAGATTGGTCTGTTCTATTAACTTGTTTCACCCCTTGCTAGATAATAAATTGATCTTAGAAAGTTGGACAATTTATTATTCTATTGGTTACGATTGGAGAACATAACAATATGTTGAGTTGAAAGAATGATTAACAATTAAAATTGTAGAATTTCACCCTCTTTTTTGCCCTACCTTACCCTCTCTATTTTATTTCTAAAAGGTTCTCATTTTTATATTTCTTAAAATTATTTATTCTTTTAATTTGCTAAAATTCAAAGAGCTAGATCAAACAAATTGCAAATCTGATCATGAACAACACATTCTACCATCCAACACCAGCGAATGAAGGTTGAACCCATTGTAAGGTAAAATACAATCAACTTGAAACTATTCCAAAAGTGGAAAAGAGTGATAGCATTTGACCCGACTCTGTAACTCACACCTTGGATATCCAACAAGATCCTAAAGTGAGAGGGAATTTATTCCCATTTATGTGTTATTTGTGTTTTCTGTTTACTCTTCATAGGGTGTGCATGAAAGACCAATCAACACTATTTTGGTGCTAGAAGGAGGGCCTTGAAAATTATGATTTTGAACCTCTGTTCAAAGTGTTTTTGTGACTCATTATCTTATATGTTGTGTTATCTTCTATGGTCTTTACAAATTTATCCTCACTTGTTGGTTTTTCCCTCCTCTTTAGCTTTCAAATCTTATTTGTTTGAGTATTGCCTAAATAACAAAATATAAATCAACACTATTTTGGCGCTAGAATGAGGGTGAACATCCTGTTCGATGTTTAACAAGGTGTGTTTAAAGTGAGAAAATATAGTTTTACACTTTATTTTGTATTTTATGGGTCATTAATCCAATAGTCATGGCCAATTGGTTGGGATCCACTGCCTTGAATATTCTTGGTGCAACCCATGATTTACCTAGGAATCATGAGAAATATCTTCCAACCTACAAACATGATGGTGCTAGGATAGTTGAAGAGCACATGGTTGCCTTAAAAAATGCTCTTAAATTATTAAATGTCCTTCATGAAGATGTTGCTTGTAGGTTATTCTCATTTACTTTGCAAGAAGTTGCGTATGACTGGTTTCTAAATCTTACCAATGACTCTATCAGTAGTTGGGATGAATTAGAAACTACTTATATTTCCCAATTTGGTCAAGTGATTGATCCTAATGTGTTGTATCAACAATTTTCTAGCATTAAGAGAGAGTCTGGTGAAACTATCAGGTCTTTCAATGTGAGGTTCCAAAAGGCTTATGGAAGAATGACTGGCCATTACATCCCAAGTGTAAATTTGGCCTTAGAAATTTATAAGAATACCTTGGATCCAATGACCTCTATTTTCCTCAAGAGAGACACCAATATCACAACCTTGGCAACAGCTTATAAGGAAGCTCTAATTCTTGAAAGACAATTAGGACCTCAACATGTTAGAAAGCTCTAATTCTTTGATATCCTATGTTACATAGAACATACCTATTTTGAATCCCATTCCACATCAGGTGTTAATGCCAATGTGTCACGCTCCACCCGAGGAAACTCCATTAATCGTGATACAGATTGAGCACATTCATAATGCGAGAGAAAGATTCTAACAAGGCCAAGGTGGAAGATGTATCTAAGATGGTCCAAAACTTGGCAAATGACTTCCTGAGTTTTAAGAGTTAAGTCTCTAGAGGAGAAAATTTAAACAAATTTCCTTACCAACCAAACAGACTCCCCAGACCTTCGTATGAAGCTAATAAGGATTACAACAAAGGCAAGGGACTTGAAGTGAATATATGTGACCTAGAATTACCCAACTGGTGTAGGATTCATGGAACAACTCAACATGAGGAATTATATTATTTGGAGTTTTTCAACACTTTCAAATATTTACCTATTGATTTGGGCTTTTCAAAGAATCAAAGAAACATTGATGGTCTTGGTTCATCTAGACCTAGTGCTACTATGGTTCTAGATTCATTCACCTTCTCGGATGAGTCAGAAAATGTTGTGGAAGTGCCTATCGATGGAGTACAGGATTTTCAATAGTTCCAGAGGGATAGTTATAATTTGAGGCATGAGAATCTAGAACCTACTCCTAATAATGATCCTCCCCCACCAAAGGGTAATGAAAGTAAGACTCAGGATCAAACTAGTGGAGTACTTGGGAAGGAGTATAACATCATTGAGGATATGATAAACATGAATGTGACCAACCAACTCAGAATAGAAAGAGAGCCCAGATATGAACACATGGTCATTGAACATAATGTCAGAAATGGGGTTGTAAATTGTGCTGGTGCAGAAATTGGGGTTTATAATTTGACAACTGAGAAGGTGAGACCAGTTACAACTCCAACCAATCACAACAATGACATTTGGATATTACACATTGATGGGGCTAAGTCTAAGCAAGGCTCAGGTGAAAGAGCAAATTCTAGAAATTCCACTAGTGGAATAGAAATTGAAACCTTGAACATTGAAGCAGCAAAACAACCACAGAATGTTCAAGTTATTAAGAACTCATGAACTACAAATAAAATAAAATCTCATTGAGTTACTTCATTGGTCTAAGGGCATGGTGACATGGTACTATAAAAACCTTCAGGTATTTGATCCTGGGGGTTTTCACATTCTATCCCTTTGAAATAATTCTGCAAACCCTTCAGGCAGAAAAAAGACATGTTAATGCCTTGATTTTGAAGGAGGCAAAAAAATTGTATGCATTGTGGGCTGATAGAATAAGACATAAGTAGGTGTTGAAAACTTCACCATTCATGTTATTATATGATTTGACTAATTTGTAGGGTGAAGGACTTGTAGACTTGGTGTTTTTGTGGGACAAGGTCCACGAAAAGAAAGGTAAACACACCAAGTCTTTCTTGGGTAGCAAAAATTTTGGGAAGCATAAACTAGGGTGCATTTCATCTATAGGACCTGAAGGTATTTTTCTAAATTTACCTATAAATGGTCAAATTTTAAAGCATTATTTCTCTGCTTCTCCATATGCTACATCATTTGAATGATCGTAGGGGCCTTTGTACATATGTATATATTAAGGTAGAAATCAATAGTGTCGGTGCTTTTGGTTTAGTTTGTTTTTTCAGCATTAAGTTAGTTTCTCTCAATTTTATTTGTTTTCCTTTTCTTTCTTCTTTTGGGTCTTTCTCTAAGTTTCAAGAGTCAAGCAAGGGTGATTTGATAAATGGATGTTCTAATTAGGGAGAGAGTGGTATTGTTTCTTTTTCGGAATGGTAGTAGAGTGATAGTTTAAATTTTATACCTTACCCATCACAATTATTTTAATCATAAAAGAACTATTATGCTATTTAGCTAGAGAACTCCTAAGGAATCCAAGAAAAGTTGGTCATGAGAGGAAAACTCTGATTCACAAAGATCATTTTAATAACTCTTAAGAGGCTATTGGTGTTTGAAAACTAAAATGGTTAGTTGATCAACTATTTGGTTAATGAAATATCAAGGCAAATGCAACTTTCGAACCTTTAGTAAGGCTTCTCGACTATCTAGTCTTTATAAAAAAAAAACGAGTTCCAAAAAAAAATATTTCCATAATAAAAGGGAGATAGCCGAGATTCTTGAAATAGAAATCTTAGACATGTTCACTAGGGCTATAGATGCTCCATGGTTGTGAACCAAGGTCTTAAAAATAAAGTTAAGAGTAACTCTATTAGGGCTATAAAAGGCTAAACTAGTAATAGAGCTCTACTAAAATAAACTTGTGCAACCCAAATAGTATGGTTAATCCTAAGTAAGAATTCTAAGCCATGGTCATCTTAAGAGGAAAAATTTATGCACTGCAATCACACACCAGAGTTTTCCTTGAGTGGTTCAACCTAGTATGTCCTTGGAAAATTTCAATGGAATGGCAAATAATAATTAAAATATTTTGAAAATATTTATGGAAAGGTAGGATACATGGTTTAAATTATTTTAAAACTAGAGTTCTGGGTTCTAAATAGTGCTACTATTTTACCTGCAGACATCACCATTTGTTGAGAAGCAACACACCCCCACTGAAAATAAAATTGTTTGAGCCTTGTAAAATAATTAATTTTTATTTTCGAGGGGACCCTCTTGAATTTTTCTAGGGTTTTTAATCCAAGTTTTGTTTGCATCAAGTCCTTAAATTTTGCCTACATAAAGGTGTCAAAATTTCTTGCCTAGCATTGATTTGAATTGATTTATTCTAAACTTTTATGCTTCAATGGTATTATTTTTGGTTAAGTGTTTCAAAATTTTTGATTTTCAATAGTTTTCCTAAGGTTTGAAATATTAAAATTAATTTCTAAGGTTCTTTGAAATTTTTCATTTTGCCCTAATGTTTACTTCAATCTTGAAAATGCTATATCTTATGCTATAGGAATCCATTTGAGGTGATTCAAATTCTAGGTGAAATATCTCGAGCTCACCTTTCCAATGGTACCAAATTTTCAGGGTTTTAGGTATGATTCACCTTCCAAAAATAGCTTCCAACTAGAAAATTTATTAATGCAATATCTTCTAATCTGAAGTGAATTTTCAATTTTTTTTCTATTGATTTGGATACCCATTTGGCTCATTTGGATTCTTGAAAAGTTTCATTCTATTCTAAGTACATTTCAATTTTCTCCCTAAATTTCACACCATGTGAAACTGGCAACTTTCGGGTAATTAAAATTCATTTTCCAGTATCTAAAAATCATTTCCGAGAATGGAGGATCCTTAAAAAATCTTTAAAGTGCCAAAATGTAGAAGGGCAAAATCATTGGAGTCAATGTACAAATTCTAGAAAACATTCAAAGTGTTGGAAGAGAAAATGAAAAACGGCCATGATATCACGACATTCTTAGGAAGAGAGAGGGAGAGAGAAAGAGAAAATGAAAAAAGTTGAGATTTAGGGTCATTCTAAGGTTGGGAGAAAGAAAAATGAAAAATGTCAAGATTTTACGACATTCTCAGGAAGAAAGAAAGAGAAAATGAAAAATGTCAAGATTTTGTGACATTCTCAGGAAGAGAGAAAGAAAAATGAAAAATGCTGAGATTTCATGACATTTCAAGGTTGGAATATTAAAATATAAAAAATGGTCACGATATCGAGACATTCTCAGGAAGAGAAAGAGAAAATGAAAAATGCCAAGATTTCATGACATTCTAAGGTTGGAAGAAATAAAAATGAAAAATGTTGAGATTTCATGACATTCTTAGGTTGGAAGAGAAGAAAATGAAAAATGTCATGAGTTTATGACATTTTAAGGTTGGAATGAGAAAATATGCAAATGCTCGTGATATCATGGCATTCTTAGGGAGATAGAAAAATAAATGATATAAAAAATGTCAAACCTTGGGGATTAAAATAATAATAATAATAATAAATTAATTAAAATCTCAACCCTAGAATTTTTTTGTGGTAAACTTTGAAAATTTAATAAAAATTTAAAACCTAAAAATTGAAGTTTGAACATTAGGAAAAATTAAATTAATTTAATTTAATTATAAATCTAATGTTCTAAGATTTGCCCCTTTTTAAAATTTTGCAGGAGTTTGTTGGTGGATGCATTTAATGGTAAAATTAATGGTGAAAGTGATGGCGGATAAAGAATTTCAATGCAAACCAAGAAAAAGGGATTGTGCAAGGATAGAAGGCACGGGAAGTCAATGATCCATCCAGATTTTGCAGATGAAGAATTAATGAGATGCACTTACAAATTGCCGGAAGGTGAAGATACATTTGCATGTAATTATCTTTTGATGAAGATAAAATCAGATCTTATCTTCTCCATTTATGGAAAGATCCCTAGGCAGATTTTCAGAGTGATTGGGGTTGATCAAAACTCTATTTAAAAAATACCTTATATTGTAAAGCTTCGGTGGTGGTTTTTTTAAATTATTTTTAATTCCCTAGGAGAAGATATTTTTTGAAAATATCAAGGCATGTCCTGAGTCTATAAATACTCCCATTGAATGTAAAAGGAAGGATGCAAGAATTTATAATAGAAGTGTTTTCTATAAAATTGTTTTTTTGGAAAATTCATTTGTTGTTGACATGGGATCTTTTGTGGTGTTGTTACTTTGAAGTGGCATAGCTAGGTGCTTAATCTACTTCTTGAGTTTGAACGGTGCTCACTCCCTATTCTTGTTTTCATCGAAATATATGCGATAATAATTATTATGAGCTTGATTGATTTAGGCATGTTGTTGATGTTATTTGGAGAGATTCATTGAGGTTTACTCATTCTAAAATCTAGTTCTTTTCTACTAGCTCTGGTTTTGTTGTGTGTTCTATTATACTGGAAAAATAATTTTGGTAATATTGAATCTTTAGAATGGTTAAACTATCCTAAGAATATTTAAATCTATAGTTTAAGGATTTGGAACTTGATAGCTCTAGTTTGTGTGCATGAGCATTTGCTATCCGTAGATATATCTTGTTAGTTACAAAGAAAATTATGATTTAAATAGGTTGGTTTGTTCTATTAACTTGTTTCACCCCTTGCTAGATAATAAATTTATCTTAAAAATATGGATATTTTATTATTCTATTGGTTACGACTGGAGAACATAATAGTATGTTGAGATGAAAAAATGATTAACAATTAAAATTGTAAAATTTCACCCTCTCTTTTATGCCCTCCCATACCCTCTTTGTTTTATTTCTGAAAGGTTCTCATTTATATATTTCTTAAAATTCTTTATTCTTTTAATATGCTAAAATTCAAAGAGCTAGATCAAACAAATTGTAAATTTGATCATGAGAAACACATTTGACCATCGAAAACTAGTGAATGAAGGTTGAACCCATTGTAAGGTAAAAATAGTCAACTTGAAACTATTATAGAAGTGGAAAAGAGTGATAGCATTCGACATAACTCTGCAACTCACACATTGGATATCCAACAAGATCCTAAAGTAAGAGTAAATTTATTCCCATTTAAATGTTACTTGTGTTTTTAGTTTACTCTCCATAGGGTGTGCATGAAAGCCAAGCCAACAAGTTCCTTCTCCTTGCATGGGATCCATAGGCCTTGATATGTATTAATAAAATAAGATACTCAATTTGGATAACTACTCTTTTTCCTTTCCACAGGGATAGGCTTGGACCATAGTCAATTTTTTTGGCCAAAGAACTTAGTCTTAAAACAAGTGGCTTGGAAAAGTATTTAGCATTGGATCCATTAGAAAAGACCCCCAAATTTAATTATATTAGGGAATTGGAATGTGAATTTATCCCAATGGGAGAGAAAATGAGGCATTCCCTCAAAAGAACCTTTTGAAAGGACCTAGTTATGCAAATTATAACTAAGCATAAACTTCATGAAATAATCCCCAAAAATAGAAAATTTACATGGACCAATGGGAGATTTGGGGTTAAAATTTATTGTAGAAAGATTAGATAGATTCTTGATACAAGAATTTATACTATTCAAGTATCCACTTGTATCAAGTAGCATAATTCAAATATTTGTCATAGATCATATGCCTATCTTTTTGGATACAAGCAATATTGCTCTTGGAAAAAGGAATATTCCTTTCAAATATAGTCCAAAATGGATGGAACATGAGGAGATTGCACCTTTAGTAGAAATTCTCTAGAAGTAGCATGTCTATGCAAATAGTACCCAAGAGGTATGGAAAATAAAAATTTTCAATCTCAAGAAAGCCATTAGGAAATAAATTTCCAATAATACTAAAGTTCAAAAAAGGTCAAGAATATTACTACAATAGATGGCGAAAGAATATAAAGAGCTAGGTGATCAACCTCCAACCTCTCAATAGGAAGAGAGAAGAATTTTATTGAACTAATAAATAGATTAATATTTTAAATAAGAAGAGGCACATTGGATACTTCAATCAAGAATGATCGGGCTCAAGAAAGGAGATAGAAACAAAAATTACTTTTATCAAAAAACAATACAACACCACTAGTAAAATACAATCAAATAAATTCATAAATTTTAGAAACTTATTCTAATCATGCAGTCATAAAGGAACCAACAATATATAATCACTCAAATCTTCTCACAAAGACAATAGTAAATAAGTAGGCTCAAGCTACTCTCTTGAACAACATTATTTGTTTGTTAAAAATGAGATAGAAAATATCTTTATTTACTAGTAACCAAACAAGATTTGGAAGAAGTTATACATTCACAATCCAAGGACAAATCCCTAGGACCAAATGGATTCACGAACAATTTTTATTAGCAATTTAATGAAATTATAGGATATGACCTATTGGTAATGATAGAAGAGACAATGATAAGAAGTAAGCTATCTAGGGAAATCAACCCCACTTTCTTAGATTTATTTCCAAATGATAAAAATACTATTATTTTTGACATATTCATACCTACATCTTTGTGTAATTACTCTTATAAGATAATGACTAAAATAATAGCCAATGGAATTAAAAGGAATATTAATTATTTGATAGATCTAGACCAAAGGGGTTTTGTTCTAGGTAAATAAATATATGCCAATATTATAATCATTCATGAAGCCCTAAACTCAAGTCCCAAGTCCAAAAGGAAAAAAATAGCCATAAAACATGATATGTCTAATGCCTTTGATAGAGTAGATATTGAATTTTTAACACAGGTGTCAGCCAAATTTTGATTTCTAGCTCAAATTATAGAAATAGACTAGATGAGACCTTGCATAGAGGGACCTTGGATAACCCCTCTAATTAAAGGGGAATCTACTAACTTTTTTAAATCCATTAGAGGATTAAGGTGAGGGTGTCCTATCTCCCCTTACCTTTATATCCTTCTAGCCAAAAAAATAGGGAGGACCCTAACCAAATTGAGAAGAAGAAAAGAAATCTTGGGAATTAGAGTAGCTACAAGAAATAGAACAATCACTCATGATCAATTTACAAGTGTCACTATTTTACTAGGAGAAGGCACAAAATTGAATATTAGGTTGATCAAATATGTTTTAGATTACTTCTCTTTAGCCATATGGGTAGAGATAAACATCCAAAAGAGTAGATTTTACACTAAAATACTTCACTTGTAGAAGGTAAATGTTTTTTGTTAGAGTTAGAGTATATTGCATCATTTGGATCATGTAAATGTATTACCTTTGGTACATAGTTAGAGTAGGAGATTACTTTAAGGGGAAGTTATCTAGTTACTTCAAGCAATATAATAAATACACAAGTATCAATTTGCAAGTTGTAATGTGCAAGGTGTCCCCTTGTACAACTATGTAGAGTTTTGACCAAGGAATCTATCTTCCTATATAAAGGGTCTCATAGAGATATATCATATATATCAAGCATATCAAGTGCATTATATTAGAGAGTAGTAGATAGTGGTAGAAACCTTGTATGGAGTACAATGTAGTTCTCTAGATTATTTCAATGGAGTGAACATCACCTTTATACTGCATTATATTTCCACCACTTTCTATTTATAGTATATTTTAGTCATATTGCATAATTACTTTCTTTCATATTTTTTGTATTTTAATAGGACTGTGATAGATCTCTCCCACAAATGTGAAACACAATAGGAATAGGATGGCTTGCATCCTGAAGAACACAAGCTTATACTGAGAGGGAGATGGGGTGAACAATAGAAGATCACTTTTTACTTTTATTTCTTAATCTTAATTTTACAATATATCAATGGCAATATCAACAGTAGTATTCAAAGTAATGCACAATTCACCACACACAATAGAGACACCAATTTAACGTGGTTCACCCAATGTGGGCTACTCCATGGAGAAAATATTTCACTAAAATTTTCTTAACAAATATCTTGGGAATCCTTTCCCTATTACAATATTTATGGACCTTTGTCCAAAGGAGACATAAATACCATAATCAAGTTCATGGATCTATATCCATAGGATAACTTAGTTCTCCTCTACTCTGGTTGATGATCTTCTAGAATAACTGCTACCTCCACTACACTAGCTAATGGATCTCTATACACTAAAGACTCATATCCTCACTTAGAAGACCTATGCTCACTGCCCTGGCTAATGGACCTCTATCCATAGGAGAATATCATCCTCTATACTCGGTCACCTTCAATTATTACTCTCAGATCTGTCTCAAATATACACTAAACATAGTCCTTCAATCTATCACAAATTTGTTCAACCTCTATCCTCAAATCTACACTAAACATAGTCCTTCAGTCAAGCATAAATCTGCTCAATCTCTATCCTCAAATATGTACTAAACATAGTCATTCGATCTAACACAAATATGCTCAATATATGTCTCTAGCCTGGCATAAATCTATCCTCAAATCTACACCAAACTCTATCCTTAAATATATCCTCAAGCCTTAACACAAATCTTATCTCAATCACAAATCAAATCTACTATATCTGCTCCAAACCTTAACCCAATGTTTGAACAAATAAATCAATCAACTCTACTCTCAAGTATTCTCAAAGACTTGTCTCAAATATACTTTGTAAGCTTCCACAAAATCTCACACTAATCTATCCACAAGTTCTCTCTAGAAATTTTCTAATATGCTCAACAAGTCTTCACCAAGACTTACCTCAAATATTCTCAACAAGTCCTCTCTAGAACTTGTCCAATCTGCTCAACTAGTATTCACCAAGACTTACCTCAAATTTTCTTAACAAGTCTTCACTCTTCACCAAGACTTACCTCAAATTTGCTCAACAAGTCCTCACTATAACTTGTCAAATATGCTTGTAAGCTTCCACAAAATCTTACTCAACTCAGTCCTTAAGTCCACTCTAGGACTTACTCAAATATGTCCACTATATTTCATAAAAGCTTTATAAAACTCAACTTAATATTATTATAGAAAACCTTTTCAATATCGCAAATAATTTTCACACATAATCTTGTTTAATATTACAAAAACATATAGAGAATTGTTAGAGACTCAATATGCTTCACACTCACAACAATGCTCAATCACTTTGAATATCTTTCTCAAATCAATTTATAAGTATAGAACAATTTGTTTCACATAACTTGAACTATCACTTCAACACTTCCACTTGACTAGGCTCAAAAAACTCCACTCAATCAATCACTCAATGAAACATTTCTTGCTTACAAACCCTAGTCCAAGCATTTGAACACTCACTCAATTATTTCCAATAATTCTTATCAAATAATATCACATAACAATAATACTCATGTTCTTGTGCAAACCCTAGTTCAAGATAGTTCTCAACTTCACATAACAATGATACTCATGTTCTTTCACAAATCCTAGTTCAAGATAGCTCTCAACTTCACATAACAATGATACTCATGTTCTTTTCATAAACCCTAATCAAGCATATGAAATCTTACTCAATATTTCCAACAATACTTATCCAACAATGTTTCTAGTATCAACTTTTATTCCAGAAAACCAAACTCAACAATGTTTATCAAACAATCCTTTTCACTATAACTTAGCATTCACAATATCAAAAATTCACTCTCAAGGATAATGTGCCCTTACATATTGTTTGAATATGATTTGACCTTAAACACTTGTCTCAATAACAACCACTATTTTTTCCAATACTAGGATTAGATAGCAAATATTTGTCCTTAATATTTTCTCACAAATATATTTCACCAAGTCAAAATATCAAAAACTTACTCAACCTTATTTCTCCTTTCAGTACAATTTTATTAACTTTGTTTTAACAAAAATATCTAACTCCTTTGGCACACCTTATTACTCATCTCAATAAGCTCAAAGCACTCAAAAATCAAACCCTAAAATAAAATAATGCATATCCTTTTATCTCCCTCACAAAAACCTTATAGCATGCAATTTTCACTTTATAACCCAAAAATATTTCGACAAATTTTAGAACCTCCAAGAATTTTGGTACCAACCAATTTAGTGCATACCTTAGTCCACAAAAGGTCCTTGGTGGATTTTGAACATGCAACCTCTCCCTGTCGAGCATCTTAACAAAGTGCGCCCACCATAAGGGCTACGTGCCTCCACACAAAGGAAAATGCTATAACATTCCCTTTGTCCTTTGCCTCACTCATAGCTTCCAACAAAAACCTTCCTTGGTCACTAAAAACACATGCCATGGGATTCAATCCCTCAACCTCATGCATGCCAAAGTCTTAGTGCTGCCCTTGGCTGCCAGTCGTGCTACAAAATGCCTTGGAACATGATGTGGAATCCCCTCTACCTTGTCCTTTGTCCTTGCCTCTTAAATGCTTTAACACATGTGAATCTGCCACCTTTCCTTGTGCACAATTTACACTTGCATCAAATAATTTGCATGGATAATATTTGCAATGGTCTTTGCCCCTTCTTATATGCAATGTGCCATGAGATTATAGACATCGACGATTTTGATTAATTTGAATTATTTTGAATTAAATAAAATTTCTCTTAACCCTAACTTTTAGGGTTTTAATTTAAATCATAAATTAATTTATAATTAACTTAATAAATCTTAGAGTTAATCAAATTAAATTATAAATTAATTTATAATGAAATTATTATAATTAATTTATAATTAAATTAAATATCTAGGTCTTGACCTTAGACCTTTTAATATTATAATAAAATATTATAATATTATTTTTATTGGGCTTCCTTTTGCCCTTTAGACCTTATCTGACCACCTGGAAGTATTATTTCTTTTACACTTGATTACAGAACTTGAAACTGTTGTTGCTCATTGAAACTGACGCTTACTGGTGTTGACTTCTTGACATCAATGACAACAAAATCTACTCATATTTCCAACACATCCATCATAGTTCCTCTTTGCACTTTTATAAACCAAACTCACCATTGTGCACTACCACTTACAAAAGTCATCATAAGAGAAGTTCAGTAGGTCAATAGGAATAGGGAGAGTCACAAGTGAGGACTGAAATAAATATCAAGTATAGAAATTTTGAGATTACATTTGGCTAGAGTCTTTCCATATAGTTGAAGAAAAACTCATGAAGACTAGGACTCATCATTCATTCCATTAGTTTTATGAATCAACTAGTGAAGACTATTTAAGGATCTGAATATTTAATGTTAACTATTGTCTAAAGTTTTTTGTTGCAAAAAATTAACTCTCAAAAGTTGGGACACTTCCTAAAATAGATAGAGAAGGATTTCACCTTCATTACCTAAAATTTTATGTGCTTTTATCATGTAGATATTAGTTCTTTGTTATAGAAAAAGACTCTAGGAGAAGAGTCATGGTGAATTTTGGAGATTAGATATCTCCATTGCAAGATTGAAAAACTTCACATTGCAAAAAGAAAAGGCCAAAGAAGCCTTGATCCAAAATAATAAGGTCATATAAGACTTAATTATGAAGAATAATTTAGAGAAGATTTCTTGATTTAGAAGAAGACTCTAGAGAAGTGTCCATGAAATAGGATATTGGTGATCTCCTTTACTAATTAAAGAAATCTTTCAAAAGAAGCTAAAGATATATGAAGTAGGTCTTATTGGAAAAATTCCAATATAGGAATAGATAGAGAGGGACTAACATAGTCATATTATTGATTAGAGAAGCAACTGATTTCAAATATATAAGAAGAATATCTCATCACCAATACTTCCAAAAGTAGAAGGTTGAATAAAAGGTCTTAGTTGGAAGACCAAAGAAGCTACAATATAGAAGACCTTGGAGAGGTCTCAAGGAGAAAAATAATAAGGCTTGGAGAGCCTTGTTATAGAACTCATAGAAGCATCATAAAAATATTCCCTAGGAGAACTCATTGAAGAAATCCACTACCAAGGAGAAGCTCTTGATAGTGAAGGACTTGGTACAATTGTCATCATTTGACAACAAACCCAAGAGAAGAAGAATTTGGAAAAGAGTATCAAATCCTAAAGAATAATGAAGAGCTCAAGATATTTAGAATATTGAGAAGAAGAATATTATGTTTGAAGTCATAATTTATCAATAATATTGAAGGAGGATTCATATATAAGAAGCCTACCAAATATAAGAGACTTGGATATTACCTCTCATAGCAATAAGGCACAAATTAGAGATAAAAGTTCTCTGAATATATAGCATAAAATAGAATATCACTGGAAGGATCAAGCCACCAAATCCTAGTCTCAATATAGAAGGTTTGAGACCATAGTTTGGTGAAGCAAGAAGCTATTTTGGATAGCCAAAAAGAAGCTGCAAATTCATCCACAACAAGGCAACAACTTGGTGAATCAAAACACCAAGATCTACATCTACTATAGAAGCCATTAAAAGGTAAGAAAATTGGATGCAATTAGTTGAACTTCAAATAAGGGTTCATTATCAAATTCCATTAAGCACCATATTTAGATTAGAGTTGTAAAGAAAAAGGGCTTATATTATAGTCTTCAATAAAGTGCAAAAAGGAGAGATCATTTTAAAGATATATTTGCACATTAAATAGGAGTTGGAATTATCAATAGAAATAAAATGATAACCTGCCGATTATCTATTTAGAAAGTAATAAGAATACATCCTACAATATTTATTATAGTGAAAATTGCAGATTATTCATTAAGGGTTCATTACATATTACTCATAAACATTGGAGAGATAATTAAGTGAATTTGAAATTATTTTGAGAGTTTATTTACAAGAGCAATAAGGTGAGATTATTGTTACCATTAAAGAGCATTATTAGTCCAGTAGCACTATACTAGTTGATCTTTAACTAGTTACTCTCAAAAAGGTTAGTTTATGTTTGTTGATTTTTAAATATCAAGGGCACAAAACCAGTAGATTATCAAAGTGTCTAGAGACACTATTTGGTGCACAAAACCTACAATATTTCATGGCCCAAAGAAGCCACCAAATCAGATCAGATTACTCCAAGGGGTGGAGAAAAAAAACCACCATCAAAATCAGTAAAATAAGCTACAAATAAAGACTTGGTGAGTCTCAGATTCGAGGTGCACTAAGGGTTATTTACAAGAAAACAATTAGTGCAGAAATTACTTCTACAAAATATTCTATCTACATGGTTATTAGCTTGGTTTTATTACCAAAGTAACCAAGCAAAGGAGAGAGTAATCTAGAAAAGGATAAAATTTCAAATCAACCCTTGCCTACAAGAAATCCACCATCAAAACTAGTAGAGAAGAGTGCAAAAGGAGGTGTAAAAAGAACATAACATATTTACAATTTTATTTAAATTATATTGCACCATAATATTTTGTCCTATATAGAAAAAAAGGACAAGTTCTAAGTGCCATAAAGACACATTCTTCATAAGGAAGAAACATCTCAAAGTATCCATTTAGAATCATTATTCGAGTAAGGTAAAAAGAGGACTTCAAGGAGATCAAATCATCCATGGTTTGGACAACGACAATAAGTAGCTTGCACAACATACATAGCATAGCATAAGAAGAATCTTGAAGAACACAAGCTTATACTGAGAGGGGGGTGAACAGTATAAGACCACTTTTTACTTTTTCTTTCCCAATCAATATTATGCAATGTAAAGATAGCAATATCAATAGCAGTAATCAAAGCAATGCACAAATCACCACACACAATAGAGACACCACAATTTACGTGGTTCACCCAATGTGGGCTACTCCACGGAGAAAATATTTCACTAAAATTTTCTCAATCAATCTCTTGGGAATCCTTTCCCTATTACAATGTTTATGGACCTCTGTCCAAAGGAGATACCAATCCCCTTAATCAAGTTCATGGATCTCTATCCATAGGAGAACTCCTTTCTCCTCTTGCTCTGGTTGGTGATCTTCTAGAAGAACTATTGCCTCCACTACACTAGCTAATGGATCTCTATCCACTGAAGACTCTTGTCCTCACTTAGAAGACCTATCCTCACTGCCCTAGCTAATGGATCTCTATCCACTAGAGACTATCATCCTCTATACTCTGTCACCTCCAAATATTGCACTCAACTCTATCTCAAATCTGTACTAAACATAGTCCATCGATCTAGCACAAATCTATCCTCAATATCTATCTCTGGTCTGGCACAAATCTATCCTCAAATCTACACCAAAATCTATCCTTGAATCTATACTAAACATAGTCCTTCGATCTAGCACAAATCAATCCTCAATCTCTATCCTCAAGCCTTAACTCAAAGCTTGACTCAATCTCAAATCAACTCTGTTGGATCTACCCCAAACCTTAACTCAAGGTTTGAACAAATCAATCAATCAACTCTACTCTCAAGCCTTCTCAAAGACTTATCTCAAATCTGCCTTGTAAGCTTTCACAAAATCTCACACTAATCTATCTACAAGTCCTCTCTAGAACTTGTCCAATCTGCTCAATAAGTCCTCTCAAGAACTTAACCAAATCTGCTCAATAAGTCCTCTCAAGAACTTAACCAAATCTGCTCAATAAGTCCTCTCAAGAACTTAACCAAATCTGCTCTCAATCTGTATTGTAAGCTTCCACAAAAGCTTACTCAAATCTATCCACAAGTCTTCTCAAAGACTTACCTCAAATCTGCTCAACAAGTCCACACTAGAACTTGTCCAATCTCATAGAAACATAAAGAGAATTGTTAGAGACTCAATATGCTCTATACTCATCACAATGCTCAAACACTTTCAATCACTCTTTCAGAAACATACAGAGAATTGTTAGAGACTCAATATGCTTCAACTCAATCACTTTCTCAATTCAATTCAGAATATAGAATAGTTTGTTTTATGGAACTTGAACAATCACTTCACACATCCACTTGACTAGGCTCAACCAACTCTACTCAACCAATCTCTCAATGAAATAATCCTTGCTCACAAACCCTAGTCCAAGCATATGATCATTCACTCAAAATATTTCCAACAATGCTCAACAACAAATCTCACATAACAATGATAACCCTAGTTCAAGTTCTTTGCTCAACAACTCACTTCAACAACAATGCTTATAAAACAACTCTCACATAACAATGATACTCATGTTCTTTTCAAACCCTAGTTATTTTGCTCAACCAATGGCTTCAACAATAATGCTTATAAAACAAGGTTTTAATAACAACTCTTTATTCCAAAAAACCTTGAAGCATTAACTCAAACACACTCAATAAGGAAGCCCTAATCAATTCCTTTTCACTCCAAACTTATTTTCAAAAAACCAATCAATCAACTCAACTATGGAAGAATGTGCTCATACCTTTTCTTGATGATGAAGGAATCTCAAATATCTTCCACAACCACAAACACTTCTATGCCAAACTCAAAGAGGTTAGAAGATAAATCTCTCTCACAATGTAATGCAAAAACTCAATTACACCTTATCACTCCATATTTAAAAACAACCATCAACATACATAAAATATTTATCCAATAACACCTTATAATCTCCCAATTAAAATAAATTTAACATCCACCAAAATTAACTCAAAAACCTCTTTAATTAGATTTAATGGCAAAAAGAACTTTGGCAAAAATCAAATCCACTTTCCTTATAACTCCAATAACATAAATTAATTACCAAGCAAGCAACCTTTCATATACCCTTATAACTCCAAATAACACCTTAGGAAAAACATTAGGCAAATAAAAATATTTAATTAAAAGTACCTTTGCCACTTGTGGGATTCGAACCCACAACCACCGCCTCCTCGTGCACCCTAGCCATGGGCTTGACCACCATGTGCGCTAGGCACATGCTTGGAAGGCTAAGAGCACCACGTGCTCTTTCTTCCCAATCCTGGCACTCTAAAAAGTGCATGCCAAAATATTTCCACCACGGCGCTCAAGACAAACATGCCAACAACCTCCACGTGAATCGATCATGGTCACTTCCACTCCAAATGCTCTCACGAAATGCGCACTACCAATGGACCACACTATCCAATGGGAGTGAGGCCTTAAGCCCTCCCCACTAGTCTTCTTCCTGGCGCTAAAAGACAAAATGATTCTTGTCTTCTTCCTCAATGATTTGCATGAAATAAACTTTGCTCGGTCGCTTGAATATTAATCGATGAAGGTAAGGTTTGAATGCCCCTTTGGCATGGCATTTATACATGAAATCCACCATTTGACTTAGACGTCGGTGCTCCACAAAATTTTATGACGTCGATGGGGAAAAGACAATTGCAATTTAAATTTAAACTTTGCCAACCTTACCATAAGGTAATTTAATTAAATTATAAATTAATTAATAATAATATTAATTAATATAATTAAGTTATAATTAATTTAATAACCAAAAGGATTATTAAATTAAATTACAAATTAATATATAATTAAATTATTATAATTAATTATAATTAATTTAATTCCTTAGGCCTCTCCATAGGTTTTAAGAAAAACCTTTTATTTTGCCATCAATGGTTTTGAGAAAAACCATTTAAATCATGCTTTACATAAAGCTCTTTTGGAACCAATCAAAATGCAATCCTTCTTAGAACCTTTTGACATCAATGACAACTAATATTCCTCAAAATGTCCAACAATCTCCCCCTTTGTCATTGATGGCAACCCAAACTCTTTTTACCAAAAACTTAACCTTTTTTGGGTTCTGCTCCCCCTGGGACTTTGCTCCCCCTGGCTCAAATCTCTCCTTGTTGCTCAAATACCAAATCTCTCCCCCTTACTCAAATATCTCCCCCTTTGACATCAATGGCAAAGGGTCACCTTTGGGGCTCGGGGCTAAGAATGAGCCTCTTAGCTTAGCCCCTCCCCCACCTCCTCATGAGATGGTTAATTCTGGGGTGGGAGTATTTCTACTCCCAAAAAACATTGGTCTTTACCTTTATCTTCTTTTCTTCTTATCTGATCCTTCTGATTCCTCTGACTATTTCTTTCCATGTCCATGTTCTTTCTTTCATATCCATATTCTTGTTCCTATTCATATCCATGTTCATGTTCTTGTTCATATCCATATTCCTGTTCCTGTTCATATCCATGTTCCTGTTCCTGTTCTTGTTTTTGTTCCTGTTCATACTTGATTCTGGAATGTCTGCTCTACACCACTTTGTTGTGTGACCATCATTATTGCACTTATAACACTTAATGTTATTATTCCTTGGAGGTGCAAATGTCTTAGGATTTCTCCTAGTGAAGCCATATCCTCTTCTGTCATGAACCCTGCAATTCATTGCCTTGTGACCAAACTGATTACATGAGTAGCAATACCCATGGAAAAGTTGTTTGTTCCCATATTCCTGTCTTTCATGTGTCCTACACTATGAAACCATGTGCCCAAACCTGTGACATGAAAAACATCTTCCATTGAAGTTTTCTTGTCTTGACCTCATTGGTCTCTTAGTCTCTCTTGACCTATTCTGATTGTTGTTCCATATGTATCTTCTTTGTGCATTGTTCCTGTTCTTGTTGAACTTTTTGTTGTCCAACTCATCCTCAGATGTCTCACTTTCTCTTACACTACCTTCTTCTGAAGTGTCTTCATCTGAAGTTTCTTCTCCTCCAGAACTTGAGGTTGACTTTCCTTCCCATTTCTTCTGTCCTTGTTCAAATCCAAGACCTATTTTGCTTGATGTAGGCTTTTGTATCTTGATGAACTTATCCAAGTTCTTTGAGCTATTTTTGAACCCTTTTAGCTTGAATTTGGAGTCTTCTAAATCTTCCCTTAGTAGTGCCACTTCTTGTGCTAACTTTTCACATTCTAAGATCTTTGCTTCTAACTTATCCTTGAACTTCTTTGTCTTAGCCTTTGATTTTTCTAGATCCTCTATAAGCATCCTTCTCTCTTCATCACATTCTTGAAACTGAATTTCAAGTTTAGAGTTTTGCTTTCTTACCTTCTTCACTGTGTCAAGGGCATAGATAAGTTCTCCCTTGAGATCATATCCATATTTATCTGAATATTCCTCTATTTGTTTGCCTTTGTCCATATCATCATTTTATTTTGGCTTGTCTTCTATAGGGTCATTTTCTTCTTCTTCTAGTGCCATTAGAATATTCTCTTCTGGTCCTTCAAGTGCATCCTCATATTCATCATCACTGAAACTATAACCATTCCTTGTACAACTATCTTCAAGATGTCCAAAGTTACCACATCTAAAACACTTGAGAATCATTGGTGCCCTTTTCTAAACTTTCTTTTCTTCAATCATAAATAGGACTTCATCTCTATCATTATCTGAAAAACTAGCATCACTATCACTTGAGTACTTACTTGCCTTATCCGCATAGTAGCTCCTCTTTTGCCTTTGAAAGAACTTCTTTCCTTGTCTGCTTTGTCCATCCTTGCTTTTCTTTTGGTGCTTGTATCTTTCTGATTCCCTATTTCTGTGATCCTATTTCTCTTCACCATTGTTATTCTTAGCTTCTTGAAAATCTATTGCATAATGACCATACTTTCCACAATTGAAACATTTAATAGATTTTAGATCTCTAGATCTTCTAGAATCCTTATCCCTTCTACCATAATTAGCTTCTTCATCACTGGATGACTCATTGCTTGATTCTGACTTCTTACCCTTTGTATTTTTGATTGCTTTGAAGGTTGCTTCCTTCTGGGGAATAGGTTCTTTTGTTCTCATCTCAAAAGTTGTAAGAATACCAAGCAACATATCTCTTGTCAAAGAATCACCATCCTTTGATTCTTCTATAGCTAAAATATTTTCACTAAACCTTGTTGGAAGAGACCTTAAGATCTTATCACAAATATCTGATTCATCAACCTTCATTCCAAGTCCTTGCATAGCATTAACAACCTCATCAACTCGAAGTAGATAAGTACTAATGTTTTCCTCATTCTTCATTCTTAACTCTTCAAGTTGTCCTTTGAGATTTTGTATCTTTGCTTTCTTGACACCTTTATCTCCTTCATATATATTTTGCAACTTATCCCACATTCCTTTTGCATCTTGACAATGCATAACTTTTATTGATTCTGTTCTATGCAAACCTCTCAAAAGTGCATTCATTGCTTTTGAATTGTAATGTTGTAGAAGCTTACCTTCCTTATCTATAGGTGGATCAACTGAGGGGTCATATCCATTTTCAACTACTTCCCAAACTTCATTGCCAAGTGCCTTCAAGTAGATCTTCATTCTCAAACTCCAATATACATAATCACTTCCATAAAATATTGGTACTGAATTATCTGAAGGTCCATTCTTAGAATCCATTGTGTTCTTGTTAGATTTTCCTTCAAGTTGTTAAACTCTTTCGAAGGAACCCTCTCTAATACCAATTGAAGAACACAAGCTTATACTGAGAGGGGGTGAACAGTATAAGACCACTTTTTACTTTTTCTTTCCCAATCAATATTATGCAATGTAAAGATAGCAATATCAATAGCAGTAATCAAAGCAATGCACAAATCACCACACACAATAGAGACACCACAATTTACGTGGTTCACCCAATGTGGGCTACTCCACAGAGAAAATATTTCACTAAAATTTTCTCAATCAATCTCTTGGGAATCCTTTCCCTATTACAATGTTTATGGACCTCTGTCCAAAGGAGATACCAATCCCCTTAATCAAGTTCATGGATCTCTATCCATAGGAGAACTCCTTTCTCCTCTTGCTCTGGTTGGTGATCTTCTAGAAGAACTGTTGCCTCCACTGCACTAGCTAATGGATCTCTATCCATTGAAGACTCTTGTCCTCACTTAGAATACCTATCCTCACTACCCTGGCTAATGGATCTCTATCCACTAGATACTGTCATCCTCTATACTCTATCACCTCCAAAGCTTACACTCAACTCTATCTCAAATCTATACTAAACATAGTCCATCGGTCTAGCACAAATCTATCCTCAATATCTATCTCTGGTCTGGCACAAATCTATCCTCAAATCTACACCAAAATCTATCCTCGAATCTATACTAAACATAGTCCTTCGATCTAGCACAAATCAGTCCTCAATCTCTGTCCTCAAGCCTTAACTCAAAGCTTGACTCAATCTCAAATCAACTCTGTTGGATCTACCCCAAACCTTAACTCAAGGTTTGAAAAATCAATCAATCAACTCTGCTCTCCAAGCCTTCTCAAAGACTTATCTCAAATTTGCCTTGTAAGCTTTCACAAAAGCTCACACCAATCTGTCTACAAGTCCTCTCTAGAACTTGTCCAATTTCTCAATAAGTCCTCTCAAGAACTTAACCAAATATGCTCAATAAGTCCTCTCAAGAACTTAACCAAATCTGCTCAATAAGTCCTCTCAAGAACTTAACCAAATTTGCTCTCAATATGTATTGTAAGCTTCCACAAAAGCTTACTCAAATCTATCCACAAGTCTTCTCAAAGACTTACCTCAAATCTGCTCAACAAGTCCACACTAGAACTTGTCCAATCTCATAGAAACATAAAGAGAATTGTTAGAGACTCAATATGCTCTATACTCATCACAATGCTCAAACACTTTCAATCACTCTTTTAGAAACATACAGAGAATTGTTAGAGACTCAATATGCTTCAACTCAATCACTTTCTCAATTCAATTCAGAATATAGAATAGTTTGTTTTATGGAACTTGAACAATCACTTCACACATCCACTTGACTAGGCTCAACCAACTCTACTCAACCAATCTCTCAATGAAATAATCCTTGCTCACAAACCCTAGTCCAAGCATATGATCCTTCACTCAAAATATTTCCAACAATGCTCAACAACAAATCTCACATAACAATGATACTCTTGTTCTTTTCAAACCCTAGTTCAAGTTCTTTGCTCAACAACTCACTTCAACAACAATGCTTATAAAACAACTCTCACATAACAATGATACTCATGTTCTTTTCAAACCCTAGTTCTTTTCTCAACCAATGGCTTCAACAACAATGCTTATAAAACAAGGTTTTAATAACAACTCTTTATTCCAGAAAACCTTGAAGCATTAACTCAAACACACTCAATAAGGAAGCCCTAATCAATTCCTTTTCACTCCAAACTTATTTTCAGAAAACCAATCAATCAACTCAACTATGGAAGAATGTGCTCATACCTTTTCTTGATGATGAAGGAACCTCAAATATCTACCACAACCACAAACACTTCTATGCCAAACTCAAAGAGGTTAGAAGATAAATCTCTCTCACAATGTAATGCAAAAACTCAATTACACCTTATCACTCCATCTTTAAAAACAACCATCAACATACATAAAATATTTATCCAATAACACCTTATAATCTCCCAATTAAAATAAATTTAACATCCACCAAAATTAACTCAAAAACCTCTTTAATTAGATTTAATGGCAAAAAGAACTTTGGCAAAAATCAAATCCACTTTCCTTATAACTCCAATAACATAAATTAATATTTTTTTTGATTGGTAGAAAGGGTGTTGAAAGGTCCCTGAACCTTGTACAAGAAGAATTACATGAAGACTAGAGCGACCGAGAAGGTCTAAAGATCAAAGAGCGAGCAAACCTTCCCACGAGGAAAAGAGTCACAAAAACACGACCAGTTTGGTGATGTCGCAAAATCATGACAAGAAGCACCGTTGCAGCCAATAGAAGAAGGGATGTCGCAAAATCGCGACAAGAAGCGCCATCGGCCGAAGGAGGGAAGGTGTCGTGAAATCGTGACAAATTGTAGGGTTGCTGCCAGAAGAAAGGAAGTGTCGCGATGTCGCGACAGGTTGAAGGGTTGGAGCCAGAAGAGAAGAAGAGTCGCGAAATCATGACATGAAACAAAACCGCGACCGGGTAGAAGAGGTGTCATGAAATCGTGACAAGAAGAGACATCACGCCCAAAGAGAAAAGGTGTCACAAAATCGTGACAAGAAGTAAGACCGCTGTCGAAGAGAAAAGGAGTCATGAAATCATGACATTTATGGGAGCCCGCTGCCGAAGAGAAAAGGTGTCATGAAATCGTGACATGATTGAAGACCGCTGCCAAAGAGAAAAGGTGTCACAAAATCACGACAAGATGGAAGATCGCAGCCAAAGAGAAAATGTGTCGCGATATCGTGACAAGATGGAAGACCGAAACCAAAGAGAAAAAGTGTTGCGATATCACGACAAGATGGAAGACCTCTTCCAAAGAGGAAAATTGTCGCGATATCGCGACAAGATGGAAGACCTCAGCTGAAGTGAAAAATTGTCACGATATCGCGACAAGATGGAAGACCGCTGCCAAAGAGAAAAGGTGTCGCGATATAGCGACAAGAAGGAAGACCACAGTCGAAGAGAAAAAGTGTCACAATATCATGGCAAGAAGGAAGACCGCAGTCGGAGAAAAAAAGTGTCACGATATCATGACATGATGCAAAAACACGCCCGAAGAGAAAAAGTGTCGCGATATCGCGACATGTTGCAAAAATGCTCCCGAAGAGAAAAAGTGTCACGATATCACGACAAGTTGCAAAAATTCTCCCGAAGAGAAAAAGTGTCACGATATCATGACATGTTGCAAAAACACTCTCGAAGAGAAAAAGTTTCACGATATCGCGACATGATGCAAAAACGCTCCCGAAGAGAAAAGTGTCGCGATATCGCGACATGTTGCAAAAATGCTCCCAAAGAGAAAAAGTGTCGCGATATCACGACAAGTTGTAAGACCACGAATAGAGAGAAAAAGTGTCACGATATCACGACAAGTTGCAAGACTGCGTCCGAAGGAGAAAAAAGTGTCACGATATCGCAACAAGAAACAACCTCACGGCCAGAGGGAAAAGGGATGTCATGATATCACGACATGCTGAAATTTTGTGGCCAGCAGTGAAAAGTGTCACGATATCGCAACAAGTTTCCAAAACGTTGTCAAAGGGGGAGAAGAAGGAAAAAAGGGCACAAAAACTTAACCAGTTCCAAGAGCAAACAAACCCGGTCCCCTACCAACCACTCACATTGTGCAGACATTGGTACTTGTAGAAGCGTCCCTTAGGCCAATGGGAAAGGAGTCTCTCCAAACATGAATGTCAGATTCGCCAACTCCCTTGTTAGAAAGCCAGTCCGCAGCTTTGTTTCCTTCCTGGTACTAGTGTTTAATGACTAATTCTGGGTAAAGGCCAATTAGTGCCTTGCATTCTTGGAAAATCGAAACAAGGGCCCAGGGAGGCACAACAGTCCCATTGAGCCAGTTGATACATTGCAGTGAGTCTCCTTCTATGATAAGTTTATTGATGGTCAAGCCTTCCAAGAGAATCAAGCTTTGAAGCAAAGCCCGAGCCTCTACCATATTGTTAGATTGAATTTCCAGGTTCTGGGCAAAGGCCAAAATTATTTCTCCTCTGTGATTTCTAAGAATTCCTCCTTCGTCGGCCGCTCCTAGGTTGCCCTTGGCCGCACTGTCGAAATTAATCTTGTGCCACCTAGTAGGAGGTAAGACCCACTTGATAACAGACCTGTCAACATAAGTACGGGGTGTAGCAGAGAAATTGGAAAGATTGAAAAATTTTGTTAGGTTTGATTCAAGGCCAGGAGGGGGGGTTTGGAAGACGAGACAAGAGAGGTATTCTCCACAAAAAGGGCCAAGATTTTGGTGACAACAATCTTCTTATCATTGGATTGGTTTTTGAAAATTCTGGCGTTCCTCTCAAGCCAAATCTGCCATAAGAAGATGTGAAGGCAAGCTTGCCACATGAATTTAAGTTGATTGCTCTTGAAATGTCGGGGCCATTGCTAAAAAAGGAGGGGAATGGAATGGGGGAGGGCTACGGAGATGTCAAAGGTGTTAAGAACCTGATTGAGCACTGCAAAAGAGAAGGGACATTCCAAAAAAACATGTGAAGTTGACTCATAGGCATTTTTACACAGGATGCACCAATTGGGAATGAGTAACCCTCTGATTATCAAGTTGTCAGTGGTGAGGATTTTTTTTTGGATGGCCAACCAGCAAAAGAATTTGACCTTGGGAATGATCTTGGGAACCTAGACCTGATTGAATAAGTCTAGACCATCATTGGGAGTTTCTTGACTGTAGTAAGCTGATTTAACAGTGAAATTCCCTGAATCTTCAAGGTTCCAGACCATGGAATCATCTTTGTGAGAGTTGGGGATGATGCAAGTCCTCAACAAGTTTTGTAACCACCTGAGTGCCTCAATGATATTTCTAGGCCCATTAAGAGCCAGGTGTTTCCATTCAGGTATTGAAATACCTGGGTTAATGAAATGACACACCTTATCCCCAAAGGTGGCTTCGGTAACCGTCTTGAACACTGCAAGATGTGGATCTTGGCTTACCAAGCAAGAAATCTTCCATATATCCTTATAACTCGAAATAACATAAATTAATTACCAAGTAACCAAAATTTCTTATACCCTTATAACTCCAAAAAACATAAATTAATTAGAAAGCAAGAAACCTTTCATATACCTTTATAACTCCAAATAACACCTTAGGAAAAATATTAGGCATATAAAAATATTTAATTAAAAGTACCTTTGCCACTTATGGGATTCGAACACATAACCACTGCCTCCTCATGCACCCTAGTTGTAGGCTTGACCACCATGTGTGGTAAGCATATTCTTGTAATACTAGGAGCACGATGTGATCCTTCTTCCCAATACTGGCACTTTAAAAAGTGTGTGATAAAATATTTCCACCATGACACTCAAGACAAACACGCCAACAACCTCCATGCAAATCGATCGTGGTCACTTCCACTCCTAACGCTCTCACGAAATGTGTGCTACCAATGGACCACACTATCCAATGGGAGTGAGGCCTTAAGCCCTCTCCACTAGTCTTCTTCCTGGCACTAAAAGACAAAATGATTCTTGTCTTCTTCCTCAATGATTTGCACAAAATAAACTTTGCTCAGTCACTTGAATATTAATCGAAGAAGGTAAAGTTTGAATGCCCCTTTGGCATGGTATTTATACATGAAGTCCACCATTTGAATTAGATGTCAGCACTCCATGAAATTTGATGACGTCGGCGGGGAAAAGACAATTTCAATTCAAATTTAAACTCTGCCAATCTTACCATAGGGTAATTTAATTAAATTATAAATTCGTTAATAATAATATTAATTAATTTAATTATGTTATAATTAATTTAATAACTAGAAGTATTATTAAATTAAATTACAAATTAATATATAATTAAATTATTATAATTAATTTAATTCCTTAGGCCTCTCCATAGGTTTTAAGAAAAACCTTTTATTTTTCCATCAATGGTTTTGATACAAACCATTTAAATCATGCTTTACATAAAGATCTTTTGGAACCAATCAAAATGCAATCCTTCTTAGAACATTTTGACATCATTGATAACTAATATTCCTAAAAATATCTAACAAATCTATCATCTACAAAGTAAGAATTACAAGTAGCTTGAAAATAGGAGAAAATCCAAGCATAGAGAAAGCAATACCCAAGAGCTAGATGTATGTCCACAAGGAGAATTCAAAACACCATTGGAGTAATTTTTCTCATAGTCCTAGCTCACAACCATCACAACAATGCTCATTATCCCAGCTAGAACCAACTCACATACCAAGCACCATTGAAGCATTGAGGAAAAACATCAAAAGATGAGTTGGAAATAATGCATTAAGGAAGCTCGCAAGAATATGTTGAAGAGGAAGATTAATGCAAAATATAAAATGTGCCACTTGTCACCATTAAAGAAACCCTAATGAGCACTCAAAATAACACTCAAGCTTGCATGCATGAAAGGAAGTGTTACATAGGGAGAACATCGGTTATGTTAGAGAAGAGGTGACACTTGTAACCAAGGCATACAAGTGCTCACATAAATACTATAACATCTATCCTCCAGCAAATTTCAATTGTCTTTTTTTAGTTATGAAATAAAACTACCATGAAACTTGTCATACTCAACAAATACTCTTCCTATTTAAGGTGCCTGAGACTAAGGAAGGAAGTACATTCATAATAGCAAGGATTTGTTGCATATAATAAAGGAGAATAGCATTTAGAGCTCTTGGTCAAGGTGGTAAAAGAAGCTAGACTTGATGCATCCACTATACAAATATTGCAGTCATAAGAGAATAAAAAAGTAGTCATTTTTTGTCATAGAAGGAGTTCAATAAAGCATTAAAGTATACCAATCTCATGTACACCCATACTTTGGAGAATACAAAGATTACCATTGGTTATAATTACTAGGAGGAATAATAAGGATTTTTTTCATCTACGTTTGAATTCAATGCCGAGTACGTAGAGATTTACAACATTATAAAGGTAATAATTTATCTTATTCTAATTTGCTTTCATTAAAAGGAGTTATAAGGGTAGAATATAAGGTTTAAACTATAGATAAATCAACCATATTTGAAATAAAAATTAAAGGAGAATTATAGCTTAATATTTACAAATTAAAACATAGGAGAAATAAGGATTTCTACCTAGAAAAAAAAATCTATTATTGCAAATATTATTGTTTTCTAATATTCCAAATTAGGGAGTTATAAGAAATACTAAACCAAAGTAGGATATTGGAATTTAGAAACATTAAATATCAAATATCAAAGGCTAGAAATGAAGGTTCATTAAATATTATCAAGGGTTGGAAATTAATTGGTATATTTGTCTCAAAACCACATTAAAGGGATAAAATAAATCCAACCATTAGAACCTCATCAAATTAGAAAGTGTTTAAGTTCAATAGGAGTAATAATATGTAATAGAAGTTGATTTTTTTCTATTCACAAAACTTTACAAAATCAACCCAAAATTGAACTACTATTTCCAAAATCACTTTATCAATCATTTAGCATATCCAAAATCACTAGGGGGTCATAAGGCATTCTACAAAACTTGATAATAATAGCATATTTCAAAAAATTTCAAGTACTAAATCCATTTGGAATTATAAGGAAGCCTACAAAAACCTAAGTTTTACAAAATGTTTTATCAAATCAAATCTCATATACTCTAAACTAGAGAGTCATAAGGTAGATCACTTAAGAAGATTCTATCTCATAAGATACAAGCACTGTCAAAAGCACTTTATATTCTAAAATAGGGAGCTATAAGGATGTCTACTTCTAAAAATACAACAAACCCTACAAGAATAATTTCTTTATAAAGGAAAAAAGAAAGTGCCGTAAAAATTGGTATCATGAATCTACTCGTGAAATATGAAGGAACATTAGACCTAACTTCAAAATAATTCATAGTGAAGCCTTAGAAGATAATTTTGATATTATGGAATGTTATCTTCAAGCCCATCTTAATGAAGCAATATGTAATGAGAAAAGTGTCATCTCAATTTATTTAGACTTTGTGAGCATATTGTATATGCCATTACTCACATAAAAATATTATAAAGATAAAATGTAGAACAAAAAGGAGTGATAGAATTACTCAAAAGAAGACAGAGATAAATGAATCATATTTAGAAAATATTGTTCAATCCTCATGTAACATTGGTACTTCAAGTTCTACTAATCCAATATCTTATCTTGATACCTTGAGAGGTTGTTTAGAATCTTTTGTACAAAGTAAGGACAAAGAAGGAGAAACATATTTGTAGGAATCAAGCAGTAGTACTACCACCTATAAGAGTGCAAAAACTAGATTTAAAGGCAAAGCTAAAGAAGAAGAAGAAGAACCAGATAGAGGAGGATTCCAGTGCAAAATTCAATTGATGAAAGAACCTGATCAAACCAAAGAGCATCCACATACAAAGATCCATATTGAATATTGAAATCTTCAATACCCAAATAATGTAATACAAGGGGGTTGTTAAGTGGTAATTTTACCCAATTGTGAAATTACACTCTCCCTTAGGGTTTTGATCTCAAAGCCCTCTCTTGAAAAGAATTTAAACAAACAACTTCTCCAAGGTCTCCGCTATATTAGCATTTGCATATGTGTATTAGTAATCTCAATAAAAATATATCGATTCAATGCTAGGAACACCTTAGTGATTGCAAGCAACTATAAACAAGGGGCATGTGCTTGATTTATTTTACCATTCTACTTTAATGATTGTTCATGAAACCAAAATAAAAAGTAAATGTGAATTGGCCCTCATATTACCATGATGTAGTGCCTTAATTATTTTTATCTTGAGGATTTTAAAGTAGATTTTATCTTCCCTTATTAAGTGGATTTTAATCAAGTTTTATCTTGCATCAAATCCTACTTTAAATGTGAAAGTAAAGATCAAATATATCTATGAATATAAATCTGAAATTATGAATAGGCTCCTTGAATATAGCTTCTTATCATGAAGATAAAGATAGCTTTTGATGTGAATAATAAACTATCCCTCTTTGGTGAAATTGAAATTTTCACAAAGAGACAATAATCTATGACCTTAAAATAAAGGCTTTAAAATGTCATTTAATTATCCCTCTTTTATGAAATGATTTTTCATAAAGAAAGGTAATTTAATGCTTTGGAATAACAACCTTTTAATATAACCTGTAAAATTACCCCCTTCAATGAAATCAGAATTTTCATGAAGAAAGGGTGCATTTATTGCTCCAAAAACGGTAATTTGTGAAATGCCATAAAACATAACCCCTTCAATGAAATTGAAGTTTTCATGAAGGAAATGTCATCATAGGCTTATGAATGAAAATACAGAATTTTAAAAATCTGATTTGCCTCCAAAACTAAAAAAAATGAATTTTTGAAATTATAAAACCCTTGAAAAATAGCAGTTTTCAAAAATTAATATAAAATCGAAATGATATCAAAATGAGCCCAAATATGTTGTGTATTGAAGATTGATGATCATTCTAGACAGCCATGCAATTATTTTTAGATTTTAAAAATTTTTAAATGTTTATTTTAATGTCTAAAAATTAAAAAAAAATTGTAAAATAAAGTTTTAAAATTTGAAAAATAAAAATCTGATGTAAATTAAATTATAAAAATGCATAAATGCAAAGCTCCATTAGCTTGATAGCACCCCATCCTGCAAAACCAAATATGTGATAAGTTCATACATGCAACCTAGCTTATTCGACCCACCAATTTGCGCAATCAAAATAAACTAAGTGCTAGCTCCTAGGGTTCAAAAATGAATTTTTAGATTTAGACATTCACATGAAGTAACCAAAACAAAATTGCATAAACTTCATCTACAAGTCCAAAATCTGAAAGGGGAAAGATAAACCATTAAATCTTAGCATGAAGAAATCATCTCATTCTTTCTTGCTAACAAAGCCTGAAATTTCTAAAAAAGACATTTACATTAAAAATATTCCATCTTACATTCTGACAGCATGTGGCCTTCATAGGGTCCAGCCCCTCCTCCATTTTTGGATCCTCATTTTAACATTTTCGAAACCCTTTAATTTTCCATTATTTGGCTCTTTGTTTCATTTTGAATGGAGACTCTTTGCCTCCTTTGTTTGGTTGTTTGTATTATTTCCTCGACGCTTTTCATTTTCCTCAACAAAACCTTCTTTCACTTTCCAATGCAATAGGTTTCATTTCGTATCATTCTAAGCAGCCCTTTACTTTAATTTTATCTTCAATATTTTTCTCTATGGTCACATAGTACTCCTTTCTTTTCTTTTATCTTTACTACCGAGGATTTCAAATAACTCATTGTTACCCACTTGTAACCGTCGTTTCATGCTACGACATTTGTTCTTTTCCTTATGCTGAAGAAAATCCTATAACATACCATTTACCTTTATGATATAATGTGAATGGGCATATTAAATTTGACATCTTCCTTAAGAAACCCTAACCTTCCACACGTGCCAAACATGGTAATTTATTTTATCTTCTAAAACTACCCTTTTGTCTTATACAAACCACCTGTCCATTGGCACGTTTTATATTTCTAAATTCCCTTTGGCATACATCATTAGTTTCAAATTAACATTTCAAAATTAAAATAAACCATATTTGGCATATGGTAAATTAGAAGTGTTGTATGCCCTCTGTACTTCATCCTCTATTGCATTCGAATTCGAGGACTCTACATTTATTTTTATATCCTATGTTTTTCTTTGTAAAGCAAGTCATGGCAATATTAGCATCAAACCTTTTACTTTTAATGCCCCGATAATGTCGAAACATAGGAAATTTATCCCATTTTATTATTCACTCCCTTCGATGCATATATTGGGTGATTTTTACATAACAGACCTCCTCAACATCGTCATTGTATAGAACTACGTAACCCCCCACGTACATGTGTATCTTGGGAAGGTTAATCCACCCATTCCTCACATATTTCATACATGAGAAGGCTGCCACTATTCTAACCAGTATTCAATATTTTGTAAGAATAATACTACCTCGAGAGGGTAACGACCACTGATGTCCTGGTATCACGTCTTGTGCACTATAAAATCAAAACAATTATGATTGTACTCCATACATTTTAAATATTTTTTGGGGTATTCTGTGCAAAAATGTCCCTCCATCACCGAGATGATGTCGTGTATGTCCAGTAACAGGTTCTAAGCAAGCTCTCTGAGCCTTTACAAAATTAGGATCTTCAGAATACAAACCCTTAAGTTCATGAAACCGTGCAACTTCCACCTTCATTTCTGTCAATAAACACTACCTTCTACTTAAGGCATCTACAACTCTATTTGATTTTCCACTCTTGTGCTTCAACACAAAGGTATAACTCTGTATAAACTCAACCCACTTCAAGTGCCTCTGATTTAGCTTCCCTTAGATATTAATATATTGTAAGTCATGATGATTAGTATATAGAACAAACTCTTTTGGCAACAAATAATACCTCATATTATTTAGATCGTGAACTATAGCATAAAACTCTTGATCATAAATTGAATACTTCTTCTTAGCATCATTGAGTTTCTCACTAAAATAAGCAGCAGGTTTACCTTCTTGACTCAATACAACTCCTATGGCACTACCACTAGCATCACAATCTACCTGAAATACCTTATTAAAATCTGGAAGTGCCAAAACAGGTTGCTTTGTGACCTTCTTATTCAACATATCAAAGCTCTTATCTTCTCCTAAGGTCCACTTAAATTCTTTCTTATCCCCTCTCATTGTTTTTGTAAGGGGTGCACAAATACTGCTGAAATTTCTAATAAATTTTCTATAAAAACTTGCTAGACCATGAAATGATCTTACCTCAGTTATGCTCCTTGTATTAGGCCATTCAATGATAGCCCTCACCTTTTTTGGGTCCATTTTTAGACCTTCGACTGAGATGAAAAATTCCAGATACACTAACTCCTTCACAAAACTTCACTTCCTCAAATTAATCAACAACTGATCCTCCCTCAGCTTCTCAAAAACCCTTCTGATATGCATCAGGTGCTCTTATAGGGTCTTGTTAAATATTAAAATGTCATCCAAATAGACAATGATAATTTTTTCTAAAAACTCCTTCAATACCTCATTCATAAGCCACATGAATGTGCTTGGTGCATTGGTTAGCCCAAATGGCATGACCAACCACTTATACAAACCCTCTCTAGTCTTGAAGGCTATCTTCCACTCATCTCCTTCTTTGACATGAATCTAATGGTACCCACTATTCAGGTCAATCTTTGTGAAGTACCTGGCTCCACTCAAACAGTCCATAATGTCATCCATCCTTGGCAATGGAAATTTGTATTTTATGGTGATCTTGTTAATAGCTCGGGAGTTTGCACACATTCTCCACTCTCCATATTTCTTTGGTGCTAGTACTGCAGATACTGCACATGGACTTAGGATTTTCCAAATTAGTCCCTTTTTTAGCAACTCTTGGACTTGCCTGTTTAGCTACTCACTTTCTACAGGAGTCATTCTATGGGCTGCATTATTGGGTAAACTAGATCCTGGTACCAAATCTATATGGTGACTGATCTTCCTCACTGGTGGCAAACACTCAGGCACATTATCTAATATAATATGTAGAAATTATTCTAACAAACCTAAGACTTCTATTGGGGTATCTTTACATTCTTCTTCCCTAACTCTAGGAATTAATGCATAGCACATATGCTCATGCTTCAAACCATCCAAAAATATTATACCTTCAACTAAACATATTATGGCACTACTACATTCCTTTTCGTCCACCTCCTTTAGGGGCTTCAACTTATGGCACACTCCATTCTTTGTCAAGGAGTAAGTGTTGGCATGACCATCATGCACTACACATCGATCAAACAACCATGGCCTTCTCAACATCAAATGGCAAGCATCCATAGGCAGGATGTCACACAAGATCTCATCATGATAATTTCCAATATTAAATTTTACCAAGCATTGCTCACTGACCAAAGCCCTATGGTATTTCTACAACCATGCAATCCTATATTGACGCGGGTGTCTCTTCCTCTCTAATTGCAATTTGGTAACCATTCCTTCTAAAAATAGGTTATTTGTGCTACCATTGTCTATGATAATATTACAAACCTTACCTGCACATTTTCACCTTGTGCAAAATAAGATATTCCTCTAATCTGGGTCTCTCTTCTCATTCAACAAGGCTCTCCTTGTGATCAACACTTTTCTTTCTACTTCTTCAGAGTGCTCAGATTCAGCATCTTCATCAACAATAATAACTTGGGTATTACCTTTGGGTCTCTTATTTTTCCTCTCTTGGTGTTGTGGACACTCGTATGCTTGATGTCCTTCTTTCCCACAGTGGAAACAGGTTCCATGAAATCCTCCTCTTCCAAACCCTCATCCAGATCTTCCTCTTCCTCTCTGGTAACCATTGTTATGATCATGGGGGCGGTAAGCATTATCTCCCTTTTGGTCCTGACTATTGTTGGCTTCTCCATTCTTCTTATGATCTTCATTTTGTCCTCCATTTGTTCTTCCACCAGTTCTTCCACCATGACCTCTTCCTCTTTGCTTGCTCTCAAACCTTATGTTCAGCTTCTCTTCAACCCTGAGGGCAAAATGGTAAGCATCCTCTATGGTGGTCATCCTGACTAGACTTAAATCCTCTTGAATACTTGCTCTTAACCTATTAATATAATGGGCTACCTTCTCCTTGTTGGCCTCAGAATGGCCTATTCTGATTAAAATTTTCTAAAACTCCTCTATGTATTCTTTGACATACTTACTTGACTACCTCAAACCTTACATTTTCTTTAGCATATCCAACTCGTAGTCAGCTGGAATGAACTACCTCTTCAACTTCTCCAACATCTGCTCCCATTTTGTTATCCTTTCTTTTCCTCTTTTGTTTATGTCTAGCTACACTCCCTTCCACCATATACTGGCATGACCCTTCAGCTTGGTCTTAGCAATCTTGACCATATCAGGATCTTCAACATCCTCATGCTCAAAGTATTCTTCCAAATCATTTATCTAGTTAATAAAATCCTCTAGATTAACATTTATAGAATACGTAGAAACCTCCATCTTCGGTATCTTTCTAATTTGAGATATGGCTCTGTATAACCTATCTTGTATAAGATCTACTTTCTCTTCTTCTTCCTCAAACTGGTCCTCTTCTTCTTCAACTTCATATTCACTGCCATCTTCTCTCCTTGGCTCAAACCCTTTATGCAACTCCTCTTGCAAAGCCTGAACTTGCCTCTGCAAAACTCTGAAATCTTCTTTTGGCACCATATTTCTCCCACCGCCATGATTTATCCATGGAGGCATTCTGCTCACTTCTCTCACAAATCCTAACCACATATCTTAGTGTAAACTGCCTCACATTTGGCGCTCTGTTTACAGACTCAAGAACTCTTGCTATGATACCACTTGGTGAAGATCAAGCAACACAAACAAATGATACACCGGTGTTATTCCTTTGTTCCTATAAGAGAACCAAAAATTTCATTACTTTCATCCCAAAATGAGGATACCAAAAGAAAAAAGTTTTTTTACTATTTTGAAAATTCTTTCAAATACTCTGTTTCCCCTTTTTCCACCTAAAACCATCTATTTCAAATTTGAATTTTGGGGGCAACTTGCCAAGGTCACAACTTCCCACTCGTTGACCCGATTGACTATTACAACATATTTTTGGAAAGGGCACAAAATGAACTAAGCGGAGGTAGCCCTTGGCTCTTCATGCCAAGGCTTGCATCTAGCTAAAAATCCTCAAATTCAACCTCTAAGACCTTCAAAAATCTCCTACAAGTTAAACTAGTTTTACTAAATTAAACAATTACAATTTTTTTTTAGGTGATGCAAGATCACTCTTACACCACTGGATTCTCCTGCATCACTTTTGCACTTTTTTCCAGGTGAATTTGCTCTTTTGCATGCATGTTTAGATTTTTTTATTGATGTAATCGAGCCTTCACATATGATTTTATTTTTCATATAGTTTCTATGAAATTGCGCTCAACTCTATATGGGGCATGATTTTGCCTGTGTAAAATCATGATCACCTGTTACGGGGTGCAATTTCATCCAGATTGTGTCTAGGGGAAATATACTATTCTAGATGTCATTCTTACATTTTATATTGCATATAGAGCATAGTTTCATATTTTGTTGTGTTTCTACCATATTATTTTGTTGTGATTTCATATGTTTGATTTATTTTAAAGATCAACTAAAAGGACCTAGGGAGCTTGACTGTTGTGCCTCCAAGCATTGTTGTACAATGGCCTAATTAGGCCCCCTAACACTAATCATATTTTGAAAGTGTTTTATCAAGTTATCTTGTAGGAACAAGAATTATTGATATCATTAGATAAGAGATAAAAGCAAGGATAAATCACTAGATGAGATAAGTGTTCCAATTAGCCTCTAGGCTATTTTTTGAGGGTCTTTGATTTTTTTTGTAAACCTTAGATCTAATTTAGTATAAATATATTCAATTAAGTTCTAGGCATTGAAGTATAAACAACATATAGTGTGCACTTAGGGTTAATACTATTTGTGCATATTCTCTTGAGCCCTTAAATATTTTCTATATTGAAACCCTAGGTTTAGTAAATATTCAAAGAAAGAATCATAATAATAGTTTAGCTTTTGTATTATTGCATTTTGTATTTTTGCATTGTCCTTTATCTTTCATAGCATAAATATAGAAATGCCAAACCTAGGTGATTATCTTGAATCAAATACATAAAAAATTCTTGAAATTCTTGTGGACTTCGAGCAAGTCCTTAAAGTTATTCCTAGTGAACCCTTCCCATCTAGAACTGAGTGTAGAGAAAAACATACCCCCGTGGTTCACTCGAAGTCTCTATCTCTCTCTTAAGGATCTAGCCTTGAGAATTGTATGTAGTAGAACAATTTTCCCCCTCTACATCTTTGGTAAACCCTACATGAACACCTCCTTTTATTTTAAAAATTTATTCAAGATCATTAATTCTATGTGTTAGATTAGAAAACTTTGAAAACATAATTTTTTGTGCTTGTTTTTTTTTGTCTTAGTTCCTCCCATTTTGACCTAGTATTTCTCTCTTTTCCCAGTAGCTTCCAACCTTGGGAATGAAATAAATATTTTTAGGTTTGTTGATATTTTTCAAGAGAATGATCAAATTGATAGAGAAAATCCTAACCTTGAGGAAGAAGAGATTGGTAATAGTCTAGATCTTAGTAAGAGAACCGATGGGAACCTTATCTTCAAATATTTTGAGCATGTATGGACCTTTTATAAATATCATAAGCATACCTTGGATGCATACTTAGAGGAAGAAACCATACTTGAGGAAGTTAGACCATCTCATGACAACTCCTTGAGTGAATCTTTGAATCATGCTAATCCTGTTTATCATCCAACTTATGCCACTACTGTAACCACCAACATTTTGGAGAATATACAAGTCCCTCCAACTAGTAGTGTCATTCAGAATTTTTAATTTCCTCCTCAATATACTTATCTCAACAATGTTGCCTCTATTCCACCAAATTTTAGTTATCCCCTTCAATAAGGTACCACATATCTCAACAGTATCAATATGTCCAACACTCCTCCCTTCGGGAATTTGAGAACATTGCATAAAAAAATCCAAAAGTGTAGAATTTGACAAATATGGTAAAGCATTTGGTTTCAAAAGTTGAGATGATTTAGCCTTCAAGTTTCACTTATAGTTATAAGAAAATGTGTAATCAGCTATTGGATCCTATTGTTGCTACTAGGCCTTATCCTAAGCACTTTTCTATGCCAATTTTACCTATTTATAAGGGGATAGAAGATCCAATAGAGCATTTAAGAATATTTAGAACAACTCACCATAATATCATCTATGATGACATGTTGTTACTAAAAATATTTCCTAAGAGTATTGGTGGCATGGAATTATAATGGTACTATCGATTGCCTAATTATTATTTAAATATTTTTGAGGAAAAAACAAAATTATTTGTTCAAATTTTGGGTGCTTATATTGAAAAGGAAGTAACAATGAAAGATGTATATAATTTGAAATAAGGAAAAGAAGAAATTTTTTTAGAATTTTTAGCCCATTGGAGAACTTTAGTAGGATGCTTGAGATATAATTTACCTCCTATTATGGCTGATCCACAACACACCCCAAAATTGGGGACCCACCTTTTTTGCATGCTTTTAAAGAAGACCACAGTGTCCCAGATGATAAAAAATCAAGGAAAAAAGCAAAATATCATAAAAGAGAAGTGTCGCAATATCGCGACATGTTGCTCCGTCACGGCTAGAAATGAAAAGTTGTTGCTATATCGTGACATGTTGCTCCGTCATGGCCAGAAAAGAAAAGTTGCCACGATATCATGACATGTTGCTCCGTCGCAACTAGAAAATAAAAATTTGTCGTGATATCGCGACATGTTGCTCCGTCGCGACCAGAAAATGAAAAGTTGTCGCGATATCGCGACATGTTGCTCTGTTGCGGCCAAAAATGAAAAGTTGTCACGATATCACGACATGTTGCTCCATCACGGCCAAAAATGAAAAGGTGTCACGATATCACAATAGTCACATTTTTGCGGCTCAAACAAGCGAAATGTAGTGGAACAAAAAGGTGTCGCGATTTCACGACATGTCGCGTTTTCGCAGCCAAGAGTAACAAAATACAACAAAATGGAAAATTGTCATGATTTTGTGATAGGTTGCATTTTCATGGCTAGGAGCAGTAGAATGCATCATGAAGAGAAAATGTCGCGATATCGTGACATGTCGTGAAATCGCGGTTCATAGAGGAGAGAGAAAGATGAAATGAAAAATGTCGCGATATCGCGACTTGTCATGAAATCATGGTAGAAAGCAGCAAGATGATGCCAAATGAAAAAGTGTCACGATTTCATGATAGAAAGCAGACGAGATGAAGGGCAGAGACAAAAACGTCGTGATATCGTGACACGTCAGGTTTTTGCTGCAAGAAAGTGAGGAAGGAGCAAATTGAAAGAAAGTGTCGTGAAATCGTGACAGGTCGCATTTTCATGGCTCCAAGCAGTGAGATGGTACAGAAAAGAAAAGCATCATGATTTCATGACAAAAAGTAGCGAGACAGCCTGAAAGAGAAAAGCATCGTGATTTCACGACAGAAAGCAGCCAAGTGGTACGAAACGAAAAATTATTGCGATTTAGCGACAAAAAGAAGCAATATGGTGCAAAAGAGAAAAGCATCACGATTTTGTGATAGAAAGCAGCCAAGTGGTACGGAACGAAAAATTGTCACGATTTCATGACAAAAAGCAGAAGATGGTGTAGAAGAGAAAAGTGTCACGATTTCGTGACATGTCGCGTTTTCGTGGCTAAGTGCAACAAAACCCAGCGATAGAGAAAAACATCGCGATTTCACAACAGGTTGCATCTGCATAGCCCGAAGCAGAAAAACATCGTGATTTCAAGACAGGTTGCACCCACACGGCCCGATAGCATAAAAATGTCACGATTTCGTGACATGTATCATTTTCGCTGTGCATGGTGGCGGACAAGGCTGTTGACAGGAAAATGTCACGATATCGCGACATGTTTTTTCTGAAAGAAGAAAAGCTAAGCTACATACATAAAAATGTCACGATATCGTGACATGCTATTTTTGGTCATGATTTACAAGGGGCAGTTACGGAACATGCAGAGAGCATGAAACACGTGGCATAAAAGTGTAAGGGCTACAGAGGCGTTACAGTTCACAAAGAAGATCAAACGTTTAGACATCGAACAGAAATTCAAAGACAACGATGAGACGGGAATACAAAATGATGCAATCTGGGAAATGAAATGAAGCACCGCAGGGCAAAGCAGAGAGCATTACCAAAAAGTATAAAAGCAGAAGCATAGATTGGTACAAGGGTCGAAAATCACTGCAAACAGGGTTGCAGAGCTAAAGGTGATAGGCTATTCTAGGCCTGCTTAATGTTGTTTCTCCTCCATTTTCTGGTTTTGAGAAAACTAGAGACTTTTGTTATTGTAAAATGATCAATTTTTAATACAGAAAATTCAGAGAGTTGCACCTCATTGACAAGAAAGAAGGAGTTATTTTCTGCATGCAATATTTAATGTCTATTTTTCCCCTTTTCAGATTTTAGGCTTATAGGTGGAGTAAAATACAAGTTATCTTGGTTGCTCCAAGCGAATGTCTAAATCTGAAAACCCCATTCAAAACCCTAGGAACTAGCACTTAGCTTATTAGGATGATGCATGTTTTGCAGGTCCAATAGGTTAGGTTGCATGCATGGAAACCTCATATCTTCGATTTTGTCGAACAGGATAGCATCAAACTGAACACGTTTTATTTTCATTCTCTGCATTTTATTTTCATTTTTTTTTGCACTTTATTTTTAGAAGCTCCAACTTTATTTCAATTTACTGGCATTAAAATAAAAAAATTAAAAAATGTCAAAATCCAAAAATAGTTGTGGTTTTTTTTGGATTTTAAATACGCATTTTAAAATTTCCATTTCCAGGGCCAAAATTTCATTTTTCAGTTTTGTTTTTCATTCATGAGCCGATGATGACATTCCCTTCATGAAAATTCCAATTTCATTGAAGGAGTTCTGTTTTATGGCATTTCATCAATTTCCACTTTGAAGTTACAGTGTGGTCATACAAGAGCCAGATCACATTTGCTTTATTCGGGTTCAACAAACAATCATTAAAGTTTCATGGTAAAATAAACCAACATTGCCCCTTGTTTTCAGTTACTTGCAACCACTAAGGTGTTCCAAGCATTTAAATTGAATATCTTTATTTGAGATTATTAATATACATACACAAATTCTAACATAGCGGAGACCTTGGAGAAGTTACTTGTCTAATTTCTTTGCAAGAGAGGATTTGGAACCCAAATCCTATCAAAGAGTGTGTTTTCACAATCGAGTGAAAATACCACTCAACAGATTGGTGCTAGAAGGAGGGCTGGATGGGTTTATTTTAGTGTGATTTAAGTGCTACAGGGATTTAAATTTTGAATATTTAATGCCCTGTTAATTGTTATCTTTATTCCTCTAAAACTCGATAGATTGTTAAAAGGACGGCCTGAATTGATTTACTTTATTATATTTTAAGCAATTCAGGTATGATGTATATTATGCTAATGCTTTTCTGATTGTTCATACAGAAATAAAGTGATTTGATTTAATTTTGAAAATTTTGGTCTTGACTAACGAAGTGTTGTTTCCATACAGTTACTTTCATTTGATTTTAATGAATACATCTCTTAGTTGATGCTAACTTGATTTTTTTTTATACATTGCAGGTTGAATATTCAATAGATTTGGTTCTAAAGTTATATTCTGAGTTCACTAATGGCAACATTTGAGGAGCAAATTGTATCCCTAAGAGCTCAAATGATGTCTCTAAGAGAAAGAATGGTATCTATGATGGAGGACCATTATAAGGGTTTGTCTATACATGTGATACCCTATCAAATTCCTAAAATGTTATTGGAGTTTCTACGATGTTTTAATCAAGAGGTGCCACTAGGATACTTGCAAAAACTACATGTCTACAAGGATACATTATGTAAATTCTAGATTTTCTATGAGGAGGTAGCTTGTAAGTTATTTGCATACATTTTGGATGATAAACCATTCTTTTGGTACAACCAACTACCCATGGAGGTTAGGACTTCTTGGATACAACTAGAAGCAACCTATCTTTATCATTTTGGTAATCAGGTTGACTTAGAAATCTTGAAAAATCAGTTTACCTCCATATGTAAGGAGCCTAATGAATCCTTGAGTCAATTCAATGGAAGATTTCGTGAGTTGCACTCCCAAATGTGGGAAAATTTTAACACATTAGAAGAGGAAGCCATGGAAGTATACTTGGGAGCCATACACCCCACACTTGCTTCACTCATTGAGGAAAAAATGGGTGGCTTGTCTCTAGAGAAAATCCATGAGATCTTAGAAGAGATAGAATGACAAGGTCTTGAAGAAGAAAAGGCACAACATGTTCACATAAGAGATTGTCCTTCTAAATATATTGATGCCAACCTACACCAACCATCAAATATAGCACCCTCCACTCCAATGATATCTAAGGTAAATGATCAAGGGGATGAATTTGAATATCCAAATCTTACAACCACCTTAGATGTAGTCCACGAGGAGGTGCAAATTGCTAAGCCAACATCCGCTAGTGAGGATTATGCAGAAATGATCTCATTCATAGAGATACACGATTATTCGAATGAAGGGGTTCTAAATTCAACAATGTTTGATATATGTGATAAGACGGAACCCACCATAGAATTAAATGAAGTGGTTGAAAGTGAAATTGGAAGAAAACCAATAAATGAATTTGAAGATATGATAGAGTTTCACCACTTGTGCTTGGAAGATACTATTGATGAGATGTGTAAAATTAAAGATCAAGAAATTCTTCACCCTCCAAATTATGATAAAAGTGAATCATGGGTTACTAATTTGGATTATGATGGCCTTACAAATTTGAATTCAAGAAATGACCCACTTTTGGAAATAATTGAACCATCTAAGGAAGGTGAAGATGAATTTGATGAGAAACACATTGATGAATTGGAAGATGTTGAAGAAGTAGTTGAACGCCACCACTTGATTTTGAAAGATGATTATTATGATGCTTGGAAGAAGTGGGAGGACTACACTCAATCCAAAACTACTAATGAAACTTGGGTGCCAATTGATATACAGGACAACATGATCGCCTACTCAAAGGAAGACTTTACAACTCCTATACAATTCAAGGATGTTTTGGAAGAGAGTTTCAAATCTCATCAAATTTTGGAAGAGTATAATGATTCCATTACCAAGGACAAAGAAGAAAAATATTTGATGAATGAATCAAAAGATCATGCCACAAACATCATGGATTTGGATGACAATTTTTACAATGGTTGGGGGAGATATGATGATGCATTCTTTTCTCACACCCCTATAGATGAAACTCATATTGCACTTGATATGCAAGATATTGAAATTTCTACCTCATAGGATCTCACATACAGATTTAAGATTGAATGTTGATTTAAGGCGAAATTGAGGTGAGGATTCACATGAAGAGATACCATGGATAGTGAACAAAGAATTAGAACCAAATGACAAAGAGATGGATCAATTGGAAGCAACTCAAATAAGTGATCATCAAAACAGATTACTTGACATACACTTTGACCAAAAACATTTGAAGGTTGAAAAGGATGGGCATGTTTTCAATTGGGTGCCCAATTTTGGTATGTTTGATGAACAAGTAATCAATGAAGAGTATGAAGACCATGAGGTAAAAGAGGGAATTGCAAATCCCCATCAAATTTTGGTAAATAAAAATGTTCAAAAGGTAGAGTCTAACCTTTTGTGTTCAAGCATCCAAGATTTAGGTGAAAATTTGCATGACCATATTTTGAATTTGAATGATGTTTATGGTGAAATGTCATTAAAGGTAAATGAAAAACAAGGTATGATTTCTAATCACACCTTTGACAACATTGTTTTAACAAATGAAAAAGAAGTTGATGCACTTGAATTGTTAAATCAAATTCATCAACAATTACTAATTGAATCTAGGGTAAAAACTATTAATGATCCTAATTTAGTAAATATCCTAGATGCTTGCAAACTGTTACACAAATTTGATTGGCCTACAAATTTGGAAAATGATTTGGCTTTGAAATTTTTAGAAATAGGCTTTTGCTTACAAAATTTCATTTTGAATAAAGAAAGCCTAGTTCTAAATCATGAATGGGATCATGAAAGTTGCATTTAAAGAATAGACAAGATAAAATTGAAAATCAATCATTGTCTAATCAATTTGAAAATTTGAATCTCACCTATGAGAATACTAATGGAACTAAATTTAATTGGTGGGGTGAGAGAGGAAAGTTGAAGTGGGTTGCATTGTTTGGTCTAGTCTTGTTTTTGTTGGATTCCCACAACATTTGGCATGCATATCACATTATATTTTTGTTGAAATGTTCTAATCATGTTTGGGATCCAGGAAAGTGATAGTCCAAGCTTTGCATCATCTTGTATTATATTGTACATTTGTATATAGATTTTGGTTTTTGGGTTTTGGTTTGTGTTTTCAAGTTTTTTGAAGTTCTTTGGGGGTTTGGGTTTGTGTTTTTCAAATTTTCATTTTTGGATGGCATTTTGGTTTTGGATTGAATAAGTTTGATTTAAAGTTGTGTGTTGGTCCTATGGACATGTTTGGTTTTTATATTAAAAAAAAAAAAAAAAGAGGAAAAATTTGAGATGTCAACTTATGCCTAAGATCAGGAGAGTATGAAACATTGGAATTGTGTTGTAGAAAGCTCCACAAGTAACACAAACACATTAAATAATATCGTTTGAAACTTGTGATGCATGAAGTTGTCAATTTTACAAATTATGGCAACATAGGTGGTATACTCCATCCACAATTCAGAAAAGCAATGCATTCATATTACATTCCATTTTGCATATATATTCCATCTTAGTTGCATATCCATTTCCAATACAATCATTGAAAAGTGTCAAATCCTCTTAGGGTTATTCTATAACATGAAACATATAAAAAAATCCTAAGGTTGGGAACTGATGCCCAAACTATCTTGAACCAAGCACGTTCTATGCACATTAAAGAAGATCTTGGGCAAAATGATCAAAACCATGCTTGGAAGAAAAGGTGAGGTGAAAAGAATATTTCATGTCTGTCCTATCATGCAACATTATCCTTAAAATAGTGGTTTTTACCACTCCCATAATGCTTAAAGCCTAAAATTAGAGTAGTAAGGATAGGGTTAAATCCTCATCGAACTTAGGTTGAGGATCCAACTCCCCAAAGCTCTGATTTGACCTTCATGGAGTAGTAAGGATAGGACATAATTCTCATCTCGCTTAGGTTGAGAATCCGATTCCCCAAAGCTTCCATTTTTCCCATTTCATCATAAAGCTTGGATGGAAGGATCATACTACATGTCCTAAAAAGGATGGGTAGTCATCCCAAAGGTCCAAGCATAAGTAAACTAATTCTCATTCCATCTCAATCTTGGATTGGAAGGATCGTACTACATGTCCTCTGCAAAGGATGGGTAGTCATCCCCAAGGTCCAAGAAATAAAAGATAATATTTTCCATTTCATCTTAATATTGGATTGGAGGGATCGTACTACATGTCCCTAGCAAGGATGGGTAGTCATCCCAAAGGTCCAAGAAATAAGAAAAAAAAGAAGAATAGAATGAATGAAGCCAAATCATGGATTATGGGGTTAAGTATGCCCATGCATGGCAGCATGTCTTGTCTAAAAGCAAGACCACTGACTGCTCAAAAGGATAGACTAGCCTGACCAGTTCATCCATAACTGGTTAAATCATTTTGCTCAGAGTGAGGTAATGAATTCCATATCAGAGTAGTAAGGATAGGGTTAAATTCCCATCTCATTTAGGTTGGGAATCTTATTCCCCAAAGCTCTGATTTCACTTTCACTTGCACATGGGTTCAAGATAGTAGTGACTCATGACCAACTTTGGGATCTAATAAAGTAATTCAGCATACATATATTTTGTCCTAAGAGGGTTTGACAGTTTTAATATGTTTTTTCATGATATTAGAAGGTTTGAGCCTTTGTAAAGCAGGTTGTTATATCTCTAGCATCTTCATCATGCATCAAATCCTGCACAAATCATTCATAGCCTTGCATACAAATCATAAGTGAAACTGACAATGGAATGTTGATCAAGTTCAAATGATAGGGAATGAAACACATTGCACACACCGAGTTGATACTTAATGATTATGATGTTTCATGTATTTCTGATCTATCGGTATTTGTTTATCTTTTATGTGTTGACGTCTGTATCTAAGCTTGTATATTTCAGGTTGGGTTCTCACCAAATGCTCAGGAGCATTTTGACAAACAAAGTCACCATTTGTTGTGGCTGATCCACAACACACCCCAAAATTGGGGACCCACATTTTTTGCATGCTTTCAAAGAAGACCACAATGGCCCAGATGCTAAAAAAATCAAGGAAAAAAGCAAAATATCATAAAAGAGAAGAAGTGTCACGATATCGCGACATGTTGCTCCATTGTGGCTAGAAATGAAAAGTTGTCATGATATCACGACATTTTGCTCCGTCGTGGCCAAAAAAGAAAAGTTGTCACAATATCACGACATGTTGCTCCGTTGCGACTAGAAAATGAAAAGTTGTTGCGATATCGCGACATGTTGCTCCGTCGCGGCCAGAAAATGAAAATTTGTCACGATATCGCGACATGTTGCTCCGTCGCGGCCAAAAATGAAAAGTTGTCATGATATCGCGACATGTTGCTCCTCGGAAAAAAATAAAAAGGTGTCACGATATCGTGACAGGTCACGTTTTCATGGCTCAAACAAGTGAAATGCAGTGGAACGAAAAGGTGTCGCAATTTCACGACATGTCGCGTTTTTGCAGCCAAGAGTAAAAAAATGCAGCAAAATGGAAAATTGTCACGATTTCACGATAGGTCACGTTTTCATGGCTAGGAGCAGTAGAATGCATCATGAAGAGAAAATATCACGATATCGCGACATGTCATGAAATCACGGTTCATAGAGGAGAGAGAAAGATGAAATGAAAAATGTCACGATATCACGACTTGTCATGAAATCATGGTAGAAAGCAGCGAGATGATGCCAAATGAAAAAGTGTCACGATTTCATGACAAAAAATAGACGAGATGAAGGGCAGAGACAAAAATGTCATGATATCGTGACACGTCAGGTTTTCGCTGCAAGAAAGTGAGGAAGGAGCAAATTGAAAGAAAGTGTCGCGAAATCATGATAGGTCACATTTTTGTGGCTCCAAGCAGCGAGATGGTACGAAAAAGAAAAGCATCACGATTTCATGACAGAAAGCAGTGAGACAATATAAAAGAGAAAAGCATCATGATTTTGCGACAAAAAGTAGCCAAGTGGTACGAAACAAAAAATTATCACGATTTAGCGACAAAAAGCAGCAAGATGGTGCAAAGAGAAAAGCATCACGATTTCGTGACAGAAAGCAGCCAAGTGGTACGAAACAAAAAATTATCGTGATTTCACGACAGAAAGTAGAAGATGGTGCAAAAGAGAAAAGTGTCACGATTTCATGACATGTCGCATTTTTGCGGCTAAGTGCAACAAAACCCAGCGATAGAGAAAAACATCACGATTTCGTGATAGGTTGCATCTGCATAGCCCGAAGCAGAAAAACATTGTGATTTCGTGACAGGTTGCACCCACACCCACACATCCCGATAGCATAAAAATGTCATGATTTCATGACATGTATCATTTTCGCTGTGCATGGTGGCGGACAAGGCTGTTGACAGGAAAATGTCACGATATCGCGACATGTCTCATTTTGAAAGAAGAAAAGCTAAGCTACATACATAAAAATGTCGTGATATCGCGACATGCTATTTTTGGTCACGATTTATAGGGGGCAGTTACGAAACATGCAAAGAGCACAAAACACGTGGCATAAAAGTGTAAGGGCTACAGAGGCGTTACAGTTCACAGAGAAGATCAAACGTTTAGACATCGAACAAAAAGTCAAAGACAACGATGAGACAGGAATACAAAATGATGCAATCTGGGAAATGAAATGAAGCACCGCAGGGCGAAGCAGAGAGCATTGCCAAAAAGTATAAAAGCAGAAGCACAGATTGGTACAAGGGTCGGAAATCACTGCAAGCAGGGTTGCAGAGCTGAAGGTGATAGGCTATTATGGGCCTGCTTAATGTTGTTTCTCCTCCATAGTTCTGGTTTTGAGAAAACTAGAGACTTCTGTTATTGTAAAATGATCAATTTTTAATACAGAAAATTTAGAGAGTTGCACCTCATTGACAAGAAAGGAGTTATTTTCTGCATGCAAGATTTAATGTCTATTTTTCCCCTTTTCAGATTTTAGGCTTATAGGTGGAGTAAAATACAAGTTATCTTGGTTGCTCCAAGCGAATGTCTAAATCTGAAAACCCCATTCAAAACCCTAGGAACTAGCACTTAGCTTATTAGGATGATGCATGTTTTGCAGGTCCAATAGGTTAGGTTGCATGCATGGAAACCTCATATCTTCGGTTTTGTCGAATAGGATAGCATCAAACTGAACACGTTTTATTTTCATTCTCTGCATTTTATTTTCATTTTTTTTTGCATTTTATTTTCAGAAGCTCCAACTTTATTTCAATTCTCAGGCATTAAAATAAAAAAATTAAAAAACTTCAAAATCCAAAAATAGTGTATTTAATAAAACGCATTTTAAAATTTCCATTTCAGGGCCAAAATTTCATTTTTCAGTTTTATTTTTCATTCATGAGCCGATGATGACATTCCCTTCATGAAAATTCCAATTTCATTGAAGGAGTTCTATTTTATGGCATTTCATCAATTTCCACTTTGAAGTTACAGTGTGGTCATACAAGAGCCAGATCACATTTGCTTTATTCGGGTTCAACGAACAATCATTAAAGTTTCACGGTAAAATAAACCAACATTGCCCCTTGTTTACAGTTACTTGCAACCACTAAGGTGTTCCAAGCATTTAAATTGAATATCTTTATTTGAGATATATTAATATACCTACACAAATGCTAACATAGCGGAGACCTTGGAGAAGTTACTTGTCTAATTTCTTTGCAAGAGAGGATTTGGAACCCAAATCCTATCGGAGAGTGTGTTTTCACAATCGGGTGAAAATACCACTCAACACCTCCAAAAGGTATGATTGAGGCATTTATTGGAATATTGCAAGAACAATTATATTATATGTTGGAAACTACTATTATCACATATTTTGATCAAGTAATCTATTTAGAAAGAAAATTATAACAAGATATTTTCAGAAGAGGCCAACTCATAATCAAACAAGAGAAACATGTTAAGTCTCAACACAAGAATAAATACACAGGAGGTGATAGTAGTAGAATGGATAGTATGTTTGTTAATAATGTTACTAACAACCTACAAAAGATAGTACCTTAAAACCTCCACAAAGTAATTTTACAAGACTTAATATGTCTATGGAAGAAGTTCTAAAATAAATTTTAGAAGCCAATGCAATTGAGATGCCTCCCATAAGACAACCAGACACTACAACTCATTAGTATAAGGTATATCAACATTGTGCATATCATAGTGTATGGACACTGGATGAATTCTTGTAAAAAGTTGAAGCATGTGGTTCAATATTTGATTGATGTAGGACGTATTGATATAGGAAACTCTTGATCTTCAAGTGATCAATAAAAATCATCTATTAATCATAATATTATTAGAAAGGTATCTAATCAAGAATCTTACAGAAGTGTACCCCATCATTATGATAAAAAAATGGTTGGTATGATAACAACTATTTCAAAAAATTTAGTACAGAATCAATAGATCCAACGATCTTAGTAGGAGATTAGTTTCTCAGTAAATATTTCTCTTTTGGAACTTTTGCAAAATTCTCCTACTCATGGATAAGCCTTGATGAATGTTCTAAAACAACAAGATATCCCTCCAGATATTTCCCCTAGTGATATGTCCAATATTGTAAGTTCTCTTGGGATACATCATCTCACATTCTCGGATGTTGATATTTCTTTCTCGAAATTGCAAGAAGATTCTTCTCTTTATATCACTGCATTTATTGGGGATACTTTTATCAAGAGATTTATTATTGATAATGGTTATTCCCTTAATTTTTGCACATATCATTTCTTTCAAAAGTTTGGATGAAAAGAGGAATATATAACTAAATCTAATGATATCATTAAAACTTTCAACAATGAGTCCCAAGAAGCTTGCGGTACTATATTACTTCCCCTTAAAGTTAGGTCTAAAGTATTGGATACTTTGTTTTATGTGGTATATTTTCCTGCATATTTTAATCTTCTTCTCGAACGTCCTTGGATCCATGTGATAGAGGCCATCCCTTCTAATTTTTATCAATGTGTAGAATTTGAATTTGAAAATCAACCTGTTTCTATCTTGGGTGATCCTCATCCATTTGAATTTTGCTCACCAAAATATCTAGCTCATTTTTCATCAAATTCCTTATCCAACAAAACTAAGCAACTTGAAAATCCTAATAAGGAATTATCAATTAATATATCATCACAGTATCAAGTCAACTCTTCTTGTCAATAATATCTTTTAAATAAATCTCATTAAGCTTTAGAGTGGAGTGTTAAGGATGAGGGGCCACCTTCTCCTTCTTTGTCAGTTATAATTCCTAAGAAGTATGCTAGATATGAGGATCCACCCCAAAATAAAATTTACTTTGATGGGTCTATTCCTTGCACTACGCAGGTTGAGTCTTCTAGTTCTCAAGTGGAATTTGGTTTTATATCTCCCAAGGACCTTGTGCAATTAGGAGTAGTTCCTGCCCTACCTCCTCTTGAGAATTATTTTTCCATCCTTATTGAGGAGACCATAGATGTGAACATAGGATTTGAGGAATCCCCTAGAATCCTAAATCTAGTTAAAGCCCTGTCTATGGATGACCAGGAGCAATTGAATAATTTATTTAAATAATATCAAGACATAGGTGCTTGATCATATGCCAACATGTCAGGGCTTGATCCCTCCCTTTTTATGTATCATTTGGTAGTTAATCCTAGTGCTAAGCCTGTTAAGAAAAAACTTAGGAAGATGCATCCTAAGGTCACCCTCTTAGTCAAGGAGGAGCTCCAAAAACTCCTTGATGTTAGTTTTATAAAAGCCATTGACTATTTTGATTGGATCTCCAATATTGTTTCTGTATCTAAGAAGGAAGGAATGGTCAGTTTATGTATTGAATTTTAGGACATTAATTTAGCATATCCCAAGCATGGTTTTCCCTTGCCCAACATAGATTAGATTGTATATTTCACTACCAAATGTGGATTGCTTTCTCTTATGGATGGTTTCTCAAGCTACAACCATATTTTGATTACCCCTAAGGACTAGGCCAATACAACATTCACTACTTTGTGGGGTACCTTCTACTGGAAGTTCATGTATTTTTTCCTGAAGAACGTAGGAGCTACCTATCAACCAACCATGACTTATATTTTCCATGACATGATGTATGATATTCTCTAGGACTATGTGGATGATAGTTTAGATCCCTCCATAGAATGAAAGGATCATGTCCATGACTTAAGACAAATATTTGAAAGGCTACGGTATTGTAAGGTTCATCTTAAACCCACTAAGTGTGTGTTCATAGTCATATCTAGCAAGTAGTTAGGCGTTATAGTTTCTAGGCAAGGCATTGAAGTGGATCCTTTTAATATAATGGATATCACTAACACATATCCTCCCTACAACCTAAGCAAACTACATAGTCTACAAGGTAAGCTTCAGTCTATCCATCACTTCATTTCTCAGGTAGTTGATAAGTATTAGACCTTTCTTAAGTTTCTTAAGAAATATGTAGTCTTTCAATGGGATTCTGAGTGTCAAAAATATTTTTATGATCTCAAATATTATCTCACTTCCCTACCTATTCTAGTTCCTCATGTGCCTAGTAGGCATTTGATGCTTTATATAGCAGCCACTTCTCATGCTTTTGGAGCCATGTTGTCGCAACATGATCATCAAAACAAAGAGTGAGATATCTACTATATTAGTAGAACCTTGGTTAGCTATAAAACTAGGTACACTTCCTTAGATAATCTTTACCTTGTTGTAGTGTTTGCTTCCTAGAAGTTAAGACACTATGTGCTCAATCATAAGATATTAGTAGTTGCAAAGTTTTATCCTTTGCATCATTTGATTTCTAAACCCCACATTGTAGGTCAAGATACTAAACGGGTGTTGGCCCTTAGTTATTTTAAACTAAATTTTATAGGTCAAAGGGTTATTAAGGATTAGGTGATCGCTAATCAGTTAGCCTCTGCTCCATTAGAATCTGACCATCCTATAGTTGTTGAGTTTCTTTATGAGTGCTTCAATATCAAAATTGAAGAGTCCGAGTCTTGGAATTTGTTTTTTATGGAACCCTATGTATGAAGGGTGTTGGTGCTAGAGTTATTCTAGTTACCCTACAAAAACAACTCATCTCCCTGTCCTTCAAGCTTCATTTTGCTTGCACAAATAATACTTTAGAGTACAAAGCTATATTTGTTTTTGGTCTTAAAAAAGCTTTAGCCTTGTAGGTTAGAATCCTTTCAGTATTTGGTTACTCTCAACTTGTGGTTATTCAAATTAATGATGTTTATCAGACTCAAGATGATAAAACTAAACCATACAAGGATATTATCACTATAGAGCAAAAAAATAGCACACCTAGCAAAGAGAAATGAAATGAATCTATTGTTCTATTCAAGTATTCAAAAACAACAATAAAGTAAGCAATAAATGACAAATATTTGAAATAAATGGGGGGTTCTCTTGATATTAATTAATTTTTCAAATACGAGGTTACAAACATCCCCTTGAGGGATCTCAATTGATACAAATCATTACAATACCGAAGGATCCAATCCTTTCATAAACTTAAGGTGCACTTTTAGTGTCTTGCAATCACGATTGAATAGTGATTTTTTGCTATCGCTACGATGAGCTATCCATATTCAACTCTTTAGCTCCATCCTCATGTGCTGGAATACATGTACCTACACACAAGAAATCTAAATTGGTTAATATCATGTGCATATTAAGATAAAATCAATGAAATGCATGCAACATAGGATACAAATATTGCAATAGAGAATGCAAAACTACTCCAAATGATACCAAAACTTAGCATAATGCATATTATATACTTTTGGAATGATCTATATAGAAATTGAAATGAAATGGTGAGTAGAATTTGTGGCCATCCCTAGGTGGGACAATTGGGACTGTCATCACAAAAACCCTAATTGAAGGTCCAAAACTACTCTAAATTTTACAAAATTCAATTATGATCTACATAAACTACTCTAAAAATGATCTAACCTAAAATTGATTCAAAAATGTATGCCAATTCATGGTTGCCACTGGGTGGGCCAATTGGGACTGTTAATCATCCCAGGTGGGGACGACCACCAAACAGGGTGGTTTTTACTACCAATTATTCTAGGATTTGGTCTAGAATACTCTTATGGGTATTGTCATCAAATTTTATGATTTTATTCATAGAAATGGATGGGTTTTGGAAGGGACATGCGTATTTGGATATGCCTTGGAAAATCTTTTTATTGATGAAGATTCCAAAGGCAAATACAAGGGTAAAAGGGAAGAGTGAATCTCGATAGCACTTTGTGGTGAATTTTTGCAAAGACCTCTCTCTAAAATTGAGTGGAATCACTCCATTTTATAGCCCAAGAGGGCTACAGGATCAAAGGGGCAAGTTGGGGCATGCAAGACATGTGATGCCACTTATCAAAGCCCTTGCCATGTGTTGGGTGGAAGAGGCCTCCAATTTGATCCTCTAATTTGTAGGTTGTGATGGCCTAGATAAGCTCACAATCTATCATAAGTCATCGGGTGGGATAAATGGTAGAATTCTATTTCTATTTGTCCCACCCTTGACTTTTTGAGGTGTTTAGATCATGGTCATCCTAGGGTGGGACGACCATGAACTATGGTCGTCCTAGGGTGGGACGACCATGGCTACATGGCCCAAAACTTTCCAAAAGTGGGGTAAACCTTACCAAAAGTTGTTAGGACCTCTATTTAACCCATGCGGGTTTCCAAATAGGGACATATGGTGTCGATAAGAGTGGTTTCATCGTAGTCTTATCCGATTGACATGATTTTAGTTTCTATAGATGCCTCTTTTATAGATGTGTTGTGTCAAATAGAGCGTGAAGAAAAAATAGATGACTAAACTATAAAATTATTAAGGTTATTTAGTAACCTAATCAAATTTAGATGCCTCCATTTTGGAAATAGCATACATTATTGGAATCCTTGCTTTTGACATAATTGAAGGATTGATTTTGGTATACCTTTCAGCCACACTACAATGGTAGTCTTAGGGGCTTAGGGTATACTTGGTCTTAGTTCATTATTTTTCCTATTTTGGGATGCATATCCCAAGGCTTCAATTATACCAAGTCTTTGTTTTGTTGAATTGGTGCTAAATTATTTACCCTAGTGTAGGCTTAAAATTTATATTTGGAAATGATTCTTTTGAATGTATGTAGATTGTACTTTTGAGTATTTAAGTGTTGATTTTGATTATGAATTCATTATTATGACCATCCCCTCAAGTTATGAGTCAATGAGGGCATTACCAGTGATGAAATAAATGATTCACTTGACCAATATGACTGTAATGGGATTTTCTCCAATTTTACTCGTAATATTTATCAATTTTGTGAGGATTTTGATGGTTTTGTTAATATTTCATGGCAGAATAGAACTAAATACCTCATTCTCATGGATTTTTCCAACCACAATGGCCTTATTGGGAATTGAAGTAGAGACTTTTCAATTCATCCATGAACAATTTGTATTCAATCTTGATCCTTTATGAATTTTTATGAATTTTGACCTGTTTTTGGTGGTTTTAGGCCATTTTCTTTGCTTTTTCATCTATTTTTGAATTTTTTATTTTTGATGAGATTTCATAGAAATGAAATGAATATCTCATTCCCATGGAGTAGTCTGACTACAAGGACCTTCTTGGAGATTGAATTGAAGAAATTTTAATTCAACTATGAATAATTTGGTTCAAGTAGCCTTATGGTAATTTACTCATCTTGTCGGATTGCATGGAGTGCAATTCGCTGCAGCCACTAGGTTTATAGGGTAAATAGTTGGGTACAAGGTGCATTTGAGAGTTTGCTTTATTTGATTTTTTTGTTGATTTTATGATTTTTTAATATTTTGGACTGGTAGATATACTTAATTGTCCTTTTATGAAGCTCCTTGTGGTGAGAAAATATGTGCATTTATGTCTGCTTCTTGGTTTGTTGATGCATTTATGGATGCAATATCATGTATGCATGTATTGTAATATGATGTGATTTGATGATATGAATATGAGTGTATGCATAATGGCATGGATGATTTGTTAATATGTATGATGAATTATGAATACTATTTGACACACTATATGCTAGCACCATAAACTATACAAAATTCATCGATTCATTGATATTTATCATAATATTATGTAATGGATTGTGAAAATGTAAACTGATAAACATGTGATAAAATGATATGGAATGGAATGCATAATATGATGTTATATAATATCTTTGATATTTTCATGAGACTTAAACACTCTAGTGATCTAGTCAAAAGTTGTATAGTAACTATGTAATACATTTTGGCAAGATATAAATCTATGAGGATGACCAAGATATTCAATATCCCTGTGTGTGTATGTGAGTTCATTTTTATTAGATCACATAAAGTTATCCCACTGCCAAACATGATTGATGCAACCCATTTGTACTGAAGATCATCTTACGAGTATCATTATCTTGAGTTTTGTACATAGTTAGATTAGACCACTAGGCAATACATGCTACCAAAAGCTAGCTCATCCATATGAAAATATTGGTTTATACAAAATAAACTCACTTATGTGATAAACATATCATCATGCATAATAATAGCACCATTTCCAAGTAGGCTTGATGCCACCCAACCTATAATGAGGATCATCTTATGGTTGCCAAATGTTGATCATTTTAGGGATTCAAGTTCAATACTCCATTATTTTCTTTTCTTTTTGAATTGCTCTAAGGATTTGCTCTATTTTGTTTGATGGGCAAGGGATTTTGGTAGTGGTGAGAACCATGGTTTATTTTACTTTTTTCATTTTCTAGTCGTGATAACCACTTTTTATTTTGAATATTTGTAGTGGTAACAACCACTATTTATTTTTCTCTTTGGATACTTTTCCCATTTTGGTGTGAAGCAAGGGATTTTTATTATTTTGGGTAAGGAGGAGCTTTTCCTTTTGTCAATTATTAGTACTTTTGAACCATTCACACATGGGAATGAGCAAGGAATTTTTTTTGCTTAGGTTAACACGAACCACTTTATAGGTTTCATATTTCCTTGTGCAATAATTGGATTTATTAGTGTGAAACTATGTTGGGATTATGATGTATACAAGGTACAATCAAAGCAAGACTCTACCTTCTAAAAGTAAGGATATATGGACAAATGCAAGAAGAAAATTGGAAAGTGGACCAATAGGTGGCTTTCTTCTGGGGGTAGAATCACCTTGATAAAATCAGTCCTTCAAGCTATTCCTATTTATGTTTCTTCCATTTTGAATATCTCAAAGGCTGTTCTTTAAGAATTGGATCAAATCAGTCATCATTTCCTTTGGAGTGGTACTAAGGAGAAAAGAAAATGTGCCTTGATGAAATGGGATACTTTATGTATTCCTAATAATGAAGGGGGGTTAGGATTCCGGTCTTCTATTAATAACAACAAATCTTTAGCTGCTAAATTATATTGGAGGATGTTGCATAACCCCAATGCTCTTTGGGACAATAATCTCTATGCTAAATATGCTGAGAAAAAAGTCCTGAAGACCTTGTTCGCTATCAACTTCCTACCAAAGGTTCTCCTATTTTAGCAGTTCTTAATACTAGTGAGGATTTGACAAAGAAAAATTTATTTTGGATCATTCATAATCATCAATAGGTAAATTTTTGGACAAATTCTTGGGATGGTCACAAGCCTTTGATAACTTAGTTTCCCAATTGGAGGCCTTGGATGGAGGAGCTTCACCGAGCTAACTGGATAAATGTGGCTAATTACTATCGGTACCATACTGGTAATTCAAAGGTTGGTAGATATTGGATCCCTATTGAGGATTGGTCTATTCAAATCCTAGAAAGGCAAAGGCAAGATATCCAAGGCATCCTTCATATGAGATCCCTCTCTTGGTCCCATGAAAAATATTGTTTTAGATGGAACAACACTACTAAGGGTGAGTATTCAGTTGCTCAAGATTATTTGACCTTATGCCATAATAATCCCAACCATTCTTCTGAAATATTTTATCGATTGTGGGCTCAAAAGCTTATTGGCAATTTTGGGTACCTTGGGCACATTGCCTTTGCTCAAGTATAGAAGTTGTCATTGATGTCAAGAATCTCTTGAAGGAATTTGATTTAATGTCAGATTATTCAGAGCATGGACAGTGAGTTTCCAGGAAGATCATAGTAGCTCATTTGCAAAATATTAAAGAAAAATACAAGTAAGAAAAGGTATGCAGCAGGCAAGAAAAACTATCACGATTTCGTGACATGTTAGAGGAGAGAGAAAGTGCTAGAAAAACTGTCGTGATTTCGTGACATGTTTGAGGAGAGAGAAAGAGCTAGCAAAACTGTCACGATTTCATGACATGTTGGCAGAGAATAAGAGCAAGGTGGAAAGTGTCATTATTTCATGACATGTCGCATTTTCATGACTCGAAAAGTGCAGGAAGGCAGAGAAGGAAAAGTGTCACGATTTCGCAACATATTGCAAAGAAGATTGTACAAATAGAAAAGTGTCACGGTTTTGTGACATGTTGCAGGAGAGGGAGTCCGAAAGAAAAAGTGTCATGATTTCGTGAAATATTGCAGGAGAGAGAGTCCAAAAGGAAAAGTGTTGCGATTTCGTGACATAATGTAGAAGAGAGAGTCCAAAAGAAAGAGTGTCGTGATTTCGTGACATAATGCTGAAAAGAGAGTCCGTAGTGTGAATTGTCATGATTTCGTGACAAGTTCAAAGAGAGAGAAAGTAGCAAGACAAAGTGTCATGATTTCATGACATGCAGCAAAGGGAAGAGTCAGAAATGAGAACTGTCGCGATTTCATGACAGGCTACAAAGAAATCATACGGATGCAGAAAGTGTCACGATTTTGCGATAGGTTGAGATGGCAGCATTCAGTTGGAGAAAGTGTCACGATTTTATGACAAAAATAGGAAGCAAGTCTTCAACAGAAGAAGCATCATGATTTCATGACGAATTCAAGAAGGAAGAGCTCGAAGGCAAAAGTGTCGTGATTTCACGACATGTTCCAGTTTCATGGGCGTAAGGCAGAGAAAAGCATAAGGCAGCGAAAGTGTCATGATTTCATGACATGTTTCATTTTCGCTAGTGCAAGCCGAGAAAAGGTTGAGAAAGCGAGAAGGGTCATGATTTCACGACAGAAGTGAAGATGATGTCAGCAAAAGACAAAAGTATCATGATATCGCGACAAGAGCTTAGATGAAGTTATTAAAGGCTAAAGTGTCGCATTTTCATGACAACAGGCAAAAGAAAGTGTATGGCTGCAAAGGTGTCACGATATCATGACATGTAGTTTTGTGGGAAAAGCTATAGAACCAGAGGCGGTTGAAGCCGACAGAGTTAACTTTGAGCCGACGAAGTTTAGGGTTGTGCAGCCGACGGAGTTTAGGGTTACAGCCGACTAAGTTTGAATTTTTGATCTTGAATTTTTTGTTATAAAAGGAGGGCTGTTTCAAGTTTTGAGGTATTGAAGATGCACAAGTTAAGTCCGCGGTTCATAAAGAGTGAGTCGTTTTGAATCGTGCTAAGTGCAAAGCAAGAGCGCACAAAGAGCAAAAAAGTGCAAAGGAGTAGAAGTTGTTGGTGTTGCGACTTTCACAGACAGAGCGCAAAGTGAGAAGTTCGATCGCCGAGACCTGAGTGCTATTGTGTTTGCATAGACAGTGCAAAAGTTGGTTTCGACCAAGTGTGACTGTGACTGAGCAAAGAGAACTATTGAATAGATTTGAGCAAGCTTTTGTTGAGATTGTGGAGTAGTTTGGGTAGGTTGTATTGAGAACTTGCAAAGCAGATCTGAGACAAGTCTTGGTGAAGACTTGGGTGAAGATCAAGCAAGCTTTGGTGAAAGCTTGTGAACCACTTTTGTGAACCATATTTGAGGACCAGTTGAGGACAGATATTGGTGCAGACTTGTGCCAGACCGAAGGATTGTGTTTGGTGCAGACCAGAGAAAGAGTAAGAGGACATTTGTGCTAGACCAAAGGATTGTGTTTGCTACAGATCAAAGAAAGAGAAAGAGGACATTTGTGCTAGATCGAAGGACTGTGTTTAGTGCAAATTAGAGGACTAGCTTTGAGGTGATAGAGTTGAGGACAGAGTTCTCTAGCTAGAGCAGGGAAGACAGGTGTCTTTTGTGGATAGAGTTCCATTTTCTAAGGGTAGTAGAGGCAGAGGTCTTCTAGAGGATCACCAATTAGATCAGAGTTAGGGGAAGGAATATCCTTTGATCAGAGGCTCATAAACATTGTAATCAGGAAAGGTGTTCCCAAAATTTTGTTATGATAAAATTTAGTGAAAGATTTTATCCGTGTACGTGATTTATTTTGTGCATTGCTTTGATATTTCTTTGGGTATATTGCATTACTATTTTGTAATATAAAGAAAAATATAAAAAGAGGTCTTATACTGTTCACCCCCCCTCTCAGTATAAGTTTGTGTTCTTAAATTGGTATCAAAGTAGGTTCCTTTGGAAAGTTTAACAGCTTGAAGGAAAAGCTAGCAAAGAACCAAATGGATTATTCAAGTGGCAATGCAGCACCTATTCTTGATGGATCAAATTTTGGTCTGTGGAGTGCAAGAATGAAGGTTCATCTAATGGCACTTGGTAATGAGGTATGGGAAGTGATTGAAGATGGGTACACTATTCTTGAACATGGTCCTTATACTAAAGAAGACAGGCTCCTACATCATAGCAATTCAAAAGCAATGAATGCAATCCTGAAAGGCTTACAGAAAGTAGATCTCACCAAAGTGATTCACTATAAGACAACTAGTGAAATGTGGAATCAGCTGAAAGTGGTTCATACAGGTGATGCAAATGTCCGAAAGGCCAAGTTGATGCACTTCAAAGGTATGTTCGAACAACTCCAGATGAATGATGATGAAAATATTAGTGACTACATGCTTCATATGGATGATGTTAACTCCATGAAAGACTTAGGTCTTGAGCTTGCTAAAAATGATGTTTGTGATAAGATTTTAAGATCTCTTCCAAATATATTTAGTGAAAATATATTTTCTATTGAGGAAGCCAAAGATTTGGATAAGTTGAAAAATGATGAGCTCCATAGTATACTTGCAACATTTGAGTTGAGAAATCAAGTGAAGGTTGATGTCAAGAAAGAGTCAGCTTTCAAGACTACCAAGAAATCCAAGGGTAAATAGCTTCAAGAGAGTGATGAGTCTTCCAGTGATGAAGAGGCATATTACAGCAAGAATGGCAAGTTTTCAAGAAAGCACAAAAGCATGAAAAATATAAGATGTTTCAATTGTGGAAAGTTTGGTCATTATGCTTCTGATTGTACTGTTCCCAAGGACGAAAGTGATGAAGATATACAAGATTCTAAGAGCAAGGATTCTAAAAAGCACAAGCATCACAAGAAAAATAGAGATGAGCACAACAATCTAGGAAAGAGGTATTCTCACAAACACAAGAAGAGTTTCTACCTAGACAAAGCAAGTAAGTGTTCTAGTAGTGATAGTGAAAATTCTTCAAGTGATACTAAAAATGAGATGTTGTTCATATCAAAAAAAGAGGAAGAACCAAAACATAGATTCATTATCATGAAATGTCTTAGATGTGGAAATTTTGGTCACCTTGAGGATGATTGCACAAATTATGATTTGGTTTCTAGTATGTATGAGGATGCTTCAAAAAACTATAAATAAGATGCATGTATGGTTTTTGAATAAGGTAGCACCTCTAGTGATAGGAAATCTGAAAAAGGGTTTGATGATTCAGAAAGCAAAAAAATAAAGGATCTAGAAAGTGAACTTACTAACGCTCTTAGTGCTTTGAAAAAGGAAAGAAAGAAGAATGATAGACTCAAAGATAAGTTAGATGAATGTTGTATGGAGAGAGATGATCTTATAGAAAGTCTTGACTTCTCTATGGCTAAGACAAAAGAACTCAAGAACGAGTTAGAGTCTAATATTCTTGAGTATAGTGAGTTAGAATAGAAAATGGCTTCTTTGAAAGAGGAAACTAAAGAGTACAAGGATAAGTTGTATAGGTTTCAAGATAGCTCCAAAAAGGTTAAGTCTCTCATCAAAGGTCAAAGAAAGACAACAGATAAAATAGGCCTTGGTTTTGTTAAGCCTCACAAGGAACAGGTTGGGGAATCTAGTAAGAGAATCCAAAAGGAAGAGAGTTCTGATGAGGAGAGTATTTCAGAGAAAGAGTCCATGGATGATAGATGCGCAGAAATAGAAAAAAAAATTCAGAATAAGAAGAAGAAGTTTTCGGGACCCATGAGGTTGAATAAAAGAAAATTTCATGACAGATGTTTTGCGTGTTACAAGTTTGGTCACATGGCTGCACATTGCATGGCTCAAATGAAGAAGGTAAACAACAATTTTAGAAGTGCTAGTGTCTTTCAAAGATATTGCTATTCTTGTCAACAATTTGGGCACAAGGCAATTTTTTGCAAGGCAAATAATAGGAACAGGTTTGGTCAGAACTGGTGGATTCAAAAAGTAGGTATGCCTAAAAGAAATAACTTTGTTACTTGTTATAAGTGCAAAAATGAAGGTCACATAGCTAGACAGTGCAGAGCTGAACTTCCAAGGTATAGGAATAGAAATAGTATGAACAGGTCCAAGGATCAAGGCATGGATAAGAACAGTGACAGGAACAAGAACAAGAATATTGACAAAGAGTTCAAGAAAAGGCCCGACAAGGAAATTGTAGATGTTGATGATGATCAGTTCCTAATGGGAGTTTTACTCCCACCCCTATTTTAATCACCTCATCAGGAGGTGGGGGAGGGACTAAGCTAAGATGTTCATTCTTAGTCCCGAGCCCCAAAGGTGACCCTTTGTCATTGATGACAAAGGGGGAGAGATATGAGTATGGAGGAGAGCTTCAAGTGAAGAGAAGAGCTTCAAGTCAGGGGGAGCAAAACTTCAAAGGCAGATTCTCAGTTGTGAGCACAGTTGGTTTTAGTTTTGGCTTTTTGAGATGTGTTTTTAGTAAAGGTTTGCCATCAATGACAAAGGGGGAGATTGTTGGCAATTTTGGGTACCTTGGGCACATTGCCTTTGCTCAAGTATAGAAGTTGTCATTGATGTCAAGAAGCTCTTGAAGGAATTTGATTTAATGTCAGATTATTCAGAGCATGGACAATGAGTTTCTAGGAAGATCATAGTAGCCCATTTGCAAAAGATTAAAGAAAAAGACAAGTAAGAAAAGGTATGCAGCAGGCAAGAAAAACTGTCATGATTTTGCAACATGTTAGAGGAGAGAGAAAGTGCTGGAAAAACTGTCGTGATTTTGCGACATGTTTGAGGAGAGAGAAAGAGCTAGCAAAACTATCATGATTTCGTGACATGTTGGCAGAGAAGAAGAGCAAGGTGGAAAGTGTCGCGATTTCGCGACATGTCGCATTTTCGCGACATGTCGCATTTTCGCGACTCGAAAAGTGCAGGAATGTAGAGAAGGAAAAGTGTCGCGATTTTGCGACATATTGCAAAGAAGATTGTACAGACAGAAAAGTGTCACGATTTCACGACATGTTGCAGGAGAGGGAGTCCGAAAGAAAAAGTGTCATGATTTCGTGACATATTGCAGGAGAGAGAGTCCGAAAGGAAAAGTGTCATGATTTTGCTGTTAGAGTAATATTCCATTACTTGGGATAATTACCATTTATTCCATTAGGTAAAATAATCTAGTGTATTGCATTACACTACTTAGGGTTTACTACAATTACCATGTAGATATTTTCTTCCTAAAATATCTACAGGTTAATTTATATTTACCTAAGGTTAGAATATCCTATTCTAACTCTATCCTAACTTTACGCTATCCCCTATTCTAGGATACGTGTTAGTTAGCGTTAGATTAGCTATATGGTTGAATTACCTATTTTGTAATCTATTTAAACCTAAAGCTATTATAAAGCTAAGGTTAATGAGCATTAGGATTATTATGTGTTAATCTTACCTTTCGCCTAACATTGGTATCAGAGTCGAGGTGGCCCAATACGAGCTTCGCTTGTTCTACTCGACCTGGAATTGACACGCTTTATGAGGTGGCCCATAGGAGTTGATCGACACGCTTCTCAAGGCGGCCCACAGGAGCAGACCTAGACAAGGCAGGCAAAATCCCGTTCTAGCTAGACCAGGGGCTCAAATCTTGACACGGGACCCCTGGATAGGACTCATATTTTGAGGTAGCAGCCCTAGACAAGGCAGGCATGACATCCCGTTCTAGCTCCCTAACCAGCACAAATCTCAAGGTGGATCCAACACATAAATTGGCTAAATGGATTGGTCTGAACCTGGGCATAGATATCGAGGCCTACTGATAGGCTGACAGTGGCCTATCGACATAGATCCGGCAATCGACGACATAGATCCGATGACTGGGATCTACGAGGGCAGGAGTGCCCTTCGATCTCTGGTGATCGGATCGATGACCTCGAGCACAGATCTCGAGGCACTGACACTGACATGGTAGACAACCACTGGACGACAATACTAGATGCCTAATGTGGTTGATAGCCACCAAATGCAGACACATGGACCTAACTGGACCCTGGGCATGGAACCCGAGGCTGACTACTTGCGAACACGTGGACCTAACTGGACCTCGGGCATGAAACCCAAGGCTGATCAGATGCGGACACATGGACCTGACTGGACCCCGGGCATGAAACCTGAGGCTAACCAAACCATGGACACATGGCAATCGCCACCTATACAGGTCACTTGGACAGAGGTGACATGTGGCAAGCGGACACATGGCAATCACCACCTGGACAGGACACTTGGACAGAGGCGACACGTGGTGGACTTGCCATGTGTCAACGGACTGGACGACCTGAATCGGATAGTGAAGACACATGGCAGACAAGCCACATGTCTTGATGAGACAATCCATGTGGTTGGAGGCAAAACCATCCATGCGAGGGAGTGACTGCCCGCAGGCAGTCACAAATCGCTTTACGCACGTTTGCTTTTTTATAGAGCAAAATTTGCCCCGTGACGTCAATGTGGGACAAAAGTCCCTTTTTTTTAAAAGTTGTGGGGTGGGCAAAGCCTTATAACTATAAGGCGATCCCCTCCTTAACCTGTCGGGCTTGCTAGCCCAACTGGCGAGGGGACCCAGAGCTAAGGCTCCCGACGGGGTAGGTCGGGAGTTTGACCCCCATCGGGGCCACTTTTTTTGCTCCAAGCTCTAGGGAGGGGAGGCTTCAACACGAAGTCTCCTCCCCCATATCTCCGTCGGGCTCGCTAGCCCGATTGGAGAGTTAGCCCTCACCAAGGCGCGGCCCGACAGGGAGGTCGGGAGTTCGACCCCCGTCGGGACCGATTTCTTTTGCCCAAAGGAGCGGGCGAAGGACTAGCCCAAGCAAAAAAAGGTAAATTTTTTTTTATTTTTTTGTAAATTTTTAAATTATTTTTAATCTTTTTCTTTAATAATTTAATATATTTTGTTTAAAATCAATTTTTTTTCAAAAATTACATTGATTTTTTACCAAATTAAATTTTATTATTAAATAAATATGATTAGATTTATTAAACTTTTGCATTAAAATAGAGAATTAAAAAAAACCTATTTTTTGCAACACAAACGAATGAGTGCTTTTGTTTTCTCATAAAACAGAATATAAGACATAGAAGAGCATGTTTTTATTGCAAAATTAGGAAACCTTAATTCTTCTCAAACCTTGTTAATTTAGCATACAATAAAGGTTCAAACCTGAATTTTTTTTGCCAAATTGTAACACAAGGAGACTGAAATTTTTTTGTAAAATTCAAAGGCAAAGTGTGCATTTGTTTTCTCCAAAGGGGGATATAAGACATAAAATTGCACATTTTTTTTTACAAAAATTTGAGAAGAAATTGTAACCTTGGGTCCATCAAAAACTAAGTCGTGTGTCGACTAGTTCTGGAAACCTTCCAAATGCGGGTCGTGTGTCGACTTGTCTTGGAAGGAGTGCTAAAAATTGTTAATTTTGCAACATTTAGGGGGGAAGACAACATTGTACTTCTTTTACAAAATTGTAAAACAAAGTAGGAGACATAAAAATATCAATTTTTTGCACAACACAAATACACATTTTGTTGCAAAAATTAAAAGGTGCATTTTCGATTTTACTCGACACCTTTATTGGCAAATTAGGTGCATTTTCGGTAGCAACCGACACCTAGGTGATAAGAATTTTGTGGGCATTCTTGTTTGATTATTGCATTATTTCTTTTGCAATTATAAGTCATAGAATCAAGAACACACTAAACCCCAAAATTTCACAAATTTGTGTAAATCCTTACATAGATTTAAAGCCAAAATTACTTGATATTCTCTCCTAAATCAACAAACCCCTAATTCACTCTTATTTGTTTGGCTTAAATTTCCTCCAACTTTTCATCCTTCTTGAAAGGATTCAAGGCAGGTGCCATTAAATATCTGTTTGAGTGAATTATATTTTGGTACTCTTTTAGGGTAATCAAAAGAAAGAACAAGTTTTATTAGGGAACCTTGAAAGTAGCAATCCTTTGCACTAAGGGGGGGATAATTCCTTTCTTCCTTCAAACACAGATCTTGACAAGAGGGAGATAAAACTTGTAAAGGCATTCAAAAAAGTAGAAGTCATCATACAAAATATATCTTTTCTTTTAGACTTCATAACAGCAACCATGCTTGAAGTACTTGCAATAAGAAAGGACAAATTGGTGAACTTTTTTGATCAAATTGCCTAGAAAGACTAGTTTTGCACAGATTGTAAAAATGACAACCAAGACACCATTTAGTGTTGGTTTCAAAACAAGAAAAACTAAAATGGCAAAGGCACAACACAGAAGCCATATTTCTTGTGAAGTGTCTCATTCTGATTCTGTTTCTGGTTCAAAGATAGCACAAGGAGTGCTAAAATTGCTAAAGACAGTATTGTAGAGGGAAAACACATGTGTCCCTTGGGCAAAAGCACCATATTCTCTCTCTCTTATTTTAGGCTTCATAAATAGCATAAGTATTTTTTTTGAAGACCTTGCAATAAGGGGTGCTTGTACCTCTTTTAGGCTTCATAAATAGCAAATTCTAAGTGTTTGAAGTACTTGTAACAAGAGGAGCAACTTTTTGTGATGTAAAATTGTCTAGGAGGCAATATTTGTAAAATCCTTCACAACACTCTTGAGTTGCATACCTTTATGCAATTGAAGGGGAATTCCATTTCTTTTCTTCATAATTTTTTGTAAAAAGGGAAGATGACTTATAACAGTGCATTTTCGGCTTTGACCGACACCTTAGTCACACTTCCTTCAGAAATTAATTACACTATGTTTTGCAACAAGAAGGGGAGAACTTATAAGGGTGCATTTTCAGCAACGACCGACACCTTAGCTACCTTATCTTTTGCAAATTCATATTGTAAATGAATGAACCTTGTATGAAGTGATCTATTCTACTACACCTAGCGATTGCAGTGGCCGGTTACCCATGCAAATCGATTGGATGATGTGATTACCATAAGGACATTCGTTGGCATGAAGACAAAGCAAGGAATGACAATTTTTTTGCTGAGGAGCAGCCAGAGTACTATGACAGAGCAAAGAACTAGCAGAACAACATCTTCTTCACTGTATTGGGGCAGTTATATACTTTTCCCAAATATTGTTGTATAGAGGGATATGTATGTATTACCCAAATAATGTAATAATGGGGGATGTTAGAGTAATATTCCATTACTTGGGATAATTACCGTTTACTCCATTAGGTAAAATAAGCTAGTGTATTGCATTACACTACTTAGGGTTTACTACAATTACCATGTAGATATTTTCTTCCTAAAATATCTATAGGTTAATTTATATTTACCTAAGGTTAGAATATCCTATTCTAACTCTATCCTAACTTTACGCTATCCCCTATTCTAGGATACGCGTTAGTTAGCATTAGATTAGCTATATGGTTGAATTACCTATTTTGTAATCTATTTAAACCTAAAGCTATTCTAAAGCTAAGGTTAATGAGCATTAGGATTATTATGTGTTAATCTTACCTTTCGCCTAACATTCATGACATAACGCAGAAGAGAGAGTCCAAAAGAAAGAGTGTCGCGATTTCATGACATAATGCTGAAAAGAGAGTCCGTAGTGTGAATTGTCATGATTTCATGACAAGTTCGAAGAGAGAGAAAGTAGCAAGACAAAGTTTCATGATTTCGCGACATACAGCAAAGGGAAGAGTCAAAAATGAGAACTATCATGATTTTGCGATAGGCTACAAAGAAATTGTACGAATGCAGAAAGTGTCATGATTTCACGACAGGTTGAGATGGGGGCATTCAGTTGGAGAAAGTGTCATGATTTCATGACAAAAATAGGAAGCAAGTCTTCAACAGAAGAAGTGTCATGATTTCATGACAAATTCAAGAAGGAAGATCTTGAAGGCGAAAGCGTCACGATTTCGTGACATGTTCCAGTTTCGTGAGCATAAGGCAGAGAAAAGCATAAGGCAGTGAAAGTGTCACAATTTTGCGACATTTTCCATTTTTGCTAGTGCAAGCTGAGAAAAGGTAGAGAAAGCGAGAAGGGTCATGATTTCACGATAGAAGTGAAGATGACATTAGCAAAAGACAAAAGTGTCGCGATATCACGACAAGAGCTTAGATGAATTTGTTAAAGGCTAAAGTGTCACGTTTTTGTGACAACAGGCAAAAGAAAGTGTATGACTGCAAAGGTGTCACGATATCGCGACATGTTGTAGTTTTACGAGAAAAGCTATAGAACCAGAGGTGGTTGAAGTCGACAGAGTTAACTTTGAGCCGATGAAGTTTAGGGTTGTGCAACCGACGAAGTTTAGGGTTACAGCCGACTAAGTTTGAATTTTTGATCTTGAATTTTTTGTTATAAAAGGAGGGCTATTTCAAGTTTTGAGGGATTGAAGATGTGCAAGTTAAGTCTACGGTGCACAGAGAGTGAGTCATGTCGAATCGTGCTAAGTGCGAAGCAAGAGCAAACAGAGAGCAAAAAAGTGCAAAGGAGTAGAAGCTGTTGGTGTTGCGACTTTCACAGACATAGCACAGAGTGAGAAGTTCGATCGTCGAGACCTGAGTGCTTTTGTGTTTGTGTAGACAGTGCAAAAGTTTGTTTCAACCAAGTGCGGCTATGACTGAGCAGAGAGAACTATTGAACAGATTTAAGCAAGCTTTTGTTGAGCTTGTGGAGCAGTTTGGATAGGTTGTATTGAGAACTTGCAAAGCAGATCTAAGATAAGTCTTGGTGAAGACTTGGGTCAAGATCAATCAAGCTTTGGTGAAAGCTTGTGAACCACTTTTGTGAACCATATTTGAGGACTAGTTGAGGACAGAGATTGGTGCAGACTTGTGCCAAACCGAAGGACTATGTTTGGTGCAGACCAGAGAAAGAGGAAGAGGACATTTATGCCATAATGAAGGACTGTGTTTGGTGTAGATCAGAGAAAGAGAAAGAGGACATTTGTGCTAGACCGAAGGACTATGTTTAGTGCAAATTAGAGGACCAAATTTGAGGTGATAGAGTTGAGGATAGAGGTCTCTAGCCAGAGCAGGGAAGACAGGTGTCTTCTATGGATAGAGTTCCATTTTATAAGGGCAGCAGAGGCAGAGGTCTTCTAGAGGATCACCAGTTAGAGCAGAGTTAGGGGAAGGTATCTCCTTTGAGCAGAGGCTCATAAACATTGTAATCGGGAAAGGTGTTCCTAGAATTTTGTTATGATAAAATTTAGTGAAAGATTTTATCCATGTACGTGGTTGATTTTGTGCATTGCTTTGATATTGCTTTGGGTATATTGCATTACTGTTTTGTAATATAAAGAAAAATATAAAAAGAGGTCTTATACTATTCACCCCCCCTCTTAGTATAAGTTTGTGTTCTTCAAAGCTCTAGCCTAAGGTGAGGTTCTTTAATTGGATTTTATTGCATCATAGGGTGCTTACTGGTGAGCAACTTATGAAGCGTGGTTTTCATGGCCCTTTTAGATGTGAAATGTGTGAAGAGAATGTAGAAACTCTCAACCATATTTTTATTGAGTGTACTTTAGCCTCTGAGATATGTAGGAGAATGGCCACTTTACTTGTCTTACAGTGGTCCAATTTTTTTAGTTTTGAACGGCTTTGGAGGGATTGGCCTAATCAAGAGGGTGTTGATCATTTTATTAGGCAGTTAGTTTGGATGGATTCTACCATTCTTCTTTGGAATATTTGGAATGAAAGGAACATCTAAATTTTTAATCAATATAGGAAGGATACTCACTATATTTGGCAAAATACCATAGCCAACTTAGTTGAATCAGTCCATCAAATCCTTAATCACCCCCAAAACTCCCACCAAATATGGGATCAAGTGATGAAAATATTGAAGATTAAATCTTCCAAGGGTAACTAACTTAAAGGGAATGTGAGTATTAGTAAGATGGATAGGACAAGAAATTGGCAACCTCCTTGTAAGGATTTTAGAAAAGTCAATATTGATGGAGCCTCTAGAGGGAACCTTGGAAAATCTAGTGTGGGAGGAATTGGTAGACTTTTAGATGGCTCCTTGGTTTTTACTTTTGCTGAGAATTTGGGTATTCTTTCCAATAACCTTGCTGAGGGGTATGGTATCCTCAGAGGCCTTAAAGAGGCTACTAAGGTTGGATGGGAAAGGGTGTTAGTTGAGTCTGACTCTCAACTTATGATTAATCTCTTGAAGACTTCTTCTAAGAATCATAAGGTGGATTTGAGAATAAAAAGAATTATTGAGAAGATTTGATTAATCCATATGGGATTTTTGAAAGTTGATTACAATCATGTGGTCAGAGATCAAAACAAGAGTGTTGATGCTTTAACTAATTGGACTTTGGACAAAGGTGATCTTACTTGTTATGGCCACCCTCCTATATGGTGGGCTTCTCAAATTAGGGAAGCTCTTCTTTCTATCATTTCTTTGAATGGCTCCAGTATTGAAGGTACCTAGTTTCTTCTTGATTTTGTTTTTTGCTTCTCTTTGGTTCATTCAATTTTTTTTAGTTCCCTAGCTCATTCTATTCTTTCTTTTGTTTCCTCTGTTGATTCTTACCTTAATAGTCTTCTGGTCTAGATAGGTCATTGTTATGTTCAATTTTCTTTTTCTTTTTTCTTTTTTGTTTTTTTTTATTTAGTTTTTTAAGGTGGATGGGTTCTTTTGTTTTGTTTAGTTTTTGTGTTCTTTGTGTTGTTTTTTTTTTGTTCTTGAGTTTTTGTTGTTTTGTGTTTTTTTTTTTGTTTTTTTTTATTGTTCGTATGTTTTTTCATTCTTGTTCTTGGGTTTCTCTTTGTTTGTGTTAGTTCATGCTTTTATGTGTGAGTGTTTTCTATGTTTTTTATTTATTTTTATTGTCTATTGTTGGTTGTTTTTTATTTTTATTTTTTATTTTTTTTAGGTTTTGGTTGTGTTTATTTTTAATGTTTTTTTTTGGGTTATGTCTTTGTATTGTTCTATTGTTTTTGTCTTGTTTATGTTTTGTTATGTGGTTATTGTGTTTTTCTATGTGGTTCGTGTTGTGGTTTCTTTTATCTTATTGTGAGTGTTTGGTTGTGCTTTTGTTTTTGACACACTCAAGGAGCATGTTTTTATTTTATTTTATTATTTTTGTTGTTATTTACTTATTTTTAAATTGGTTTTGTGTTTTTTTTTGTTCCTTGAGTATGTCAAATGTGGTAGGCCAGGTCCAAGTCCTGGGCATTTTTGGCAGAATGGATACCCCTGCCTCCTTGGGTCTTACCCAAAAGTGGCATCCCTTTTTGGATGTTTTCCATAAATAAAAAAAAGTTAGGATATATTTCTACAAAATATGAAAAGAACAATAGAGGTGGTTGAGTAACCAAAAACTCTAAATATGCCTTATAACCAATGGCCTAAGTGAAGGGAAACAGACACAAATATGAAAGGTGGGAAATGCAGATGGAAATGATAAGTGTGATGTACATGGGTGTGAATAATGACTCTTGATAAAGTTGATTTTGAAGGATGTCTAGTGTACAGATCTGGTGCTAGACATGTATAAGCAATTTCTAAAATGCAAAATACAATTATGGGTATGCCTAATGCAAGTGATTGTATAATGTAACGATATGAAATGTAATGCAATGCAAACATTTTGTGTTTTTGATAATTTAATTATGTTTTTAGATTTTGATAAATATATATACACATTTGACCAATGGGCTTAATATATTTCATTGGGGCATTTTGGGTGATCAAAGGGTTTAAAGAAACCTTTGGGGTATTTTAGGGTAACCAAAGGGTTTATAGATACCTTTGGAGCATTTTAGGGTGACCAAAGGGTTTTGTAGATACCTTTGGAGCATTTTGGGTTACCAAAGGGCTTATGGATACCTTTGGATCATTTTGGGTGACTAAAGGGTTTTTTAGGTACCTATGGAGCTTTTGGGTGACCAAAGGGTTTATAGATACCTTTGGAGCTTTTTGGGTAACCAAAGGGTTTATAGATACCTTTGAAGATTTTTGTGTGACCAAAGGGTTTATAAATACCTTTGGGATGTTTTGGGTGACCAAAGGGTTTATAGATACCTTTGGAGTGTTTTGGGTGACCAAAGGGTTTTGTAGATACCTTTGGAGCATGTTAGGGTCACAAAAGGGTTTATAGATACCTTTGGAGCATTTTGGGTGACCAAAGGGTTTTATAGGCACCTTTGGAGCTTTTTGGGTGACCAAAGGGTTTATAGATACCTTTGGAGATTTTTGGGTGACCAAAGAGTTTATAGATACCTTTGGAGCTTTTTGGGTGACCAAAGGGCTTATAGGTACCTTTGGGGCTTTTTGGGTGGCCAAAGGATTTATAGGTTCCTTTGGGGCTTTTTGGGTGACCAAAGGATTTATGGTTACCTTTGGGGATTTTTGGGTGACCAAAGGGTGTATAGATACGTTTGGGGCTTTTTGGGTGACCAAAGGATTTATGGGTACCTTTGGGGTAATTTTGGATGACCAAAGGGTTTATAGATACATTTGGAGCTTTTTAGGTAGCCAAAGGTTTTACAAATACCTTTGGATATTTTTAGGTGACCAAAGGATTTATGGGTATCTTTGGGATATTTTTGGGTGACCAAAGGGCTTATAGATACCTTTGGGGACTTTTGGTGACCAAAGGGTTTATAGATACCTTTGGAGCTTTTTAGGTGGCCAAAGGGTTTATAGATATCTTTGGAGCTTTTTAGGTGACCAAAGTATTTATGGGTACCTTTGGGGCTTTTTTGGGTGACCAAAAGGCTTATAGATACCTTTGAGGCCTGTTTGGGTGACCAAAGGGTTTATAGATACCTTTGGTGATTTTTGGGGACCAAAGGGTTTATAGATACCTTTGGGGATTTTTAGTTGACCAAAGGATATATGGGTACTTTTGGGCATTTTGGGTGACCAAAGGGTTTATGGATACCTTTGGGATTTTTTGGGCGATCAAAGGATTTATGGGTACCTTTGGAGCTTTTTGGGTGACCAAAGGATTTATAGGTACCTTTGGGGATTTTTTGGGACTAAAGGGTTTATGGATACCTTTGGATGGACCCCTTGTCTATGGCCAATACTCTTATGGATATGGTGGAGAATATCCCTAATCAAAGTCAATTCCCTCATAGTCAAGGTACAATGGCTTTAATGGGTTATTTAGATCATGTAAGGGTGTAGTGAAATCTGTGGAAATCATATTAATGGATGGATGATCTCCATTGGATGGGTTATTGGGTCTAGTGATAAAAGGTTATTGCAAGACTCATGGAGATGGTTGCGATGGAGGTGAAATGACCAGTGGTGGTCTATGTGGAAGACACTGAGCTTGCTCTTCAATTGGCAAAAGTTATCATTGGATGGGATGTTGCACTAGGAATATACACATATATAATTCTTCTTCATCATCCAATGGGACAACCTGCTCATATTACTCATCTAAACTAGGGTAGTTAATAGGTGCTACTCCATAATACAATTCATCATAAGTTGTCCATTCATAAGGAGGACATTGATCCTCTTCCTCATTATTGAATGGGAGAGTATGTAAACCTTCACCTTCTTCATAGGATTGGGTAGAATTGTGAGATATCCCTTGATCTATCATATTCATGGGAAAATAATCCCCCAAATAGTGGATATGATTAGGATTAGCATAAGGATCACATGCAATCTCATCCATATAGTTCAAACCTAGGCGTTCTAAAATCTCTGTGAGGACATCAAGAGGCACATGCTTGTTGTGTCCTAAACTAGATTTATCATATGATAATTGATATTGTAGTTGGAAAGGAACACGATTACCTTGTTCATATAACCTCAAACCATAGACATGCTAATATTAGTGTTGGATATATCACAAGGTATAGTTGGGATTAGACATGTAATTGATGTCCTCATAGAAATTTTCTTCATCCTCTTCTTACTTAGGAGATGGTTTTGTTCCATATTCAATACCCCCATATATGAAATTCATTTGATTGTTAGGTATACCTAGAGGTACAATGGTACCTATGGTAAGATGATATTGTCCCATATTTTGTATTATCTCAATGGTTGGAACTATTGTGATGTTCCTCACTAGGTATTCTCCTAAACCTGTATTAGCCAAATGGACTGTGACCTAGGATGGTGAATATGGAGGGGATGAAAGTGAGGTTTTATATGATTCAATGCTTACCTCATGAGATGGTTTTTCATCTACTAGACTAGGAATATATTTCATGGAAATGGTGGATATGATGGGAGATATTTCATCAATAGGCCTCTTTGACATGTTCCTCTATGGAGGATTGGATGATGATGAAGGTGTTTCAAAAGGTGTCAATGATGATGATGGTATGGAAGAATATGGTAATGGATTAATGGAATATTGGTGAGGGAATTGGACCATGAATAGACGTATTCAATTGGAATTACACATGATTTGATGGTAAATTCGACGCGAGGATTTGCTACACCAAGTTGCAGTATTTGAAGGGCTCAAGGTCTATAAAGACAATGTGTACTTGTCCTTCATAAGTATACTTTAAACATTGGTGAGAAATGTATGGGATGCACTTCATGTCCCTAATCCAAGGTCTACCTAGAAATATATTGTAGGCCATTGTACCCTCCAAGATATGACACAACATTGGTATAGTTTTGCATCCCACCTGAATAGGTAGGATTATAGTGCCAACTATTGAGCATATTATATTGTTAAATGCTCAGAGGATGTAGGTGGACACAATAAAATGGGATTCTATAAGTCCTAGATGTTTAATATAATTTGTGGTAATGATGTTACTTGAAAAACTAGTGATAATTAAAATTCTCTTATAGGATGTTCCATGTACACATGTAATGATGTGTAGAGGAGGATCAACTGCATCACTTGCTATCGGTTTGAGCTCATGTTCATGAAACATGATCACCGACTCTTTACACTACTGAAAGTACCCCAAAAAATTGATAAAGGAGTTAGACTCTTGGGGATATAGTTCAATCGACTTAATAATTTCCATAAGAGCTTCTTGATGAGGTGGAGACTATTGAATAAGCTCATATATAGAAATTCTAGCTGATATTGTTCGTAAGATTTGAGAAAGCTTACTTTTTATTGTAACCACTCGATGAGATGGAAGGTTTTGGACTAGAGGTGGTGGATGCTATTATGTTGAAGGAATATTGCTTGAAGTTATAGGTGGCACAACTTGATTTGGGTAGCATCGATTCCTTATAATAGTGCTAACCATCCTGATGAACCCTTGTTGAGGGGGTGTCGCATGGATATTATTTACTTGTTTGGAAGGATTTGCCTACACCTCATGAGTGGGTAAGGGGTATTTAAAAATACCTAGTTGTTGATTATTTATCACAAGAGGGTTATCTAATTGAAGGTAATTCCTTTTGATCATATCTTGTACTAGATTTTTGAAACTATAGCACATTGCCAAGTCATGTCCAATTTGTCTATGGTATCTACAATATAGGTCTTCATGACATTACATAGGCTATTTTTTACCTATACTTTGGTCTATAGGATAGATCTCAGGTAGAGTAATCACCTTGGCTGCACATAGATGATCGAATAGGGAGTCCATCGACTTAGAAAAGGGCATAAATTGTCGCCTAGGGTGACATTATTGATTTTACCCCTAATTTTCTTGAGTGTTGTTGTAACTTGTAGGAGGAGGTTGGGCCTAATAATTTGCCTTTTGAGGCAGTGTTGGTTGAACCAACCCTGTAACATTGATGGTAACTTGGTTGACTACTGCCAGCTTTGATTGTACTGGATTATACTTTGGGTTCTTAATCCATTTATTTTTGTAGGGTTTTGTGATTTCCCCCTCTTGAATTTTAATTTCTTCTATTGTTCTAGCCTATGCCAGAGCATATTGAAGAGTTTGATACTATTGGAGTTGTAGCAATAATATTATTGGCTTTAAAAAATCTTAGAAAATATCCAAGTTAGCTTAAATACTAGAAATAAGTATGGTAGATTAGAAATAAGCATTTACCACCTATTAACATAGTTTGTGATTGAATCATCTTCATATTGCTTTAACCTCGTGAGGTCTATTAGAATCACCTTTTTCTTAGTGTTGAAGGCAAAAAATTCTAGGAATACATCTGCAAATTGTTCAAAGGTATGGATTTTGTACCTTGGAAGTTGATTATACCACTCTACGATTAGGCCAAAGAGGGTAATCAAAAATATTCTCAGAAGTAAGGCATCAATTTGCTAGATATTGAAGCATTGGTTCATGAACCTAGTGATGTGCTCCTATGCATCTTCCTCTCCTTTAAATCTATCCAAATTGGGTATTTTGAAATGCTTCATATATGGAGAGGAAGGTATAGATGGATGAAGCAATTGACTATGTATTTGGTGCAAAGTGGGCTTTTGTTACCCAAATCCAGATGTCTTGCTCTCTATGGTTTCCATGCACTCAAGCAATGCTCTATATGCATCAAAGGATTTAATCTCCTCTTTTTTACTTTGGCCCCATGGGAGAGGGCAAGGAGTATCAAGCGTATGGCATGGTGGTTTATTTTAATCAACCATGCCTCCACAAGGTGTTTCTAGGTACTCCTCTTCTAGTTTAAAATCATCATAGGCCTTGTAAGGTGTTTCTTGAATGGGCCTATGAGGAAAAAATGCCTTCTAAAGGTGATCTATGTTTGGCCTAGGAGTTAAGTCCTAATTAGGCCTAGTAGGTCAAGGAAGCACCATTTTATTAGGCCTATTAGGTCAAGGATGCATCATTTGATTAGGCCTAGGAAGTTAAGGGGTTGCCTTTAATGAATTCCCTATCTGTGTGTACTTGGGGTAGGAACCCCATTGCGCAAGGTCTATTGATTCTGCTGTTCAATCATTTGTTTTTCTAATTGATGCTAGCAATTTAAGAGATCCAATCATTATTTATCTAGTTGAATCTAATTAAATTGAGCTTGGTGGTCGACATACCTTTTGACAACTTGGTTTATCTGCTCAGATGTGCGGGGCTTATGAGCCCTAGTACAATTACTATGATACCCATCCTATTCAATGGGATCTGATAAATCCAGTACGATCTTACATCAATTGAGAGAGGTCATGTTTACTTAAGGCTCAATCCTAAATAGATGTTCTTTATACTCCACTGGCATAGAAGCACATCGTGCTTGCATGGAGTAATTAAACCAAGGATAGTCAAGATTTTCCTCATGTCTTCCTTCATAAATGAGGAAGGGAAGGGTAGAATTGGCTCACCTAGTGTGATGAGCATCATACTCATCTTGGTACGTGTACTATTGAGACATATCCGGATGATTTGAGGGTGTATTGTGATCATTTAGCCCTGTCCATGGTGCATAGTCTTGATCCTACACATAGGTGTATGAGGTATATCGAGTAGGCACATGAATGTGTGGTATTGTTCTATGTTTTTGTGCCTCAATGCATGATTGCCATTATTGAAATAAGGCATGTGAAGTGTCTATACATGAAAAATAATCTCCCTAATTAGGACCACAACCTATAGGGGTGTCCTACGTGGGGGTCCCTTGGAGGCTAGGTTCCTTATTTGACATTCTAGGACTTGGGCGAGTAGGATACTACCAAGGAGGTATAACCAAATCCTTAGGGTTGAATCGAATATGGTCTGCGTATCCTTGTCTACTCCCTAAAATGTCAACCCTTGAGTGGGCTTGGCTACGGGTGCAAACCATAACTACTTATTTCTAAACCCTATGTGATTATCTCCTTTACAAATTTTTATGATTTAGTACACAAAAAAATAGAAACTCACAATAATACAACTATTTATATGTTTTAAAGATTTATATGTGCTCCTAAAACTATTTGGTGTGTTTTTTATTTTTTTTTGTAAAGAGATCGCTTTTCACGTGTTTGAATATTGTTGATGTAATTCTCAATTTGTTTAAGGGATTTCACTTGTATACTTTTAGCTCAACAACCAAAAATGAAATTTCGATCATGTGAACCAACCAAAGTATGGATATGAAGCCCATACTCGATCAGGGAGCATAGGTCCTACCAGTCCTCACCCATATTGATCGTGGGTAATGATACACCCTCCAAAGAGGAGTGTGTGCTATTTTCCATGGCTAAGATGGTTCTTAGAGCCAAATTTAGCCAAAAATAGGGTTCATAGGATGTGATCCAATGAGTGGAGATGAAACCCACTATTTTTTGTCTCTATTAGTGGTTGGGGATGAAATTCCAACTCACTAATGTTCAAATATGATGTGGTGTGTGTGGTTCCTTTTAAACATTAAGAAAGTAAAACAAAGTAGCATTCAATAAACCTTCACTAAATGCATACAAAACATTTCAATTTTAGAAATATTTGCATGAATAAGGAACCTACAATAATTCTTATCATATATGACAACCTAACTGGTAGGCAGGTTGTAAGAATTAAAACTATTCAAATGCATACTTAAAGTGTTCTTTTCCCTATTTTTCTTCTGTTTGTTATTTTGAATTTTAGGAAAAGCAAAAATCAATCTTTTAATAAAAAAGAGAAAGACATGAAAAGTTGAATTTAATTTTTTTTTAATATCATTAACGCAAATTGAAGGTTTAGGCACTTATCTTGAAAGTCTAAGAAGCTACTATTTCTGGAAATTTGCGCTGAAAATACCCTATTTTGTGGTTGTCCCAGGGTGGGATGGCTGAAAATTTGGGGACCATACCTGGGTGAGACGGTTGCTACAGTTGTACCTGGGTGTTCCAATTAGGAATTCAATGGTCGTTTCAGTCTAGAAAAACCAAAACCTGCAATATTCAAAGGGTAAAACTAAGGTCAAAAGTTACAAAAATTAAAATGAACAAGGGTCCCACCATGATCACCACTATAGAGTGGAAAAAATGGTGCACCTAGAAAATGGAAATTAAATGCATATATTGTTCTATTCAAGAATTCAAAAGCAAAAATAAATTAAGTAATAAGTGATAAATATTTGAAAAAAATGGGGAGTTCTCTTTGTATTGCTTAATTTGTCAAATATGTGGTTACAAAACATCCCCTTGAGGGATATCAATTGATACAAGTCATTATAATGTTGAAGGATCCAATCCTTTCATAAAATTAAGGTGCGCTTTCAGTGTCTTCCTCACACTCATGATTGAATAGCGGGTTTTTGCTACCACTATGATGATCTATCCATATTAAACTCTTTAGATCCTTCCTCAAGTACTGGAATACATGTACCTACACACAAGAAATTTAAATTGGTTAATAGCATGTATATATTAAGATAAAATTAATAAAATACATGCAACATAGGATACATATATTGCAATAGAGAATGAAAAACTACTCCAAATGATACCAAAACTTAGCATAATGTATATAATATACTTTTATAATGATCTATGCATAAATTGAAATTAAATGGTGAGAAAATATATGTCCATCCCTAGGTGGGAAAATTGGGACTATCATCACAAAAACCCTAATTGAAGGTGTAGACACCTAAAATACATCATGTTTAGAAGATTAATCATATGGGAAAATCCACAGACCATATGACTAACCTCGAACCTCTCCAAGAGCTAGTAGTGGTTCTAAAAACTCATAAGGGGTAGTTCTAGCCCATTTAGAAATGATCGCTATCGACCAAAGTGATTGTCAATACAGGACATTGAAGCTCAGAGTGGTCATGGCTAGACATTGTTTTGGACAATTGCTAGCACTGAAACACAAATTGGACATGAATATGAGGCTGAATCACATAGGGTGACTACACTTTCATTGGATTATATTTTTTGGTGTGGATATCCCAAAGTTCCTCCTAGATACCACTTCCATATAGATCTATAATTTGGTCTTTCTCTCTAATGGCTAGTTACATGCAAATCTGGATCTTGGATTCTCTAGGAAGCCAAGATCTAGAATTTGGGAGGTCTACATATCCTAGGAATAAGTATGGACCCCATATTTTATGTATCAAAGACCTATCCAAGTGAGTAGTGAGTTGACAACCCTTGAGGAGAGTCGAAGTGCTGCTCATATTGCAGATTGTCGAGCCTGTAACCAACCATGGAGCTTTTGAAGGACTAAGAAGCACACACTATAAATTCACATTGATATGACATGAATCCCCATGATTTTCACAATCAATCCATATGTAGACATGAAGGTGACCCTTGAACATCAATTTAGACGAGGAATTGAGTGTCTTAACTCTTGGTTTTTTGAGGTAGAATGTCATAGTTAGCGGCCACTGCCATCAATAGTGGCCTACATTCATAGCTGCTCTGATTGATAAAGGCTAGGGTTTGAGTCAACATTTCTAAATTTTAAGTATATATTTCCTATTACTTCTATTTTTTAATCTTAGACTAGAGTATATTTATCTTTTCCATTGCATTTGCATGGTTATTTCCTAGTTATTCATACATCTTTTCTTATATTTACCTATTTTCATGTTTTATTACAATATTTATCATATTACATGCAAATATTCAAAAAGAGCCTCATCATGAGAGGCCTCATATGCTACTAATCACTCTATGTTGTTTCTTGAACATATATCATAGGTTTTTTATGAATTCAAAGCATCTTTGACATCAAATCCCTCCAAGAAAATGAGAAGAAGGAATCTATAATACCTTGAGCAAGTTCATGTTGAATATAAGAAGCCTGTGAATTACACCATTCCCACTTAGGGGATTTTCATATTTGTAATCATTGTATCAACCATTTGGTATCCCTAAGAGGGACCTATTTGTAATCAAATTTTAGTATGAATTAATAATAGGAGATATCATGTTTTGTTAAGTCATTGTATTTCATGCTTTCATGATTTTATGCTTGATATAATGATGTAAATATCTCAGGTGTATGCTTTTTAGGATGTACAAATGGTGATCATAGTGGGAACACATGTATTTTATGTTGTTTTGATTATTTTTTGAGTGCTTTTGTATGTAGGCACAACTGCTGTAGTCGACATCAGCTAGCAGAGCTTAGCAACTTTTGAAAATAATGTCTTATCACAGTCGCCCTGAGTGATAGTAGTTGACAGAAAACATGCAACTGTAGACAACCTAAGCAACAACAAACTTGGATTCCAGGTTGGGGGGATTCTCTATAATTTTTTATATTTATGTTTGTGTTTAATTTATAGAATGTAGTAGAGAATTTAATTTTAATTAGAAAACATAGAGAAAGCTAAAGTAAAAATGACTACATTCTCTTAATTTTTCTACTAGCCATTTCTAGGAATAACAAACTTCTGATTTCAATCCACCCTAGTCTTCAAAGGTCTAGATTGTTTGTAGATATTGCATGCTTGGGACCCAACTAGATGCCATTGCATCATAAGTAATATTGCATTCTATAAAAATAATGTAGTGGTTTAGACGTACATTTTCTTAAAGTGAAACATTTCTTTTTAGGCATATAGGAAAAATCATGAGTGCTTCATGATGCATCTATTTATTTATGCAAATTTAAAAATAACAATCACACACCACATCACATTTAAACACTAGTAAGTTGGAAAATTTAAAAATAACAATCACACACCACATCAAATTTTCCAAGATCCGATGTAGATTGGAAAATTTGCATGTATCTCTTTAGAGGGTATGACACCGATCAAGTTAGTACTAGGTGAGGACTGGTAGAACCTGTACTCCCTAAGTAGGTGTGGGCTTCATCTCCACACTTTAGTGGGTTTATGTAACTATGACTTTTATTGTTGGTTGTCAAGATACAAGCATACAGGTGAAATATACTTAAACAATCTAAGTATATCATCAACAAAATGCAAAATACAATTAGGGATAGTCTAAGTTTTCAATAAATTTGAAACACACAAGACAAATTTTAGGAACACCATGAACATTTAAAAGAGATAAACATTTGTATACATTGTTTGCGTGTCTTAAACTTTACATTAAATATAATTGCACATTATCATGGTCTTCATACGGAGAAACCACCCTCAATCCAACATCAATATGGAAACTCACGCTTCATCCAACCACAATCACAACTAAAATAATATTGAGCCACCCACACACAATGTCATTGAATAAATTTCAACAAGCCTTAGGGGGGACAACTCAACCTATGGAAGTACTCCTCGAGAAATCCCAACTAGAGAACCATATCCAAGTTCTTCTCGTGATAGACATGAGGGAGTTTTAAGGTCCCAATCTTCACATGATAGACATAGGCCAGATCATCCCACTGAGGGGTAGAACACAAGGTTTACATCCAATCGCAGACCCACCATAACTCTTAGCCTCCCTAAATATGGTAATATAGCAATAGACCATAATATCATTGGTGCTAATAGAAATCCACAAGCTCAGTTGTGAAAATATAAATAGCTTAATGAGTTGGATTAGGATTTATTGAGATCAAATTAGAGAAACAATGCTACTATGCATTTATTTTTTAGGAGTTTGCATAGCCATAAAACAATGTGGCACACTAATGAGTTGGGGGAAGCTTCAAAGTGCCCATGTAGCATGTACACTACTTTTGATCATGGGGGTACTAAAAATGGATCATTGTATACTCACCATATTACCATGATAGACAAGGTAAAAAGCATAGCAGGAGCTTCTCCAAGGGGTCTCTCTATTAGGAATCTTCGTACAGAATTACATATTCATAGACCTTAAGTAGTGGATTAATCTGACTACGTAAGTAGGCTATATAAAGACACACAATATCAAAAAAAATTACTCCAAGACAAGGAGGAGGCACTGCATGTAGAACCAAAGTTCTTAGACATCCTTAAATAGGAGGAAGTGTGAAGGAAAAGGTATTTACACCTAAATTATCAGCACTTGAGATAAGAACAAATAGAGCATGAAGACAAGCAAATAGGTTGGCTCTAGCCAACTTATACATGGGCAGTGAGTATTACCAATCCAATATACATACCATTTCTTAGCATGAGAGATGCACTAAATAAGGATATGAACACACTCATAACACATCACATCATGTTTCAAAATATCAATAGTGCCTATATCTAGAATAGGTACAACATGGACAAGAATGGGTAGAAATGGAATATCAATAGCATAAATATCCTAAACCCTCATCTGTAGTCGTGGGAGATGAATATAGATGCCCAGACTGAGAAAATACATAGTTACCTCCCCAAACACCTTGAGTAAACCTTAAATAATAAGATATCATATCTTAAAAGGCATACAATATACCCATTGAGAGAATCAAATATCTCAAGAAATAGGACACGGTTGGGTAGAAGCCAACCCTGAGTAGGATACACAATCAACCTTTTTTCCCTTCAGTTTCAAGTCCTGCTTATCCTAGACACTTTGAGATGCCTAGGTTAGATAAATTCAAGGGAGAGGAAGATGCATAATATCATGTGACCAATTTCATGAATGCATGCTTCCATATAGAACACAATGACATCTTGATGTTAAGAACATTTATCATGACCATTATTAGGCATAGTAATTGAGTGGTTCAATAAACTACCTAAGCATAGCATCATCAATTTTTAGCAGTTGGTGAATGTATTCCTTGAATAATTTTCTTTTAGCATCAAGAGAAGTAAAATTTTCTAATTTAGCTAATCTAAAGCAATATAATGATGATATGGTCATGGAATATGGGAACAGATGGAAAAACATAATGGTAAAACTACCATTTTATGTTCCCACTACTGAGCTCACATAAATATTCACTAATATTTACACTAAGCACATCTCACTACTCTTACAGTTACAATAGTATGAAATATTTTATGAAGCCTTGGCACAAGCCAAGTTTATAGAGGAAATACAAGTTGAAAAAGGAGATCTTAAGCTCCACAATAAGAAATATTAGAACAACAACAACCACAACAATAGAAATCAACAAAAGTAGTCCAAGCCTACTCTGGTCAATTAGGTTGTACTAAATGCACCAAAGGGAGGAAATAGCTAGCAACCACAGAATTATCAAGTGTAGCCCCCAACGGCCAATTACAACCAAAATAACAACCAAGGTCGAAACAAGCAATGTTGACCGCCTCACTACTACACACCATTGTCAAAATCTATGCAATTGATATTCAATCAATTGAGTGAGGTACAGAGACTCATATTACTTGAGGTACAACTTCTTGACCCTAACCATCCCAAGCCCAAGGGATATAGGGATTATCATTATTACCCCTACCATAGAAAATAGGGGTATGATATTGAGGCATGCATTAGTTGCAAGAACGTTGTACAAAATATGATCGATAAGGGTGAGATAAAAGTTGATAATCCACTATCACCCAACAATAGAGATATGGGCATATTTAGAAACCTGTTGCCAAACCATGAAGCCCCTAGAGATAAAATCACTCAAGTAAACCAAATACAAGTTGAACCTCCTACTCAAGGATTCATTAGAATGGTTGAGATAGTTAATATGGCTATAAGAAGTTGGTGATACAACAAACCAGAGCCTCCAATAGCTCCTATTCATATCCCAACTACACCTCGATAGAGATAGGTGCAAAATAATCCTCTAGGTCCACCAGCAACACCTGTGATAACTATCTAAAATAGACTTGTATAGAATCTCTAAATGATGTTGACCAAGTTATAAATATACAAGCTCATTCAATAGTCTCCCAAACACAGGGAGACCCTAATGGAAATCTTGATATCAATTGAGCTATAGCCCCAGAACCCTAATGCATTTACAAATTTTGTGGGGTAAGTACAACAATGTCAAGAGTTCGTGATTCATTTTTATGATCACAAAATAAAGGTAGTCCCTACTACTGTGGTAGACCCACCTCTGCACATCGTCTCATGTATCAATAACATAACTTTCAAGAAATTTTTAATCAACATAGGCTCATCGATAAACATAATCATAACCAAGGCTATATGGAACTTGACTATTCCTAAGTCAAACATCATATCTACCTCCTACACATTGAGAGCCTTCAATGATGCACTATGCTCCATAGTGGGAACAATCATCCTACCTGTGCAAGTGGGGCATAAGACCATCCCTATGATGTATCATGTATTGGAGGGGGCCATGTAGTATAATATCCTCTTAGTACATCCCTAGATAAGGGACATGAAATGTGTTCCCTCAATATTGCGTCAATGTACTAAATATATGCATGAGGGATAGGTACATATGGTCCCATTGTTGGACATTTTGAGTCCCTAAGTCAAAGTTGTCATTGATGTCACCTGATGAAGTCATCATTAATACCAAATATTTCAGCAGGAAACAAAGGGGATAAAAATGGTTATTTGATATCCAGGAAGAAGGCCAAAGATCAAGTGAAACAATGCAAAAGACAGAAGTTAAAAAGGAGTTATAATATTTATTTTATAAATTATTTAAATTCAGTGTGAATTTAAATTTTATAAATAAATATTAAAGGTACTTTATCAAAGGATATAATATTATAATATGGTTATTATAATATTAAATGTACCATGGTGAAAAAGAGCCCAAAGTAAAATATTTATAATTCTTATTATAATTTACTACAAGGCAAAAGTGGGGTTTATAAAGTGCAAAGATATTTTAATAAACCCAAAGGTTGAGTTTAATACTAAAGACATTTGAAGCCTTTTTTGATCTCCACTGATGTCATATAATACAACAAGGAAAGCAACAAAATTTTAAAATTAGTGGAAAAAGCATATAAATACTATGTCTAAAGTTCAAATTAAGATTATCCTTGCTCGATTGAAAAGATAGCATACGAATTAATTAATGCAGAGCTCTTGAAAATGGATGTGCGAATTTTATGTTTGAATTACCAGTGAAAGAAACAAAAGGGATAGCGTCGAATAGTTGGAAGCCAACTAGGCACCTTGGCCTAGTGGCAAGAGGGTTGCGACTTACATTTTGTGTGCAAGGAGGCCAGCGTTCGAGTCTCGATGGAAGCGCTTGGCAGGTGTGTTGAAAGCGCCAATCGTGAGGCACATGTTTTGCAAAACAAGGAGGGGATAAAGTTTTTGAAGCATGTGGTGCTTCACCTATCTTCAATGAGCGTGTAGCTCGTGTGGTTGTTGGCACCATGGTTGAGACGTTAGAGTGGGCTGCGTTGAGAGTTTGAAACTCTCCAAAGGCAAAGGTAATATTTTTATTTTAATTTTAATTAAATGCCTAAGTTGGAGGTATAAGGTTGTTTAGTGGTTGAGTTTGGAAAGGTTGCTTTGTAATAAAGTTGTGGTAGTTGAGAATTACCTTTAGGAGTTATAAGGAGAATTCTGTTTTTATTTTTAAAGTCTTAAAATTGCTATTGTGGAATATTGGAAGGTTAAGACTTTGTGGGTAGTATGTTATTTTGAATTAAGGGTTTTTGTGACTATTGTGAGGATATTGATTATTATTTAAGTTGGAGTGATAAGGTGTAATTTTGATATTATATTTGTGATATGTTTTGTTGAAGAAAATTATCCTCTAACCCTTATTGAGATTGGCAAAGAAGTAATTGTGAGTGTGGCAGATTTGTGAGATCAACTACTTGACATTCAAAAGGTATGGGCAAATTCCTTCTTGGTTGAGTTGATTGATTGGCTTTATTGAAAATTAAGTTTGGAGTGAAAAGGACTTGATTAGGGTTTCCTTTTCAAAAGTGGTTGAGTTATTGCTTCAAGGTTTTCTGATTTGAGAGTTGAGATTAAAACCTTGTTTTATTAGCATTGTTGTTGAGATCATTGGTTGAGTGAAGTGTTTGAGTTAATGCTTCAAGGTTTTCTGAAATTGAGAGTTGTGATTAAAACCTTGTTTGATGAGCATGGTTGTTGAAGTGAGTTGTTATGCAAAGAACTTGAACTAGGGTTTGAAAAGATCATGAGTATCATTGTTATGTGAGATTTGTTGTTGAGCATTGTTGGAAATATTTTGAGTTGGATGATACATGCTTGGACTAGGGTTTGTGAGCAAGAGTTGTTTCTTGAAGTGATTGGTTGAGTAGAGTTGATTGAGCCTAGTCAAGTGGATGTATGAAGTGATTGTTCAAGTTCCATAAAACAAACTATTCTATATTCTGATTTGAGTTGAGATTGAGTTTTGAGAATAGAACATATTGAGTCTCTAATAATTTTCTTTATGCTTCTATGAGATTGAGTTGAGAAAGTGATTGAGTTTTTGAGAATAGAACATATTGAGTCTCTAACAATTCTCTTTATGCTTCTATGAGATTGAGTTGAGAAAGTGATTGAGTTTTGAGTATAGAACATATTGAGTCTCTAACAATTCTCTTTATGCTTCTATGAGATTGATTTGAGTTGAGAAAGTGATTGAGCATTGAGTAAAGAACATATTGAGTCTCTAACAATTCTCTTTATGTTTCTATGAGATTGGACAAGTTCTATGTGGACTTGTTAAGCAGATTTGAGGCAAGTCTTTGAGAAGACTTGTGGACTGATTTTGTGTGAGCTTTTGTGGAAGCTTACAATACATATTGAGCAAGTCCTAGAGAGGACTTATTGAGCATATTTGAATAGGTTCTATGTGGACTTGTTGAGTATATTTGTACAAGTTCTGTGTGGACTTGTTGAGCAGATTTGGACAAGTTCTGTGTGGACTTGTTGAGAATATTTGGATAGGTTATGTGTGGACCTATTGAGCATATTTGATAGGTTTTGTGTGGACCTATTGAGTAGATTTGAGTAGGTTCTGAGTGGACCTATTGAGTAGATTTGTGCTAGATCGATTGGATTGTGTTTAGTGCATATTTGAGTGGACTTGTGCTAGATCGACTGGACTATGTTTAGTGCAAGAGTTGAGTAGATTTGTGCTAGACCGAATGGACTATGTTTAGTGCAGATTTGAGTGAGCTTATTGAGCAGACTTGTGCTAGACCGAATGAACTATGTTTAGTGCAAGATTGAGTAGAGTTGTGCTAGACCGATTGGACTATGTTTAGTATAAAATTGAGATAGAGCTTTGGAGGTGATAGAGTAGAGAGGATAGTAGTATCTCAGTGGATAGAGATCCATCAGCTAGGGTAGTGAGGATAGGTCTTCTGAGTGGGGATAAGAGTCTTCAGTGGAGAGAGATCCACAAGCCAGTGTAGTGGAGGTAGTCATCTTCTAGAGGATCACTAGCCAGAGCAGAGGAGAAGGAGTTCTCCTATGGATAGAGATCCACAAACCAGATTTAGGGGATCAACATCTCCTTTGGATAGAGGTCCATAAACATTGTAATAGGGAAGGAATTCCCAAGAGATTGATTGAGAAATATTTAGAAGAAATATTTTCTCCGTGGAGTAGCCCACATTGGGTGAACCACGTAAATTGTGGTGTCTCTATTATGTGTGATGATTTGTGCATTGCTTTGGTTATTGCTATTGATATTGCCATTGATTATATTGATTAATACTATTTGGGAAAGAAAAGTAAAAAGTGGTCTTATACTGTTCACCTCCCTCTCAGTATAAGCTTGTGTTCTTCAATTGGTATCGAGTCGGTTCCTTCAGAAAAAGTTTAACAACTTGAAGGAAGATCTTACAAGAACACAAATGGCAAAGAAAGGCAAGAGTAGAAGCATGAGACACAAGAAGAAAAGAACACCTATGGTCATGAAAGAAAAGGAAGATGAGTTTAATATTGTTGTGTTGGGAGGACAAATGGAAATAGATTCAAGAGATGAATCAAGTAATGGAGAAATATCTAGACTGATAAAGTTTTGTACCAGATGTGGGAAGACAGGTCATCATGCAACTTATTGTTCACAAGAAGGTGAAGAATGTTTTGTTTGTGGTCAACTCGGTCATGATGCAAGTTATTGCAATGGGTTTGATAGTAGTGAAGATGAAGATGATTCTCTCAGATTTGAAGTTCTAAAGAATGAATCAGAAAAGATAACAGGAATAGTCGAAGCAGGTATCAAGAAGAAACTCCACTTTGGACAATAGAAGAAATTGAAGAAGAGGAAGATTCAAAAAAATAAAAGGAGGAAGCCACTCTTAAGGAACTTATTGAATTGAAAAGAGAGAATTTAGAATTGAAGGCTCAAATACAAGAAGATGAGAAATGTAAGACAAAGCTTCTACAAGATATCTCTGACTTGAGAGATAAGGTTGAAAAGGCAAGAAGAGTTGAAGAAGGTATGATTAAAAAGTCAAAGGTAAAAGAGATAGAATGTGAAAGGCTTATGATTACTCTTGAAGAATTAAAAAGGGAGAACTCGGGATTAAGGGTTCAAGCTCAAGAAGATGAGAAAGCAAAAGCAAGGTTTCTACAGGAACTCACCAACTTCAAAATCAAAGTTGAAGAGACAAGAAAAATTGAAGAAGGTATGGCCAAAAAATTAAAGATAAAAGATCTAGAGTGTGAAAGATTAGAGCATGAGATAGTTTCACTAAGGATGGAAGTAAAAGGTTCTAAGGACAAGCTACACAAGTTTGAGGAAAATTCAAAGACTTTGGATAGGATTATCAATGCACAAAGGTCATCAGTCACCATAATAGGACTTAGTTCTAAAGAAGAACAAGGGAAATAGGAAGCAGAAAAAGGAGAGTCAAGCTCAAACACCAGAAAAGAAGAAGAGTCAAAAGAAGTAAGTAAAAGAGAGAGTGAGACTTCTAAGGAGAAGTTGGACAATAGAAAGTTCAACAAGGAAAGGAACAATGCACAAGTAAGGAACAGATGGAACATGAAACAGGTAGAAGAGACTAAGAGACCAATGGGGTCTAGGCAAGGTTTCTTCAATGGAAGATGTTTTTCATGTCACAGGTTTGGGCACATGGCTTCACAATGCAGGACACATGAAAGACAGGAATATGGGAATGGACAATTTTTCCATGGGTATTGCTACTCATGTAATCAGTTTGGTCACAAGGCAATGAATTGTAGGGTTCATGACAGAAGAGGATATGGCTTCACTAGGAGAAATCCTAAGACATTTGCACCTCCAAGGAATAATAACATTAAGTGTTATAAGTGCAATAATGATGGTCACACAACAAAGTGGTGTAGAGCAAATATTCCAAAAACATGTATGAACAGGAACAGGAACATGAAGAGGAACATGAACATAGATGAGAACAAAAATAGGAACATGAACCTAGATGTGAACAAGAACAAGAATAAGAACAAGAATGATGACAGGAACATGGATGATGACTTGGATAGAAACAATTAGAGGATTCAGAAAACTCAAAAAATAAGGGAAAAGGATAAAGGTAAAGAACAATGCTTTTGGGAGTAGAAATACTCCCACCCTAGAATTAACCACCTCATGAGGAGGTGGGGGAGGGGCTAAGCTAAGAGGCTCATTCTTAGCCCCGAGCCCCAAAGGTGACCCTTTGCCATTGATGTCAAAGGGGGAGAGATTTGTGTATTGGGGAGAGATTTGATATTTGAGAGAGCATTGAGCTAGGGGGAGCAATGTCCTAGGGGGAGCAGAAGGAAAAATAAAGGTCAGGTTTTGGTAAGAAGAGTATGGGTTGCCATCAATGACAAAGGGGGAGATTGTTGGACATTTTGAGTCCCTAAGTCAAAGTTGTCATTGATGTCACCAGATGAAGTCATCATTAATACCAAATATTTCAGTAGGAAACAAAGGGGATACAATGGTTATTTGATATCCAAGAAGAAGGCCAAAGATCAAGTGAAACAGTGCAAAAGATAGAAGTTAAAAAGGAGTTATAATATTTATTTTATAAATTATTTAAATTCAGTGTGAATTTAAATTTTATAAATAAATATTAAAGGTACTTTATCAAAGGATATAATATTATAATATGAGTTATTATAATATTAAATGTGGATGGTGAAAAAGAGCCCAAAGTAAAATATTTATAATTTTATTATAATATTTTACTAAGGCAAAGATAGGGTGTATAATGTCCAAATATATTTTAATAAACCCAAAGGTTGGGTTTAATACCAAAGGAATTCAAATCCTTTTTCGATCTCCGTCGACGTCATAGAAGACAACAAGGAAAGTGTTGACATTTTCAAAGTAGTGGAAGAAGCATATAAATACTATGCCTAAAGTTTAAATTCATTATCCTTGCTCGATTGAAAATATAGCATACGAATTAATTAATGTAGAGCTCGTGAAATGGATGTGCAAATTTTAAGTTTGAATTTCTAGTGAAAGAAACAAAAGGGACAGTGTCGAATAGTTGGAAGCCAACTAGGCACCTTGGCCTAGTGGCAAGAGGGTTGTGGCTTAGTTTTTGTGCAAGGGAGGCCAGCGTTCGAGTCTCGATGGAAGCGCTTGGTAGGTGTGTTGAAAGTGCCAATCGTGAGGTGCACATTTTGCGAAACAAGGAGGGGATAAAGTTTTTGAAGCATGTGGTGCTTCACCTATCTTCAATGAGCGTGTAGCTCATGTGGTTGTTGGTGTCGCGATTGAGACGTTAGAGTGGGCTGCATTGAGAGTTCGAAACTCTCCAAAGGCAAAGGTAATATTTTTGATTTTAATTTTAATTAAATGCCTAAGTTGGAGGTATAAGGTTGTTTAGTGGTTGAGTTTGGAAAGGTTGCTTTGTAATAAAGTTGTGGTAGTTGAGAATTACCTTTAGGAGTTATAAGGAGAATTCTGTTTTTATTTTTAAAGTCTTAAAATTGCTATTGTGGAATATTGGAAGGTTAAGACTTTGTGGGTAGTATGTTATTTTGAATTAAGGGTTTTTGTGACTATTGTGAGGATATTGATTATTATTTAAGTTGGAGTGATAAGGTGTAATTTTGATATTATTTTTGTGATATGTTTTGTTGAAGAAAATTATCCTCTAACCCTTATTGAGATTGGCAAAGAAGTAATTGTGAGTGTGGCAGATTTGTGAGACCAACTACTTGTCAAACAAAAGGTATGGGCAAATTCTTCTTTGGTTGAGTTGGTTGATTGGCTTTATTGAAAATTAAGTTTGGAGTGAAAAGGACTTGATTAGGGTTTCCTTTTCAAAAGTGGTTGAGTTATTGCTTCAAGGTTTTCTGATTTGAGAGTTGAGATTAAAACCTTGTTTTATTAGCATTGTTGTTGAGATCATTGGTTGAGTGAAGTGTTTGAGTTAATGCTTCAAGGTTTTCTGAAATTGAGAGTTGTGATTAAAACCTTGTTTTATGAGCATGGTTGTTGAAGTGAGTTGTTATGCAAAGAACTTGAACTAGGGTTTGAAAAGATCATGAGTATCATTGTTATGTGAGATTTGTTGTTGAGCATTGTTGGAAATATTTTGAGTTGGATGATACATGCTTGGACTAGGGTTTGTGAGCAAGAGTTGTTTCTTGAAGTGATTGGTTGAGTAGAGTTGATTGAGCCTAGTCAAGTGGATGTATGAAGTGATTGTTCAAGTTCCATAAAACAAACTATTCTATATTCTGATTTGAGTTGAGATTGAGTTTTGAGAATAGAACATATTGAGTCTCTAAAAATTCTCTTTATGCTTCTATGAGATTGAGTTGAGAAAGTGATTGAGTTTTGAGAATAGAAAATATTGAGTCTCTAACAATTCTCTTTATGCTTCTATGAGATTGAGTTGAGAAAGTGATTGAGTTTTGAGTATAGAACATATTGAGTCTCTAACAATTCTCTTTATGCTTCTATGAGATTGATTTGAGTTGAGAAAGTGATTGAGCATTGAGTAAAGAACATATTGAGTCTCTAACAATTCTCTTTATGTTTCTATGAGATTGGACAAGTTCTGTGTGGACTTGTTAAGCATATTTGAGGTAAGTCTTTGAGAAGACTTGTGGACTGATTTTGTGTGAGCTTTTGTGGAAGCTTACAATACATATTTGAGCAAGTCCTAGAGAGGACTTATTGAGCATATTTGAATAGGTTCTGAGTGGATCTATTGAGTAGATTTGTGCAGGTTTTGTGGACTTGTTGAGCAGATTTGGATAGGTTCTGTGTGGACTTGTTGAGCAGATTTGGATAGGTTCTGTGTGGACCTATTGAGCAGATTTGGATAGGTTCTGAGTGGACCTATTGAGCAGATTTGAGTAGGTTCTGAGTGGACCTATTGAGCAGATTTGTGCTAGACCGATTGGACTATGTTTAGTGCAGATTTGAGTGGACTTGTGCTAGATCGACTGGACTATGTTTAGTGCAAGAGTTGAGCAGATTTGTGCTAGATCGAATGGACTATGTTTAGTGCAGATTTGAGTGAGCTTATTGAGCAGACTTGTGCTAGACCGAATGAACTATGTTTAGTGCAAGAGTTGAGTAGAGTTGTGCTAGACCGATTGGACTGTGTTTAGTATAGAATTGAGATAGAGCTTTGGAGGTGATAGAGTAGAGAGGACAGAGTCTCCAGTGGATAGAGATCCATCAGCCAGGGCAGTGAGGATAGGTCTTCTGAGTGGGGACAAGAGTCTTCAGTGGAGAGAGATCCACAAGCCAGTGTAGTGGAGGCAGTCATCTTCTAGAGGATCACCAACCAGAGCAGAGGAGAAGGAGTTCTCCTATGGATAGAGATCCACAAACCAGATTTAGGGGATCAACATCTCCTTTGGATAGAGGTCCATAAACATTGTAATAGGGAAGGAATTCCCAAGAGATTGATTGAGAAATATTTAGAAGAAATATTTTCTCCGTGGAGGTAGCCCACATTGGGTGAACCACGTTAAATTGGTGTCTCTATTGTGTGTGATGATTTGTGCATTGCTTTGGTTATTGCTATTGATATTGCCATTGATTATATTGATTAATACTATTTGGGAAAGAAAAGTAAAAAGTGGTCTTATACTGTTCACCCCCCTCTCAGTATAAGCTTGTGTTCTTCACCCATCAGATTATGAGTCATTCAAATATGTTTATCAGGTTGACTTGCCAAGGGATTTCAAACTTCCATCTATGCACTTGTACATTAGGCCATCATACCCTACCACACAACCAAGAAGAAAATATAAATTAGTGTGAGGTGACTTATCCACATTGATGCTGCCTCTAGCTTCTAAAGCTACTAGAACTTGTGTGAAACCCACAACATCTAAGGCAAAAGACTCTAAGAAACTAAAAGCACCCTTGGTGGAAGAAATACCTAAGGAAGTCCCAACCATAGCAACAGTGGAAATTCTAAATTCCATGGAGTAGGAATATTCCCAAGACATAGTTAATGAGATGCCTTAACCTACCTCACATGCATAATGATCAGTATCATCTGCATTGCAGGTGATAGTTCACCTTGCTAATACAGGACTAGGTGAATATCTTGTGCATAATATTACTTTCACTCCAATTATCAAGACTGCATAAGACATGGGATGACCAAGAGTCCTAATATTACCCATAGGGATAGTGGTACCATTAGGCACCCCCCTCACAAAACCAATTTTATTTATGTTGGGTTAGATTATGCCCATGATGCCTCATACATTGAAGAGAATTAGGATGAGTCGTTCACCTCGAATTTTTATTAATTGTCTAATCCTAAGTTTTCTCTAAGATACTTTGGATACTACCATTGGCATGGATATGGTTTAGATCTGTATGATAAGGGACATCAACTTATAGTCCAACCACAATATTGATTACCTGTTGATAGGTCTAGACTAGGTTATCAGGGTCCTAGACAAGCTAAAATATTAGAAATAGCTTTGGAGCATCTAAGTCTAGCCCACAGGGAGGATATTGATTATAATCCTTACATATACCCCGATCCTTCACACATATGGAGGGGTGACATTCCATTAATTATGGTATCCATAGCACCCCCACTGGTTTATCATGAGAACATCTCTATAGAGCAAGGTTCAAATCCCATTCTCAACATAGATTGGGTCACTACAAATGATGAATGGGAAAATGATACTGAGATGATACCAACTAGGTCTACCCTAGATGAGAAATCTAAGTCAGATGTTGGGTTTAAAAGTGGTGAGCCTAAACATAGTTTTGTTGAATATTTTGACTCACCATTGCTAGGGATTGGATAAGACATTGAATAAAATCTCTATCACCTAAACATAAGCTACATGGATGACAGGTTGGTGATCGGGGTCACTATAGAACCACTTGTTATGTATCATCCAAATTTCTCTCTCGAGGAATATCCATCAGGACTTATCCTATGGGAGGATGAACCAGGTTATGGTTATAAGTGAGAAGAGAATGAATACATCATAAATCATAGTGAGGTTGAGGATGAGACTAAATTGACCTATATAGGGCCTCAAAATTCATGTTACCTCATAGGGCAAATGGTTATGAATTATGGATTCTTCAAATATGATAGTGATTATGAAGATAAAACTAATAGGTCCTACCTTGAACCTCATTATTTATGCCATCACAATGAACCATTTGACTTAGATGAGATGTATCATAGAGTATATCCTGACCCTTGCCTCAGGGGAAGACCGACCAATTCAAATGTAATTCATAGCATGGTTTTCCCCGATCCTCCCACATTTAGAGAGATGCTTCTACCAAATGATCCCATATTCACATATATTCATATATTGGATCCTGAGATCTCCATACCCCCAAAGCCACATATTGGGTATGGAAGGTAAATCAACAATGCGGAATTACACCCATGTGGTCTTGGAGATTCCATTCCATCCATAAACATGATCTCCATTTGTTTGAACACTCCACTCCACAACCCAATAGATCCTTATAAAATATTGTGTCTTAACTTAGATGTTATTTATTGGGATTGCATTGATTCACCCTTAGAGCTTGGATATTTCTTTCCCAACAAAGAAATGCTACAATCGTTTCATTTTAGAATAGGTTGCACACATGATGTTTATCAAGTTGGTTTCGATCCTAATTTAGTTGAACCTTTAAACCCAATGGATTATATCCACTTGATCCCCAATCCTCACCAGCTTGAGGATGGGTCACACATGTCAATAGAGAAAATTTTTAAAGTGGACATCAATGATGATCCTTTTGACCCAAAGAAAGTTAAGTTCAAAGAAAGCTTATCTCTAGAATAACACACCACCATAATACCTCTATTGAAAGAGAGACCTAATCTCTTTACTTGGACCTACAAGGATATATCAGGTTTAGGTCTAAAACTAGTTATCCACAACTTTTTTCTAGATCTTGCAAAGAAATCGATCAAGCAGAAGCTTAGGAATATGCATACAACCATTGCCTTGATGGTAAATAACAATCTACATAATCTATAAGATGTAGTGTTTATTACCCCCATTAACTATTCGAAATGGGTATCAAACATAGTACTTGTAGGAAAACCTGATGGAAGGATTTGTATTTGCACAGATTTCAAAGACCTCAATAAGGCAACACTGAAATATTCATTCCCATTTCCCAACATAGATGATCTTGTAGATGCAACTGTAGTTCATGATATGCTCTCCCTCATGGATGGTTTTTTTGGTTACAATTAGATTTGGATTAAACCCTAATACCAACACAAAATCGTATTCACCACTCCATTTGGAATATTTTGTTATAAAGTAATACCTTTTGGTCTTAAAAATGTTGGTGCCACATATCAACGGGCCTTGACATATATTTTTCATGACTACATGCATAAGATCTTAGAATATTATATCGATGACTTACTGGCAAAGTCATTGCTATGTGAAGAGTATGTCGAGTTTCTAAGAAAGGTCTTCAATATCCTGATAGAGCACAATGTTAGGTTGAATCCCAAGAAATACGTATTTGGTGTAACTTTAAGAAAAATTTTGGGATTCATAATTTCTAAATGAGGGATCGAATTTGACCTAGCCAAGGTAAAGGCTATCCTAGAAATGGTCCCGCACAATAACATCAAAGATCTAGGAAGCCTACAAGGAAAATTAGCATCCATAAAGTGTTTCATCGCACAACTATTGAAAAAATATTGACCCATGAATAAACTACTACACAAGGGGGTCCCATTCCACTGGGATGAATAATATCAACAATACTTTGTTGAGATCAAGAAATACCTAGCAATGTCGCTAGTACTAGCTCCACCAAGCCCATACATGCCATTTCTACTTTATATATCGGCTACAAATTTTGCTTTGGGCACCATGTTGGCTCAAAAGAACATGCAAAACAAAGAACATGCGATATACTATATCAATCATACCTTGGTGAGTTACGATCTAGGGTACACATACATAGATAAATTGTGCTTAGCAGTGGTATTTGAGACTAAGAAGTTGCACCACTACATGCTGAGTAATACAACGTATGTGATATCAAAAAAAAATCTTTGTAGTATATGATGAGCAAGATATATCATAATACACATACTACAAAGTTTATCAAGCTACTGATAGAATTTTATTTGAAATACATAAGCCAAAATTCCATCAAGGGACAAGTCATAGTTCATCAAATGGTAGAGGTGCCTCCTCAAGATAATAGGCCTCTCATCATAGAACTTCTTGATGATCCAGTCTTCACATTATTAGAAGCACCCAAACCTAAAGTACAATAAATTTAACATGAATTTGTTCTTCAATGGTTTAAAGTGTGAGCAAGAGGGTAGTGCAGTGATTGTATTTGTCATGCCATAAGGTGCTCCAATACCCTTGTCATTTAAGCTAGACTTCTCTTGCAAAAATAACAATGCTGAATACGAGGCCCTAATCTTGGGTCTCCAAAAAACAATCACCATGAATATTAAAAAGCTAAATATATTTAGAGATTCCCTTAGCACCATTAACCAAGTTAAGGGATTATTTCAATGCAAGTGTCCAATCCTAAAAGCTTGTTGACACTTATATAGCCCAACTAGAATGTTACGACATCATGGCCATCTCTCACATGTCCAATAAATTTGTAGATACTATATAATATTTGGGATCTTTGATCCCTCAGAATCCATCTGCTGATTTCACTACAATTCATGTGAAGATGCTATCACAATCAACGGTGTAGTGTGAGGATTTTGATAACAAATAATCAGTCAACATGATTCATATAGAACCCAACCATGAGTGGTTCTATAAAGCCAAAGAATTTCTAATAAAGGCATCTTGGGGGTATTTGACCTTGCAAGGTCCTACAATAAATGGTACCACCATTCACCATAAGGTTGTTTCATTTTTGCATATCAAATCGTAGGGAGATCAAGTCATCTTGTCTATTGAGGTTGTATATTATTAGGATTGGTTATCCCAATTACAAGATTTCCTTAAGCTTGGAATCATCCCACAAGAATTTTTGTGGGATGCAAAACAAGCATTCAAATGAAAAGCGATAAATATGCCTTTCTAGGAGATATATTATATCATCAAAAATATGATGGAATCCTCCTTCATTGTATTAAGCCCAAAGAATCGTCTTGGGTGATTTCACAAGATCATAATGGTACCTACAATGGTCATTTCAATGACATGGCCATCATCAAGTGCATCCTCCAAATGGAGTATTATTGGATCACCATGGAAAATGATTACTATGAGTATGTCAGGAAGTGTGTTAAGCATTAGTATCATGTAAATATGATGCACCTACCATCGTATGCCTTACAACCCATTCAGGTGGCTTGGCCATTTTCTTAGTGGGGTTTTGATATAATTAGAAAAATCTCTCCCCTATATTTGGGTTGACACACATTTATCTTAATGGCCATGGAGTACTTCACCAAATGGGTGGAAGCAGTCCCCTTAACATAAATGACAAGACCATGAATTGTGGAGTTTATACTTCACAATATCATATGTCGCTTTGGGATCTCATTCAAGATAATTTTGGATAATTGTCCTTCATTTAAGAACAAAAATGTGCAAGATTTAACATCCAAATATAACATTTATCATATTTTTGCAACACCATATTATCCACAAGAAAATGGGCAAGCAGAAACCTCAAACAAAACAATCCTATCCATATTAAAGAAGATAGTAAAATAAAATCATAAGGCTTAACATCTATAGTTGCCTCTTGCATTATGGGCTTATAGAACTAGTGTGCGAACACCCATTAGGCCAACACAGTTCTCACTTGTATATGGTGCTAAGGCCATTATACCCTTTGGAGTTAGAAATTCCAACATTGTGCATTGCATTGAAAGAGTTTATCAATGATGACACTACACGACAAGCTCACCTTTATCAATTGATCTTTCTTGATGAACATCACATCAATGCTCTTGAGCATATTCATATTTACCAAGATCATATAACATGATCTTATAACAATAAATTCCACTTGAGAGAATTCAAGGTTGGGGATCTTGTGCTCAAATAAAACCAACATAAGTCAAACCTACTACCACACCTATGAGACAAATTTACAGCTAATTGGATAGGTCCTTATATCATATTAGAGAATATTGGAACTGGGACATATCACCTAATATCATTAGAATGTGTTTAAGAGCCAGAGCCTCTCAACATTCTTCATCTAAAGGCATTTTACACATAAACCAAAAAAATCCAAAAACAATACATAAAAATCAAAAATTCAAAAACATTCAAAATAATAAAAATTTCAAAAAACATTTGAAAATCATAAAATTTCAAAAAAATAAAAAAACACCAAAATCAAAAAGACCCAAAGGCACATTAATCCCTTTTTTCAACTCACAAAATGTCCCAAAGGCAACATAATCCCTTTGGTAAACTCACAAAAAGCCCCAAAGGCATCATAATCCTTTGGTCAACTCCCAAAATGCCCCAAAGACATCATAAGCCCTTTGGTCAACTCACAAAATGATCCAAAAGTATTTAAGCCCTTTTGTCAAAACAAAACACAAATCACAAAAATAATTGAAAACATTAAAATACAAAAGCATTTGCATCTTATATTTTGCATTTACATTCATGTGATTGCATTGCATTAGGCATGTTGCATCCATTGCATTAGCATTAGGATAGGCAGTGTTTGCAATCTTGCAAATGGCCCCATGTTTGTATGTCAATGATGCATCTTTCAAAATCATCATTCATCCATAACTCATGTGAGTAACTATATTTTTCAACACAAACTCATCATATTGCTATAAGGAATATACTAGGGTATTTCAATCATTCAGCCATACCTAGTGATCTTCTCAGGGTTTGCAGAAAGCTATATTTTATTTTTTATATGATGTCTAGTTTTTATAGCACCTAGCATATATCAAAATCCCATCACTAATAAATGCATTAAAATATTGATTAGGACAAGGAAATATGAACACTACAAAGTGGTACTAGACATCCTATGTGAAAGGTTTTTACTTGCTTATCTTGTGATGCACACAATCTAGAGTGTCGATCATTGAAAAAAGGACAAGATACCCCTACCCAAAGGAACCCCTTGTTTTATCAATATGATAAAAATCCATAATCGAATCAAATCCCTTGATAAAAAAGAAAATAAAATAGAATCCAAATAAATGGTGATTTTCATCACTAAGCATGAGCAAGTGTCCCAATAAATCAAAAGAAAATAAGGGGGTGAAGAGCTTGAATCTCTAGAATGGTCACTACTTGAAACCATAGAGTGATCCCCAATATAAAAATGGGTCGAATGAATCCCGCCTGGCATTGGGGTAGTTCTAAGTAATTTGCAAAAAGAGATAGCTTTAGGTGTCTTATATCACCTAATGGTCTAATCCAACTAAGTCCAGCTTAGGATCATGATGAGCATTTGGTGATCCCCAATACAAAAATGAGCTGAATGAATCTCGTATGGCATTGGGTTAGGCTTATGTTTCATATAATATATTCATTTGCACACATAGGGATAATGAATATCTTGGCCTTCATATCAAAAAATTTATCTTTCAAAAGTCTAGTATGGTCATTATACAACTTTTGATAAGTCAACTAGGGTGTTTGAGTCTCATGGAAAACCTCAAAAATTTCCTAATAGCAACAAAACATCTCATCTCATAAATCATTACATATATTTCAAACTCATCATTTCATATATGGATGTTAAAATGATCCTTTCTTATGATAAGATTTATCATTTTTATTCATGATTTTTATACATTTTGTGGTATCGTACATTAGATTGTTAAACTCATATCACATACATTCCTTATGTTTTAAGTGATTAAAGCATACAAGTTTATTTACATTAGATCATCATCATGTAAATAATGCATTACACACATTGCATTTACCATATCATAACATCATAAGTTAGATGCATACAATTAAATCAAAATTAAACATGCATTTAACAATAAGCATTACATTTATATATGCATACATAGTAGTGCACCTATTCATTTAGATCATAGCATCTAAGCATACATATATTATCTAGTTAGTGCATGTCATTAGTACATTGCATATATAAGCATAATCACATCATCATTTAGGCATTGCATACATCATTGCATCCATAACATAAAATCAAAACAAAAATATTTTTAAAGATGCCTTAGTTCTTTGGTCAATCCCATAAATGCACACATTTTCTCACCATAAGGATTTTCATAATGGACATTAATGCATATCTACTGGTCCAAAATTTTCAAAAAAATTCAAAAATAACAAAAAATCACATAATTCAAAATTTCAAATACGCTTTGTATTAAGTTATTTACTCTACACACTTGGCAGTTGCAACAACTTGTGCTCCATACAATCCGTCAAGATGATTAAATGACCATAAGGCCATTCAAACCAAATTATTCAAAATAAAATAACAACAAACTCTCAATTGAGCCTTATATTCAGTTATTTGTTCTATACACTTGGCGGTTGCAGTGACTTGCACTCCATGCAATCCACAAGATGAGTAAATTACCATAAGGTCATTTGAGTCAAATCATCAAAAATAATCAAAATTAACAAAAAAATCAAATAACATAAAATATTTCAAATGCACCTCGTACCTAGTTATTTACCCTACACACTTGGTGGTTGTAGTTACTTGCGCTCCATGCAATACGGTAATATGACTAAATTACTATAAGGTCATTTGATTCAAATTAATCATTGATGACTTGAAATATCTTCAATTCAATCCTGAAGAAGGCCATGGCAACCAAAATACACCATGGAAATGAGGCATTAAGTGTATTTATTTCATGATGTTTCAGTAGATCATCGAGTGATTCATCATAAGCTAAACCGAATTGCTATCATTTTGATTTCCTAATAAGACCATTGTGGCTAGACTGGTCCATGGGATAGGATGTACAATTACTATTAATGATTGAAATCACACCTATAATGAGACCTACCATATAACAAAAGATACAAAACTCTTAAATTATTCAAAGCAATCAGCTTGGTTAAGCGACTCATTACTTTATTCATTGTCCTTCCCTCATCGATTCATCGCTTGAGGGGGTAGTCATAATATCAACAATCATAATCAAAATCAACAAAGGATCTCTCGATCATGTTAGATTGCATTCTTATTACGAATAATTACTAACAACTATCATAATATTACCCTTTTCTAGGGTAAAAAGCAAATATGATAGTTAAGCTTGTAGTTATCCTCCTATCAAACCTATTGTAGCACTGATGCTACTCGATCGTCGCTGGACTTGTGAAAGCTTTTGCAAATTTAAGCCTTTCATCTCATTGGAAGTAATTATTCTAAGATACACACCTTTCACATGACTGGTGCATCTAATGTTGATCAGATCAATTATCATCATACACCTGACAATATGGCCTTAGGTGGTCTATTTTTGCTCAACACTGTGTTTTACCACAATGCATCCCAAAAAGGGGTATCAATAGATACCTTTAGTGTGTCATGTTTAGGATACCACTCGTATAGGCACATCCATAGATCATATGAATGACCTTGGACCTCTTCAAGAGCTAGCATTAGTTCTAACCACTCACAAGGGATAGTTATGGCCCATTCAGACATGGTTGATATCGACAAAAGTGGCCACCAACACAGGCCACTAAAGCTCAGAGTGTCCACATCTAGCTGTTTCTCTAGATAGCAACTAGCATTGAAACACAAATTGGCCATGAATGTGGGACCAAATCATGTAGGGTGACTACAGTTGGATTGGATTTGAGTGGTTTTTGATGTGGATATCCTAGAGTTCCTCCTAACTGCCACTTACATACAAATATGTAACTAAACCATTGATGAGCACCAGAGATGCTCATTTTATATACATTGTTAAATGGGTATCATTACTGGTTTAATTACTATGTGAGATATATTTTTATTTATGCATATAATTGATAGAAAATCTAGTATTATGATTAACATATGTTTTTAGTGGAAACTATGTATAAATGCAGGTTTTGCTACTAATCTGGTGTTTTCTAGTCTACATCCCACTTGGACCTAGCATGCTTATGCTTCAACAAGTCAACAGACACCTTACTCAAGCAGGTGCCTTACTATGGAACCTTACTCTGGCACCTTACTCTAGTGCCTTACTCTGGTGCCTTACTCAAGTAGGTGCCAAGCAAGCACCTTACTCAAGTAGGTGCCAAGTAGGCGCCTTACTGCCATACATTGGAGGTGCCTTACTCTGACCAAGCCAACTTTGACCAGTTGACCAATGAGCTAAGGAGGTTGTTGCACGTGAAGATAAAGGAGAGATATTTTAATTATGTAATATTATTAAAATAAATAAAACACCTCTATTATTAATCAGTTGGTCGAATAAATTTGTAAGATGAGAATTTTTCTCATGCTCATGAATTGATCTAAGCAATGATTTTCCAACAATCGATATGGGCAACCATGCAAACAAATTTTTCTAGCCTAATTATAATTTTGTTCTGTTAAAATAGAACACACTTGATTTATCCTACAAGGGGTAAAACTAGTGCATGACTATTTCAATTAATGTATAATTGTTATAATTGAATGAATATAATATTCATTGCATATCTATTGTAATTGCAAGTCTAGAATAGGCTTGCCTAAAACTGTAACAGAGGGAGGTTGTGCATTGTATAAATGTATAGGTCTTCCCTAAAAGAGGGATGATTAATTTTACACAAAAGTTGATTTATTTTATTTCTTGTTTAATCTATTAAGAGTGCAAATCCTCTTATTTGAGCAAGCTCTACATAGCTAGTCGGGCGGACTATCTACGAGAGCTTGGGCCCACTCCTTGCAGTAGTCCTCCCTTGTTTCATTTTTGTTCTTTATTTTCAGTAGATTAAAATTATTGCTTTATTTACTGCTTTATTTAATTTCCGTTGTGTGTTTTATTTTCCACACATTTAATTTTTTGTACTTTCATTTCTGACATTTCATTTTCAGCATTTTAATTTATTTGTTTATTTATTCTGCACTGAGTTTGGATGAAATGAAAATGTTTAAACATCCCCCACCAAACTAAAATAGGTACAGAGGAATTCATTCCCCAACACTTTAGGCATATAATGTGCATGACATTCATAATTTTACGGACTTACCGAATTGATAATTTATGAAAGAGAAATGATTGTTTTTTGAGACATAATTTTTGATCACCATTTTTGTATCATTTTTGGGGAGTGTTAAAACTGTAGTTTTGTGATTTACAGGTTAGATAAAAATCCCATTTAAAAATACCTGTAGATATTCTACTTGAGAAGTTAGAGTTCCCCAAGGGTCTTTTTACAAGGTCAAAAATAATTGCCAACACATTTAGAGCCAAATCCCATAGGCAAGAGTTAAATTTACCAACTTCTCAGGTAAATTCAAGAATGAAACTGATGTACCATATTAAGTGTAGAAGTAGGAATAAATTGTGTTATTGAAAAAATTAGAAAAATATGGAAATGAAGGATTTCCATCATATTCTTAATGGTTTCAGGAAAACCAAATAAATAGAACCCAGGTCTAATAGTCAAAAATATTTAGGGATATATTTTTATACAGACACCATTGTAGAATTATGCCTCTAGAATCTTACTTTTAATGATTAAAAAAATTACAAGCTTCACACTTTGCAACATATTGGTAAATTTTGACATTAGCAGCCAAAAAACTGATAGAGCAAAATTTAAAGAACATCTTGTTATGAAGTGTTAAGCTTTGTTGGTTAGTAAATTTTCATATGAGAGCAATAAATATCTGAATTTTTTTTTGGAAGAAACATAACAAGAAAAAATCACATAGAATTGACACAAGGTTCACATTCATGTCCTTTATTCAGTCTTCTATCTTCCAAAATAGAGGGAAATACAAACAACATTCAGCTGTAAACTTTCTCAATAATAAATAGAGAATCCTATCCCTCTCTATTCCATACTTATCTCAATATACACCATTATATAATGGTTCTTACACCACCGCAAGCCATAAATAATCATAAATATTGTTCTATCTCCAACAAAATGAACCAACTATTTTCATCAATAATAGTAAATTCACCAACCATATCACAGTTTGACAAAACAAATTATTTCTATTCGTAGTATGAATATAGAATATTCTAAATTGAACATAATAAAAAAATTGAGGATTCAGAACTTGCGGAAGATTTGAAATCTTTGTGAATTTTAGACTCCATTTGCAACAATCTCCCACTTGGAGACTAAAATCGCTGCAAAACTGAATAGCTAAGGACTGAAAGCAAAAAAAGAAAAACACAACAACTCCACCACTGCTGCATCCATTGAAGATAATTCTTCAACCACACAAGGGATGTCAACCCCTCCATACTGTTGTATCCATGCTTTGCACCGCCACTAGTGTCAACCATGTGCACTTTCACCTGTGACCAACAAGCAACACATAATATACATAATCTTGACAAACACCAACATTCATACATCTTGATGAAACAAAATATCATCAACTATGTCAAAAACAACAAACTATGTGTCACCCACACAACATGCTCACACATATGCAACTTGTCACCATTGCATCATGTGATCCATATTGTTATTATGCATAAAAATAGTTTCATGTCCATCCTCATGGACATGATCATTAGCTCCCACTACTTGAGAACTCTCTGGTCCTTCAACATCAATGTCAAGACCAGCCATATCAAAAAGTGTCAAAATTTCACTCATTAGATTCACATCTGACCTTTCTCCTTCATCTCTATCTCGATACTAGCAATCATTTTTCAGGTGCCCCTTCTTGCCACAATGCCAACATACTACCTTCCCTTTGGACTTGGATCCATTCTGTTCATAGTCAACAGAACCAGTTCTTTTTTCTTTCTAATTGCCTCTCACCACCAAGGCCATACTAGATGATGATTCACCGGTACTCTTCCTTCTCATTTCAATACTAATAACAAAAGCTACAACATCATCAAATGTAAGAGAAGCAGAGGTATAATTTCTAATAGCCATAACTAAACTTTCCCAACTATCAGGAAAAGAACATAAAAATAAAATAGCCTTCATTTCTTCTTCTATTTTAACCTTCAAAGAGGCTAACTGACTCACAACTGAATTAAATTCATTTACGTGATCAGCTACAGATCCATTCTCATCCATATTCATATTATACAATTTTTCATGAGAAATACTTTATTTGTTGTTGAGGGTATCTCGTACAAACTAGCCAACTTGTCCATTACTCCCTTTGTAGTCTTCTCCTCTGAAATGTTGAAGGCTACAGTTTAAGCTAAGCAAAGTCTCACTGTACCAAGATATTTTCTATCAAGAAGTGTCCACTCCTCATCCTTCATACTTGAAGGTTTCTTTGTTACCCCCTCTAGAGGTAGATAAAGATCCTTCTGGTACAAGTAATCTTCTATTTGCATCTTCCAAAATTGAAAGTTTTGACCATTAAATTTTTCAATTTTGAAATTCTCTTCTTTCGCCATTGCTCTCACTTGATCCAAGATCTCTCATCGATCTATCAAGCACCCAACATAATAATCCTAGCTCTTATACCAACTGTTAAGCTTTGTTGGTTAGTAAATTTTCATATGAAAGCAATAAATATCAGAACATAATTTTGGAAGAAATAGAACAAGAAAAATCCCACATAATTGACACAAAGTTCACATTCATGTCCTTTATTTAGTCTTTTATATTCCAAAATAGAGGGAAATACAAATAGTATTTAGCTATAAACTTTCTCAATAATCAGCAGAGAATCCTATCCCTCTCTTTGTTCCATACTTCTCTCAATAGACACCATTATATAATGGTTATTCCACCACTGCAAGCAATAAATAATCATAAAGACTGTTCTATCTCTAGCAAATTGAACCAACTATTTTCATCCATAATAGTAAATTCACCAACCATCTCACATCTGGACAAAAAAACTTATTTCTATTTGTAGTATGAAGATAGAAGATTCAAAATTGAACATAGTAAAAAAAATAGAGGATTCTAAAATTGCAGAAATTTTGAAATATTTACGAATTTTAGACTCCATTCGTAACATGAAGTATGTTCTTCACTTGTGCTTAAGGTGACCTAGTGAATCAAAAACTAGCATGTATTTTTAAAATATTGTTATGCCATGTTTTCTCCAAATTTCCAGCCGTAGATAGTCAATTTATAGCCTGCATGTTTTGCCATTAAGTTGAAAAAGTTTGGTTTTAAGGCCATGGGTAATGTGCTCTTCTCATGCTATGACATATCAAACTAGTTGGAAAAAAATAGATGATTTTTAGAAACTAGTTCAGATGTAGGCATGGGGGGGATCCTGCCTTCATCATTGCCACCAACAACATAATCAACGTTGTTTACAGTGTTCATAGAAAAAGAGAAAAAATATCTTTTTTTGAAAATGCTCCAAGTTAAAATGCAAATAAAAAAATAGAGCTTTATTTTCAGCTACTTGTTGTAAGAGAGTATCCTCTTTCCCTAGGACCAGGTTGGTCCAAAAGAGAAATAAGAAATTTCCAACCGATCACTAAATAAAGCAAGGAAGGAGCCTAGAAGTAATCAGAAGATGAAAAATAAATAAAAATTATAAAAATTAGTTAGAATTTTATTTTAATGCCTCTAGTTTAGATTTTTTTTTATATATTTTGTAGGACAATATGAAGTGCGATGTAGGAAAATAAGGAGTTGTCTGTGAAGATTTTGTGAATTGAGATTCATACATGGAGTTTGTAATAGCACCATATGAACCATATTATGCACCTCAATCATGTAGAATCTAGTCCAAAAATGTGGAAGCAAGAAGAGTTTTTCCTTGGAAACATAAGCACCTGAAGGTAGGCTAAGTAACCCTCATCAAGCGAAAGGCTTCCAGCCTAAGGTGGTTGTGGAACTTGGGAGAAAATTTTTCTACAAGGTGTGTGACTGTTATAGCCTAAATGATAAATAGAGTCAGAGATGCTACACCAAGAGCAGAATAGAATTCCAAGGCAATGTTCAAGAAATAGTCGATGGACTCCATTTACAATGCCTCACATTTGCGAAACTGGATTAGACATCGGCATAGGGAGGATACACAAAAAAAAAAATTGAGAGGCACCTTACTCCCATAGTAAGGTGCCTTACTCTAAAAATTTTGGGAGGCACCTTACTCTAAAAATTTTGGGAGGTGCCTTACTCCCATAGTAAGGCACCACACCCCAAAAAAAAATTGGGAGGCACCTTACTCCCATAGTAAGGTGCCTTACTCCAAAAATTTTGGGAGGCGTATAACTCAAAAAAATTTAAGAGGTGCCTTACTCCAAAAATTTTGGGAGGCACCTTAATCCAAAATTTTTGGGAGGCACCTTACTCCCATTGTAAGGCACCACACCCAAAAATAAATAAATAAAAAATTCAGGAGGTGCCTTACTCCCATAGTAAGGTGCCTTAATCTGAAAAGTTTTGGAGGTGCCTTAATCCAAAAATTTTGGGAGGTGCCTTACTCCAAAAATTTGGGGAGGTGCCTTACTCCCATAGTAAGGTGCCACGCCCCCCCCAAAAAAAAAATTGGTAGGCGCTTTACTCCCATACTAAGGTGTCACACCCCCCCAAAAAAATATAATAACAATTTTAGGAGGGGTGCATTACTCCCATACTCTTGGCACCTTACTCCCGGTGCCTTAATCCCATAATCCTAGTGCCTTACTACCGGTGCATTACACCTAAAAAACAATCCTCACATGGAACATGTCCTATTTAGCATAAAATTTCTTTTTATTCTTGCTTTGTAAGAAATCATGAACTGCATGCAATTTGCATGCATCCCGAGAGCCAAGGCCTAACAGGCATGGAGTCATGACTCTTGTTTTCCTAATTTCGTGTGCTTTTGATTTGCAGGTCATCATGCCATCTGAATGCAATCTAAAGGTATCCTAAGATCTAAGGCCTCAAGCACAAGCATGATTCATGTTTTTCTTGCTTTCATGTGTTTATTTTCATAGGATACAACCATGAGAATGATATGTAGGTAGAGCCATATTAAACTAGGCCCTATGGATGTGACATCTCGTGCCCTGTAATTAGAAGTGTAGCAAAGTGAAAAGAGACACTCAATTCCCACCAGGAAGAGAGTGCCTACAATCAAGCCGCATACAACTGTGCCTTTTTCCACCTAGAGGAAGGCACCAATAAGTAGTGTCACTCTTCACCAGGAAGAGTGGTGCCCATATATTTGAAAATTTTTATGGAGAATTTGATGGTTGGGTGCTAAAAATAAGTTGTAGCCCTTCCCTGAGAAGAGAGTGCAGATCCACTTTATACCTAGTAGTGCTCAAACTTCTTCTCTCTAGATTGGGGGTACTTCTTATTTAGTGTGGGACCTAATGTTCAGAGGGCTGTAGACCTATTGCATAGAGGGACCTATTACTGGTGATGATGACATCACCAATTAAAGTGGGGGAGAGTATGGGTGAATTTAAATCTCTTGAAAATAAAAATATTCTATTGAAAAGACTCCAAGTTAAAATGTAAATTATAAATAGAGTTTTATTTTTTGATACCTATTGGAAGAGAGTATCCTCTTTCTCGAGGACCATATTGGTCCAGAAGAGAAATGAAAAATATCCAACCGGTAGCTTTAAAAAAAACAAGGGAGGATCCTAGAAGAAATCAGATGTCAAATATATGCATGAAGGCCACATAGTGCTTGAGCATGATAAATCATATGAATGGATCTCGTAGTGGCCAATAATAGCAACACAAAATTTCAACGATGCATATCATGAAAATTTCACACTTGAACACCAGATAGATGTTACGTATGATTATGCATTTTTTTTTTTACCTCACTCCAGGAAATAAAATAGAGGATCATAGTGCTACTCTAATTCTGCCTGTGATGGAAATAATTTAGAGTGGGAGATCATTCTAATTCAGACACACATGTATCAAGGTTGTATAAATTCTAATCAATAAAAAAAAGTGACATGTTCAGGAACACACTGTGGAAAAAATAATAATGCACAAATATTAATCCTTGCAAATGCATTTGGAGAGAGATACATTAAAGCAATATTAAAATATTATTATATGTACCATTGATGATGAGCTGGGTATTTTAAAGTTTGGAGTTGTTTGATATTGATTGTCATCAATCCTCTAATGGTGGTATATGGGAGCAAAATTTTCTACACGGCCTCCATTTTTTAATGCATAGTGCCAATATTACAATTTTTTTTATAGCATTTCATTCTATTAAAAACATAATGTGGAAAACAAAATGCAGAGAGGAGACAGTATCACTATGGTGGAGGAGAATGCCAAATTTGCAAAGAGATGGTGAGGATTTTAAATCATGGAAGAAATCTATTGTCACAATGCAAATTCCCATAAAAATTTGAATGGAGAAAACATTCCAGTACACAACACATAAAATTTTTAGGATGGATCAGTGATAGTTATCCAGCTTGACCACCTGATATTAAAATCTCCAACTCACATTGTTGTAGATGAATTTATGTTCTTTGATGCAGATGATGAAAAAATATATATTATGCACCAATATTTATTCTAAGCATGCTCCCTTCCATGGTAGAATAGATGAAAAAAAAATAAAATAAATATATATATATATATATATATATATATATATATAATATTTACTCCAAGATGCACTGACAATATCATTTTCTAGTGCACCATGATTACAGGTAACAAGAAGATATTTCACACCATCAACATCATACATAGTAGGTTTTGCAAAATTCACCCAGGTATGTACTAATTTTTTTGTTAATTATGTGTAGAGTTATTTTAAAAATCATCTTGATGTTAATAATGGTAGATGCCCCCATAAATTCTCTATCAAAATCTTCCTTTAGAGTTCAACCATATGACATGCCTCGGATCTAAAAAAAATCATTACCCTAGGAAAAGAAAAAAAAATGACGAGGGGGTACGCCTTACTCTCGACGATGCCTTACTCCCATGTAAAAACATGAGGCACCTAACTCCCATATAAAGGCACCTTAATTCGATGAATGCGCCTTATTCCATTTGAAAAAACAAGGATGAGGGGGGTGCCTTACTCTCGATGGTGCCTTACTCTCGTGTAAAAATTGGAGACATATAACTCCCATACAAAGGAGCCTTACTCTGATGAATGCGCCTTATTTCATTTGAAAAAAAATATAATAATAATTCCCAGGCGCTATTGTCATGAGGACATGACAATATTTAGGCATGGGGGATGATGAGCATCAGAAATGCTCATTTTATATACACTATTAAAGGGGCATCATTACTAGTTTAATTAGTATGTGAGATGTATTTTTATTTGACTTATGCATATAATTGATAGAAAATCCAGTATTATGCTTGACAGGTGTTTTAGTGAAAACTGTGTAAAAATGTAGGTTTTGCTACTAATCTAGTGTTTTCTAGTCTACATCCCACTTGGACCTGGCATTCTTATGCTTCAACAAGTCAACAGGCGCCTTACTCAAGAAAGCACCTTACTCAAGCAGGTACCTTACTCTGATGCCTTACTCTAGTGCCTTACTCAAGTAGGCACCAAGCAGGTGCCTTACTCAAGTAGGTGCCAAGCAGGTGCCTTACTACCATACATTGGAGGCACCTTACTTTGACCAAGCCAGCTTTGATCGGTTGACTAGTGAGATAAGGAGGTTGTTGCACATGAAGACAAAAGAGATATATTTTAATTATGCAATATTATTAAAATAAATAAAGCACCTCTATTATTAATCAATTGTTCGGATAAATTTGTAAGGTGAGCATTTTTTCTCACGCTCATGAACCGATCGAAGCAACAATTTTTTAGCAATCGATATGAGCAACCATGGAAATAGATTTTGGTAGCCTGATTATAATTATGTTATGTTAAAATAGAACATGCCTGATTTATCCTACAAGGGATAAAATTAGTGTGTGACTATTGTAGCACCCTAAAATTGGCGCAGTAAAATTATAATAATTACATTCACCTTAGTAAATAATTTAAAATTCAAATTTAACCTCCCAAACCGCCCGTTAACCGTCGGGTAATCCGTTTCCCCCTTTTCTGTGCCATTTTTAGAGGTTGTTTTGACCGTTTGATGATATCGTCGCCGATCAGACGATATCGCCCCAGATCTGACGATTTCGTCTGGACTAGGACGTCCAGACGATCTTGTCGCAAAACTGATTTTGCAAAGTTAGCTTCTGTTCCAACGGGTCTCCAATCCGGGCAGAAGCGTGTCTGCGCCGTTAGGGACCCTCCCCCGTTGGAGATCTCCCAAATTGGGATGATCTCCAACCTCCTAACTACTCCCCTAAGCCTATTTAATCCTAAGCTATTCCCTTAGCACCCCCTGGCTGAAATTCTCTGCAATTTAACTCCATCTACGTTGAACCATCCCAATTTTTCATTTGCACTGGTCCCATACCAATTTTGTTGCAGGTACATCACTATTTTTCAGCCGGAGCCAGCACACATCGTCGTCGACGAACTTGTTCAGATCGGAGGCGAACCTGTCGAATTCGAGGCGATTTCATACTGATGCGAGACGATCTCGACTGCAGTCCATATTGAGGCAATCAGTGCCTAAAGTTTGCATTTCTCAACCTTTTCTCTGCTATTTTATTCTGCAAATTAGATAGTTTATTCAGTGTTTATGTTATTTTGCATTTGGAGTTCACCCATTTAGCTTAGATTGCATACTAAGATCATGATTTGTCATTAGAATATCGTAATTTGCTTGAATTTCTGTTCATAACTATTATTCAGTATTCATACAGTCATTTGGTGTTGTTTCCCTCTATTAGCACAGTAGTATTCGTTGTATTTTGTATCTATTTTTCTGCTTGTAGGTCTCTGACGAATTCGTCAGATCTCAGACGATTCTGTCAGATCTCAGACGATTCTGTCGAATTCCAGACGATCCTGACTGCTTCAAACATCAGAATCATCACCAGACATCCGGATCAGGTATTCCTCATTTGTATTCTATAAATTCTCTGTTTTATGTCTTTAAATCTATTTTTTGTACTCATTGAATTTGCATTTTCATGTAGATTAATCTAGATTCATTTGGCCAAACCTAGGATATGAATGCTTAAAGTTAAAAATGAACACATTAAAACACATTCCAAACCTAGGCGTGGAAACTGCCCTTAAATGTTTCCTGGTGAACCCACCATCCGTCGAAAAATCATCAAAATACACCTCCCTTGAGAGGCGGGACCTTCGCAAAGTCCTCTCGATCCGAGGTACCAGCGACATCCTTTTCCCATCCTCCTTCCGGGCACGGATCCAATAGCCTGAAGGTAAGGATGCGAAAAATTTGGAGCGATACATTTTGGTGAACCCGACGTGAATGCATTGTAAACCTTTTGAAAACAAAAAAAAAAACAAAAAAATATATATATGTATACAAGAAAAACAAAAAACAAAATCATCATTTCAAGTTTGTATGTTTTAGATTCAATTCTAAATAGTAGATGCTAAATATTACTTTTAGAAGTACTAAAGAAACCATGAGTTTTTACTCAAATCAATATGAGCCCATCAGTAATGTTGGAAGAATTCAGCCAAATACATTTGTTGATTATGACCAACCTCATCCCTATTCAACATCACCTCCATCACACTTTTCTCATTTTTCATCCATAACCCAACAAGACAATCCCTTTGCCAATCCTCTTCATAACGATATTATCTATTCTCCCATATATCCATATTATGTCTATCAATCCACATATAATCCTCCTCCACCCTTTCAATATTCTTCTTTCAATACAACACATCCATTTCAACAAGAAAATACTTATTCTTCCAATTCTACCATGCACTCACCTCATACTTCGCAATCTTCCTGTCATCATTCTACCCATAATAAAGAAAGTAGAGGTGAGAAACCATTAGGTCCTTTTATGACGAAATTCCTAAGGCATTTATCAAAAACCTCTCAAAAACCTTCATCACGTAAATTTACTAAGCTCAATCAACCAATGGATATAATTCTCAAGTATTTACTTGACACAAATAAGATTGAACTCCCTTCCATAAGACAACTTGATACCACATCAGATTGGTTTAAACCCGAGCTACATTGTGAATATCATAGAGTAGATGGACATATGACACAAAATTGTAAAGATTTAAGATGTGCAATTCAAGATTTGATTGATAAGGGTCTTTTTAATATAAAGGAATTACAATCTACAACTGATTATAAATCTCCAGTAAACAATCAAACTCCTACACAACAAATACCAATAATCAATCAAGACATGGGGATCTCCCAAGAACCCCTATTCAATTATCAACAACAAGAAACCAATCAAATATTGCATGTTAATGTGTCCCATCATGATGATATTATTAATATTGTAACAAAAACTACAAATGAGCAACCTCAAGTTCAATCAACTCAATCTGATATTCAAGATATGGATTCCTCATTTGACCAACCTTCAAAACTATCTTTGGCTCTAGAGAATGATCCAAAATGGAATGTAAGCATAGAAAGCTCATCTTTAGAATCAAAATCTCAATCTGAAATCCACTTTGATAGCCAACAACAAGTGATTAATCCTCAAGCAAAGATATCCCTTTTAGAAGTATTACAAATTTATCACAAGGAAATTTTGTTCAAAATACCTAGCCAACAATTTGTTCCTCATCATATTTTCTCTAAGAACATAATTAATGGTGTAAACCCTCTTGAGGTTAACCATATTTCATTCTATGATGAGGATATTCCTTCCTCTACTCCACAAGAAGACTCCTATCTTTACATTACGAGATCTAGTAAAGAAACACTTGTTAGAACTATCATGGTAGATAATGGCTCCTCTCTTAATTTATGCACTTATCAATTATTCCAAAAACTCAAATCAAAGGAAGAAGATCTTAATGAATCAAATGTTATTATAAAATCTTTTAACAATGAAATTCAAGAAGCTCAAGGTACTATAATTTTTCCCCTTAATATTGGATCCAAGATCCTGGATACTTTATTTTATGTAGCATATTGCCCTTCACCTTACAACCTACTTCTCAGAAGTCCTTGGATTCATACGATGAGGGTTTTCCCTTCCACTCTTCACCAATGTTTGAAGTTTGAAATTGCAAATAAAATTGTTACCATACATGGTGACCCAACACCATTTGAAGAATATTTAACGGTTGAAACATCAAGTTCTATACATTCTCTATTATCACAATTATCTTCTATCCATCACTTTTCTTCATCCATATATGATCATCCTTGTTTACCAAATAACATCCATGCATATCTTTCACATATGCTCTCTCCATCTTATCAAGACTTGGAATATAATGATAAGAATGAAGAACTTTCTTATCCTTCTTACATTTTATTTTGTAACATGATCAATTTTACACATATAAAAGTCAAATCTTTTGCTACATTATTCTACATTATAACAAAGCTTTTGTTATCACTACCTTTTATTCATCACCTTCTATTCTTACCTTCACCTCAACCAGATTATCCTTCAAAACCTCCTTTGATTTTGAAGCAACCTTAGACATGCTATACTCAAATAACCTTGTATAGTGTATATAGATCATCTTGTATATACCACCAATTTCAATTCATAAATTAAAATCAAAATACAAAAAAATCAAAATCCTCAAAATCTTCAAAAAAATACTAATGCAACTAAGGACCTTAAAGGTAAATTTGAGCCCAATTGGCTTGGACCATACATTATTACTGCTAAATTTGAATCAGGAGCATACAAATTATCTACCTTAGATGGTAAAGAACTTAAAGAACCCATGAATATTTTGCATCTTAAACGTTACTATGCATAAATTTGGTCATTTCATCCTTGTATATATTTGTTTAAAATATTTCAAAATTTTTATCTTATATTTCTTTCAAATTTATAAAAATCCAAAAACATCAAAAATATTCATAATCATCAAAAATCTTCAAAACTATTTATTGCATTTATTTATGGCACTTGTTAAATTTTTTGCTCAAAAACAAAAATAAAACCAAAAATCAAAAATAATGATAAAAATATAAAAACAACAATATGCTTGACTCTTTCGAAACCAAAACAATATAAAGAAGAAAGAGAGAGTCAACATTCTCAAAACTTCTCAAAAGTATTTATATATATTTTCTTACAATTATTGCAGTTATATGTTTCAAATTATTTTGGATAAATTAGCATTTATTTGGAATCCCTCACTTGCACACTCACAAAAATAAATATCTTGATTTTATCTGGCATGATTACTAATCTCTCTTATATCAAAGTCCACAAAATTCAATTAAATAAAGTTTGAGCATAGAGAATTGATCTTGTTATTTACTTAAACCAAGCACATCTTTTCACAATAAAATGATTATATTTGTAATTTCCATGTTTTGCTACATAGTAGAAGTGATTTCTTGAGCGAAAAGTTTCCCCTGCTATCCTATCATGCACATGGTCTAGAATCTTTGAGAATTGGCAAAAGGACAAGCTCACCCCTACCCAGAATAAAAATCCCTTGCTCTACAGATAATCCGAGCAAGTATCCCTAGCAAAGAAAAAGAAAAGAAAAGTTCAAGAAAAAAGAGAAAAGAAAAATGTTATTTTATATCATTACAGCAATATTTCAAGCATTATCTCAAAAATCAAGCAAAAAAATACAAAAAGAAAAAGAAGCAAAGTTCAAAAGAAAAAGAAAAGCAAAAGCAAGAAAGCAATAAAATCCCTTTCCCTACCCTTTGAAAAGAAAAGAAGGGTTGATGAGCTTGAATCCCCGGAATTCTCAATTATTCAAAAATTGTGAGGTAAGCCCCATAACAGGTGGTTTGTGCCCAACCCGCTTGGCCTTGGGTAACTCCTAGCGTGGTGATATGTCCGTCACATTAGCGACCTTCTTTTGTACAGACCTATGTCCGCTTATGGATTAGCTAGCTCTTGATAATCCGACCTACATAGTAGTCTAGTATGGTTATATGCATCTACATCATGGTTAATGAACACTTATTTGGTTTCTTCAAATCACTTGTATCATATTATCTTGCTCAAAACTGGTAAATGAACAATGCAATTGCACACACATTTGTATTTGAGAGATTTTGTGTATCATTATGATAAGTCAAGATTGGAAATGAATTCACATATGCACATGGGATTCCTTATAAATCTAACTTTTGTCTTCAAAATACTTTGAAATATTATTTTTGCAACTTGTTTGGAATAAATCAAGTACGAGTTGTTTACCACAAAGACAACTATATAATAGAAAAATCAAAAATTTCTTTCAAACTATACAATCAAAACATATACATATATCTGGTTGACTTTCGCGACGATGGTATAGTTCCAAAACCAAAATTGGAATTTTATGCCTAGCGCAAGTCCTCATTTTCATATTTTCTGTTCATCAAAAATCAACCATGCAATAAAACTATCTTTTTTGGATTTTCGCGATGATGGTATAAGTCTATACCTACATATTCTATGCCTAGCGCAAACCATTGTAACAATTTTTATTCCCCATTTATTAAAAATCATGAAAACCATATGACTTAATTCATTATGTTACACAAATTATGCTTTTAAAAAGCAAACCCATTTTCATTATTTCATGTCATTATGTCAACCTTCAATTTTGCAATGATGGTATAATTCCTAAAGAATTATCCAAAAAATTTTATCACACTTAGGAATTTATGCCTAGCAAAAATCATTTTAAACATTATTTCATGCATAATATTTTTATGAAAATCTGAAAACAAACCATCATCATCATCATCATTTGCACTATTGCACCAAAGTCTTAAGACAGTCTCTTAAGCACTCTTTTACTTTTAACAATATTTCTATAAATGGGATTAGCTTGACGACCGAGTGAGCAGCGACTCCATGAAATGGTCTATAATAGCGACAATGTCCTTTGAAATTATTGTTAGAAGTCTCTTTTTATTTTTATTTTTTATTTTTACATCACATTACAAACAACCAATTTGTTACATCAGATTATTTCATTTAAAATATTACAAGCATGACATCAAAATTATAATATTTCCAAACGACATAATTACATCCAATTATCAAATCAATCAATCAAACATAAAAGCATCATAAGCAACACATTATCAAGTCATATGATCAAAAATATATCATATATATATCAACAACCGTATATATACATCATCAAAACTGGATTGGTATGCCACAATCTGTACCTCGGCATACTCAATCCTCTATCAAAAAATAATAATCATATAATACAATGTCAGTCCAGCCCTCTAGCCTCGAGAGCCCCTCGAGCTCTCTGCCTCATCTCCTCCCCCGCCCTGAGGTGGACGAGGTGGCCCCATCGCAGTCTGTGTAGTCCTAGTCCTCGACCGGGACGTGGTCCTCGATGACCCGATCCTGATCGGATCTGCAATGTTGGCTGGCAGGGGTAGTCTATCTGCCTCTGGCACCAGCTGGTAATACAATGTCTGATAGAATGTCAGCTGGGCGATAGCCCGTGTCAGCTCTCTAGAGCTCGCCCCTCCGCCCCGTGCCCTGAGGCATGCAATCTCATCCCGTAGCTGTGACACCTCAGCTCGGTGGCATGCAGCCTCATCCTGTAGAGTCTGCACCTGGGCCTGGAGACGATCTCTCTCCACCCGGAGAGTAGCCATCTCGCTACTCTCTCCTGTGTCGACACCCTTGCCCTTATCGAGCGATGGTGGCCTCTGTGGAGATGGGGGTCTCGCCTCCCTCCTCTCCCTCTGTCGCGGCCTCTCCTGTGCCTGTGGCCTCCTCGCCTCTCTCCCGCCGTGACCCTGGGCTGCCTCCATCATCCGCTGGCACGCCTCCCTATCCGATGCACAACCGCATGGATCGGACCCTGTGCCCTCGTCATCCGAGGAGGGCGGATGCCTACGTACCAGGCATCGTAGCCATCGGCTACCCCTACGTCGTCCCCATCCACTGGCTGGATGGGGGCATCATCCGCGTCCTGGCTCCAGAACCGTTGCATGTCGGGAGCCCCGCTAACTGTGGTGTTATCCCGGATAGTCCGAGAAAACTCGTAATCCCTCAGAGATGGGATCCCCTCTAGACCGAACTGCCTCAAAACTCGGTCATAGCGGTGGAGCTCCACCTCTCCCCTCTCCATCCATAGCCAGCAGACTCGCCTGACGCGAGCCAACTCCTGTCCATCCTCGGCCCACCCTGGATGCTCCCTCCATGGCCTCCAGGTGATCTGGTCTGGGACTAAGTCATCCAGTAGCCTCCGGGACATAGGGAGGTCTATCCGTCGCTGTGCCCCTCTCCGGAGCCACCAGTAGAAGACTCGGGGCCTCTCCCCGTCTACCCCTGTCAGAGGAAGCCCTACCGGCCTCTGCACTGCAATGTGCTCCCAGCACCAAACCTGTAAGAGCGATGTCATGACCAGACATCGGCCGCCCTTGTACACGACCCCATACAGGATCCTGTACAATCGGCATAGAACAAAGCTGCCCCAAGAGAATCTGTAGCCGTGATCCCGCATATCGTAGATCACATCTGCGAGCATCCACGGCACCCTGCACCCGCTCTGGTGGCACAACAAAAGTCCACCAACCACTCCGACTAGTACCCGTGTGAGTCTAGATGCCCCAGGCATCTGGCGTAGTGCCTCGATATTAACTCCGCCCTTCTCCAGGGCGAAGCTCGGGTCACCACACAGTCGTCCCATAGCATGGCCCTGATTGGCCGTAGGAGTAATCAACCGTCCTTGTATGGGGATTCTCAGAATCCTCCATACATCCTCTAGTGTGGGAGTCATCTCCCCTGTAGGTAGCCAAAAACATGAAGAACCCGGATACCACCTCTCTGCTAGGGCCGTCAGTAGCCCCATATCTGTGGATACTTGTGGCATCTCTGCCACATGCTGTAAGCCGGCCTGTGCCAGCTGATCTCGCTCTGCCTGTGTGAGAGCGGCCAAGTCATCTCTCAACCCTCCATACTTCCATTCCCTGCTCTTTAGTAATCCTCTCTGCAAACATAAACAACAAAACAATAAACAATCATTAATAAACAATTCAAGTAATTAATAATGCAAGTTAAAAATTCAATTTTATGCAATTGATGATATCGCCCACTATTGGACGATATCGTCCCAAATTTGAGCAGAATCGTCTCCGATTTTGCAAGCTGAAATCGTCTCTAATTTGACGAAATCGTCCCCCTTTCGCCGATTTCGCCCTTGGGCGAAATTGCCGAAATTGAGACGATTTCATCGAAATCGGGACGATTTTGTCCCGATGACGTCGACGGCCCAAAAACGGCCGCGATGCTCAAAAATCACCTAAAAATTACCTACAAAGCATGTAAAATCAAATTAAAGCATCCTAGTTAAGTCTAGACTCTTACCCGTAGACCGCGTCGGACCTCTGTCGATCTGTGCGTCGTCTCCACCATTTTTGCTTCAGAGCTCTAAAAACCAGAAAATGAACAGTAAAAATGAATTAGGGTTTTACCCTATTTTTCTTAATTTTATTCAAAAATAATTTTTTGCTTTTCCGCGTTTTTACCTCAAACGTTCGATTTGGGTAAAAACACGGAGGGGGCACCATAGTAAGCTGTCGTACGATTCGACCAAGAATCGTCGCCTAAAAATGGGAATAATTTTTGCTTTCTCGTAGATCGAGAAGAACTCATCTTTAACGCATTTTCTTCGAAAAATTCGCTAAAGAGGGGGCAAAATGTAGCACCCTAAAATTGGCGCAGTAAAATTATAATAATTACATTCACCTTAGTAAATAATTTAAAATTCAAATTTAACCTCCCAAACCGCCCGTTAACCGCCGGGTAATCCGTTTCCCCCTTTTCCGTGCCATTTTTAGAGGTTGTTTTGACCGTTTGACGATATCGTCGCCGATCAGACGATATCGCCCCAGATCTGACGATTTCGTCTGGACTAGGACGTCCAGACGATCTTGTCGCAAAACTGATTTTGCAAAATTAGCTTCTGTTCCAACGGGTCTCCAATCCGGGCGAAGCGTGTACGCGTCGTTAGGGACCCTCCCCGTTGGAGATCTCCCAAATTGGGATGATCTCCAACCTCCTAACTACTCCCCTAAGCCTATTTAATCCTAAGCTATTCCCTTAGCACCCCCCTGGCTGAAATTATCTACAATTTAACTCCATATACGTTGAATCCCAATTTTTCATTTGCACTTGTCCCATACCAATTTGTTGCAGGTATATCACTATTTTTCAGCTGGAGCCAGCACACATCGTCGTCGACGAACTTGTTCGAGATCGGAGGCGAACCTGTCGAATTCGAGGCGATTTCGATGCGATGCGAGACGATCTCGACTGCAGTCCATATTGAGGCAATCAGTGCCTGAAGTTTGCATTTCTCAACCTTTTCTCTGCTGTTTTATTCTGCAAATTAGATAGTTTATTTAGTGTTTATGTTATTTTGCATTTGGAGTTCACCCATTTAGCTTAGATTGCATACTAAGATCATGATTTGTCATTAGAATATCGTAATTTGCTTGAATTTCTGTTCATAACTATTATTCAGTATTCATACAGTCATTTGGTGTTGTTTCCCTCTGTTAGCACAGTAGTATTCGTTGTATTTTGTATCTATTTTTCTGCTTGCAGGTCTCTGACGAATTCGTCGACGAATTCGTCAGATCTCAGATGATTCTGTCAGATCTCAGACGATTCTGTCGAATTCCAGACGATCCTGACTGCTTCAAACATCAGAATCATCACCAGACATCCGGATCAGGTATTCCTCATTTGTATTCTGTAAATTCTCTGTTTTATGTCTTTAAATCTATTTTTTGTACTCATTGAATTTGCATTTTCATGTAGATTAATCTAGATTCATTTGGCCAAACCTAGGATATGAATGCTTAAAGTTAAAAACGAACACATTAAAACACATTCCAAACCTAGGCGTGGAAACTGCCCTTAAATGTTTCCTGGTGAACCCACCATCCGTCGAAAAATCATCAAAATACACCTCCCTTGAGAGGCGGGACCTTCGCAAAGTCCTCTCAGTCCGAGGTACCGCGACATCCTTTTCCCATCCTCCTTCCGGGCACGGATCCAATAGCCTGAAGGTAAGGATGCGAAAAATTTGGAGCGATACAAACTATTTTAATTAATGCATAATTGTTATAATTGAATGGTTGTAATATTCATTGCATATCTATTGTAACTGCAAGTCTGGAATAGGCTTGCCTAAAATTGTAACAAAGGAAGGTTGTGCATTGTATAAATGCATAGGTCTTCCCTAAAATAAGGATGATTAATTTTACATAGAATATTATTAAGAGTGCAAATCCTCTTATTTATGCAAGCTCTACATTGCTAGTCAGGTGGACTATATGCAGGAGCTTGGGCTCACTCCTTGCTGTAGTCATCCCCTATTTCAATTTTATTATTTATTTTTAGTAGATTAAAATTATTGTTTTATTTACTGCTTTATTTAATTTTTGATGTGTGTGTTTTATTTTTTGCACATTTAATTTTTTATACTTTCATTTCTGACATCTCATTTTTAAAATTTTAATTAATTTATTTATTTATTCTGCACAGAGTTTGGATGAAATAAAAATGTTTAAACATCCCCCACCAAACTAAAATAGGTATATAGGAATTCATTCCCCAAAACTGCAAGCATATATTGTGTATGACACTCGTAAGTTTATGGACTTAACATATTTCTAATTTATGAAAGAGAAATTATTGTTTTCAAGAAAATATTTTCATAGTAACATTTATCTCCAATGGCTAGTTACATGCAAATATGGATATTGGCTTCTCCAGGAAGCCAATATCTAGAATTTAGAAGGTCTACATATGAACCCTCCCAAGAACAAGTATGTATCCCTAATTTTATGCAATGAATCCCTATCCTAGTGAGTAGCGAGTTGAAAACCCTTGAGGAGAGTCAAAGTGTTGCCCACTTTGTAGATTTTCAATCTTGTAACCAACCATAGAAATTCTGAAGGATCGAGAAGCACACATCACAAATTCATAATGATATAACACAAATCCCCATGATTTTCACCACCAATCCATACTTGGACATGAAGGTGATCCTTGAACATCAATTCAAACAAGGAATTGAGTGTCTCAATACTTGGTTTTTTGAGGCAGAAGGTCATAGTTAGTGATAACTACCATCGATAGTGGCCTGCAGTCATGGCCACTCTAAGCGATAGCGACTAGGGTTTGAGTCACAATTTATTTAGTTTTAGCATATATTTCCTATTACTTCTATTTTGTCAACTTAGAATAGAGTAGATCTATCTTTTACATTGCATTTACACGGTGATTTCCTATTTATTCATGCATCTTTTCTTATCTTTGCCTATTTTAATGTCTTATTGCAAGCTTTATCATATTACATATGGATCTTCAAAAAGAGCCTCATCATGAGAGGCCTCATATGCTACTAATAACTCTATGTTTTTTCTTGAATGCAGATCACAAGTTTTTGATAAATTCAAAGCATCTTTGGCATCAAATCCCTCCAAAAAAGTGAGAAGAAATTATCTATAAGCCCTTGAGAAAGTTCGTTTCGAATCTAAGAAACCTGTGAATTACACCATCCCTGATTAGGGGTTTTTCATATTTATAATAGTTGTATCAATCATTTGGTATCCCTAAGAGGGACCTATTTGTAATTGAATTTTAGTATGAATTAATAAGAGGAGAACTCATGTTTTATTAATTCATTGTCTTTCGTGATTTCATGATTTTATGCTTGATATAATGATGCATATAAATCAGGTGTATGCTTTTTAGGATTGTATAGAAGGTCCAAAACAACTCCTAACTTTACCAAATTCAAGTATGATGCATATAAACTACTCTAAAAATGATCTACACTAAAATTTATTCAAAATTGTATGCCAATTCATGGTCATCCTTGGGTGGGCCAATTGGGACTGTTAACCATCCCAGGTGGGGATGACCACCAAACAAGGTGGTTTTTACCACCAATTATTTTGGGATCTAGTCTAGAATACTCTTTGGGGTATTGTCATCAAATTTTATGATTTTATTGATAGAAATGGATGGGTTTTGGAAGGTATGTGCATATTTGGGGATGCCTTGGAAACTCCTTTGATTGATGAATATTGCAAGGGAAAATACAAGGGAAAAATAGAAGAGCAAATATTGACAACACTTCGTGGTGAATTCTTGCAAAGACCTCTCTCTAAAATTGAGTGGAATCACTCCAATTTATATACCAAGAGGGCCGCAGGGTCAAAGGAGCAAGTTGAGGCATGAAAGGTAGGTGCCACCACTTATCAAAGCCCTTACCATGCATTGGGTGGAAGAGGCCTCCAATTTGTAGGTTGTGATGGCTTAAATAGGCTCCAATATATCATAAGTCATTAGGTGGGACAAAGGGTAGAATTTGATTTCTATTTATCCCACCCTTAGCATTTTGAGGGGTCTAGAACATGGCCATCCCACCCAAGGATGGTTTCTTATGGTCGTCCCTGGGTGGGATGGCCATGAACTATGGTCATCCTGGGGTGGGATAGCTATGGCTACAGCCACTAGGTTGTTGTACTTGTTTGATCGAGTAACCATAGATTTTATCCTTAAATACTTAAACCACCATGTGAATGCGCTGCTACATATTTTTTCCCTATGGAGTTAGAAGATGATCATGCATCAATTATCATTAAACAACTCTAGAAACCTACGTTGCTTAGTTCTTGTCTTGTTCTATTAGATTGTTTAACCATTGAAGCTTAAACATATGATCCATGGTATAATGACATATTTATTCTCTTTAAGGATGGTTCAATACCTGACGGTTTAGATCCAACTAGCATAATGTTTTGCACAAAAGAGTGTGTCAATTCATTATAATCAGCAATACTTTGTATCAACGCTCTTTTGAAGGTATCCTCTTGCAATTTCTTAACTTCTATGAAACCCATCTTGCTCTTAGTGATGCTCATGAAGTTTCATATGGAGGCCATTTCAGTGGCAATGCTATTTCCAAGAAGTTCCTTCATATGGGCTATTATTGGCCTTCCATGGATAAATATGCATGTGACTATGTGCGGTGTTGTGACAAGTGTCAAAACCATGATCATATTGTTCATGCTACTTCTCAAGATATTCAAGTTATATATTTCCATTGGTCATTCTCCATGTAGGGATTGGATATTATCAAGAAATTTAACTCAGTGTTTCCTGATAGTCACAAATTTATCATTACTATGACTGAGTATTTCACTAAATGGGTTGAAGCCATACCCATAGCCATAGTGACTAGAAATCAAGTTTCCAAGTTCATCTTCAACACGATTTTTTATAGGTTTAAGATTCTTTTGATGATTATTTTTGACAACAACACTCCTTTCAATAATAAGCATGTTTCTAATCTTTGTGCTTAGTACAAGATTCAACACAGGTGGTGAACTCCTTATTACCCTTAAGGTAATGGACAAGCTAAAGCATCCAATAAGTCCTTGATCAAGATCTTGAAGAAGTTAGTTATTAAGACTGGTCATGACTAGCATATCCAACTTTATCTCACCTTGTGGACCTACTGTACTAGTGTACATACTCCCACAAGGGTCTCACCATATGTCTTGGTATATGGGTTTGAGGTAATTTTTTATTTTGATCTTGAGGTTCCCTCATTATACATCTTGTTGCAAGATATTGAGGTCAATAATGAGTATCGTGCAGACCATTTGCACCAATTGGAGTTGTTGGATGAAAAGTGTATTCATGTATTAGAGCATTTGTGAGCCTATATGGATAGGCTCCGGTGATATTATTCTAATAAATTTTACAACTATTATTTTGAGGTTGGGGACCTTGTCCTCAAGGGAAACCAAAATAACACGAATGCTCGTACTAATATTCAAGGCAAATTTTAGCCCAATTGGTTAGGGTCATTTGTCATAACAACTAAGTTTGGCTTAGGTTCCTATAATTTGGCTTCTTTGTATAATAAAAAACTTAAAGAACCTATGAATATAATGCATTTAAAATATTATTCTTGATTCATTATTGACATTGTATTTTACATTTATCTTATATCATATTGCATTTGGTTGCCTACTCATATTGCATGATTGTCTATCATACTTTACATGATTGCCTAAAATTTTGTTTCTCTTGTATTTTGCTTATCATAATTGCATCGCTACTTGCTCATGACTACTTGTTCATATAGCTTCTTGGGTTTCATAACAATGCATGTGATGATACCTAGTCGGGTCGTAGCTCATATATAATGCCTAGCGAAGCCCCAGTATAGGGCCCATGCATTTCATCCTTTCTTCTTGTTTTTCTTTGTTCTTTTCTTCTCTTATCTCTTCTTCTTGTATTCCTTGACTTTGAAATTTTTACAATGATCGTTATTTTCCTATAAATTTAAAGAATGCAATCCTATTTTTGGTATATTCTTGTCTTTTGCATGTTTCTTCTTCCTCATTTATCTCCTTTGTTCAAATAGGGATATACATTCTTCTATTCTTTGTTTACATACTTCCTCCCTATTGAATTTTCACTATATGAAACTTCAAGCTAGGGGTACACATGCACATGTTTTTTCTCATCATTTTATTTCTCTTATTTCTTCTAGCACATGCATACACTCACATTGTGTTATGCTCATATGAATTTGTCTATACATATTATTATACACCCCTAACAGGTAGTACTTTCTAATACATCATTCACATCATAAAAATAATATCACCTCTATCGGGTTATGCTTCATTTGACTCAGTGGGATCAACACCCCATTATAGGATAAGTTCCTTAATATTTTCAATAGGTCTCAACATACATCCTAGTGGGTAATCACCCCACAGTAGTCACTAGAGAGAAATCATCCATAGCGGGTTATGCTCCATCATTTTATTTGAGCAATCACCCATAGCAGGTTATGTTCCATATTTTTTCCCGTATGTCCATATTAGCCAGTACTACACCCATAGCGAGTTTTCACTCCACACTTGGACCTTCTTTTGGGTATAACACCCTTCATTCAGGATTTTTTATTAGCTTCTTATGCTTTCTATGATTGAACTTTGGATCTCCTTCTTCTTGATATTCTTATTCTATTCTCTTACCTTCTTTATTTTCCTTTCTCCTATTCATCCATGTATTGCCTGTTAGTTGCATTAGATTTCATGATATACCCAGTATTTTTTTTTTTTTTTTTTTGGTTGCTTTATTTTTCATGTTTTACAAAAAATATTTCATTGCCTTTTTCAAGTTTCTTAAGGAATTTTAATCCATTTTGAAACTCGAGGGGGTACCGTATCTGTAGAGGCATTAATGGAAGTAATGTCTCACCTGGTGTGTAAAATTCCAGTGTGTTCATTGTGATACCCCTTTTGCACCACCCCTTTGCCCAAACCTAGCCACCCCTTTTTTGTGGTTGTTGTCTTCTTGCCCATATAGGTCTACATATTTCTTTGATGCATTTATATGACTTAAATGCATCAAAGAGGGGGTAAAATTTACACACAAAAAATTGACCCACTTTAGTGGGCAATATTCCTAAATCCCTTTGGGAGACCCCTTAGACTTGCCTAGGGAAAGGGTTAAGACTCTCTGCCTTGTTTTACCTTTTTTCCCTCTTTATGTGAAATTGTGCTCACCCTTGATAGGGTGTTATTTCGTATAGGAAAAATCATGATTGGCATGTATGGGGTGTGATTTCACCTTTTAGGGTTTTTCTCTAAGGAAACCCTAATTATTTGGGGTTGGCATGTTTTATGTTGGCCCTCCTTGGTTTTCTCACCCATTCTTGCCTTCAAATTTTCTATATAAAGAGGGTTTGAATTATTTTCTACAACATGATGAAAATTGATGATAATGGTTTTTCACAATTATTGCAAAGTTTTTAAGTGCTCGCTACTTCATCTAAATCCTTCTTCTCTTGCAAGAAAGTTAATTCTGAAGTGTGAAGTTTGATTTATTCTCCGCTACATTGGATTATTGATTGATGTTGCTCACTTTGGTGAATTTGTGTTTGATCCCTAAGGAGAGATAAAATACTTGGGAGGTTTCAAACCTTCTTTATTATTTGTACCTTCTTCCAGGTGAATTTTCTCTTTTACATACATATTTAAATATTTTGATTGATGTAATTGAGCCTTCACATCTATTTTTATTTTTTGCATAGTTTCTATGAAATCACGCTCATATCTGTAGCATAGGCATGCAGTATTCATGGTGGTGAGATTATTTTCCTAGGCTTGCAATGATCAATATGTAATTTTCTAGTCAATTACCAAATTGTACAACCGTACGATCCTCCAAACTACCATTTTATGCCTGATGAAAAACTTGTATGGAGGTCAATTATACACACTGTACAATTCCAAATTGTATAGTGGTAAATATTTTACACTTTTGCACTCATCCAAACTGATAAAATCATTTTTGGAGGTTGTCATACACAATTTTGTAATTGTTCAAGTCATTTCCCTTAAACGTCCAAATCGGGTATGTTTATCTCCATCACCTAATTTACCATATTGGGTAATTTTTATCTATATGATTTGTATGAACTTTGGTGTATGATTTGTATGAACTATGGTGTATGATTTGTATGAACTGAAGGTACATCCAGATACCAAATAAGATACTCTACTGGGCCAATATCTCAGGTATGTTTTTTAACGATTTAATATGCCAATTAATCCATCCTCAAAAATATGCAAAACATCATAATGGAGTTTGTAAGATATTCACTTCATCTGGATACGTTCAAAAATAATACAATAGGATTTATGATGTATTAATAAGCACTTCCATACTCCCATATCAATCCTCAAGCTCCACCAGTGCTATATGTTTTACAATAAGTTGCAACAATGCATAAAACTAACCTAAACATTCACCAGAAAACACATGCATCAACATTCAACCATAAATTCTCATCCATCATTACTAGAATCATACACAACCTGTGACAAACATAATTATATTCCATTATTTAATAAATGCAATTACAAAATGGTTTTTCTATAAATCTACTACAATAACTTAGAGGTTAACAAACTATCTCCTTGGATTATAACCAGTAGATACTCAATACATTCTTACCATTAAACAGACCTACAAATTTGAAAATAGGGCCTTATATAAAATTGACTAGGTCATTCCAAAGTGGTTTATGAGGAAATTAGTTATTTATTATTGTGGAGTTTTCCCGCTTACCCTCAAAATATTTGTCACGTCACGGGGAAATCTTGAAATCACAACCAACACTATGGATTCTGGCAGATCCACCTCATTAACCTAGGACAAGATTACTTTGGATAGCTCAAGACAGACTAGGTTGGGTAAGGAAACCCCAGATGGTGGGTCCTTTTACTAATGCTTCATAATGCACATGCCCACTATGCCAGAAAAAATGTTATTTAGTTGTTTTGATGATTTTGGATGACCGAACCTATTAATATGAGTGCTCATTAAGCCAAGACCGGTGCCTTATCCATTACAGAGTCGTAGCAATTTGATAAATGACTTTAGAAAGATAACAGAAAGAAGAACTAGTTCGTTTTACTCCATTCAAATGATGTAATGTAAATAAAACAATTAAACTAGTGAGGGAAAGCGTTATTTATGGATTCTGATTGCAGTAATACATAAACAAGCTAACACAAGACAATCACACAAAATATGCCAAGGGAAGAGTTGAGATTTTCATTAATATAATATGTGCATAGAATAGATCAGTAGAGTGCTTGATCCTCATATGCCATTTGAGTACAATAAACCCCCGGTTTGAATATTCAGAACAAGGGGCATCTCCTCTCCGTCCTGATTGCAGTGACGTAAGAGTTCTCAACTCCAGTGCGTTCCACAGGAAATAATCACAGTGAACAATGCACCTTGATAGTCCCTGGTAAATGACAAGAGAAGGGTGATAAGAAACACACATAGGAGATACAAGGGAAAATATGACTCAAACAATAGACAAAGCTATACCTGGATTTTCTCTCTCAGAGGTTCGATAAAAAAATCTTGTTGTAGTGGTCTCCTTTATATAGCATGTGATCAAGGCTACAACTGCTTACTCCAGCTGGATTGATCTCATTCCTTTCAAAATTAGGATGTAATAAAAAATGGGCACATCGCCCATGCCTTCTACCTATGCAGGTGGTGGCTGCGTATCTCTCCCTGTACTGCACTATGTTGGTGGTTGTGGCTCCTCTGGTGCATGTGTCGGGGTGATGGTGGGCCCCACTCCTACCTGGTGGTTTTGGATGGCTTGGTCAATAAACTCCCAAGCCTCATCGTGAAAAGTCAGAGAGAAGAGGAGCAGGTTCAAATCTTGGGTGGCCTCCACTACCCGATCCTTAGCCCATAGTATATTGTTGTTGGCAAACTCACATAGGCGATCCACCATTTCTACCAAAGTCGTAAGGCGTTTAGACGACTTATCACCAGATTCTAAGTCAAAATTTTGAATCTTCTAAAAAATGAAATCTTTTATGACTGGCGCTCACCCAAAATCCTCGATGGAGAAGCTACAATCGGCCAACTCATCATTGATCTCATATTCTGATTGTGCCACTTCCTAGCCCCACTGGCGCCAATTTTGCTCATTCTACAAGAATAGGGAGACCTTGATATATTCTTCCACAAAGAAGCATAGGGACTCATCTGCCAGAACAGTCGACAGCCCAAAAATGGGTACGTAGTCCTCCTGGAACCTTTTATAAATTGGCATGATTGCATCTATCCTTTGCCTTCCACACTGTAAGTTATCCTGGATGAGGCCCACTGCTCATCTTACAGCGTAGATATCCATTAGGATGGACTCCAGATCCCCCATTTTAACCTGGATTTTCTCCTTCATTTCTTGTTTGAACTCATCTGCCGACCCAAGTGGGATGCTAGCCTATGTAGTGCTAGGAGCAGGCATCTTTAGTCTGTCGACTTCGGCCTGAAGTTGCTTGATTTTGAGTTGTAGAGGCTCAACTTCGATAGCCTTGGCTTTCCATCCTTCCATTTCCTTTTCTACTACTTCGACCACCTATGCTTGGGTGGCTACCTATGATTTCATCATTTGGATGGGTGCAGTAGATGCTCGGATGATGCCTTTGCTGGTATCTATGGTGGCCTCCCTCATGCTAGGTGGCAAGGGGATCTCAAAAGTGGTGATAGGTGTATCGATGGTTTCTTGTCCAGCTGCTCCCCTGCACCTGACTATCCCCTTACTTGGAGATCTTTGTTCTTCTATATCCTGGATTTGATCTTCTTCGTCAGCTATGAATTGGCAAGTGTTAGTGACCCTAGCCATCATAAAATTTTCCACTCCTTGATCCGAGGATTCAGTCCTAGCCTTTTTCTAGGTAGGAGACCATGTGGGGCTTTGCACTTCGTAGCCTCTCAAAATATTTGATAAGCCTCCCGCTTGCGCTATTTTCTTCATCACCCTTGGCTTAATTTGATGCTCCTCTTGGTTTATCACTAGGGTGGTGGAATACAATGAGGGTTGACTTTCTATCAATTTTCCTTGCTCATGTGGACTTATTAAAGCTAACGCTGATGGGGCAGTAGTTTTCTTGGAGGAGCCAATGGCCAACTCCTTCCCTTTTGAAGTGGCAATGGGGGAATTGGAAGAGGAGGGGAGCTTGGCTTGTTCATCGATGATCTTCATCATGACCTCAAAAATGTCAGAATCTTGCTGAGCTATCTGAAGGGTGGGATCCTCGAACTCTTCAGGAGGAGCTACCAGAACTAGTGGGGCCATCTTGTCCACCAACAACCCCCGATGCAACTTGAGTTGGGCACTGTAGTCACCAACAGTCTCCAATCTACTGTAAGGACGCTGATCCTTGGGCATCCTCCATACTAAATCTAGCATCTGGTTATTTTTGAAAGCCTCCTGCATCGCATCCTCAAAATCATCACTATTGTGGGTGACTTCCAGGAGGGCCAATTTTTCGGTAACCTCTCTCCTGTGGTGGTCATCTGGGTCGTAAGCTCTCCAAGCGACTTTGGGGAAGCAATAAGTATCCATATTCCAGATGGCCCACAATGGAGCAAAGTGACCAAGATAGGTGTAATGCCCCATTGCACAGGGAATGGGCAACCACTTCACTAGTCCCTTCTTCCTCAAGTGTCTAATCTTCACCTCCTCGGCCATTTGTCGAGTAATCTCCAGGATGGCGATGGAAGTCAGACAGTGAAAAGGTAGTGCCTTTGGGGGCAATTTTGACCCATAAATTCTTATGTAGGAGAATTCCTCTACGTAAAAATAGTCTCCTGCTTTCTCCTGGCGCAAGAATTCTCTCACCCCCACCCCGATTCTATCAGGGAAATTCCCACACAGCCAAAAATGCACTACAGGGAGAACCTTCTCGAAGAAGGTAGCATAGCTGGAACAACCCTCCTGGATGCATAACAACCTATCATGTACAGTGGGCGCATTTACCCCTCCCATTTGGGCTATCAAGGTCTTATCCAGCTGTGCAATGAATAGATGGATGAGGAAAGAGTAGTATGAGAAAGGAGGCATCTCCCTCTTATTGGCCATCATGGCCTCCTACAATAGTCATAATTCTTCATCCATTTTGTCATTGATGACATCCTCCCACTGGTAAAGAGGGGTCTTGTCTGTATGATTACACTGGAGGATTAAAAACATCACCTCCTTAGTGATAGGCTCCAAGTATTTCACTCCTAGGGCAATATTGATCATGTCAGTGTAATCTTGTGCCCAGGGATGGAGCATGAATTTCTTGATGGGGAAATCTATTGGCCTTATCTTTCCCCTCTTTAACAGGTTCTGAGGGAATGTCATGTTCATCATGTAATTGGCCTGAAGGGCCAATATCTTGAAGTCCACCACCCTGGAGGTGATCTCCAAGCTAAAAACCTATCGAATCCTATCGATCAAAATCTGGGCTACTGCTTGGCCCTTGAAGTCATGGATGGTGCACGCCCTAGAATCATAAGAAACCATGAGCCATGCTAGCATATCGAAGGAGTGGTACACCTTTGGATAGGTCAGTTGGTCGAGGTTTGTATTCCATTTATTATAGATAGGAGCAGGTCTATTGCTATCATGATAGGCCCACATGTAGAGATCCCTTAGAAGCATCGGGTGGCACTGGTTGTCCTCCTCTATGGGATCGAATGAGTATATGGTGACTCCCTCCACCTCCTTTTGTTGTTCCTCGGTGATGTCCCTACTGGAGTCGGGCATATTTTCAAATGCCTTGGGGTTTTGGGCTCTCCCTGGCCTCTTGTCAACCGGCCATGCATCGATAATTCTACTGATCCTCTTCTAGACTAGCGATGCCTCAGGGACCGAGGAGCTGGTAGATGCCATTGCGCTCAACTATCATGAATTTTTCACCCACCTTGGCTATGATTTTTTTGTGCCCTCTCTGCTCGAGCTCATCGATAGGTAGTTTATGAGCGTGGATGGTGCAAAAATGTGGTCGCCACCTTCTTTTATAATGGGTGCATTAAATATGGTAGGTGGTGCATACACCTTTTTCCTCATTGTGAGTTGTTGGTATTGGTCGGGTGCCACGTCGACCATCGCTTCCTTCGCTAGAATGAACAAATTGTGGCTATCTAAAAAATGTGGGACACATGATGGTTTTCTACTGGTTGGGGTGGGATGCAGGTAGGTAGGTGCTTGCTTGAGGTGCATAAGGTTTAATTTCATGTGTGCACCCTCTTTGGGGAGTGGAGCGCATGGCTTTCGAGGTGGTGCATAGGGTTATGTGCCTATGCAACCTTCAAGGGAGTGGAGTGTGCTCGCCTCTATGGGGCGCACATATTGTGCACCCAATTTTGACCTTGTGCACTCCACCATAGTGGAGCACACAACCCGGAGGTGGGCACATGACTTTGCATGCCCGTCTAGGACACTAGCATGCTCCTGAAGGGTGGCTAGATGTGGAGGGGGGAAGCAAAACTTGTGCACTAGGTGGTGACCACTTGAGAGTGGAGATTGGTGGAGTGCACAACCTTGGTGCAAGTGGCGTGCTCCACTTGAGAGTGGAGCACACTCGGTTGGAGTGGAGCGCACAACCTTGTGCGCTCTAGCAGAGGTGGCACACTCCACTCGAGAGTGGAGTTGGACGGGGGGGGGGGGGCATAGCCTTGTGCTTGAGGTAGTGCGCTCCATGGTGGGGCACATAAAACTTTGGGGTGCACAACCTTGTGCGCCCCAAGGGACTATCATGCACTCTACCTCCCCATGGAGCGCATGGACTATTGATGGAGTGCACGGCCTTGTGCACCCACCTAGGGGGATCCATGCTCCATTGGGGTGGAGCACGTAGGTTTGGCTTGGGGTGCACAACCTTGTGCACTCGGGTGACCTAGAGTGCACCCCATGGGAATAGGGTGCATAGTGCAAATGTGGACTTGGCCCCAAAAAGGTGGCTAACCTTTTTGGGGTCAACATCGGCTCTGACTGGGACAAGGTGGCGGATGAAGGATGGTGGCTTGAGGACTCCAGACTCTCTGGGTAGACTGACGTAGGACTAACACATGCACACTTTTTTTTTTTAATAGCTAGGACCAAAGGCCTTTAGATGTTGCCCATTGACTGGTATAGGTAGTTCCATTCCTTCCATGTCTTCCAACTTGTAAGTATGCTACCCCGCTACTTTTGCAATTTGATAGGGGCCCAACCATTTGGGCTCAAACTTCTCTTTCTCTCCTTGCTTGTCATTTTTTGGGTCCCAATATAATACCACATCACCCACGATGAAATTCTGGCCTCTTGCTTTCTTATTAAATAGTTCCACTGTCTTGCTCATTTGGCCGATCATTCACGTAACAACCTCCCTCCTGTCTTCCTCCAATTTCACCAATTGGTCCATTCTCCTTTGTAATTCATCGGGTTGTTCATGATCCTGTAGTAGCAAGGAGAGGGCAGCTTTCTCCAGTTGTGGTGGCAACAGTGCCTTTTCCCCATACACCAGCTCGTATGGTGACATGTCGGTAGCTCTCTTAACTGACAACCTATCCGCCCATAGAGCATATTTGAGTTCACCATCCCATCCTCTCTTGTTCTTTCCCAAGGACCTCTTAATTCTTGTTAGGATGTTCTTATTTGAAGATTCGGCCAGTCCATTACCCTGTGGGTAGTAATTAGCAGAGTGAGCCAGCTCAATGTTGTACTGATTGCAGAAATCCACCATCTCGTAGGAAGTAAAGTACTTGGCGTTATCTATTACCAATTTTTTGGGGACTCCAAATCTGGTTAGTATCATTTCTTCCAAGAAGTTGATGATGGTTGTGGTTGTTGATCTTCTGAGGGGGCTACCTCTACCCACTTGGTCAGGTAGTCAGTGGCAGTAATAATCCATTTGTGTCCCCTTGATGAATTGGGGTTGATCTCCTCGATTAAATCAATCCCCCATTGAGAAAATGGAGTTTCAATAATGACGGGTTGTAGGGGCATGGCAGGCAAGTTCTTTTTCCCAATGAAGACTTGACAATTGTAACAACTTCTGACTACTTTGTAGACATCTTTGAAAAGGGATGACCAATAATATCCTACCCTCATGATCTGGTTAGCTGTTGCTTTTGGAGAAAAATGACCACCACAGAAACCTGTATGAAATTCTTTGATAACTTTGGGGGCCTCCTCTTGAGTCACACACAGTAGCAGTACCCCACTTGGATGTCGCCAGTATAGCCTGCTTCCCTGGAGATGATACTTCTGAGACTGTTGTTTGATGCTTCTTATTCTGCTAGCAGTTTTTCTAGGAAAGAAGGATAGTTCTTTTAGATAGAGCAGGATATCCTTGTACCAATCTGAGTTCTCATGTTCTAACTGTGGTTCCTGTTGCGCTCCTTGGGTTAAGGCAACATTGTCTATCCACTGTTCTTCTTTGCAGGCCATATATTTCGCCAATCCCTGACCTTTAATCATTTTTATGGCTCTGAACTCAACGTCATATTGCAGAAATTTAACCATCCATCTTGTTGAACTACCTGTGGGTTCGGGCTGGGTAAGAATATCCTTGATGGTGATATAGGGGACACAGGCGATTACTTTAGAAGCTCCAAAAATGCTCTTGAAATGCTCCAAGGCCTGTATGAGGGCATAGGCCTATTTCTCAATCGGTTTGTATCTTAGTTGCACCCCCTTCATTCCTGAACTCATGAATGCTATGGGATGTTCATTTGCCTCTTCATCCTTCTGAGATAATACTGCTGCTATGGTGTGATCTGAGGCAAAAGAGTACAAATTGAAATCCTTGGAATGATTTGGACTGGTCAAGACAGGGGCAGCAATAATAGCATCCTTAATCTATTGGAAGGCTTTAAGGTTACCCTCCTCCCATTTGATTTTAACATCCTTCTTGATCATGTCATTAATGGGTTTAGCAATCTCAAAAAAATTAGGCATGAATCTCCTAACAAAATTAATTTTTCTGAAGAAGGATCTGATTCCCTTGAGACTTTTGGGGGTGGTATTTGTGCAATTGCCCTGGTTCTCTCAGGATCGATGTTGACTCCTTATTTTGAAACTACATGCCCCAGTAACTTATCGTGGGAGGCCCCAAATAAGCACTTCTTTGGATTCAATGAGATTCCATATTCCTTGCATCTTTGAAACACTTGGGATAGGTGAGAAAAGTGGTCTACAGGGTTCTTGGAAAATATAGTAATGTCATCTAAGTAAACCACCACTATTTTAAACATTAGCCCTTTGAAGGTGAAATCCATGGCCCTCTGGAAAGTAGCCCCGACATTCATCAACCTGAATGGCATCCTTTGGTATTCGAAGGTACCCCAAGGTGTGGTGAAGGTAGTTTTAAAATGATCCTCAAGATTTACTAGGATCTGGTTATATCCTGAGAAACCATCTAGCAGAGATATCCGTGAAGATCCCACTACTACTTGCAATAGTTGTTCCATATTGGGGAGAGGGTAATTATCCTTGAGGGAACTTTTGTTCAAATTTCAAAAATCTACACACAACCTTATCTCTCCGTTCTTCTTCCGGACTAGGACCAAGTTTGCTATCCAGGAGGAGAACCTCACTTTTTTGATGATCTTGGCATCCAACAACTTTTGCACTTCTTTTTGCATCATAGGGTGAAGTGTGGGGTTGAACTTCCTCTACTTCTATCTAAAGGGTTTGGACTCTTCTTTTAGGGGAATAATGTGTGTCATAATTTTAGTGTTGAATGTCCTTAGATCATCATACCCCCAAGCAAAACTATCCCTATTTTTTCTTAGATATTCCCTGTACTGCTTCTTTTCTTTTGTTGGTAGTGATGTATCAATTCTTACCCTCTTAGGGTCACTAACCATCCCAATATTAATTTCCTCCCCTTCTGACTCACTAGGTGCTACTCTATGGGCTTTGTCAAAATCATCGAACAAGGATTCTAGAGCCACTAACCCCCTAGGTATTTTATTAGTTTTTAACTGAATAACCTCGATGGGAGTGCCTATAATATGCTGTAACCTTTCCTCATCTTGTTCATCACATATTACCCCTACAAATTGATTCTGTACTATCATGAAATCTCTTATGTCTGCATCATCCTGAAAAACCTGTAGGTACACTACATTGTCCGGGATAGAGGGGTGATAAACTAAAATGGTGGGGAATCTATCCATGAATTCAGTGTCGATTTTAGGATCATCTGCTCCAGAGGCATTCACTACCAGTAGATTAGCCATATGATTTTTTTCCCTAGGAATATGTGAGATATTGAATGCCAAGAATTTTTTGATTTCATCTAGAACAACTTGTTTATACTATTTCAATCTGGGATGTTTAGTTTGATATTTCCCCTTTATCTACTGGATAATTAATTTTGCATCTCCATGCACAGTCAAAAAGTTGATTCCAAGTTCTTTTGCCTTCCTTAACCCAAGGAGTAGGGCCTCATATTCTGCTACATTATTGGTGCAAGGGAACTCTAGTCTGTAAGGTATCCCCAGGTAGTTACCTTTAATTTTAGTTATATTGATTCCAACTCCAACACTGGTTTATGACTTTGCCCCATCAAATGTTAAAGTCCATATCTCGGTGGTGAGAACCCTGTTTGATTCGAAATCCACCACCACATTGAGTATAGGATCCAACCCTTCAGCATCAGGTACCTTTTTAAGAAAAGGGGTGTGCCAAATGGAATAGACCCCTAATTATTTTTCTTCTATAGAGCTTACTAAATTGACCGTGGTGTTATCAGGCTTCATCAGCTCTACTGATATTTTGTTGAAGGGTTCTCTTCTTAATGTGGCTTGTTCCTTGGAAGAGAGGGGAATAGTAGCAAATGACCAATCCAACTGAATTGACCCTCCCAACTGCTCTACCCAATGTCTTGACAATAGCAGGGAGAAAAATGGGTCCACATCTACAACTGCTACATCCATGACAATCCCCTTCTTTGGATATTGATCTAAGAAAACTAGGAGGCCTGTGATTATCCCTACACATGGGACTTGCCTATTATCCATGATAGAAATAGGGGGGAATATTTGGTGCACATCAATCCCAATTGGTCAGCCACTTGCTTCGACATTACGTTATGAGATGCCCCACTGTCTAACATGCAGTTGTGTATTACATATCTGTCCCCAAAATCGGATGTATACCTGAGAGAGATATAAAAAGGCCTAACGAAAGTGGGAGTTCTGTTTGATGGGTTTGATCTTGAGGTGGCCAAAACATGACTATCTCCTTGGTCAGCCAGCCCGAAGGCCTTACATATTTGCTCTCGATATTTTGGGATGGTCATCAATTCCCCAAAGGTGATATTGATCTTTTGTCTTGCCAGTTCCATCCCTATATCAAATTTTGTCCCTCTAGGCCCGATAGCGGTACTAACTAGTTCTGTCTTATCATGGGGAAATAGAGATTTAACCTCTTGGTATCCCTTTATATTGTCAGGTTCCCCTTCATTTTTCTTGTCAGCTCTATCAGGGATAGTCCTATTGCGTAACCGGGTGGCATGGACTCTTTCCAAGGTCTCAACTTCCTCGGTTGTGGGTGTCAGTTTACCTCTTCTGATTTGTTCAAATCGGTCATTTGAGGGTCTTTTCAAGATTTTCACATCATCATTAGCAAAGGTAGTGGGATGACTATGGGGATGCGATGACTGATTTGTAGTTTTTAGGATTGGGGGACTGTCTGCAGTTTCCTCCCACGTCCAATAGGCATTTATTCTGATCTCTTCATTGGAGTCCTCTTCCAAGTTAACTTTTGAATGTAGGCTATGGAAAATGCCACAATCGGTGGGGTTATGAGGGGCATCACAAGCAGGACAAAAAAATGGGAAGTCGAAAGCTACATTGATAGAGGCCATGGGGTTGGGAACAACATCAAGATCTTTCTGATTTTCTTTCCTTTTCCAGTTGTTACCTAAATTTCTAGCCCCTTCATTACCCTAGTTTCTATTGAAGTTTCTTCTAAAGGGAGGTCTATCATTGTCCTGAGGTCGAGGGAGTTCCCCATTGTCATTTTTATCTCTCTCCATTTTGGACAGTCTATTGTTTATTGACAAAAACATTTTAGTAACCTGGGAGGACAATTTCTCAACAGGATCAGCTTCCATATTTTTTAATATACCAAACCCCACCTTCTTGCTTCTCTTATCTGGCTGGCTAAGACTGGGATCCATGGAGATGGACTTCATTTTTCCACTATCTATAATATCTCTTTCTATTATGTTGGCCCATTCCATACAGGCATTGATAGTAAGTGTGGGATGTTGCCTCAGCTCATAGTTGAAATCCCCCAAAAAAGCGTTCTTGTAAAAGCAAATGGATTGATGGTCATTGGGTCTAAGAGCAGTAGGGATTCAATTTTTGAGCTTAGTGAAGCACCTGTTGAAATCATCAACAGTCTCATTTTCCTTTTTCTTCATAGTGGCCAGCTCAGTTAATAGGGACTGCTCATTTTTCTTCTCCCCATATTTTCTTAGGAAGGCCTCTTCAAGTTCGTGGAAGGTTCCAATGGTGTTGGCTTGAAGGTTGTTAAACCATTCCCTAGCATCTTTCTCTAGGGTCTATAAAAATAATCGGAGGACAACGTCCTCATGTTCTACCTCTAGGCTGTCCATGGCATATAGAAAATCCTTCATGTGATCTTCCCCCATCATAGTGTTGTCACCTAGGAATTTAGGCAGATATTTATGAGCCTTAGGGGGCAATGGGTTTAGAGCCTGAGGTAAGATAAAAGGCCTATACCTATTTAAACACCAATTATTCAAGGGCGGGTTGGCCATTGGTAGAACTAGACTTCTCAGAATAGTAGAAATAACAAGGGGAGTACTATTTCGAGGATTTTGAGGAACGTGTGGGAGACTGCTACTACTCTAACAATCTGAAGGAACAAAAATTAAAGAGTGCTTTTGCTTTTTTTTTATTCAAAAAAGTACCTGTGGGTCTAGCAGTTCGAGGTATAGCTCTTCGTTGCTTTTTTATGTAGCTGCAAGATCAGCTTCCTTGTTTTCAAAGTCGCCAGCACTAGGTGCAAAATGGAACACTTTCTCTGGCTAAGATTGCTCAACCTAAAAACATACAACCTCACAGGGGGACAAAAATCTATGTCACAAGGGGAGTAATATGACAAAAAGAAATTATAAAGGCCCTCCCCTAGAAATGATGCCAAAAACTATTGTGGAGTTTTCCCACTTACCCTCAAAATATTTGTCACGTCATGGGGAACTCTTGAAATCACAACCAACACTATGGATTCTGGCAGATCCACCTCATTAACCTAGGAAAAGATTACTTTTGATAGCTCTAGATAGACTAGGTTGGGTAAGGAAACCCCAAGCAATGGGTCCTTTCACTAATGCTTTATAATGCATATGCCCACTATGCCAGAAAAAATGTTATTTAGTTGTTTTGATAATTTTGGATGACCGAACCTATTAATATGAGTGCTCATAAAACCAAGACCGGTGCCTTATCCATTATAGATTCGTAGCAGTTTGATAAATGACTTTAGAAAGATAAGAGAAAGAAGAACTAGTTCATTTTACTCCATTCAAATGATGTAATGTAAATAAAACAATTAAACTAGTGAGGGAAAGTATTATTTATGGATTTTGATTGTAGTAATACATAAATAAGCTAACACAAGACAATCACACAAAATATGCCAAGGGAAGAGTTGAGATTTTCATTAATAAAATATATGCATAGAATAGATCAGCAGAGTGCTTGATCCTCATATGCCATTTGATTACAATAAACCCTCGATTTGAATGTTTAGAACAAGGGGCATCTCCTCTCCATCTTGATTGTAGTGACGTAAGAGTTCTCAACTCCAGCGCGTTCCATAGGAAATAATCACAATGAACAATGCACCTTGATAGTCCCTGGTAAATGATAAGAGAAGGGTGATAAGAAACAGACATAGGAGATACAAAGGAAAATATGACTCAAACAATAGACAAAGCTATACCTAGATTTTCTCTCTTAGAGGTTCGATAAAAAATTTGTTGCTGTAGTGGTCTCCTTTATATAGCATGCGATCAAGGCTGCAACTGCTTACTCCAGTTGGATCGATCTCATTCCTTTCAAAATCAGGATGTAATAAAAAATGGGCACGTCGCCCATGCCTTCTACCTATGTAGGTGGTGGTTGCGTATCTCCCCCTGTACTATGTTGGGCTGGTGGTTGTGGCTCCTCTGGTGCATGTGTCGGGGTGATGGTGGGCCCCACTCCTACCCGGTGGTTTTGGATGGCTTGGTCAATAAACTCCCAAGCCTCGTCATGAAAATTCAGAGAGAAGAGGAGCAGGTTCAAATCTTGGGTGGCCTCCACTACCCGATCCTTAGCCCATAGTATATTGTTGCTGGCAAACTCACATAGGCGATCCACCATTTCTACCAAAGTCGTAAGGCGTTTAGATGGCTTATCATCAGATTCTAAATCAAAATTTTGAATCTTCTAAAAAATAAAATCTTTTATGACTAGTGCTCGCCCAAAATCCTTGATGGAGAAGCTACAATCGGCCAGCTCATCATTGATCTCATATTCTGATTGTGCCACTTCCTGGCCCCACTGGCACCAATTTTTCTCATTCTACAAGAATAGGGAGACCTTGATATATTCTTCCATGAAGAAGCATAGGGACTCATCTGCTAGAATAGCCGATAGCCCAAAAATGGGTACGTAGTCCTCCTAGAACCTTTTATAAATTGGCATGATTGCATCTATCCTTTGCCTTCCATGCTGTAAGTTATCCTGGATGAGGCCCACTGCTCGTCTTACAACATAGATATCCATTAGGATGGACTCCAGATCCCCCATTTTAACCTGGACTTTCTCCTTCATTTCCTGTTTGAACTCTTCTGTCGACCCGAGTGGGATGCTAGCCTGTGTAGTGCCAGGAGCAGGCATCTTTAGTCTATCAACTTCGGCCTGAAGTTGCTTGATTTTGAATTGTAGAGGCTCAACTTTGGTAGCCTTGGCTTTCCATCCTTCCATTTCCTTTTCTACTACTTCGACCACCTGTGCTTGGGTGGCTACCTATGATTTCATCATTTGGATGGGTGCAGCAGATGCTCGGATGACACCTTTGCTAGTATCTATGGTGGCCTCCCTCATGCTAGGTGGCAAGGGGATCTCAAAAGTGGCAACAGGTGTATCGGTGGTTTCTTGTCCAGCTGCTCCCTCATGCCTGACTATCCCCTTACTTGGAGATCTTTGTTCTTCTATATCCTGGATTTGATCTTCTTCATCAGCTATGAATTGGCAAGTGTCAGTGACCCTAGCCATCATAAAATTTTCCACTCCTTGATTCGAGGATTCAGTCCTAGCCTTTTTTTGGGTAGGAGACCATGTGGGGCTTTGCACTTCGTAGCCCCTCAAAATATTTGATAAGCCTCCCGCTTGCACTATTTTCTTCATCACCCTAGGCTTAATTTGATGCTCCTCTTGGTTTATCACCAGGGTGGCGGAATACAATGAGGGTTGACTTTCTATCAATTGTCCTTGCTCACGTGGACTTATTAAAGCTAACACTGATGGGGCAGTAGTTTGCTTGGAGGAGCCAGTGTCCAAATCCTTCCCTTTTGAAGTGGCAATGGGGGAACTGGAAGAGGAGGGGAGCTTGGCCTGTTCATCGATGATCTTCATCATGACCTCAAAAAGGTCAGAATCTTGCTGAGCTATCTGGAGGGTGGGATCCTCAAATTCTTTAGGAGGAGCTACTAGAACTAGTGGGGCCATCTTGTCCACTAGCAACCCCCGATGCAACTTGAGTTGGGCGCTGTAGTCACCAACAATCTCTAGTCTACTGTAAGGACACTGATCCTTGGGCATCCTCCATATTAAATCTAGCATCCGGTTATTTTTGAAAGCCTCCTGCATCACATCCTCAAAATCATCACTATTATGGGTGACTGCTAGGAGGGCCAATTTATTGGTAACCTCTCTCCTATGGTGGTCATCTGGGTCGTAAGCTCTCCAAGCGACTTCGGGGAAGCAGTAAGTATCCATATTCTAGATGGCCCACAATGGAGCAAAGTGACCAAGATAGGTGTAATGCCCCATTGCATAGGGAATGGGCAACCACTTCACTGGTCCCTTCTTCCTCAAGTGTCTAATCTTCACCTCCTCGACCATTTGTCGAGTAATCTCCAGGATGGCGATGGAAGTCGGACAGTGAAAAGGTAGTGCCTTCGAGGGTAATTTTGACCCATAAATTCTTATGTAGGAGAATTCCTCTACATAAAAATAGTCTCCTGCTTTCTCCTGGTGCAGGAATTCTTTCACCTCCACCCCGATTCTATCGGGGAAATTCCCACATAGCCGAAAATGCACTATAGGGAGAACCTTCTCGAAGAAGGTAGCATAGCTGGAATAACCCTCCTGGATGCATAATAACCTATCCTATACAGTGGGTGCATTTACCCCTCCCATTTGGGCTATCAAGGTCTTATCCAGCTATGCAATGAATAGATGGATGAGGAAAGAGTAGTATGAGAAAGGAGGCATCTCCCTCTTATTGGCCATCATGACCTCCTACAATAGTCATAATTCTTCATCCATTTTATCACTGATGACATCCTCCCATCGGTAGAGAGGGGTCTTGTCTGTCCGATTACACTGGAGGATTAAAAACATCACCTCCTTAGTGATAGGCTCCAAGTATTTCACTCCCAGGGCAAGATTGATCATGTCAGCGTAATCTTGCACCTAGGGACGAAGCATGAATTTCTCGATGGGGAAATATGTTGGCCTTATCTTTCCCCTCTTTAATAGGTTCTGAGGGAATGTCGTGTTCATCATGTAATTGGCCTGAAGGGCCAATACCTTGAAGTCCACCACCCTGGAGGTGACCTCCAAGCCAAAAACCTATCGAATCCTATCGATCAAAATCTGGGCCACTGCCTGGCCCTTGAAGTCACGGATGGTGCATGCCCTAGAATCATAAGAAACCATGAGCCATGCTAGCATATCGAAGGAGTGGTACACCTTTGGATAGGTTAGCCGATCGAGGTTCGTATTCCATTTATTGTAGATAGGAGCAGGTATATTGCTGTCATGATAGGCCCATGTGTAGAGATCCCTTAGAAGCATCGGGTGGTATTGGTTGTCCTCCTCCGTGGGATCAAATGAGTATATGGTGACTCCTTCCACCTCCTTTTGTTGTTCCTCGATGATGTCCCTACTGGAGTCGGGAATATTTTCAAATGCCTTGGGGTTCTGGGCTCTCCCTGGCCTCTTGTCAATCGGCCATGCACCGGTAATTCTATTGATCCTCTTCTGGACTAGCGATGCCTCAGGGACCGAGGAGCTGGTAGATGCCATTGCGCTCAACTATCATGAATTTTTTGCCCACCTTGGCTATGATTTTTTTTGTGCCCTCTCTACTTGAGCTCGTCGATAGGTAGTTTATGAGCATGGATGGTGTAAAAAGGTGGTCACCACCTTCCTTTATAATGGGCACATTAAATATGGTAGGTGGTGCCTATGCCTTTTTCCTCATCATGAGCTGTTGGTATTGGTCGGGCGCGCCACGTCGACCGTCGCTTCCTTCATTGGAATGAACAAATTGTGGTTGTCTAAAAATGTGGGACACGTGATGGTTTTCTATTGGTTGGGGTGGGATGTAGGTAGGTAGGTGCTCGCTTGAGGTGCATAAGGTTTAATTCATGCGTGCACCCCACTTTGGGGAGTGGAGCGCATGGCTTTCGAGGTGGCGCATAGGGTTGTGTGCCTGCATGACCTTCGAGGGAGCAGAGTGTGCTCGCCTCTATGGGGCGCACATGTTGTGCACCCAATTTTGACCTTGTGCGCTCTACCATAGTGGAGCGCACAACCCGAAGGTGGGCACGTGACTTTGCATGCCCGTCTAGGACACTAGCATGCTCCACTTGAGAGTGGAGTGCACTCGGCTAGATGGAGCGCACAACCTTGTGCACTCTGGTTGAGGTGGCGTGCTCCACTTGAGAGTGGAGTGCACTCGGCTGGGTGGAGCACACAACCTTGTGCGCTCTGGTTGAGGTGGTACGCTCCACTTGAGAGTGGAGCGTACTCGGCTAGGGTGGAGCGCACAACCTTGTGCGCTTCGGCTGAGGTGGTACGCTCCACTTGAGAGTGGAGTGCGCTAGGTTGGGTGGAGTGCACAACCTTGTGTGCTCTAGCTAAGGTGGCATGCTCCACTTGAGAGTGGAGCACGCTCAGCTAGGTGGAGCACACAACCTTGTGCACTCTGGCTGAGGTGGTGCACTCCACTTGAGAGTGGAATGTAGCCAGATGGGTGGAGCGCATAACCTTGTGCACTCTGGCTGAGGTGGCACGCTCCACTTGAGAGTGGAGCATGCTTGGCTGGAGCGAAGCACATAGCCTTGTGCACTCTAGCTGAGGTAGTGCGCTCCATGGCAGGGCGTACATCAAACTTCAGGGCACACAACCTTGTGCACCCCAAGGGACTATCATGTGCTCTGCCTCCCCATGGAGTGCATGGACTATTGATGGAGCACATGGCCTTGTGCACCCACCCAAGGGGATCCATGCTCCATTGGGGTGGAGCACGCGGGTTTGGCTCGGGGTGCACAACTAGTGCATCTAGGTGACTTGGAGTGCACCCCACGGGAATAGGGTGCATAGTGCAAATGTGGACTTGGCCCCAAAAATGTGGCTAACCCTTTTTGGGTCAACATTTACAACTACCCATCCATAACAAAATGCATAAATTTAGACTTTTACTAAGTCTAAAACCTTAATTTAGTAAACTTATGCACCATTTTATCCCAAAATTACATTTCCCATGCATTTCATTACATTTTAGTGCACCTTGTATGGTTTGCCCTTGCCTTGTATGGTTTGCTTTCCTAGTTGTACGGTTTGCCCCTACCTGTACGGTTTACCAAAACTTGGGCAAACTATCAAAACTATCAAAATTGAGCAAATCCCTTGATCATTTTCTCTTCTTCTAGGAGGAGGATTTGCTGCCTACATCTGCCCTCCCCTTTACTTTGGTCGGTGTCCTCATCGACTGACCTTTCTACTTTAATTGAGCTTCATAGCCCACAATTATCTCCTGTAGGTCAGATACTTTGGATTGAAGAATTGCACGTTCATTCTTCAACTTGGCTGCGTAGCTTCCCATTTCCACTACTTTCACCCCATGGAAATTAGCCTTCTCTTCAATAGTCTTTAGGAATTCCATCATTTGCTTTTCTCGGTCAGTGGCACTCCTCTTCAATATTTCCTACAAGTGGGCTTTTGTTCGAGCCACCACCTGAAGTTCTTCATTCTTCCCAGCAATAGTCTCCAGGTGGTGATGAATATCTACCTCCAAGGCATGAACAGTCTCTTCTCTGGCCTTCAACTGTGCTTGCTTCTCTAGGACCAATTCATTATATCTTTTATTGTCCTTTTGGAGTTCTTCTATCTGCTTGGCCTATGTCACCACTTGCTCATTCTTCTCAGCTAACTATGCTACCATCTGTTCATCCTTTGCCTTGAGTTGTACCTCCAACTCCTTAATCCTATCTTCTACTATCTGGGAGATCTGTCACTTCTCTTCTTCAAGCACATTAACTCTAGTTTTAGACTTAGTATTTATGCTTGTCAGATCTTCCTCTAGTTTCTTTATTTTCTCCTCTACTGTAGCCTTACACTTCTGCAATTCTTCCTCCATTGCAATCATTTCTGTTTGAGTGGCTTCCATCTCTCCCTTCTGAGCTTCCTTGAGCTGATAAATATGCTCCAATCCAATGCTCAACCACTCTATCCAATGTGTGAGAAATTTCAACTTCCTCAGAGTGATAGCCAAATTTGTAGTGACCCTCTTGTACTCCAATTCTCCTATGTTCATCGGACAAGTCGGGTGACTAGTTCTATCCAAGTACAATCTCGGATGCTACCTGTAGTTGGTTATCACTCCTTCTGGCAAGTCATCTCTTCCCACCATTATGGTTACCTCTTCCCTAGGTAACTTCCATGGGTGTTGTACATGAATATCTATGATTCTCCTTGTACGCTCCTTATTGCTCACCCATTCTATTATTTTCTCCAACTCGAGAGACACTTGTTCCTCCCATAGTTTTAATTCTCCCATGCATCCAATACAAAACTATAATTTGGCACTGGCTATGGCATCACCTATCTATGAGAAGAAATGTTCCACATCATCTTCTACTCCTCTTGCCTCCTCTTCTATTTCAATTCTACCAAACTACGGTACCTTCAAAAGGTAACTTGTTCTCATTCTCCATCATTCCTCTTCTGTAGGAGTTTGTTCTTCCTCTTCTTCCATGTGGTGGCTAGAGCTTCCTCCAAGCTCTCGAAGTGCTCTCTCTATGTCTATATTCTCCTGAGATGAGGTTCATTCTATAATCTTCTCCTCCTCATCATATTCTATCTTCACAATCTCCTGTTGATATTGTTGTTGTTCTATCTATTCCTAGGCTTTTTCTTGTTTAGTAGAGCCCACCTGTTGCTCTTCTATTACTGTTTGGGCTACTTCTTGTTCCACACTGCCCTCCTATTGTTCTTCCATCACCTATTCTTCTTCTTGATTGTGCTGAATTTCCATCACTATGATTTTTTCAACAATAGGTTCCTTTTGTTCTTGTGATGCTTTTATCTCTTCTTGTGCATCACTTGGGTTATTCTACTTTGAACTTCCTCCCATCATGAATTTGTAATGGGGCTTCTTCTTCTTTTTAGCCTCTTCTTCTGAAGCTTCCCCTCTTGCTTTAGTGTCCTCCTAAGTGGTGGCTACCACTTCCTATGCTATTTGCCCCACCTCCATATCCTTCAAAAATTTTGAGGCATCTAGGATTTTGAATTCATCCCATTGGAAAATTTGTGGAGATACCACCATTTTCTCTACTGCTGCCCAACTCCAGTCCTCCAGATCTATATTTTTTGAATCTGACTATTCTTCCTCCTACTGATCCTTTTGTGCAGGCTCATCTTGTTTCTCTAAAATGGGGTTCTTTGCCATTCTTTCCCATTGTCATCTTGTTCTTATTTGAATTGGGCTTACTTGTCTCTCCACATTTTCCTCCCTTTCCTGAACTGGTGGCTGCTCCTACTGCCATTGTTGCATTGCTTGTTCCAATTTAGGTTCTAATCTCCTTGTTATTTTCCTTCGATGATGTACATCCTCATCATCCGAAGGAGTGTCTTCTAGTACCTCTATGGCCTATTGATCCCTCTTTGTTTGAGGCTTCTCCGGAGTCACCTTCTTAATGGGTACTAACTTTACCCACCTCAAAATGGTTGGTTATCCTTCCCCAACTTCTCGAGGTTCTATCAAACCTAGAAAATGGATTCCCAACTCTATGACAACATTCAACAATAATCCGATGGCATGGAAGGTCATTCTAAAATTCTTCGGTCTCTTCATCAGTACTTCATGCATTTTCCTTTCTAGATAGGTACCCCAATCATACTGGATTCCTTGGGTGATACCTTCTACATACTGAGCCATCCAAATTGGCATCTCTATGGATCTTGTATCACCTGACAGTCGAGCCATTATTGTATTCATCACACATGGCCAATCATCTCCTTTTAGTTGGCTCTATTTGATCCCTCGAGTTCCCACACCCGAGATCTTTGTAGTAGTCGGTGACTTCACATTAGTCAATGAAGTGATGATATGATATGATTCAATCAGATCCACCAACTTCTTAACTATCTCTATGCCATATGCTAGCAATCTGAATGTCTTTCTGAATGCATCTATGGTCACTTCTATTTTCACTGACCTCTTGTCCACATTGATGAAAGTAGTTCGGGTCACAGGATTATACGCCTGGACCATCTACAACAAGTAGTTGTAGAAGAAATTTTTTGGTGTGGTGGTACTTGTGCTATAATAGCTACACTAGCTTTCTCAAACTATTTTCTCCATGGGTGGTTCCTATTTCTCTTATCACTCCACCATCACCTGCATGTATCTGCTCCATGTTGTACAAATGCAATATTTGTGATCTCCACCTGACCTTCCTCAGGTCCACTACTCAGATCCTCATCCTGATCTGGAATGTGTACTTCACTTCTTAGCTCCCTCCTTGAGGTCCTTTCCTATGCCATTCTCTCCTCTCGGTGCCTTGGTGGTGTTCTTCTTTGATCAACCCACCAATAGTTCTACCTTCTCCATGACCTATATCCTCCTCTCCTCCAAGGATGAGTACCATACCAATCATGGGACTAAAACTATCACCCTTGGTACTATCATGGATATGCTTCTCTCTCGTGTAGGGGTCTTGGTGACCTTTCTACTCTATTGGCTACAATCCACCTTAATCGATGTCCGAACTCTTCTATTGAGATCATTCTCTCACCATTCTCCCGGTTAACTTATCATCCAAACATCACCATATCCATAATCATAAGCACTCCTAAAATCATACAATTTTACTATAAATCATACAATATGCTCTCCCTTGTACGCTTGTATGATTTCACCTTCAACAACCACTTCCAGATCATACACTACTTCTTTTCCACCATTCAATTCTTAACCTTCAATCTTCAAACTACCATAACTTCCTCAAATCGTACATCTATGACATGAAATCATACAGAGTGGTACTACTCCATACAATGATACTTTTTGGCTACCTCCCTCCATGGAATCTATACAATTCTATATGATTTATATGATTTGTTAAAACTACTTAAAATGGCCTAAAAATCACCAAGAATTGTACTATCTTCTTCCTGAAATCGTACACCTTGCTCCCAAAATCATACAGTACATATTTTCAAACCCTAGTTTGTAAAAAATTCATAATTTTGACCTCCTTTTCCAAATCTTTCACCAACCCATTTTTCGGATTGCCCCGATCTTCCTTTTCAATGCTTTTTGGTAGCAATTTTCCAACTTTTCCACCCTTGGCACAATTTATCTTCAAAAATGAATTTTTTGGCTGTACTTTCATGGCTGTATGGACTTCTCCTTCCTTCCCCTACCTTTTCTAGCTTGATTTTTCTTGATTTGTTTGATTTTAGGGTTTAAATTTCACTTTCCTTGCAAATTTCCCACTCTGACTCCAAGTTATCACTACTTTGAACCCTAATATGCAATTTTTCACCACCTAGTTCATACTTGGCCATCTTCTACTACTATTCCTCCTAACATTCTTGGTTGCACTTTGAATTTTTCCTTTTATGGAGTCAAACCCTAATTTTTCTCTTCCTTTCCTTCTTCGGTTTGATTTCTTCGAATGTGAAAAGTTCTCCTTGGTGCTAATTGAAATGGGTCATCATTATTTTAGGTTACTGATAAATTTTACTACCCATATAGTCTTCTCCATTAAATTGCATGCTTTCCACCTTCATCCTCCTAAAATAAATTCAAATCTTCTTTGTACGGTTTAATGAAATTGTAATTTTGCCTTCTATTTAAAGCATTTCTCAAAACCCTAACTAAACCCTAATCCATTTAATCATAAATTGTGCCACTTTGCACATTTTCCCTCCTTCTTGCATGGATGATTGACAACTCAACATGTTTTTGAAAAATTTATCTTTTCTCACTTTTTCCTCCAATCGTTGCTTTTTCCCGTGCATGCCGCATTAAATGGGGTAGTTGAAAATCGTACAACATGCCCAAAATCATATAATGTATGATCCAAATCATACAACCTATCTCTTTGTATGATTTCCCATGTCCTTTTTCTAATTTTACTTGTACGATCTCATAATTATACTTTTTCCTCTTCCATTTTGCTTTGTACGATCTTATACTTAGAGAAATTTTCAATTTTCTTTCTCTCTGAAGAGGCCATCGTTTTCGGTTTTCAACCTACTTCCTTCTTAATTGCATCCCAAGGGATTTTCACAATTAAGGCACTTTATTTTTTTTTTTTCTTTTTTCAATCCTAATCTATTTACACTTACCATCTTGGCAATCGTACAGTGACATTCACTTGTATGATCCCATCAAATTCTTCTCTTGGAGGTTCAACTATAACGTTCTGAGTGGTTGTGTCACCTATCGGTATTTGTTCCCTAGGCTGATCCATCTCCACTTGTGATGTTACTAAATTTCTTGGCCTTCCCCTTCCATGTGTACAATTTGGGATTGTACAATTGCAAGTTGGAGTATCTTCACCTGGTGTCCTTTCTCCTTGTCGCACAGGTGATTGGTCCCTTGGTAGCGGTGTCCTTACTACTCTACTATCATTCGAGTGACTTCTCTACCTATCCCCTCGGATCAATTCTGGCTCCAGACTTGGTGATCAGATTCTTAGTTATCCCTGGTTTCTTTCATCTACAAAGTGCACTCTTCCTCTACCAGCAAGGCCTCTTCCATGTGAGTGTCTCCCCCATCCTATTCCTCTTGACATTGGGTTTCTCTATGCTAATGGTGATTCCTCCCTTTCTTGGAGTAATCCTCTACCACCCATCACTCATTGAGGTCCTTTTCGTATTAAGGATGGTTGTCCCCATGTACGTCACCTTGCAGGATTTGGTAAGATTCCCCTAATTCTTGGTAATCCTCATAGATTCCTTGTCCAGTTCATACAAGCTAAAGGTGTATCTCCTAGCCATCTAGGAGTAGGGGGTCAGAATCTTCCTCACCCTCTTCCTCCTCTAATTGTAACATCACCTTGTCCTTGTTCATTTTGTAGTTGAATACCTCCTCCCCTTCCTGGCTGAAGCCTTAGGGGTCTTTCCCTATTCCTTCCTCCCATTGTTTGGGTATCAGGAGTTATCTCTACCAACTCAATGTTGGCTAGTGGACTTCTGCTTCTTCTTGTACTTGGTGATAATTGTCGTAATGCTCTAATTCTCCGATCTACACATGCTAGGTGACATCTCCATATTCTTTCCTTGAAGTTTCTTTGTGGGGATGATGTTGCCAAAACTTCTCTATATGCATCAAAAAAGTCCATCTTAGAACTTGAATGATTTTGATTCTCTTCTCTCTGTTCCACCCAATCTGTTGGTAAATTCATCATTCTCTCCAATATTCATACTTCTCTCCTTTGTCTTCTCAATTTTTGATAGGCTATTATATATGCTTGTGGTTCAAGGTTGGTTTGATGTCCCTATGGTCTCCCTATTTGTCGTTGTGTTGTTGTACATGTTGGGGGATCATGGTTACCTCAAGGGTTCTGAGGGTTTTCTGGATAATCATCTTCATCACTACTTCCTATACTAGGTTCCATTACTAGCCAAGGCATTCCTTCATTACTAGAGTCACTCAAATCCAATCATATATTACCTTGTGATTCAGGTGATGTAGTTGCCTCTTCAATGTCTCACCACAACATCTCCACATCTTCGTTTGTCATTGGTGGATCACTCGGTGGTACCTATGAGCTTGTGCTTGCACCATCATTCCCTCCACCACTTCTTGGAGTTAATCCCTCAACCTCCTCAAGTTCCCTTTCAATCTCTTGTAGCCTAGCTACCCTTTGTTCCTCCAACCTTCGTATTGTGCCATCCAATTCCTGGATAATTTGCTCTCTCAACATTGCATTATGACCTCACAATGTTTGATATTCTTCTTGCAATTGTTGAGTCTGTAACCACATTCTCTATTGTAATAGCCCTATCTGAGCCAATGGAGTAAGTCCAACTAATTCTTGATCAATGGTCTCATTCCCATCTTCCTCCAGAACTTCCATTTCAAATGTGTCCACTCTATCTTCGTATCGTACTGTTAGCCGTATCCTTCTTCGTCCTTCCACTTGTTGGGGTAGTTCCCTCCATTCTACCTGAGGATACATCCTATTTCTACTTACTGGGGTTGCTTCTTCCTACCTTCCCCTATTCTTGGGTAATAGTACTATCTCTTGATGTCCTCTTTCATTTGGAGGAATCCATTCTTCATCTTCTTCTTCAACTCATTCGGTCCCATCAACAAATCTGACATGTACTCGTAATATTCTTCTTTCTCTAAGGCTGAGGTACCAACTCTTGTTGTTCTATGGTTGGTCATGGTTCCTCCCCTTCTACAAATAAGTGTGTGAGTCCTATGTCAGGCTCCTCCTGTGATGGACCTGGCTCACTCTGAGCTTCATTTTGAGCTTTCACTCATCTTCATCATTCAATTTCTTCTAAAGAAATGAATAAGCATTGTACCTTGTAAGGCTTCAACTTTGAGCCATTTACAGTATCAGGCACCTCTATCCCATTCAAGTTCTATAACTTGACTACTCCATTATTCATTACTTCAACTACTTTATAAGGACCAAGCCATAACATCTTCAACTTACCGGGCTTGATTTCCCGCTTCTCATTAAACTTTAGAACCAAGTCACCCGGACTAAGTTCCAACTTCCTCAAATGTTTGTCATGCCATGCCTTCCATATTTTTTGAGCTACCTCAATCACCCATTGTGCCATGAATCTTCTTTCATCTAACTTGATCAGTGTTGTCAGTCACTCTTCCAAACTTTCTTGATCACCCAAGCGATGCTCTACCATGACTCTCAAACTTGGTATCAAGAATTCAACTGGCACCATTGCTTCCTATCCATACATTAATTGGAAAGGTGTATGTTCTATTGTAGGTTTAAAATTTGTTCTATATACCCACAAAATGGATGGTAGCCTTTCCTCCCAATCTTCTCCCTCTATTCCATAGGTTTTATATAGAGTAGATACTAGGACTTTATTTGTTGCTTCTGCCTGCCCATTCGCTCTAGGATAGTATGGACTAGATAATGAATGTAAAATCCTAAACTCTATTGTCAGTATCTTGATGATCTCATTAACAAAGTGTCCTCCTCGATCACTTGTTATTTGTAGCAGAATACCAAACCTTGTGATTACCTGTTCATACAAGAATCTCATTGTACTTTTTACTGAGTTATCAGGTAATGCTCTTGCTTCTACCCATTTTTTTAGGTATTCTATCACTACTATGATGTATCTACACTTCCTCCATCGAGATGTCTTCAATGGTCCTACAAATTCCAATCCCCACCATTCAAATAACTCTTGTGGTTGTGATGGGTGCAAGGGCATAAAGTCCCTCTTTACCGACTTCCCTACTCTTTGGCAAGTATCGCATGCTTTCACATACTCCTTTGCATCATTATACAATGTGGGCCACCATAGTCCTACTAGAAATATCTTTCTAGCAGTCACATCTGGTCCCATATGCCCTCCTGCTAAGCCTGCATGAGCCTCTTTCAATGCCACTTTGACTTCTTCATCCATCACACATCTTCATAAGATACCATCACTTCCCATTTTATACAACAATCCTGCTATTATCTAGAAAGGTGCTGACTTCATTATTACTTTCTTCTTCTCGGTTGCCATCATTTCTTGTGGCAACTCTCCTATGGATAGATATTGGCCAACCAACTTGTACCATGATGGAACAATATTGATGGCAAATAATTATGCATCTAGAAATTCATCAGGAACTCCTGTTCCCATAGGTTCCCCTGATCGTATCCGAGACAACTGGTCTACAATCACATGCTTCTTACCAGGCCTCACCACTACTCAAAATACGAACTCCTGAAGGGTGACGAGCCACCTGTTGACTCATCCTTGTATCATCAACTTATTTATCAAGTACAATAGGGCTTGATGATCGACATAGAAGGCAAAGGGATTCACCAATAGGTAATGCCTAAAATTCTGAACTGCATATACCATTCCCAAAGCTTCTCTTTCTATTGTACTATAATTTCTCTCTAGCCTTGACAAAAGGTGACTAGCAAAGAAAATAGGTTGGTCTAGCCTAAACTGCCCTTCTTGTGCTAAAGCACATCCAATTACAAAATTTGAAGCATCAATATGGACATGGAATTCCTTATCCCAGTTTGGGAACACCAAAATTGGACTACTCACAAGCTTAGCCTTCAGCTCCTCGAAGGCTCCTTGGTGCTCCTCTATCCATCTAAAAGGAACATTCTTTTTCATCAAGGAATCTAATGGGTAGGATACATGTGCATAATTCTTGATAAACCTTCGATAGTAACCCATCGATCCAAGGAAGGTTTTAAGTGAACTCACATCAAATGGTTCTTCCATGTGCAATATCACATGGATCTTATCAGGATCTATCTTCAATCCTTCACTGCACACAATGTGTCCCAATAATTTCCCATATGGTACCATCAGATAGCATTTCCCTGGATTTAATGATATCTGTGCATTTTTGCACCTACTCATACATTCACTAAGGGTAGGAAGATGCTCCTTGATCTTCTCATAAATGGACCAATCATCCAAAAATGCTTTAAAGTTTCCATGTTGCCAATTGATCAAATATATATAGTATGATACGCTGAAATGTAGTTGGGGCATTACAAAGCCTAAATGGCATTCGGTTGTATGCATAGATGCCATTCTCCATAATAAATGTGGTCTTTAGCTTATCCTCCTCGGCTATACTAATTTTATTGTATCTCGAGAACCCATCCAAGAATGAATAGATCTCATGTCCTACGACTTCTTCCAAGATAGAATCTGTGAAGGGAATAGGGAAGGGATCCTTAATAGTTACGACATTTAGACTCCTAAAGTCCATGCATATTCTGATCTTATCTACTTCCTTCTTCAAGGTGATCACTATAGGTGAGACCCATTCACTGGTTGTCACCCTGAAGATGATTCCTACTTCCAACATCTTTTCTATCTCCGCATTCACTAATGCAACATACTTTGGGTTCATTCTATATGGTCTCCTTCTTACAGGTTGAGCTCCAGGCATTAGCGTAATCTTGTGGACACACAATTCTGGTGGTACTCCTTTCAGGTCCTTATATGTCCATGCAAAGACATCCTTATATTCCAAGAATATCTTAAAAGTCACCACTTTCAGTACATGATTCCAATCATCGCCATAGTGAATCATCCTAGGTTCCTCCTCTATTCCTAGATTGATGTCCACTATCCGAGGTCCTTCATATTTGATATTTTCTGGTTCACTTGTTGCTTTCTCTACATTATTTGGGTGTGTCGGCCTTGTATCAATCTCCGCATCTCCTACTGTATATTCTACAAAACTTTTTGAAAATGTCCATTTCTCTTCTGCTTCCTTCTTAGGTTCTTGGCTAACTTTCGGTTTGTCTTATTTTTCCTTGATCTCCTCTGACTCAATATAGAGGTATTTGGGCTGAAAAATTTTGTACTCCTCCATTTTCCAATGAAGAAGTCCACTATCAGATCTAGCTTCATCTTCACTACATTCATCTAGGTACAACATTCCTTCTCCATCAGGTTCATGCCCTTCATCTCTTGAGGAATTTTTTGATTCATCTATCATGGCTACATCCTCACTAACTTTTTGATTAGCTAGATTAATCATATATTTATGTTATCCTTTCTTAAAAGTGATCTGATTCTTTCCCCAATTGTGATTAACTTTGGCTACTCGTAGCCAACCTCTCCCCAAGAGAGCATCGTATGCAGGTTTCTACATTGTAATCACAATGAAATCCAAGACAAACTCTTGGTCAGCTATCACCACTTGTTGTGCTATCAAGACTCCCTTTGTCTCGATGCCATTCTAGTCAGCACCATATAATCAGAAGCTCGGTGCCCATAGAGATGGAGCACCTAGTTCTAGCCATGTTCTTTTAGGTAGCACATTGACATTGGATCCTCCATCCATAATTACTTGTGTCAATTTGTGCCCTAGGATCTCCATATGAACTAATGCGGGTTTCTTTCCCACATCAATCATTAATATAGTTGGATCCATGAACTGATCCTTCCGCTCCTTCTCCTGAATCGGTTGGCTCTGCACTTCCATCACCTTCTACGATTGTATTTCTTCCACCATTGCTTTCTGCAATGCTGGAATAGCTTCCAATAGGTTTGATACTTTAATTTCTACTATGGTATCCAAAACCTGTGCTACCAAATTTTGCACAACTATCTCTTGGTCTGATGGTTTTCTCAGTTCCTTATCAATTATTGACTCTACTCGCTTAGTCTTCTCAGCTTCTTCTTGCAATATTTTCTTTGCTACTTGCCAGCACTACTTTTCCTTTGCTGGCTCTGGATACTTATCCTTCTTAGCCTGATTCCTCATCATGACTAAAACTTCTTGGGTTTCCTCCTTAACTTGAGGAACCTCAATGTCTAGATAACTGACATTCTATGGGTTACTTGAACTCACCTATTTTGGATAATTCTCTTCTTTGTGGTTCCTCGAACCACACCATCTACACATATGTGTAGTGCTTACTTGCGGTGTTTCCTACCTCTGAGGTGAAGGATAATTTTTCACAAAATGCCCCCATTCCTAGAAATTACGACATTGTATGATCGATCTTCCTTCTGAATCATACTGCAAATGACTTTGCCCTCCTTGTCGATTACCTTGGTTCGGTCTTCCACCTCGTCTACTATTTCTATAACCACCACTTGTTGCTTGTTGCCCACTTCCTTGGGCCTTCGGTTTCTCTTCCTGCTCTTGGATTGACAATACTTGTGGATGTACTCTTGCATTATATGGACATAGCATTACCTCATGTCCCATCACATTACAAATGTGGCAATAGTCATTCCTTGGACACTTCACATTTGTATGACCTTCTATCTTGCATTCTATGCACCACATGTCATTTCTGTCAGGTTTGATATTTTGTTCTTTTATCATCTTATCAAACTCCTGATGGAATGATGCTACTATCCTTTGTATAGTATCATCTTCTCCACTATCTGAATCATTAGACTTGGGATGAGATAAAATTCTTGTATACATCTATTTTGATTCACTCTCAAAATTATTTGCATGCTTCAGTGCTTCTTCATATGTTTCTGATGGTACTACCTTCATATTTTTCTTATACTTTGGAAGCAATCCATCTACAAACCACCACTTTACTAGAACATCTACCAAAGGCATCTACATCTTATCGACTAATTGTTTTAGTCTATGGTTATAGGATTTCACATCTTCATCATATTTTTGCTTTGGCATGCAAAGTTCCATAATAATGTCTCCATCATCCTTCAAAGGTCAAAATTCTTCAATGAACTTCTCCTTTATCTAGTTCCAAGTCTAAAAATCTATGGTATTTTCTCTCTTCAAGTACCAATCAATTGCCAATCCTCTCAAGGTAGCAGGAAATAAAGTTACCCAATCATCTGGTCTATCCACACCATTTGCTCTCCAAATGGTTATGCAAGTTCCTATGTGCCTTGTGGGGTCTTCCTTACCCTCACCTAAAAATGGTGGACATCTCTGTTTGGCTACCTTGTTAGCCATCTTAGGAGAGTCATCACTATCACTTGAGGTATCTCATGGAATCTCTGACTGATTCCTCCTTGGGGGTGTCTTACTCCCATTGTCGTCAAAAGTGTCAATTCGAGGTATCTTGTTCTATCCCACCACTCGGTGACCAAACTCTCATGCATCTTCACTTCGCGACCTCCTTCACTGATGTGAGGGAGATGGTCTTGGTCTTTCCTCCTGAGACCTCACGCCCTGTTGCTCTGGTGCCTGACTCCCATCCTCTGCACTCCCTTGCAACCCTTCTATCACTTTCTCAGGTGTCACCATCCACTCTCCATCCTCTTGCACTTTTTCTGTGTCAACCCTTGCCTCTACGCTCGATGGTTCTATTTCCTCATCTTCTATCTCTATCAACAATGCCTCAAAGTCTCCTTCTTCGGATGTCCAAACTTGCTCTATTTTTGGTTCTTGAGTACTACGGTCTGAGTTACTTGTGTTTTCTCTCTGAGAAATCCTCATGCTCCTTCTTACTAGAATTTTCTCTCATACTTCCCATCTCCCATGGCTTCATGCACTGGTGTCCATCATTCACCTCCAGTTTTGTAGTATTCACACTTCGTCAATTTGACCCATTTTAACAAAAATGCCAGATTCGATAAGGCAACGACACCAAATGTAGCATAGGGGTGCAGTATTCCCAGTGGGGAGGTGATTTTCTAGGGCTAGGAATGATCAATATACAAATTCCAACTCGATTACCAAATCGTACAACCATACAGTCCTCCAAACTACCCTTTGACGATTGTTGAACAACTTGTACGGAGGTCAAACTCTCACACTGTATGATTCCAAATCATACAGTGGCAAGTTTTGTATGCTTTTACACTCAGCCAAACTGATAGATTCAATTTTGGAGGTTGTCGTTGTGAAGACAAGAACACGACACTTAAATAATAAAGAAATCAAATAACTCAAGGAAACACAAGATTGCACAAATAGATAAATTTATTCAATAAACAGAGGGGGAGCTAATAAACTCCTTTTGATACAATTTGTACTCAGTGAGCCTTTGATACAAATATTTACAATATGCTAGGGTTCTTCGAAACCCTAGCTACAACAATGAAGTGTCTTCAAATAGTGTATCCTCGCTTCCAATGGAATGAGTGGGCTTCAGGTATCCGATGTCGGACCACTCCAGCTTCAACAATCATTCAACAATAAATAGAATCTACAGACCTACATGCACACAAACAAAGAAAGAGATTAATAACACCTGTGAGGGCTCCATAGTGTGAGACCCTCAGATATCAATAAACCCTAACCAAAAATAGATCAAATGGCATGCTAAATATAGATATCATATAACAGAATAAAACAAATAATGATATACCTTGCTTGTGATGATACCTTATTTTGTTGTTGAATTTTTGATAATAGATGGTGTGATGCAATAGACTCTAACTCACGTTTCTATGATAATAGCAGGCTCGGGTGCACACTTGGTAGGCTCTGGCACAAGCTTCGTAGGCTCTAGTGTGCACCTACTAAATGGTAGGCTCTGGTGGGCACCTGGCAAGCTTCTACAGTGAGCTTCACAAGCTCGAGAGGGCACCTATGGGTAAGGGTGGATCTGCAGAAGTAGATCATGGGGGATGCGATGAATGCGGTAGATGGGCAGAAGTGGCGACGACGGCAATGGAGTAGGATGAGGTGGAAAGGATGGATATGGGGGATGGCTGGAATAAAAAGAGTCCTATTGGCTAGCTAGGGCTTTGGATTTTTAGGGCTCTATCTCTTTCTGCTTCACTAGGGCTTCGCCAATGATCTCTTCAAGATGCAAATTCTAATATTAGGGTTCCAGGGTTTGAGCATTTGCAAATGCCCTTATTTATAATCCAACCTAGGGTTTTCTTAGGGTTTTAGCCTTACACTTTTGATCGTGTGGCTAAGATTAAATTAGATCCTAAGGTTGAGATTACTTTTTAGATGTGGCATGGATTAATGAAGATGGACGGTGGAGATTAGATTGGATCGGATGACTATGGTTAATTGAGTTTATAAATATATATTTTATAATAAATATATTATAATATAATATAAAATATTATATTAAATATAAAATAATATTAAATAATATTAAAATAATCCCAATTGGGTTAGGAAATGGCGGGAAAGGGCTAAAGTGGGCCTTTTGAAGGTGGGAAAGGTGTATGGTGGACCAGTGGGTGGTGGGATGGTTAGGATGGAGGATTAATGGCTGCAATTTGGTGTCTACAGATGCCCCTTTTTGTACCATGTTGCGTGAAACACAATATGGTGCAAAAATATGAGACACCTTCTTGGGCTATGGGCATAGAAGCAACTTCTCTCTGTCGTTGGATTTGAGCACTAATGTTGAAGACAAAAGAATAAAGAATTTTTGGAATTTTGTAGCTTACCCCCTCAATTGGTGAATGAGTTATGAATGTATCTCACAAGCCAATTGAAATTTTTTTGTGCTAATAATGAATGATGTGGTGAATTTGTGCCATTGATGAATGAATGGTGTGAAATACAATATGATTGTGAATGATATGAATGATGTAAAATGTGATACCGTTTATGCCCCAATGGTGGGAAAGGGGTTGGTGTATAATACCATGTGATTGTGGATGATATGAATGATGTAAAATGTGATATCATTTATGCCCCAATGGTGGGAAAGGGGTTGGTGTATAATACCATGTGATTGTGGACGATATGAATGATGTAAAATGTGATACCGTTTATGCCCCAATGGTGGGAAAGGGGTTGGTGTATAATACCATGTGATTGTAAGATGTATCCTATCATGGGAAATCATAATCAAATTGTGGTTGCCCAAAACTTTGGGATGATTCGATGTTGTTGAATAAGATGTCGCAATGGCATCATTGAGTATGCAAGTTATGAAGATGCATGATGACTAAGTCAACATAGGGGTGGGGTAGTGATTGTGGAAATTTCTTCACCAATTCCATAATGGAACCAATCAACCTACCGATATGTCCTGTATGGTGATTGTTGTCAAATGAATGAGTGTTTGTGATTTTGATTATCCGTGTTTTCGTGCCCCATGAAAAAGAGACATCAATGACCGCCTTTGAGCAAATTGTTCTTGGCAAAGTTGTACTCAAAATATGAGGTGCCAAATGTGATTGTGATCTTTGATGATGTGATAATGGATGATGATCATTGTCAAGTGTCCTTATTGTATATTATTCATCTTACCGAATTGCATGGATGACCATCACTGCAATCTCCAAGTTTATAGAATAACCTACTAGATACGAGGTTCGTTTAACTCCAATTTTTGCACAATTGTATGTGATGATGAAGAATATAATGCAAAATGATCAGATGTGAGTTTTGTGAAAATTTGGATTGTTTTGCTGCATTTTGTGCCTCAATTAGCGTATTTTGAAGATTTGGTTTATTCTCAAAAATTATGCTTGCAAAATGATTTCTATTTTTACAAAACCTGATTTTAGGATGTGCATGATGTGTGGATGAAATTTGGTGAAATTTGGAGGAGGTAAGCTACCATTTTGATCAATTTTGTATTTGTGCCATTTTGTCGTTAGACACATGGCTATGCCTATGGTGTCCTGCAGGTACGTAGACATGCCTGGGTGAGCTCGCAGGTGCCCAGGCGAGCCTACAAATTTATAGGTGTAGACCTACACTTGAATGCGCTAGGGAAAGCTATAAATAGCTTTTTTAGTGAATCATGAGGCTCACTTGTGCGTTTCGGACTTTGAGAAGCTGCGTTTGAGGAGTGGAGTGGGTTTGTGAGCTTAGTGAGGCTAGTGAGAATTTACGTGGAAGCTATGGTGATGGAGGGATCAAATGCTGCTGGTGGAGCTGAGGCACCATTTGCCCCGGTAATGTTTAAAAACACTTTATCTCTTGTGCATTTTTTTTTTTTTGTAATAGTATTAATGAAATTATTTGTTGCTACAGTTGAGGGACATAGAGCCTCGACATCGGTTCTCTCCTCTCATTCCTAGGATGAGGAAGAAGCTGACGACTGATGATTGGGAGTTGTTGGGGAAGGTGGGCCTGGAGGGTGTAGCTAGGCTAGATGTGGTGAGGGCAAATGAGGGATATCTCTCATCATTGATAGAGATATGGGACCCTGATAGGGGGACGTTCTAGCTGCCAACTGGGGAGGCTACTATTACGCTTGAGGATGTATACCGCATTCTCAAGGTGCTAGTAGAAGGGGAGAGGGTGGTAGTTGGGCATGATAAGAAGGTGGAGATGGAGCGGATGTTTGGGGACCGATGGCGAGAGGCATAGATGGGGGATGGGGGTATATGCTATCTAAGCATGTACAAGGTGAAGGAGCTGGATGCGCTCCCCACCTTGATCATGTTTGTGCTAGCAAACATAGTGCTACCTAATAGCACTAGCTGTAGGTTCCCTTGGAACCTATTGGGGTTGGTGAGTGATCTGTTGATGGATCCTTGGGAGTATGCATGGGTGCCTGCCTTATTGGCACAGTTGTATCAGGAGTTATATGAGGTGATTCGAAGGGAGAGGAAGGGGATTGGATGTAGCTTCCTTCTATAGTGTTGGGCTTGGGAGCATTTTGTTGTGGCTCGACCTGAGGGGTTGCCATGTGAGTCATGGAAAATGGGGGAGCCCTATGCTAGGTGATGGGCAGTGGTGGAGGAAGTTCAGCCAAGTTGAGAGGTTCATACCAGCTAGTGGTATCAGGATATGTGGTTGGGGTTGACTCGGGTGGATGTGATATGGAGGCCATGGCATGGAGCTCGATGGGATGGTGATGGGGAGCAGCTACGTCGGGTGAGGCAGGCTTGGTGGTTGATTGGGTGGCGAGATGAGGAGGTGGAGTACTTTTAGTACTCATAGGTGTTGAGGTAGTTTGGGTTACCTCAGGATGTGCCTAATGAGTCGGTGTTGTATCAACGTCGGTGGGCAGAGGTGGGGCTCCCTTGTGTAGAGCCATGGCGGGTGGTGGTTGAGGATGATGAGGATATGGAGGTCCTCGATGTAGATGATGTCAGGGTGACTCTGAAGTATGTGGAGTGGTTTGGTGCCCAACCAGTATGGGTACCAAAGGTTATGGGTGATGAGGTGGTAGCTATGGGGTTGAGGGTGACTCCGAAGAGGATGAGGGCTCAATGATCAATGAGTTAGATATGGTCGAGGGGATCGGCTCAGCAGACTCTAGATATGGGGTTGGCAGATGATGAGAGGGAGGATGATGAGGGGTTGGGTGAGATATCTAAGGTGGTGAGGTTGTGGGTAGAGCTAGAGCAGCTTCGTGAGGAGCGTGAGGTTATGCTCGAGACTCATAGGGAGTCATTGGCTACTATAGCTCGGTTGGAGGTGGAGCGGGTGGCAGCTGTGGCTAGTGATCAGGCGATGGTCATGCGGCTTCAAGCAGATATGTTGGTGAAGGAGCGTCAACATCATATGGACTTATGGCATCTATGGGCCAGTGAGGCATATGCACATTCCTTGGAGGATGTGTGTATGCAAAACCATATTACATTGTCGAATCCTCCTTCCTCTTCTATAGCTGAGTCATCTAGGCATACTGAGTCTAGGTAGAGTACTAGGATGAGGGCTCCTACTAGGTCTCAGGGGTCCTCTCATGGACATTAGCTTAGTGCTTAGATGCACTATTTTGTATATGAGCCTTGGTGCTCCCTTGTAGCCTTTTGGCATTTATTGTATATGCGATATTTATACATATATATACATGGCTTTTATTTTTGTGTTAAATTTTGTGTGTATGCAATATTTATTTTATGAATGGTTTATGCATGTTTTATGAAAAATGTTTTGATGGAATGCTTTATGAATGCCAGCTAATAATGATGTATATGCATAATGCTTTATATGGATGTTTCATGCAAGCTATATGATGTGCTATTGATGATAAATGCAAGTAAATGTATAATGAATCTAAACTATATGAGGGGAATGCATGGTGTTCGAATGATCTTTTTATAGTTCAAAAGTTTTATTGGCCATTGTTATTTGTCCATTGTTTTCCAGTTGGAGGTACCCAATTTAGTGGCTTTATGCAATTTGAACTTGTAATGAAGGCATGGATGTTGATATGGAAGAATGTATGGAAGATGACATGGATGTTGATATGGAAGAAGACATGAATGTTGATATGGAAAACTGAGAGATTTTCAAAGACTCAAACATATTAGTGTTACTAACCAAACTCACTAGGTTGTCTAACTTTCTTTAGAACCAAATGTGTGTGCGAGTGATGTTCAATTACCGAGTCTTGAGCAAGACAATGACCCTATCCAACCAAGTACCAGTGTGTGTGCATGTGAAGTTCATTAACCCATTATGAGTAAATTGGGCATGACCTATTATGGAGATGACCTGAGGCTAGCCTGTCCTTATGTGCATTCAAAGGTCTCCATTTTTGGAGGAGAGACATGTCACCTCGCATGAGATTACTCCATTGCCAGTCAAGCGTCTATAGCCCCGGTGGAGATTCACTCCATAGTCCATGGGATTGATATTTTAGGCCTTGGGGATGACTACCCATCCTTGTCAGGGACGTGTAGTACGAATCCTTACGAGTTTAGGGATCAAGGGTGTTTGGGATTTTAGTTGTTAATTTTGTATAGAGCTTTGGGGAATTGGATTCTCAACCGAAGTGTGATGAGAATTTTGATCCTATCCTTACTACTCTATGTTTTTATGTTTATGTTTTTGGAAAGCAATTATGGTAGTGGTGAGAACCACTATTTTTGGACTATGTTGCGTGATGGGACAAGCGAGGGATATTTCCTTTTTGCCTCAAGGTACTACCCAAGTATGGTACTAACCCTCCTTGGCTCATAATATTTTTAATATGTGATGGAATGTGATTGGTTCAAGATTGTATTTAGGATCAATCGGCAATGCTCAAGACTTTCTTAGTGTGTAAAGTGTGTTATTGGTCCCAAAGAAAATCGGACATCCGTTTGGAGGTTGCTTGCTATACTAGTAATGGTTGAGTGATTGAAAATCTAGGATTTTGTGATTTTGGCATGTGATGTGGTTGAAATATGAATTTTGTGAGGATTGCATGGTTTCTTTAAACTAGGTACCCCCAATTGTTATAACTTGACTTTTTGTTTATGACCATATCATCATTACTATGTCAGATCATTGAACATGGGATGGGATGAATGCAAATGTATATGCCTAATGCAATGGAGTATTGATATGTAAATGGAAATTGTACAATGCCATGGAATATGTATGATTTAATGTATGCGAATGAAACAATGTATGAATGCAAAAAGTGAAGATGCATGTCAAATGCTTAAATGTAAATGCAAATGGAATGTATGCAATGTGTGCATGCCTATGTGAATTTTTTTTTTAATGCGAAAAGCCATGTATATATACATATAAAGTGTCACCTTTAACAATAGAATGCCTTTAAATGAAGAACATTAAGTGGTTTGGGTTCCTCTATTACCTCTAAATCGACAAGTCTATAAGTACCATTACCCACTTTTTGAGTGATTATGTATGGACCTAACCAATTTGCCATAAATTTGTCATGAAGGTGTGGCAAAGCATTGGTGTTTTGTTGGTTCTCTTTGAGCACCAGATCCCCTACTTGAAATTCCCAAAGATGGACTTTAGCATTGTAAGCATGCTTGAGGCGGTCTTGATAAACTCGTAAATGTTCTAATGCGTTGACTCACCTTTCGTCTAGGAGCGTGAGTTGGTCAAGTCGTGCTTGTCTAGCTATATCATCATCTATGAATTCTTGCAAGGAAAATCATAAGGAGGGAATCTCGAGCTCAAGAGGTATAATAGCTTTAGCTCCATAGACCAAAGAGAATGGTGTTGCTCCTATTGGCATTCGGATGCTTGTTCGATAAGCCCAAAGTGCCAACGAAATTTGTGTATGCCAATATTTATGATTTTCTTTGATGAGTTTCTTAAGAATGGCAATCAAGGTCTTATTGGTAGCTTCGGCTTGTCCATTTGCTTGTGGGTAATAAGGAGTCGAGAAACTATGTTGGATATTATACTTTTTGCAAAGTGCTCGAACATCCTTGTTCTTGAAAGACTTACCGTTATCCAAAATTATTTTAGAGGGAATGCCAAAGTGACAGATGATATGATGGAGTATGAAATCCACAATTCGAGGTCCTATCGTACTGGTTAGAGGTATGGCCTCAACCCACTTCGTGAAGTATTCTGTGGTGGTGATGATGAATGTATGTTGTCTCGAAGAGGAGGGCAAAATCTTGCCAATTAGGTCTAGGTCCCATTGTGAAAAGGGCCAAAGACTTTGTATTGGTTGTAAATCTTGTGATGGTACATGAGTTAAATTGGCATGTGTTTGACATTGTTTGCAATTTTTGACATATGTGCAACAGTCGTGTTCCATTGTGGGCCAATAATAACCCATGCATAAAAGATGCTTTGCAATGGCCATTCCACTAAAATGACCACCACAAGTACCATCATGGGCTTCATGTATGGCCCTTTGGGCCTCCCCATGTTTGAGACAATGAATCAAGATTCCATCATAACCCCGTTTATATAACACGTCACCCAAGAGAATGAAATAGGCTACTCTTTTCTTGAAAGTGCATTTGGCAAACCGAGACATGTCCACTAGGAGTGTTCCAAATTTTAAGAAGGCTACTATTGGGTTTGATCAAAACACATTATTTCATGTGGATAAAGCAAACATCTTGTTCATATTTTGGGTCAACGTGCACAATAGCTGCTTTAGATATTGTTGAGATTATTAGGGCTTGTACCTCTCCTAAGTCATTCTTTGGAATCAAGGATCCAAGAGAGGGCATTGCATCTACAAATATATTAGTCAAACGAGGTAAGTTATTGATTTCATACCATTTTAATATTGAGAGCAATCTCATTTCTACTTCATGATAAATTTTAATGGTAGGCTCTTTGCATTGGTATTCTCCTATTACCTGTTTCACTACAAGTTAAGAATCCCTAAATATTCGAATACGCTTAATACCCATAGCTATATCTGATTGAAGACCTAAGATTAAGGCTTCATACTCTGATGTGTTGTTTATGCATGAGAAGTCTAACTTGAAATATAAGGGGATAGGAATCCCATGTGGTGTATGAAAGACAACTCCTGCACCTTGAAATTTATTGCACTTAGATCCATCAAAGAATAATGTGATATCGGCATCTTCCTTTGGAATGACATCATTGTCTACTTTAGTGACTAAAAATACCAAATCATCGGGGAGCTCAATAATCAAAGGATTATCACTATGTAGTGGAGCTTCCGCAAGTTGATCGGCAATAACCTAATCTTTAATGTATTTTTGACTAATAAATTTGATATCAAAATCTATGAGTAGCATTATCCATTTAGCGGTACGAGTGTTGTTATAAGTGCGAGACATTATATAACGCAACGGATTTTCTCTAGCTATGACATAGGTTTTTTGACTGAGTATATAATGGAGTAGCTTCTTAGTGGCCAAGACCACTGCTAGGCATAGCTTTTCTACATAAGCGTATCTTGTTTCATAACTTACCAATGTTTGACTAATGTAATAGATTACTTGCTCCTAGTTTTGTTCATTTTTTATGCAAGCATCATCCCTAAAGCAACCTTTGTGGCTGAGAAATATAGATGAAAAGGGACCCCCAACCTAGGAGGAGTTAATACTAGTGGAGAAGTTAGGTATCGCTTGATATCCTCAAATGCTTTTTGACAATATTCTATCCATATGAATGACACCCTATTTTGTAGTAAGTGGTTAAACGGTCTACACTTATCGAAAAGTTACGCAATGAAACATTTGATTGATTGAATTTTACCTTACAAGCTATGCAATTCCTTAATGTTGGTTGGGGGTGTCATTTCCATGATGACCTTGACCTTGTTTAGGTCCACTTAAATGCCTCTTTTGGATACAATAAATCCTAAAATTTTACCAGAGGTAACACCAAAGACACACTTTTTGGGATTTTAACCTCACCTTGTATTCTAGAAGTCAATCAAAAATATTTTCCAAGACATCAATATGTTCTTGTTGAGTTTTAGATTTAGCCAAGAGATATTCGACATAATAGTCAATGATTTTATGCATGTAATAATGAAAAATATAAGTCATGGTTCTTTGGTAAGTAGCTCCTGCATTTTTGAGACCAAAGGGCATAACCCTAAAACAAAATGTTCCCCAAGGTATTGTGAATTTTGTTTTGTGTTGGTCATCGGGATTTATTCAAATTTGGTTGTATCTAGAAAAACCATCCATGAGGGAAAGTATTTTGTGGCCTGCGTAGGTGTCAACAAGAGTATCAATGTTTAGAAGAGGGAAGTAATCCTTAGGATACACTTTATTTAGATATCGAAAGTCATTACACATGCGTATCGCCTTGTTGGGCTTGTGAACGAGTACCATGTTCAAAAACCACTTAGGATAGTCAATAGGAATGATAAAATGTACGTCCAATAGCTTTTGTATTTCCTCTTTGACTATGAGGGCCATGGTAGGATGCATTCTCCTAAGTTTTTGTTTGAATGACTTGGCATCAGGATGCAAGGTGAGATTACCGATGTCAAATGGTGTTATCCTTATAATAGACATGGTATTAACATGAGCAATGCATTTCTATCTCCTTTTTTTGAGATATGTACATATCTCACATTTATTGGCCTATATATGGGGCTCAAGGTGTATTTTCTAATGGGTCTACTTGCTCTTGTGGAAGAAGAAAATGGAATATGGGATGATGGATGGGGAACATTCAGAGGTAAAACTCTTTTTGTTGGGTGATGGGGGCAATGGGATGTGACTCCTCTTCAAAATTGTCAGAAGCATTTGACATGACTTCAAATTCTTCATAACTTTCATCATCGAAATCAAAGGTAGGATAGGAGAATTTGATGGGATCATCTTCGTCTACTTCGTCAATGCAAAGTTCTTGAAGGGACTGTTCGAGAGAAGATGTTGAGGGTAATGGGTGGATGGGGTGATCTTCATAATTGAGGCTAATATTTTTAAAGGCTTGCTCAAGAGAAGCGGTGGAAGACAATAGGGTATAGCCTAAACCAAAATTATCATGGGTACCTCTATATGGGACCTATAATATATCATGTATCTCTTGCCCATGGGAACCTAGACCTTGACCTTGCCAATTGAACATGTTAAAGTAGCGAGCAGGAAAATCCTCCATGTTAGGTATATTGGAACATCTAGGCTCATTTGGTTATTTAGGTGGGTTTACTCTAGTTGAACAATCCAACCCTCCATAAAAAAAATTAATGCTATTTGGAGATGCACTCATGTCATAAACAATACTTATGGATAAAGAATAGTCTCGAGGAAGTCCAAGATATTTGGCTATTGGAATGGCTAGGGATGTGATGGTGATATATTGGACCACATATTCACCTCTATCAGGATTGGTGATATGGACTTTGACTTGGGCTGGCATGGTTGATGGTTGGGACTCAGATGTCTCTATATTGGTTATAGATGATGGTGAATTAAATATGTCACAATCCAAGTGTTCGACTTGTGAAACATCGATCGATGGAGTGGGATTGGATGGTGGTGTGGAATTAGAAGATGGAGGATGGGGTAATGATGAAATAGAAGAAGTGGTTGTAGAAGAAGGGGTAGATGTGATGTACAATGTGCTAATAGTAGACTAAATGTGACCACATGTACAAGAAGAAATGGATGTTTGAGGAGGTGATGTGATGGGTAGCTCCTCTAAGATGGGAGCTTTAGAATAAGATGTAGATGGATTGGAATAAGGAGGATTAAGGGATGATGTGGATGAATTTTATGATGGTGCCAAGAATATATGGGTGGAAGGTAACATGGATTCATAAGGATTTGAAATAAAATTACAATACTTAAAGGGTTCAACATTCGTAGGGATGCAATGGACTTGCCCATCATGAACGTATTTCAAGCATTGGTGGAGAATTGAAGGAACACATTTCATTTCCCTCATACAAGGTCTACCAAGGAGTATATTATATGCCACGGCTCATTCCAAGATGTGAAACATTGTGTGCAATGTTTTAGCCCCTACTTCTATGGGTAAAACAATAGTGCCAACTGTGGTACACAAAACATCTTTAAATGCTTTGAGGATGAATGATGATTTGGAAATGTGGGATGGAGGTAATTTGAGGTGGATAAGGGTAGTGGTAGTAATGATATTGATTTACGAGCCGGTATCAATAAGGACTCTTTTGAATGACTTTTTGTCTATTAGGGCCATTATGTGCAATGGAGGGTCTACTAATTCTGAACTCATTGATTTTACCTCAAAGTCATAAAAGGTAATTGATGGCTCCATGCACGTTCTAACACTCCCTACAAAGTTTTTGAAGGCATTAGAGTCTTGGGATTCTAACTCAATTGACTTGAGTATTTCCATTAAAGCTTATCTATGCCTAGGGGATTGTTGGATAAGCTCATACACAGAAAGCTTGGCTGATGTCATTTTCAAACTAGTGGTTAATCGACTGGTTAAAGTTATCGCCGATATTATTAGATGAAGGATGGGCTGATTGGATGGATTGGATAGATTTATTAGCAAAGATGGATTTGGTGATGTTTGTATTGGAGGTAAATTCAAATGTTGTTGAGGATTTTTTTGATTTTGCATTTTCCCTCTAGTCTAGTGACCACATGGATTGCTCCTACAAAGTTTTGGTATTGTTGGACATGATTTACTTGATTAGGAGGTGGTTGTTGATTGTTACCTCCTACATTATGTTGGACTTTCCCATGGTTAGGTAGAGGTGTCTGATATATGCCTAAATTTTGATTTTGTGGATCTAAGGGGTTATCCACGTTAATGGCCCCTAGGTCTATGAGGGCTTGCACTATGCTTTTGAACATATAGCAAGAATTGATATCATACCCATTTTGCCGATGGTATGGGTAAAACAAGTGCTCTCTGTAATATTTGTCTTTTGGTCGGATCATCAAGCCTAATGTTTGGCAAGGTTAATTTATTGGTCTCATACAACCTTTGAAATATAGATGAATATGATTCTGCTAAAGGAGTGTATTTACATTGGGACCGATTGAATTTGTGGCAGGTAGGTTATTCTACAGTTGGGGTTGTGTTTTGTACCGTTGGTGCTTGGGTTACTAATGGGACCGCATGATAGGTAATTTATTGTTGCACTAGTTTTTGAGCCATTACAGGCTGGCTCATGACCACTTTATTAACTTGATTAGCTGTGTTAGCCATTGAGGCTTGTGTGGATTTAGTTTGGCTAGTTTGATTATTTCGGTATTGGCCCCTATTTTGCCATTCTTTATTCTTAAGCTTAATGAAACCCTCTTGGATTTTTATCTCCTCAATGACACTAGCCTGTGCTAAAGCCTCCTCAAATGTTCCATAAGTATTGAGTTATAGCATCCAAGATATGGGTTTTAAGCAACTCTTGGTAAAACATTTGATAATTTCTTCCATTAGAAATGAGAATGGCAACTTTTTTATGATTGCCCTCCAATGGTTTCCAAAATCATAGATAGGTTCCTCATCCCATTTTTTCAAATAATATATATCCGATAAGGACACCTTATTTTTAATATTAAGGGTGAAGCATTCTAAGAATAGATCTATCAATTAATCAAAAATATAAATAATATGTGTAGGCAATTGATTGTACCATTCAAAGGCATCTCCCCATAATGTTTGAGGAACCGTTCGAAGCATAAGAGCATTATCATCACTAATCCAAAAACATACATGGACAAATGAACTCACATGCTCCTTAGGATCCTTAGTTCCCCTGAACTTGTCAAATTTTGATACCATAAAATCTATCAGATATGGCGGTGCTGGTACCTAAGGGTGGATTGGTTGATGGATCAGTTGGTTTAATGTGAGATTTTGACTCATTATTCTTGGTGAATTTTGCATAAAATGATCAATTTGCTTTTGTATTGCCTGTAATCTAAGATCTTCTGTTGGAATGTGAGGACCTTGTATTATGTGGTGGTTGGTTGATAGGCTGGATGGTAGATGTTGGGGTGTGACCAACATGGTATTGTAAAATTAGTTGGGATGGGTGTGTGGTGAAGATTGATGGTTGAAGGATGGGGATGATTGATGGAATAATGAGTTGTGTGGTTGGTTGGTAACGATGGTAATTGGTATCGTTGATGTGTGGATTTATGGTGGATTAGGTATGGACACTATGGAAGGTTGGGGAACCCATGATGGATTTTATTGGTGAGTGGAGGTTTATTTGGAACTACTTGGGTCATAGGGTTTGTGTTAACCGGTTTTTTTCTTTTTTTTTCATTGTGCAAGCAACCTATTTATGATCCCTAATGTGTCTATAAGTTCTTGATTTGACCATGTATCAAAGGATGGGGTTGTGGTTGGATGAGATGATGGGAAGGTGGATGATTATGGATGAGAAGACATGGGTATAGTGGCTAAGTGAGATGATGGAGGGGTGGATGATGATGGATGATAATATTGGGCATGGCGCAAGTTGCATTTAATGTGACAACTTGGTGGTTAGGGATTTGTGAGGCAACATTGACATACTCATCATACAATGGGTTTGAATGGGTGGATGTGAGGTAAGTGTTTGGAACACTTGGGCTTTGTTGTGATTGGCTCATAGAAGAAGGTATACCATATTCATAATCTGAATTATGATATCCTTGGGTATGGTAGGAGGTAGCCAATTCAGTTTCTTCAAAACCCTCTTGGCTAAGGGGCTCTAAGACATAGTTAGAAGACTTTTAGATATAATTCACTTTATCCATGTCTATGTAGGTGGTGGATGTCTCCACATTGTGTGAAGGGGTTCCTACTTGATATAGGGATGGATGTGATTATCCAGACAAAGTAGTCTGAACCATGCTGGATGGGGCTACCAAAGTAGTTAGAGCATGGGAAATGTTTTCCATTAAACTACTTTGGTTTATTATATTTTTTTTTTTTTCTCGTTAGTACCATAAAGTAATTAAACCAAAGATTCAAATTTTAATATAAATCACACAAAATAAAAACTTTTTTAGAATTTAAATTAACAAAAAAAATCAATCCTAGGTTTCACCATGTGTGGCTTACCTTGTTCATTACTTATTTTATTTCATTAATATGAGATTATTTTTTAGAATTGTTGGCTTGTGTGTTTTGATGTAACTTAATATTGTTTAAAGAAAACAAAGGTAAAAACTAAGGTTGGCCAGGGTAATGAGATTCTTTTTGGTAATGACCTCCAAAAAGTTTGCTCAAGGGTAGTCCTATGGTTTCTAGGGTAGATATTGGTGGATGGAAATCATTGCCACCGTCACCAGATCTCGAGTAATGGTTGGTGATAAAATCCAGCCATTACTATTAAAAATGTAAACCATGCAAGTGTGTGTGATTAATTTTATTAGATTTTTCATTCTCTATGGTGTGCAAACAATATTAAAGATTACTAACTTTAATAATATAAATCAGAAGCCAACACATAGATGTAAATTTCACCTAAAGAGTGCAGAGGACACCCTTAAATTAACCTTCCTAGAAGTGATTAAAATTACAAGAGCAACTAGAGGGTTCGTCCACCTCTCTACCAAAGGAGCCAGCCTAGGGCAGGATTACTTTATGCGTCAAGATGTTGTTCCTATTTAGATATGCAAAACTAAAGTGATCTTTAACTCTAAAATGCAAACTCTAGGATGCTTTTCTGTTTCATATGCACTAAAAATGCAAACAATCACCTAGATCTACAACTTTAGAACAAGAAATGAATTTGGTGTAATTAAACACACACAAACCCTAAATGTAATTTGCTAAGGATTATTTCTTAGATTACTTAGTGTTAAACCCAAAAACAATGAAAAACAATAGTATAATACAAAATACGTAAATCATTAAATGGTAAACCAGGGTTATGGGACCTACTTGGAAGCCTTAGCTCTGCTCCAAATTAATGCCATACATGGTTGGGTGCCTATGTAGGTGTAGCTGAGTGCTTGTGTAGGTGAAATAGAGCACCTATGGTTGTCTAAAAATTTTGTTGAATTCCTGCATAATCTCTAAAAGTGCTATAGGCTGCTTTAGAAACCCTAGTGATGAAATCAGTGACTTTTGTGCTTCTAAAAATTTTGCAACAAACAGAAGTAAAATTAAGTTAGCAAGGTAGATATATTAAATAATGAAACCCTTGTGGGGTCCCACCATGATCACCATTTGTGAAGACAAGAACATGATACTTAAATAATAAAGAAATCAAATAACCCAAGAAAACACAAGATTGCACAAATAGATAAATTTATTCAATAAACAAGGGGAGCTAATAAACTCCTTTTGATACAATCTATAGTGAGACTTTGATATAAATATTTACAATACGATAAGGTTCTTTGAAACCCTAGATACAACAATGAAGTGTCTTCAAATAGTGTATCCTTGCTTCCAGCAGAATGAGTGGGCTTCAAGTATCCTATTCCAAACCACTCCAGCTTCAATTGTCATTCAACAATAAATAGAATCTGTAGACCTGCATGCACACAAACAAAGAAAGAGATTAATAACACTTGTGAGGGCTCCATAGTGTGAGACCCTTATATATCAATAAAACCTAACCAAAAATAGATCAAATGGCATGCTAAATATACAGATCATATGATAGAATAAAATAAATAATGATATACCTTTCTTGTGATGATACCTTGTTTTGTTGTTGTAGTTTTGACTGCAAATGACATGATGCAGTAGACTCTGACTCACATTTTAGTGATAATAATAGTTTCAAGTGTGCACTTGGCAGGATATGACATGAGCTTCATAGGATATAGTGTGCACTTTCTGAATGGCAAGCTCTGGTGGGCACCTGGAAAGCTTCTATAGTGAGCTTCACAAGCTTAGGAGAGCACCTGCAAGTAAGGATGGATCTGCAGAAGTATTTCATGGGGGATGAGATGAATGCGGTGGATGGGCAGAATTGGTGATGATGGTAATGGAGGAGGTCAAGGTGGAAAGTATGGATATGGGGAATGGCTATAATAGTAGAAGTCCTATTGGCTAGCTAGGGCTTTGGATTTTTAGAGCTCTATCTCTTTCTGCTTTGCTAGGGCTTCGCTCATGATCTCTTCAAGATGCAAATTCTAATATCAGGGTTCCAGGGTTTGAGAATTTGCAAATGAACTTATTTATAATTCAAATTAGGATTTTATTAGGGTTTTAGCCTTACACTTTTTATCATGTGGCTAGGATTAAATTAGATCCTAAGGTTGAGATTACTTTTTAGATGTGGCATGGATTAATGAAGATGGATGGTGGAGATTAGATTATATCGGACGATTATGGTTAATTGAGTTTATAAATATAAATTTTATAATAAATATATTATAATATAATATAAAATATTATATTAAATATAAAAAAATATAAAATTATATTAAAATAATCCCAATTGGGTTAGGAAATTGTGAGAAAGGGCTAAAGTGGGCCTTTTGAAGGCGGGAAAGGTGTATGGTGGACCAGTGGATAGTGGTATGGTTAGTATGGAGGATTAATAGATGTAATTTGGTGTCTACAGTCATACACAATTTTGTAATCATTCAAGTCGTTTCCCTTAAACTACCAAATCGGGTAAGTTTATCTCCATTGCCTAATTTACCAAATCGGGTAAGTTTTCTCTGTACAATTTGTATGAACTCTGGTGTATGATTTGTATGAAATGAAGGTACATACATATTAAAAATTAGACACTCTACTAGGAAAATATTTCTTAGGTATTTTTTGTAACGGTTTAATATGCCAATTAATCCATCCTCAGAAACATGCAAAACATCAGAATGGAGTTTGTGAGAGATTCACTTCATCTAGCTACGTTTAAAAATTATACAGCAAGGTTCATGACATCTTCATAAACACTTCCATACTCTTATATCAATCCTAAAGCTCCACCAGTGCTAGATTTCTTACAATATGTTGCAATAATGCATAAAACTAACCTAAACATTCACCAGAAAATACATGCATCAACATTCAACCATAAATCCTCATCCATCATTGCCAGAATCATAAAAAACCTATCACAAACGTAATGATATTCCATTATTTCATCAATACAATTAAAACATGGTTGTTCTATCAATCTACTATAATAACTAATAGGTTAAAAAACTATCTCCTTGTATTATAACCAGTAGATACTCAATACATTCCTACCAGCAACCAGACCTATGAATTTAAAAATGGGGCCTTATATAACATTGCCTAGGCTGTTCCAAAGTGGTTTCTGAGGCAATTAGTTTTTTACAACTGCCCATCCATAACATAATACATAAATTTATACTTTTACGAAGTGCACAACCTTAATTAGCAAACTTATGCACCATTTCATCCTAAAATTACATTTCCTGTGCATCTTGTACGGTTTACCCTTGCATTGTACGGTTTTATTTCCTAGTTGTATGATTTCCCCCCCACCTGTACAATTTACAAAACTTGGTTAAACTATCAAAATTGAGCAAATTCCTTGATCACTTTCTCTTCTTCTAGGAGGAGGATTTGTTGCCTACACACTCTCTACGAGGTACGGTTTTGCCTATGAAAAATTAAAGTTGCCTATTACGGGGTACAATTTTGCCTAGACTACATATAGGGGTAATCTGCTATTCTAGACATCATTCTTGCATTTATATTGCATCTAGAGCATAGTATCATATTTTGTTCTATATTTCTGCCATATTATTCTACTGTGCTTTCATATGTTTGATTTCTTCCAAGGGTTAATTTTTCTTCTATTTATCAAAGATCAATTAAAAGGACCTAGGGAGCTTGACTATTGTGCTCCAAGCATTTTTTTACAACAAAATATGTAGCCCCCCTAATTATAATCTTATTTTTCAAGTGTTTTATCAAGTTTTCTTGTAGGAACAAGAACTATTGATATCATTGGATAAGGGATAAAATAAAGGATAAATAACTAGATGAGATAAGTGTTCCTATTAGTCTCTAGGTTGTTTGTTAAGTTTATTCTATTTTTTTTGTAAACCCTAGATCTGATTTAGTAGAAATATATTCAATTAAATTTTAGGTATTGAATGATAAACAACATATAGTGTGCACTTAGGGTTAACATTGTTTGTGTATATTATCTTGACCCCTTGCTTAAATATTTTTTGTATTGAAATCATAGGTTTAGAAAATATTCAAAGGAATCATAATAGGGTTAGCTCTTATATTCTTGCATTATGTATTTTTGCATTGTCCTTTATCTTTCATAGCACAGATCTAGAAAGGCCAAACCTAGGTGATTGTCTTGAATCAATACATCAAACATACCTAAAATTATCATGGACATGGAGCGAGTCCCTAAAGTTATTCCTGGTGAACCCTTCCCCCTTAGCACTGAGTGTAGAGAAAAAAATACCCCCATAGTTCACCCTAAGGTTCTATATCTTATAGATCTAGCCTTGAGAATTGTATGTGGTAGGGTAGTTCTCCCCCTCTACAATTTCAATGTAATGTATACATTACTATTGAGAAAATATGTGGTGGTAAAACTATTTTAAAAGATATTCCTTGTGGTAAATTATTTTAAAAGCTTAATAATTGAATACCTAGTGCCTTGAGATATAAATAAAATAACTTAGGTTTATAATGTTTTAGACCAATTTTTGGGACATATCTTGTAGGTAGAATGGAACTAAATGTTTATAAAAATTTTTAGTATGGTATAATATTTCATGATGAATATTAAAAAATATAGTTCCATATAATGCATTATTACTTTGATTTGGATACTAAATTTTCTAACGTGGAGAAAATAAATCATAATCTTATGTTTGCATAAGTAATAATAAGTTAAAATTTGGAAAGGAATCTAGAGATTTTATAATATCATGGAATAAATAAGTGTTAGTAATATTCTATATGGGATAGAGATAGGATCAACTTGGGTAAAAATATCAAAGGTAAATCCTTTCTTAGAAACCTTGAGATTCCTTATAAATGTAGAGAAACTATTATAAAATAAACCTTTGTGGAACAACATGAAAAAGGTGGAAAATATACACCCAATGTCATTGAGATGTGGGTAAGCAATAAATGTAACTTTATAGTGACCATATTTTGGTAAGAATAAGATCGATCCAAGTGATCTTGTCATAACTTGTAATGGGGGGTGGCATGGGATGCTTTCTCTAGGCCATTTCTTAGGAGTACGGTAATAATTCTATGTACCATATGACTAGAAGTGGGCTAGCATGAATCTGTAACTAGTGTAGCCATGATGTTTGATATGGGATAAACAGTTGTGATGCAGATTGTGCATTTAAGACCAAGTCCAATGTCAAGATAAATCCAAGGAAGAGGATATTCAACTAGACACTAGACATATGTAGGCTAGCCTCTTTCATATTTAATCTAAACAAGTTGGATGGTTAAGTTGAGGTTCAATATGCTAAGACATGGAAAAGTATGCATTCACCCTTTAGGTGTTATGGACCCTAAAGGATAACCCCAACCATGGTTCAACCCTCATACCAAAAAAAGAGGATGTTAAATAAGATAAGTTGATTCTACAAAATGATACCTTCTATGAGATTTTACCATTCTCGTCCACTTGGGTGACTATTTACAGTCGTATTGAAATCCAAAAGTGGTATGATATGCTTGTACTGATTGAATTTTTAAATTAATGAATCATTGGGTGAATTATAATTGCTATGAACATGAAAGCTCATTTTAGGATAAATTATAAACTTAGGTGAAAAAATTATCTAGAAAATTGTTTGGTTTATTTATGTGATGCAACCAAGTGAGTAGACTTGGGTTGCTACATGTGGTATAATATCAGAAGATATCCTTAAGTTGCAGGAATCTGAATAAATATTTTTCTAGATAAATTTAAACCAATAAATTAACATGCTTATTTTACCTTCATGTCTAATGGTGCACATGTTGCGAGGTGGATCTTTGAGAAATCCCATGGGATTTGGGTAGGAAGAAACCACCATAAGACCTCCAAGGGGACCAAGGATAGGGGCAAGGAAATAAGGTCCTCAAAGGGAAAGAAGGATGAAATAGTTGAATGAGCCTCCACCAAATGAGCCTAGTAGGGAGGATGGATGTTTAGCAAGGATAGTACAGTTGTTGCAAACTCATATGGATAAAAAAAAAGAAAAAATTGTACAATAAAAAGTGCACATAGCCCAACAACAAGAGTTAATGACCCAATACTAGAAATTAATTGAGGAATTAACTAGGGATAGGAAAATTGTATGTAAAATAGAAGGAACATCTAATGAGCCTATAGGAACTAGTATAGATAGGGCTAGAGTGATCGTAAAATTGGATAAGAATCTAAAGAAGGTTATGATTTTAAAGTTTAATGGAAAATATGATGGAGATGTAGTGGAGAATTTGCTGAATGAACTGGAGTTATACTTTTCTTGTTATTTTTGTTGTTTGAGTTATAATTTTCTTGTTAGTTTTGTTGTTTGAATCAAAAATTGCATTGGCTATCATGAATATGGTAGAAGTAGCCCTGGACTGGTGGAAAATATTTAAGAGAGGGTAGGGCATTGAAGTTGCATACCTCAAATGGGAGGACTTTGTTAAGGAATTTAGAAAAATATTCCTAACTAAGCAGTACTATGTGGAGAAATTTGGAAATTTACTAATTTGTAGAAAGAAATAATGATAGTTTGAGTCTATCATTAGAAATTTATCAAAATGCTAAAATATGCAACCCAGTTTGAGAATAATGAAGAAATGAAATTTCAAAAGTTTTTTTTGGGACCTCATCCTAAAATTCAAGCTATGGTAAATATACATAATCTTGAAGACCTTTCTAAAGATTTTGATTTAGCTTGTCAAGAAGAAACAAATCAAGAAGAGAAAAGGGCATATTTCAATTACCAAAAGCTATCTAAAAAGATAAGAAAGAGCTTAGGAAGCGTAAGAGTACAAGATTTATGAAGAGGGAAAAAGAACAAAGAAAAAAGCTAAAAAGAGAAGACCAAAGGAAATAGGGAAACAAAAACAAAAATAACTTCCAAGGCAATAATTGTAGAAAATATGGTAAGGGGTATCCTAAAAGGAATGATCATAGACCATCAGGCGAGGATAAGGCTAAGAAAGTTACACCACAAGGTAGGAATGAGGATAACAACAAATGTAGTAGAGCTCCTGCAAATGGATGTTATGTATACAAAGGTCTTCACTTTGCCAACAAGTATCCCACAAAGCTAACCTTCATCATAAAGCTCTAGAGGAAATAAACCATAGGATATTTGCTGCAACAAATAATCCCATTCTTGATGGACAAGTTACTCCTTTTCTAATAAATGGTAAAATGTGTTATAATAATGTACATATTTTGATAGATAGTGGATCTACTAATAGTTTTATTTCCACTAGTTTAGTGAGGGACATATCGAAAAGACCCAAATTTTTGGCTAACATTTGGAAAGTGGAGTGATGAGAGGTTATTTACTACTAATTCTTGTATCAAATTCAATCATTTTACATGAGTATTTAATATATTTTTACATGTTATCATCAGTTAAATATGAATTATTGGTAAAAATGAGTAAAAATGGTAATTTGATGTTTATCAGTAACTTACGTCCAATTTTCCCGAGATCTGAGTTAAATGCAGGTAATAAGTGGAGAAACTACAACTGTACTCCAGATGTGAAGAACAACCACTAGCAGTTAGAAGAAGTCAAGCGGATGATCTCAGTTTACGAAAGACAGTTACTGGAGGTAATTACGGACAATAATTACGTAAGGTCAAAAGGTCATTTTGAAGACTTACCATGGACGAAAAAACATAATATGGATGACATAACCAAATGACGACAATTAAAATATCTCCAATATATCTTTCCTTCTCATTTTGGTTACGAGATTCTCTCCAACTGATAAAACCTTATGAAAAGGATTTGTAAAGTTATTATTTGTCAAATGTCAAAGTTGTTAAGACTTCCTATATTACAGGAGCTGAAAAGTCTTATTATGAGTCAGTTAGATAGGAAATATTCCATGTAATGCCACTTGGACTTATAGAAATATTTTTAGGTCCAAGTCAAATAAAATATTTTTAGCTTTAGGATATCTTATGGTGTACGTACAATCATCACTCCACATTTTAAGCAAGATACATACGTGGACAAGATTGTACTTTGTATTAGTCTTAGTATAAAAATATACATCAGAAACCAGAGGCTCTCTCTCCTCTGGGGTTTTTTCTCTGATTACATTATTCATTACATCATGTTACAGATTATTTTTTGGAGCTTGTACAGTTGACTCTTCATCAATAAAATAGCATTTCTTCATTATGGTAACTTGTATCATTTGTGGCATTTGTTTATTCTCTGTTCTGAATTTGTAAATTCTGCAACCTGCATTCATGAATTATAAATAAATGTTAGTATAAATCATAATATTTAGTTACTGATAGAGTAGTTTAGGGGAAAGAACTTACACTGCCACTTAGGAGGTAGGGCCCACTCCTAATCGATAGTCCCTGAGCTCTTCACCCCATGCATTAGGTTAGAATTAGTTAGATCTGCATTAGAAAATACATAAAATATAAAATTGCATAATAGTTAAATTTCATAATAAATTGCACTTATTTACTATTTCCTGCATAATTCATATTGCACATTTTTATATTTCTTTTTGTACATGTGTACGCATGATTTCTGAACTGGAAATTGAACTAGACTTAAGCATTAATTCCTACGATCATATCTATACTGGATTGCTACTTTTTAAATCTAACCTTGATTTTCCCTCGGATTGATAAAATTAAATGTAAGCTTCTACAACCGATCATTTTGGCACCGTTGTCAGGGAAAGTAGCATCGTAGTAGTTGATCAGAGAAGTCGTTGGTAGTGCAAAGCGAGAGGACTTACTTGTACGCATGAGATCTTGTGGACACATGAGCCCCTAGTGTGCATACGAGTCAGAGTGGTTATCGACATAGATGGGACACAATAGCCCTCCCTATCATGGGTAGCTAACAACAAGCCCCACCTTACGACGTTGTCAGGTTCCTTTTTCATAAATATTTCATGTTTTAATTGCTTTCCTAGATTAAAATTTGCTTTCCTGCAATTTGCTTTCTACAATTTCTTGCTTTGGGTAATTATTATTGTTTAGGTGATGTAGGGTCCTATGGGCAAGTTCAGGAAGTAGGCGAAGGTAGTAGCTAAAAATAACCCCCTGTCTTGGGAGTAGGAATTAGCTTACAACGAGTGACACGACTGTAGTGAAATCCCCCCTAGTCAAATAAACACTAAGAAGTTACCTATTATTTTAGTACTGTTATTTTATTTTTACCGAACTATTGCTTAATTGGTTACATGGATTACGTGCTCCGTGGGTCGTACCCAATTATAGTAATACTAGGTTGTATACTTGTTTCTAATGATATTAAGTTTGAGTGTATGGATTACGTGCTCCGTGGGTCACATTTGAACTTAGTAACATTAGGAATTTCCCTAATATTGTTAGAATTAGGTTGTACGGATTACGTGCTCCGTGGGTCGCATCCTAATTTTAATAACATTAGGATTGTCTAAATTATACATATTTATTTTCTGTTAAAATTTATGAATTTTATGTTTTAATAGACAGTAGATCAAAACAAAAAACAAAATCAAAACTTAAAAAAAATTCAAAAAGAAAAAAAAAACAAATGGTTGAAAGTAGTCAGATTGAATTCATAGATCTCAGGAAATTTCTGATTCAGCAAGAGGTTAATCTTCTTGTTGATCAAAACTTTATAACAACCAAGTCATAATGGGAAGCACTGTGTGTAAGAATTGACTCTATCAACGAGAGATCAAAAGAACTTAAAAAGATAAAAAGGATTAATATTGCAAAAACTTTAAGGGTAAATCATCCTACACCTTATGATAATCTGGGAGTAAGTTGTGAAAATTGGCTTTGGGATAGACGAACTATAGTAAATCCATCAATTTATCCTTGGAACCAGTACCTTGAGGATTCCCTCATTGTTCACAATTTTCTTGCAGAAATAGAGAAAAGAGAGTTAATCCTGCAATACAACAAAAGGTATTTTAGAATTCCTAGAGTTGTACGTTTTAGAGAATTATGCGAAGGTTTATGTTTCGAGCTACAATTTGGAATTCCTAATTCTATAGCAATTAAAGCTTATCTTTGTCAGCTGATTCAACTATTGGTAGATCATTTTAATTTTGAGGAAGAACATTTTATGACACCAGATCAACTTGATCCAATCAACGATATACATAAGTTATTTATAGAAGACTAGGTGTTATATTCAAAATAAAAAATAATATATATATATATATATATATAAATATAGATTTAGAATATACATGAAAATACTGAGAGACTCTAAAGGAAGATTTATAAAAATAGATAAAATAGAAAAATCCCCAAGAAACTTTAGACAACCTGGGATTTTTAAAACAGAAAACACTAGAGCCACATCATCAAATCAAGCTGAAATCCTAGAACAAGATCCCAACACATACTTATTACCAAGTCCTGAGTTTGACGATCATATAGATTCTTCAATATTCACTGATCCTATACCTGATCCAATTCTTGAATTCCTATATTCAAGTATGGCAGACGTTGAAAGTGAAGTAGGAGAAGAAAATCATGGAAATAGGGAACAAAGACAAGAAAGACCAAGGCAAGAAAGAGATCACGTAGAAAATAGACAAAGAAAAATATTTGCTTTTCCAATTTTACATACAGAGGGAACCGCAAGAGATCCTAAATCAATCTCTCTTTCTGTATTACCTACCTTCCATGGAAAACCACATGAAGATCCTGATGCCTTTCTCTTTGAATTTGAAGTTGTATGTCAAGCTTATTTCTACACTACAAATCAGCAAAAGTTAAGATTATTTCCTTCTACTCTTAAAGATGCCGCTATGAGATGGTTTATGGGTTTAGGAGAAGGAGTTTGTAATCGTTGGGATGGTGAAAATGGATTAAAACAATTATTCCTTGAGAGATATCAAGACTATTGTAGAGTTAGGGACAAGAAAGCTGAACTTTTCCGAATGAATCAAAAGGAAGATGAATCTTTGGAAGATTATCTTGAAAGATTTATATTTGTAGGATCTAGAGTAAACATAGAGCTTGAAGAAGAAATCTTAAAAGAACTTTTTCTGAAAGGATTAAAGGAGGATGTTCTTGAAATCCTAAATCTTATGGCAAAAGGAGATATTCATTCTATATATTTTGAAGGGATTGTAAATCTTTGTAGAAACTATTCAAGAAACAAACCCTTGAGAAGTAATAAATATACATCTACAGGAGCAGGAGTAACAAGAGCTGAAATTGGAAATATGTTGGAAGGTTTAAAAACTGATTTATTGAGTAATTTCACCTCATCTTTGGATTTAATGGATAAAAAGACAAAGGACAGTGAAGAAATTTACTGCCATAGATGTAGGAAGAAACACAATTCAAGAGAATGCCCTCTCAACATAACAAATATCTCCAATATCTCTGCTTGTTGCCAAATTTGTGATAAAGATCATAAAACTAAAAAATGTAAATATATCTCCATTGTTAAGGCTGCCATAAAAGAACCTGAAGTAGAAGAAGCAGAGGATGTTTATTTTGTTTCTCAAAGAAGAAATGGCCCATTTAATGGCCCATCAAATTGGTCAAACCCTAATTATCCCAACCAACAAAGACCTAACCAATGGTCCAATATGCCAAATTGGAATTCTTACAATCAAGATTGGAATATACCCCCATGGGCTCAATTTATGGCTAATTCTTATGGAGGACAATTTCCATGGAATCAAGGAACACAAAATCAGAATATGCCTGGTTGGAACAATAATGGCCAATATAATCAAGGTGGCACTAATTGGTCTCCAAATGCAATGCAACAACAGAATGCTCAAAATCAATTTAGGGGACAAAATACTCAAAATCCACCTCAAAATAGACTTCTTCCACCTCCAAACAATAATCCTCCTAAGCAGTTACCTATTCCAGCTCAACCAGTTCCTAACCCTAACAATAATAAAAATGTCCAACAAGTCTATGAAACAAATGAAACATGTTCTATATCTATAGCACCTTGTCAACAAATACAATTAAGATCAGGAAAGGTGTTAGAAAATGATGTCACTCTTAAAAGACTTAATGATCCAATTGAAAACTTGGTTGAAGATGAAATTGACAACAAGAAGGAAACAGACAATCAAGAGGAGAATATTCCAACCAAACAACAAGAGATTCAAACAAATAAGGAAATAGAAGTACCATTTCCTCAAATATTGGCAATACCAAAAGAACCATCCAAGCCAGCCTTTAATTTTCTTCAAGAAATAGAAGGTGTTACTATTAAAATTCCTTTATTACAAGCTATCAAGGATATACCCATCTATTCTAAACTTATTAAAAATATATGCTCAAAAAGTAAAAAGAAAAATGAATTTCAAACTATTCAAGTTATTGGACAATTATCTGAGATGATGATAGGAGATAGGTTGGTACCTAAATATACAGATCCTGGAATACCTATACTCACTGTGCATATTGGAAATGTAACCTTACAAAATGTTTTGGTTGATTTAGGAGCTGCTATTAATGTTATGACCAAAGAAACAACAGATTCCTTAGGGATACAAAAATTACAATTAACTTCTATTGTGCTTCAACTCGTTGATAGATCTACTATTAAGCCAGAAGGAAAACTAGAAGATATTATGGTCTCAGTAAGTTCATGGGAATATCCAGTGGACTTCATAGTCTTACAACCTAAAAGGAAATTAGGGGGACATCCCTTAATTTTAGGAAGACCATGGCTTGCAACAGCTGATGCCTACATTAGTTGTAGATCAGGAAACATGACTATTTCCAATGGTAAAGATACAAAAGATCTTAGTTTATTTCCTGAATCACCAATAGAAGAAAAACAATTGTGGTATGATTTTCCTCAGGAATATGATGATATCCAAACCTTATCAGTTAATTTTTTAATTGAAGAACTTGAACAAGAAGTTGAGGGACCCTTACCATTGTTGTTAGAAAATCAACAAGAAAATCAAAATCAAGACATTAGTGATTTATTTTCCAATAATGAAGCAAGCACAAGTCAATCTCAATATGCTTATGATTTGAATATTTTTGAACATGAAATAAATGGAATAGATGCAAATATAGAAAAATGTAAACAAATAGATATTATACCTGGAAGAACTCTTAATATCAGTAATGAACTCACAAGCATACAAGAGTCACAATTGGTAGATTTGCTTAGAAAGTATCAATCAACATTTGCATGGAACTATGAAGACATGAAGGGTATTCATCCAAGTGTGTGCACCCATCGTATATTTATCCAAGAAGGTTGTAGTCCTGTAAGACAACCACAAAGAAGATTAAATCCAGCTATGAAAGAAATAGTCAAAGAAGAAATCATTAAGCTTTTAAATGCAGGTTTTATATACCCAATTTCAGATAGCCAATGGGTATCACCTTTAGTGATAGTCCCTAAAAAGAATGGTAAATGGAGAATTTGTGTTGATTATAGGGAATTAAATAAAGTAACTAAGAAAGACTATTTTCCCTTACCATTTATTGATCAAGTCTTGGATACATTGGTTGGAAAGAAATATTTTTGTTTTCTAGATGGTTTTAGTGGGTATAATCAAATCTCCATAGCTGAAGTTGATCAGGAAAAAACAACTTTCACATGTCCTGTAGGAACTTATGCTTATAATGTTCTACCTTTTGGATTATGTAATGCACCTGCAACTTTTCAAAGAGTTGTGTTAGCTATCTTTGCTGATTTAACAAATGAATGCGTAGAAGTTTATATGGATGACTTTACAATATATGGTACTACTTTTGAAGAAACTTTATCTGGATTGCAAAAAGTTTTAATAAGATGTCAAGAGCAAAATCTCTCTCTTAGTCATGAAAAATGTTTCATGATGATGAAAGGTGGCATTGTTCTAGGGCATTATATATCACAATATGGTGTTAAAGTAGACCCTACAAAAATACAAGTTATTCAAACTCTTCAATCCCCAAGAACACAAACTGAAGTAAGAAGTTTCTTGGGACACGCAGGATATTATCGTAGATTCATTAAAAATTTCAGCAAAGTTGCTACTCCTATGCTTAAGCTCTTAATGAAAGATAGTGAATTCAATTGGACAAATGCATGCCAAAAAGCATTTGAGGAAATAAAAGAAATATTGACCACTGCTCCAATATTAAGAGGACCAAATTGGGAATTACCATTCCATATACATTGTGATGCTTCAAACTATGCAATAGGAGCAGTATTACAACAAATAGAAAATAGAATACCCTATGCTATTTATTATATAAGTAAAAATTTGCATGGAGCTGAACTCAATTATACTATTACAGAAAAATAATTTTTAGTTGTAGTTCATGCTCTTAACAAATTTAAACATTACATTACAGGGTATGAAGTATTTGTTCACACTGATCATTCTGCCATTAGATACTTAACAAATAAAGCAACAGTTGGTGGTAGAGTGATTAGATGGCTTCTTTTATTACAAGAATTCAATGTTACAATCATTGATAAAGCAGGTAAAGATAATGTTATTGCTGATCATTTGTCTCGAATACAAATTTTTGATGACAATGAATTAATACAGGATAATTTTCTCGATGAACATTTATTTGCCCTTTCTATTTTTACTCCTTGGTATGCTGATATTGCAAATTATTTAGTAACAGGAAAAATACCTCAACATTTTACACCTTATGAAAAGAAGAAATTAATATTTCAAAGTACTTCTTTTACTTGGCTTCATGGAATTTTATTCAAACGATGTCCAGATCAAATAATTAGAAGATGTGTACAAGAAAATGATGTATATGATATTATTAGGGCAGCACATGAAGAACCTTGTGGAGGTCATTATGCAACCCAAAGAACAATCAGAAAAATATATCAAACTGGATATTATTGGCCTACAATGAATAAAGATGCTCATAAATTTATTGATAGATGTGATGCTTGTCAAAGAGCTAGTAAGCCTACTCCTTCTATGGAAATGCCTTTAGTTCCACACATAGCATTTGAACCATTTGAAAAATGGGGAATTGATTTTGTAGGACCTATAGAACCTCTAAGTGATGGTAATCAACACATATTAGTTTGTACAGATTACGTTACCAAATGGGCAGAAGTTAAAGCACTTCCACGAGCTAAGGCTGAACTAGTAGCTGATTTTCTTTATGAAAATATAATGCAACGCTTTGGTGCACCTAGAGAATTGGTTTCTGATCAAGGACCTCAATTTACTTCCAAATTAATTGAACATTTTTTCCATATCTATCAAATCAAACATAAGAAAACTTCACCATACCACCCACAAGCCAATGGACAAGTAGAAGTTACAAATAGAGAACTTGAAAAGATTATCACAAAAACTGTAACTATTAATAGGGGTGATTGGAATGAAATATTAAAAGAAGTTGTATGGGCATATAATACCACTTGGAAAACTACCACAGGTTTATCACCTTATGAAATGGTTTATGGGAAACAAGCCATTTTGCCCATCGAATTTGAAATTGAAACATTACGCACATCCGTACAACTTGACATGAATTTGGATAATGCACAAAAAGAAAGGTTGGAAAAATTAAATATCTTAGATGAAAAGAGATTAGAAGCCTTGCATAGAACAGAGATAACTCAACAACAATGAAATAAATGGCATGATAAACATATTGTACCATGTACATTTCAATCAGGAGATTGGGCCTTGTTATTTGACTCCCGTTACCAAGATTTTCAAGGTAAATTAAGAACCAGATGGCTAGGACCCTATGAAATTGAGGAAATATTTGGAAACGGTACAGTTAAACTTAAGCCTATAGATGATTCAACAAGAAAACTACTAGTAAATGGCCATAGGCTTAAACTTTATAAGAAGCCATTATCTAAAGAAGAGTTCATACATCAGTTTGGAAAACAAACTGATTTGCAATGCATTTCTGAACTACAATCAACCACTATTCAATAGACTTTCTTTTTGAAAAACAAAAAATATATATATATATGTACATATTTATACATAAACATACTTATACATATTTGTACATACAAATACTTATACATATACATAATAATGTAAATATTATATCAAAAACAAAAAAATGATCTTGCTTCCTTTATTTCATCATGAAGTTCCTACATTTCTTTCTATTTTTCAGTCATTCAAAAAGCTTTTCAAAGAAAAATCCTTTATCTTTAACCCTGTAGAGAAAAATGACCATATGATGTATAGTACCTTGTTGCTAGATGAAATCTAGGTATTTGTTCAAATATTCAAATTCTATCTAGTATATTGGGGAAATTCTCATTGAAAATAGAGCAAATATTTTGAAATGTTATGAGTAACTTCTAAGATGATTAAGTTTTCTCTTTTAACCACATACACATATACATTTAAATAACATTGTGATGTTTTGGAAAATTAACTCTTGTATTATGTGTGCCATAAGTGAAAAAGTTTTCTTGCTCATCCATTTATACGCATGGTCTAGATTACTAATGAATTGGCAAAAGGACAAGCTCACCCTATCCCATGAAAAGAAAAAAAAAGAAGAGAAAAAAAAAGAGTTAAAAAAAAAATCAAGAAAAAAAAGAAGAGAAATATTCCCTTGCTCCTCATCTAATCGAGCAAGTATCCTCCCCAAAATTCTTGTTCTCTATAAATAAACAAGAATTCAAAAGCTCAAAAAGCAAAATATAAACTCTTGCTTCTCCCAAACAAGCAAGAAGCTCAAAAAGCATTATAAAATCCCTTGCTAAGCAAGTATCCCAAACAAAGTCTAAAAAAAAAAAAGGGCAAAAAGAGCTTGAATCCCTGGAATTCTTAGTATTTCACATACCATGGGATATTCTTTCTCAAAGGTATCCTTACGTATTAGCAATAAGTCTGGATAAGACCTCTAGATGCTTATAAGATCAGCTAACTTTTGGCATATATAATCCTTGTTGTTCTTTAACCTTTACTCATAATGGGGAATGAATCTTCACTGCACACACAGTTGGTTTTGAAAGAAAACTTGAACATATTAGGATAACATTAACACTAAATTGATTTGTGATAGAAGTAAGTGAAGTTTCTTTCAGTATGCTTAGACTGTTGTTTGATGACTTTGAAGAATTCACCTAGAAACATCCTATGCAATATCTAGTAGCCCATTATTTTTCACAAGTACTATCATTTCAAAATTCTCTCTAAAAAAAACATGGCCTATACTTACTTTTCCTTCTCATTTATCCATGTTTTCTAATGACTAACAATAGCAACTTCTTAATGACATACAGGAAGCATAATCTCCAAAAAGTTTACATCCACCCCTTCTATTAAAATTACTACTATCTTTCCTTTGTTTTGGCTATATAGCCAAAATTAAAGTCTAGGGGAGGGGATAATTACAAATGTATAGGTGTATAATATAGTTTGGAAGTATATATAGCTTGAGGGAAGAAATAATAATAAAATAGAGGAAAAATTCTCTTAATAGTATGTATAAATACCTTCCGTAAATACTATCCGTAAATAAATAAAACTTAATTTTTTTTTTTAATCTTTAATTCTAATATATAATCCATTTATATAAGTAATATATATATTTTATAATCTAATGTTAATATAACCATCTAATAATATAATGTAAATATAATATAACTATGTAAATAATATATTAATAATATAATTATTAATATAATATAAATATTTTCAGATATTTTATTAATAAATATAACTATTCCTAATATATAATATATTAGGATAACTATTATATTATATAGGTTACGATATAATATTACTAAACCCTATAATATTAATCTAACATAAGTCTCGACCTAACCTAACATAAGACCCCGACCAAATTTACTTTAAATAATATAAGACCAACCCAAACTATTATATTATATAAACCACATTATTAAACCAATCCAACCCGACACCTTTAAAAAAAAAAACAAACATAACCTAAACATAAGATAAACCTAAAATTACTAGGCCCCGACACCTCTTAAAACACAACCTAACCTAGCCCTAAACCTAACCTAGACGTGCACGTACCCCATAAACATACCTAGACAAACCTAAGACAAACCTAGATAAACCTAAACCTCGACCATTGTAAACAAGGAAGGTGGCATTAAATAATTTCCGCCACGTAATGATATTCTAAACCTGTCACGTATAAAGGATGCCATCCATTTCAATCAATCACGCGGACGGCCACGGATCAACCTCTCCACCGTCGATTACATAGTAATCGATGGTTATTAACATTTTAAACAAACACAAAACGTGAATTACGCTACCGTCGATCGTAGGGTTTAGAAGAATAACGGACACCGTTGATTTTTACTCACTTCTTCATCGTTGATTACACGAACTCGCAACCACCGCCATAGATTGTAGCTAGGGTAAATGAATTAGGGTAAAAGGTAGTCAATCTCTCACCGCTCAGACTTTACCCTATATTTTCTATGCTGCATGTAGCCATGCAGGTAGAGGCATTCAAGATTTCATCAACCTATGTAGAAAACTCAGAATTTCCCCTAGTATTTCCATGCGTTTCTGCGATTGACGGTGAGTGACGAAAGTTGTTTGATTGAAGGAGGAATACGTAAGGTGGCCACCAGTTTCTTCTACGAAAGCGACAAGCGACAGGAGTCAGGTAAATTATTCCTTTTTCATTTCTTTATTGTCTTTTTGTCATCCCTATCATCAAAAAGGTACTTTTTTCTATTCTTAATCAACATTCTTCAGAGATTAGGATTAAAATATTCGATAATAAAGCTTATTCTATGTAAGAATCGACATTTAGGACATATTTTTAAGTTTTGGGCTGTAATTATTTTAGTTTTCAATGAATCGGTAAAAAGCCCTAATTTTTTCTAAGCTCTGGAATTTTTGAAATTCAAACCCTAATTGTTTTCTTTAAAATTTTACGTAATTCCTTTCTGAGCTTTGAAAATTCATAAACTTTTTACTGCTTTTAAAAGAAAATTTTTATTTTTGAGTTCTATCCTAATTTGTAGATGGTTGGTTCTGCATGTATAAATCCGAAACCCCTAATTTACAAACCCTAAATGTCTGAATTTGCAAAAATTGATGAAACCCCTAATTTCTAAGCCCTAAAATTACAAATTCCTAATTTTTAAACCCTAAATTGCAGAGTTATACAAAAAAACCCTAAAATTCTGGGTTTCGAGTTTTGAAATTGATGAAAACCCTGTTATTTTTCAGGAATTTAATGAATTTTGAAGGAATTTTAAAATTTTAGAAGGAATTTTAATTTTTGGGCAGAAATTGATTTGATTTGAACTTTAATTAGACCTCTATTTTTGTACAGTCAAAATATGTTCTTATTTGATGAAGTTTTTATTATCTAAAATTATTTTTAGATTCCCTGTATTCGTTTATAAACCCATATGTATTTTTGTATGGACTTATTTCTGTACAATTTACGTATTTCTTAAATACGTATTTTCTGTGTAGACTATTTTTGTACAATCTATGTATTATTACGTATCTTCTGTGTGGACTATTTTTTACCTATTTTCTAAGTTTCTGTACAGTTTACGTATTTTTAAATTATCTCTGTACAAAAGACGTATTTTCTAAATACAATGTATGTATTTGCTTTTGAAATCTTGTTTCTGTGCAAATTACGCCTCTGATGTATAGTTTACATTTTTTGTACCTGTATACTTTCAATATATAAAAAAAAGCAACAAAAACAACTCATAAAACTATAAAAAATGGATGTTTTACTAAGCAATTCTAGCCTCTAAAACTACTCCCGTGTCTTTAATATTGCAGGATATCTATAATCAAAATGCCCAAGCCCATTTTCCAAAAGCGCAATGAACCTTCTTCCATTGAAACACAAAATCCAGATGATTCTGTGATTGAGCTATTTGAAAATGCTCGTTGGTGGGATGCGCTTAATCAATTTAAGGGACACGACGTAGGGGTAGCACAACAGTTTATCCTGAATTGCAACCCTAATACTATGGTCACTCATGTAGGGAATCTAAAAATTAAGATAACCTCAAGCCTGATCTCTGAGATCCTAAACTTGCTCGAGGTTGGTACACTTTTCTACAAAAATACTAAAAGTATCACCCAACTAGTAAAGCGATTTGATGAGAAATGTTCACTTGTAAGAAACAAAGAAGGTGCAATCAGAGGGGTAGCCACCTCTACACTTCCTCTTATTTGGCAAGAAGCAGTTGTTATCATTATCAAATTCTTTACTGTTGAGGGTCGCATGTCTATTTTAGCTGCCTATCATATTCAAATGCTTCTTAACTTAAAATATCCTGACAAAGAAGATTGTGTTATCAATCTTCCATACTTTCTGTGCCAATCATTAAAATCTACAGTTCTGAGAGTCAAGCCAAAAAATTCTGAGGGACAACCTAAACTACACTTAATAGCTCATCATGGTTTAATTAAACTCATAATTCTAAAAAAGCCCATGAAGTAAAAGTATCATGGACCCGAATTGTGGAAGAAGCCAATGCACCTAAAATCCTGGAATGCTCCAAATCTGAAGATGAACAATCTACAGAAAAGGAAAGTGACTCCAATGACCATGATGAAAAACCTGGAAGTTCAAAGAAAAAATGGAAAAATACTAAATTCAGAATACAGTCCAGGAAAGAAACAAAAATAATAGAAAGTTCTGAAGAAGACCAAGACCCAGAAATACCTGTAGAGGAATCTGTTGAAGAAACCTTGTCTTATCTCAAAGCACATAATGAATCCCTTCAAACAAAAATTGATAAATTAAGTGTGGATTTAGTAGAACAACATAAAATTGTTCAGCAAGCTCTTTCTGTGCAGTTTAAATTAATTAAACAACTCAGAGATGATAAGGTTACAGGTCTTGCAAGTCCTACCAGTCGGTCACCACCTGTTGAAACTTCCTCGCCAAAAATGTCTACAGTCGGGAGAAAGCCTAACAAGTCGGTCAACGTTGGTAAGTCTTTATCCACTCATAAAATCATTGACTTTTCAAAAGTTCTCGATGAAGACAGTTCTTAACAAACTGAGAAAATCTCTCAACCGAATGTGCCAACTTTTAAAGGGTCTAAAGACTCCGATGAAGATCTCCCTTCTTCTCAGGCTAAGGGTGCAAAATTGAAGGAGAAAGAGAGCGACCCAAAGATTGAACATATTAAGACTGTAACTATAGAAACTCTAGCTACAGCAGTAGCCGTGGACCAAAAATCTAAGAGACAAGCACAACAGGAACAGAAAACACCTCGAACAAGAGGAAGACCTTCCAGACACTCAACCCAGTGATCAGTGATCCTTAAAAGACTTTTAATATTTATCAGAGATTTATATTTTTAATATGTGGTTTGAAATTTTCATATATCTGTATATGTGTGATGGCTAGTTAGTATTTGTATATATTATTTTAAAACAGTTTCTTTATATACACATCTGTTTACTGCATATGATTTTAAATTTATTCTCCTGCATGTGTTTTAAAAAAAAAATATATGTTTTACTATATGTATTTTGAGTTAATTGCTGCAAATCCTTTCTGGAGATTATCTGTTAACAAAATTTTTGTTAGCATATATGTCATTGTATCACAACTTAGCAAAATGGTAGCGCTCGTAGGCGCTCTATAGGTTGGTTGATTAACCACCAGGTTGGTTAGATAAACCAACTAATAACTGCATGCATTGTAACCTTTATATGGATATCAATCAATATGATCAAACTGCTTCAACATTTTCTTCATGGCATCAGAGCTACGGATGCAGAAAGACAATGGATCCTGACAGATGCGATCCAGATGCAGAGAAGCCTGACAGACGCGAGCCAGACATAGACAAGTCTGATCAGACACAGACAGAGGATGGAAGAGAGATTGATGTAGACTGAACAAATGCATACAAAATACGGACGATAGACTGATCAAATGCAGACAGAGGACAGATGGTAGACTGAGGACACAAAAGACAGAGGATGGATGACAGACTGACCGGATGGACTAACCCCACCAACAGGACACATGAGGCACACAGAGGCTAACGAACGCAAACAGAGGATGAAACACAGAGGCATGCAACGCAAATCGATAGAGGCACGTAATGCAAATTGAGGACACATGAGGCAAATCCAGGGTGGATCGGTGCACGGTTACAAAGGCAAAAGGGTGGGGTGGTTACTCGAAGGCAACCGAAAGATATAGTTACTTTTTGCACCTTTAAAGATCCCCACAGTGGCAGCATAGGCCATGTGGGATTATATTTTTTTCCTCTTCTCTGTCCCTGATGTAGTTAGCATTGGCCTAATTCCTCTATGTTCACATCGGGCCCTCTGGCTCTCGTGGTAATTGTGGTGGTTTTTTGGCGGTAGGTCATGGTTTCCATTCCCTCTGTGTGCGCTGTGATGGCAGGTGCAAATTTTTGACGACGGGTGCATTTTTTTTTAATGGCAGGTGCATTTTTTTGACGTCCTGCAGTGTTTTGATGGCGGATCGCTTGATTGTTGATGGCAGGTCACTGATTTGATGACTGAAATGCCTGTTTGATGCCCAGACATGGTTTTTTGATGCTTGTGCAGTCAAAATGATGCCTTGACAGCTCCAATTTTTTTTTTGGGTGTTCAGGTCTTGACGAGGGAGAGATCTCAGGTCTTCACATGTTTCATTTTGCAAAATTATAAGATAAAGGGGGGAAAAACAATCATTTGGTAGAATAATTGCTAAATTTGTAATAGGTGTTCAAATTTGTGGGCATTTGTGATTGTTTCTTTTGCATTTAAATATCTTTTTTTGTGCATTAACAATCATAAATTACAAAAAATATAAGACCCCAAATTTATACCCTATTTGTGCAATTTATTGCACAAGTAGCATTCGGTATTTGAGATACCTCTGGTCCACAGTTACAGGTAATGGTTTCATTATTTGGACTACTGTATTCATCACCTAATATAGCTGCAACAACGACGTTTGAGCTTTTTCTCTATTAATCGTCGGGGAGAAATAAGGCAAACCAGTTTTTTTCCAATTTCATACCCACATTGTGATTGTTGTTAGGCGTAAATCTTGACAAAAAATTTTTCCAAAGTGTTTAGGGGAAGTTACACCCCACGCATGAGGAATAAAATGTTCTATGGTAGGTGTCATTAACAACACGATGCATTTTCAGTATCGCCTATGTTCGATATATTGTGGTTCTCATATGTACTTATAGTCTCCCTCACGTAAGGGCAAGTACATATTGAGTAGCATACTGTTCCTATATACCTATAGTCTCCCTCACGTAAGGGTAGGTATATAATGAATGGTTACGATATAAAGATCTAGTAGGTATATAGAAATGGATACCAATCGGTGATATAAGGAACCTTCATAATGGCCACAATTCATAAGTATCTTTCAGATTCACAATTGTTGAAAGGTCCTAATTTTTTTCCATGGAAGACAAATATGAAAGCTATTCTTCAGTTGGAAGATCTATGGGATGTAGTTACTGGCACTGCAAAATGCCCTCAGAAAATAGGAACAAATCAAGATGCTTGGGATAAGAAAGATAAGAAGAGCCTTGTGTTTATCTTGCTTGCTACTACATATGAGGTGTAGCCTCATATTTGTGATGCAAAAACTAGTAAGATAGCTTGGGATGCCTTGATCACAGTATATGAAGGAAAAAATCAATTCACTATTCTTCATCTTCAAACTCAACTACATAATATCAGTATGAATTTTTGGGAGACAGTTGGTATATTTCTTTGCCGAGTGGCTGACTTGAAAGCCAAATTGAATGCTATGGGAAAACCTATGGATGATGATGTCTTGAACTCTGTTATCTTGAGAGCATTACCAAATTCCTACAAGATGTTGATCACTTCTCTCAATGTTTTTGGTATACAAGTATCATTTGTGGAGTTGGTAAATTTGCTTCATACTGAGGAGGCAACTCAGATCTAGAAAGATGATGTACCAGATAATGCTCTTTCCACACAACCAAGTGGTAGAAAACAAGGACAATTTCAAAAAGAGGGTCCTTCTTCCAAAGGCAAAGGGAAGCAAAATCAATAGAAGGATACAAAATATTGCAAGATTTGTGATATGAATAACCATGACACCAACAGGTGTTGGTTCAAAAACAAGCAAAAAAATGATAGAGGTCCTCAGAAGAAGGGCAAAAATAAATAGAAATACAACAAACATAAGCAATCTAAAGGTCATGTTGCTTATGTTGACTCCAATTCAAACTTTGATTCTCCTAGGTCTGATTCACATTCTGACTTTGAAAGAGCACACAAGGTGCTCATGACCCATACTTCATCTTCCCATATTGATGTTGTATGGTATATTGATTCAGGAGCTAGCAAACACATGACTAGAGACAAATCATGGTTTAATACTTTTGTGGAGAAAGAGGGTAAGCCAGTCACCATTGCTGACAATCAAGTCTATCAAGTAAATGGAGAAGGGGATATTTCTGTGTCTCTTCCTGATGGTGATTGTAAAATTGAGAAAGTACTCTATGTTCCAAGTTTAGCCAATAATCTCCTTTCAGTCACACAAATGTTGGATAGAAATATGTCTATCATGTTTCAAGTTATCAAAGGCAAGAAAAGATGTTTTATCACTCACTATGGTAAACATTTTGCAATCGAATCCTACAAACATGGTTTGTTCATTCTTGATGCCCTTTAAACTCCTCATGTTGCTCTGGCTGCAACTACAAAAGATGCCACCTCTCTCTGGCATAGATGTTATGGGCACCTTAGTTCTGGATATTTGCTTGAATTATACAAATATGGGATGGTGATCGGTCTACCCCCACTCTCGTCTATATTACTAGTTTGCTCGGATTGCTTAGCAAGGAAGCAACATCAAGTACCTTTTGAAGCAAGCTCCTCTCGAGCTACACAACCTTTAGAGATGGTACATACCGGTCTGTGTGGTCCTATGCCATCCAGCTATGGTGGGAAGAAGTATTTTCAACTATTTGTTGACGATTACTCATGAAAGATGTGGGTTTTCTTTCTTCAATTGAAATCAGAAGCATTCCTCTACTTTCAACAGTTCAAGAGACTTGTTGAGAAAGAGTCAAGTTGTTTGATAAAAACTCTCCACTCAGATTGGGGGGGGGGAATACACCTTTGAAGAGTTTTCAGAGTTTCTTAAAAAGCATGGGATCAAAAGACAACTGACTATAGCCTATACACGTCAGCAGAATGGAGTTGCAGAAAGGAGAAATTGTTCCATTATGGAAATGATTCGATGTATGCTAAAGGGAGCACATATTGAGGATCAATATTGGGCAGAAGCAATAAACACAGCATTATACCTCCTAAATAGAGCACTCACTAAATATCTACAAGGGAAAACACCACAAGAATCTTGGAGTGGTAAGAAACCTTCCATTTCTCATCTAAGGGTGTTTGGATGTAAAGCATTCATGCACATTCCAAAACAAAAAAGGAGGAAATTGGATGAGAAAACCCTGCAGTGTATCTTTCTTGGCTATGATGAGTATTCCAAATGGTATCGATTGATTGATACTAAGACCAAGAAGACACACATGAGTAGAGATGTTATATTTGATGAAGCTTTCACATCAAAAGACACATCCACAACTATATATCTAGATGAAGAATAATCTAAGAAGGAGGATCAACTTCCACAACAACAATAGAAAGTTCTAAAATGGTACACTAGCACTTTGAGAGATGCTAAATTGAACTCTCTTGCAGATCTATCTCTAGATAGGCCATGTACTCACAGTATGACTCAGAAAATGAGAGCATAGGAATCTACTTCAGAGGTTGACGAACTTTATCAACACTTTGATGATTTGTCAATGGGTATAGAAAATGCTAGAGAAGAAGATGAGGATGATGAAAAGATTTATATGTCTACATTGAATGAAAATGAACCCACAATGGTTCAATCTGCACTTGATAAACCACAATGGAAAAAGGCCATGGATGTAGAACATAATTCTCTCATAAAAAATAAAACTTGGAAGTTAGTCGATCTGCCAATAGGAAAGAAACCCATAGGTTGCAAATGGGTGTTCAAAGTAAAGTATAAGGCAGATGGATCTCTTGATAAGCATAAATATTGACTTGTTGCAAAGGGTTATGCTCAGAAATAAGGTATAGACTATGAAGAGACTTTTGCCCCTACTACAAAAATGACTACCATTCGAGTACTTTATGCCATGGGAGCTCAGTTTGGGTGGAAGCTACATCAAATGGATGTTAAAAGTGCCTTCTTGAATGGTGACTTACAGGAAGAAGTATACATGACTCAACCAGAAGGATTCATAGTCGAGGGGCAAGAACAAAAAGTATGCAAGTTTATCAAATCCTTATATGGGCTCAAACAAGCTCCTCGATCTTGGTATATCAAGATAGACAGTCACCTTGTGTAGCATGGATTCAAAAGAAGTCCTTCTGATGCAAATATCTATATTAAGAAAAATGGTTCTGATATAGTGATCCTTGTACTTTATGTAGATGATTTGATCATAACAAGAAGATCGAAAAGAATGATTGAATTAGTAAAAAATGATTTGAAGAATTCATTTGAAATGATAGATCTAGGACTTTTGCACTGTTGTCTTGGTTTAGAAGTTACTTAGCAAAGATTTCATATCAGAGTAACACAAAAGAAATATGCCAAGACTTTAGTAGAAAAATATCGTATGACTAACTATAAGTCAAAAGCAACTCCAATGGAGCAAGGAATTAAGTTATCTCGATATGATGAATCACCTCAGGTAGATGGTACTCTCTATCGCCAGTTGATTGGGAGTCTCCTATATCTGACAAATACCAAGTCAGATCTCAGTTTTACTGTGGGATATCTTTCAATATTCATGCAAGAGCCTAAGATGAGTCACTGGAAAGTAGAAAAAAGAGTTCTTCATTATGTTCATGGTAGTACAAATTATGGTCTGGAATACAAAAAGAATAAGTTTTTCTTACTAGGTTACATGGACTCATATTATGCTAGATCTCTTGATGATCGTAAATCCACTTCTAGATATGTTTTTCATCTTGGATTTGGACCTGTTTCCTAGCACAGTAAGAAGCAGCAAGTGGTTGCTTTATCTTCTATAGAAGCAGAAGATCACGTAGCAAGTGAAGCAGTCTACGAGATAATGTGGTTAAGTCGCATTCTTACAAATATGGGTCTCCCAAAGAATATTCCTTTTCATTTGTTTTGCGACAATCAAGGTGTTTTGAATCTTGTCAAAAATCCAATTTTTCATGAACATACCAAACATGTTGATACCAGATGTCATTTCATTCGAGATGCAGTTCCCAAACACCATATACAACTTCAATACATTCCTACTAATGTGCAAGTTGCAGATATTTTTACCAAATCTCTTGGGCGTATCAAATATGAAAAGTTTCGAGATACTATTGGAATTTGCCAATAATGTAATAATGGGGGATGTTAGCATAAATGTCATTGTATTACAACTTGGCAAAATGGTAGTGCTCGTAGGCACTCTATAGGTTGGTTGATTAACCACTAGGTTGGTTAGATAAACCAACTAATAACTGCATGCATTGTAACCTTTATATGGATATCAATCAATATGATCAAACTGCTTCGATGTTTTCTTCAGTGAAAGATTCATCAAATATAACATCTCTACTCACGTGTGTCTTCTTGGTCTTAGTATCAATCAATCGATACCCTTTGGAATACTCATCATAGCCAATAAAGATACACTGTAGGGTTTTCTCATCCAATTTCCTCCTTTTCTGTTTTGGAATGTGCATGAATGCTTTACATCCAAACACCCTTAGATGAGAAATGGAAGGTTTCTTACCACTCCAAGATTCTTGTGGTGTTTTCCCTTGTAGAGCTTTAGTGAGTGCTCTATTTAGGAGGTATAATGTTGTGTTTATCGCTTCGCCCAATATTGATCCTCAAGATGTGCTCCCTTTAGCATACATCGAATCATTTCCATAATGGAACAATTTCTCCTTTCTGCAACTCCATTCTGCTGACGTGTATAGACTATAGTCAGTTGTCTTTTGATCCCATGCTTTTTAAGAAACTCTGAAAACTCTTCAAAGGTGTATTCCCCCCCCGATCTAAGCGGAGAGTTTTTATCAAACAACTTGACTCTTTCTCAACAAGTCTCTTGAACTGTTGAAAGTAGAGGAATTCTTTTGATTTCAATTGAAGAAAGAAAACCCACATATTTCATGAGTAATCGTCAACAAATAGTTGAAAATACTTCTTCCCACCATAGCTGGATGGCATAGGACCACACAGATCGGTATGTACCATCTCTAAAGGTTGTGTAGCTTGAGAGGAGCTTGCTTCAAAAGGTACTCGATGTTGCTTCCTTGCTAAGAAATCCGAGCAAACTAGTAATATAGACGAGAGTGGGGGTAGACCGATCACCATCCCATATTTGTATAATTCAAGCAAATATCCAGAACTAAGGTTCCCATAACATCTATGCCAGAGAGAGGTGGCCTCTTTTGTAGTTGTAGCCAGAGCAACATGAGGAGTTTAAAGGGCATCAAGAATGAACAAACCATGTTTGTAGGATTCGATTGCAAAATGTTTACCATAGTGAGTGATAAAACATCTTTTCTTGCCTTTGATAACTCGAAACATGACAGTCATATTTCTATCCAACATTTGTGTGACTGAAAGGAGATTATTGGCTAAACCTGGAACATAGAGTACTTTCTCAATTTTACAATCACCATCAGGAAGAGACACAGAAATATCCCCTTCTCCCTTTACTTGATAGACTTGATTGTCAGCAATGGTGATTGGCTTACCCTCTTTCTCCACAAAAGTATTAAACCATGATTTGTCTCCAGTCATGTGTTTCCTAGCTCCTGAATCAATATACCATACAACATCAATATGGGAAGATGAAGTATGGGTCATGAGCACCTTGTGTGCTCTTTCAGATTCAGAATGTGAATCAGACCCAGGAGAATCGGAGTTTGAATTGGAGTCAACATAAGCAACATGACATTTAGATTGCTTATGTTTGTTGTATTTCTATTTATTTTTGCCCTTCTTTTGAGGACCTCTATCATTTTGTTGCTTATTTTTGAACCAACACCTGTTGGTGTCATGGTTATTCATATCACAAATCTTGCAATATTTTGTATCCTTTTATTGGTTTTTATTCCCTTTACCTTTGGAAGGACCCCCTTTTTGAAACTGTCCTTGTTTTCTACCACTTTGTTGTGTGGAAAGAGCATTATATGGTACATCATATTTCTGGATCTGAGTTGCCTCCTTAGTCTGAAGCAAATTTACCAGCTCCATAAATGATACTTGTCTACCAAAAAAATTGAGAGAAGTCATCAACATATTGTAGGAATTTGGTAACGCTCTCAAGATAACAGAGTTCAAGACATCATCATCCATAGGTTTCCCCATAGCATTCAATTTGGGTTTCAAGACAGCCACTCGACAAAGGAATATATCAACGGTTTCCCTAGAATTCATACTGAGATTATGTAGTTGAGTTTGAAGATGAAGAATAGTGGATTGATTCTTTCCTTCATATACTGTGATCAAGGCATCCCAAGCTATCTTACTAGTTTTTGCATCACAAATATGAGGCTATACCTCATCTGTAGTAGCACACAAGATAAACACAAGGCTCTTCTTATCTTTCTTATCCCAAGCATATTGATCTATTGCTGTTGTTTGAGGGTGTTTTGCAGTTCCAGTCACTACATCCCATAGATATTCCAACTGAAGAACAGCTTTCATCTTTGTCTTCCATGGAACAAAATTAGGACCTTTCAAAAATTGTGAATCTGAAAGATACTTATGAATTATGGCCATTATGAAGGTTCCTTATATCACTGATTGGTCTCCCTTTTTATATACCTATTAGATATTTATATCATAACCATTCAGTATAACATGCCCTTATGTGAGGGAGACTATAGGTATATAGGAACAGTATACTACTCAATATGTACTCGCCCTTATGTGAGGGAGACTATAAGTACATATGAGAAACACAATTTATCAAACATAGGCGATAATGAAAGGGCATCATGTTGTTAATGACACATACCATAGACAATTTTATTCCTCATGCGTGGGGCGTAACTTCACCTAAACACTTTGGAAAAAACTTTCATCAGGATTTATGCCTAACAACATTCACGATATGGGTATGAAATGGGAAAAAATTGGTTTGCCTTATTTCTCCTCGACAATTAATAGAGAACAAGCTCAGACGTTGTTGTTGCAGCTATATTAGGCAGTGAATACAGTAGTCCAAAGCATGACAACATTAATTCTAAGTGTGGACCAGAGGTATCTCAAATATCGAACGCTGCTTGTGCAATAAATTGCACAAATAGGGTATAAATTTGGGGTCTTATATTTTTTGTAATTTATGATTTTTTTTTTTTGAAAAAATTGAAAAAACTTGTATTAAAACAAAGATCAGTTACACAAGGGAGAAGACCCTTCCCAGCCGAAAACAAAGAAAACACAAGATTACAAGGCGCGAAAACGCGACACAAACCACCGCTGACCGCAAAAAGTCAACAAGTCGCGAAATCATGACATGTCCGATCCTCTTCCGCATGTCACGAAATCTTGACATGTCGCGATATCGCGGCAACTAACCATCCTTGACCGCGACGGAGCGACATGTCACGAAATCGCGACATGTCGCGATTTCACGACAACTATCCAACCTTGGCCGCGACGGGGCAACAAGTCACGAAATCACGACATGTCGCGATATCGCGACAACTATCCTTCCTTGGCCACGATAGAGCAACATGTCACGATATCATGACGAATATCCATCCTCGACCGCGACAGAGCAACATGTCATGAAATCGCGACAACTTTCCTCTAGAAGCCGTGATAGCGCAACACGTCACGATATCGCGACAACTTTCCTCCCATGGCCGTGACGGTGCAACATGTCACGATATCGCGACAACTTCCTCCGAAAACCGTGATGGCGCAACATGTCGCGATATCACGACAACTTTCCTCCAATGGCCGCGACGGCGCAACATGTCACGATATCGCGACAGCTTTCCTCCAAAGGCCGCGACGGCAAAACATGTCACGATATCGCGACAACTTTCCTCCAAAGGCCGCGACGGCGCAACATGTCACGATATCATGATAGCTTCCCACCAAAGGCCGCGATGGCGCAACATGTCACGATATCATGATAGCTTCCTTCCAAAGGCCGTGACGATGCAACATGTCACGATATCACGACAGCTTCCCTCCATAGGCCGCGACGGCGCAACATGTCACGATATCACGACAACTTCCCTCCAAAGGCTGCGACGGCGCAACATGTCACGATATCGCGACAACTTCCATTCAAAGGCCACGACGATGCAACATGTCACGATATCACGATAGCTTCCCTCCAAAGGCCACGACGACGCAACATGTCACGATATCACGACAGCTCCCCTCCAAAGGCCGCGACGACGCAATAGGTCACGATATCACGACAAAAACCACCCTTAGCATTTTCTTTGCTCATTGTCTCAAGGATCTTTCAAGGCCCTGCCTAATCACCTCATCCACCAAAGGCATGTCACTGTGCAGCTGCACCCCTACCTCTTTCTCAGCACCCATCTTCGCCAGGAAATCGATCGCTTTATTTAAATCTCTACTCACATAAACGGGGATCACATCATCTAATTCCCTCCATAATTCCTTGATTTGAGAGACCAGAATCCTCAACCTCCATGCTTTCGAAGCAAAGTTCCTCATGCAGTCTAGAGCTCCAACCAGAATTTGAGAATCAAATTCGAGAATTATCCTCCTGTGGCCCCGATTAACCGCCCGGATGGAAGCAGATTTGATAGCAATGGCTTCTCGCTTCATTGTTTGTGGCTCTTCCCAAGCCTTGCAGTTCCCAATAGAGCACTAAACCAAGCATGATCCCGACAAACCACTCCAATTTCGGCACTACCCGGATTGCCTTTTGCAGCTCCATAGTATTGATTTTAATCCAACCCTTTGGGGTGGTTTCCAGCTAGCTCTGTCCTGTCTCTCTTGCTCTTCAGCTCCCTCTTCCAGTGGCCCAGGACCAGCCTGAATTTCCTCTTTAGCATAGACGACAATAGTTTCTGTGGCTTTGCTCCATATGACCTGCCAAACTCCATCTAGCGAGGAGAAAGTTTCTCTAAAAATACGAGCATTTCTCTCCAACCACACTTGCCACCAGATGAAGAATAAACCAAGCTCCCAACCAATTCGAAGAGCTTTAGATTTAAATCTACCCCTCTTCCATCTTTCCCAAATATTGGTCCGATTCAGATCACCATTAACCTGGAGTTTATAGTGAGAGAACCATCGCTTCCAAATCTGACGCGTGAAAGGGCACTCAAACATCAGGTGATCAGCTTTTTCCTCGTTCTTGTGGCATAAAACACACTGAGATGGACCGATGATTCCTCTACATCTGAGATTGTCAAAAGTGAGAATTCCATTGTGCATAAACTGTCGTCAAAGAAGTTTACTTTCGGCCAGCCCTTGGAGTGCCAAATCTTTCTCCAATCCTGAACCGAAAATGAATGTGGGGGAGGCTCTGGGAGGATCTTGTCGTATCCGTCCTTCACTGTATATACACCAAGGTTCCCATAGCCCCAAGCCAGTTCATCCTCCTCGTCTCTTTCTCTCAAGATTTTGGTCAAGATGGGTGCCAGCTCCGGAGGGATTGAAATTGGCCACTCCTCCAACCTCTTAAACTTCTTAAACTTATACTCCCCCATTTGACTAGTGTTGAAATAACTTTCAATTTGGACCCAACCCTTGGCTTCTATGGCGGATTTAATTGGTTGTAATTCGGGGAACTCAGCAATGATGGGTGGGTACTGGTCCCATGAATCAGTCCAGAAACGTGCCTTCTCCCCTCTCCCCACTTTCCAAAACAATTGGTCTTTAATAACCTGAGATCCAAGCTTGAGAGCCTCGCCACACTAAGGATCCAGGGACCATCCAGAGGGAAACGGCCCACCTCATTGGGGTGAACATGACCCAAATATTTACTCGGTTAGGATTCTACTCGAATAAGGAGGTTGGTTGGGAAATCCACCTCCAGGACAGCCTTTCCAGCCAAAGCTTTATTATTAAGCTTGGAGCTTCTCGACCCCAAACCCCTCCTTTTTCCTTGGGCTGGGTAACTTTATCCCAACCAACTAAGGCCCATTTCCTCTCCCCTTTTGCTCCTTCCCATAAAAATCTTCTAGTCATTTTGTCCAGCTCTTTCCATATAGTATGTGGGGCAGCCAGGATAGAGAATTTATAAATTGGCATGGCCTGAATAACTAACTGTAAGAAAGTTAATCTACCCCCATAGCTTAACCATTTATGAGACCAATGATTCATTCTATCTTTGATACCATCCAAAAGATCCTTCCGGATATCTATTTTTAATTTTTTGAAATGCAAAGGAACCCCCAAGTAAACCACTCGGAAGAGAAGTCCTAGTGAATCCCAAGATCTCTATAACTCGTCTCCGTAGCCTTTGGTCAAGATTGAAAAAGACCACTTTGGATTTTTTATCATTGATGACTTGGTTTGAAGCCCTAAGGTAGACATTAAGAGTATCTCTCGATAACTCTAGCTTCCCCGAAGCTGGCCACTCCAACCAATCCTGGTATCATCCACAAACCGTAAGTGAGTCAAATTTCCTCACCCACCTTGATACCTGTTAGCAAGCCTTGATGTCTTCTCCTCAAGAAAAGTCTACCTAATCCTTCAGCCAAAATGAGGAAAAGATAGGGAGAGCAAGGGTCCCCTTGACGAAGACCACGTGTGGCTCCAAAAGGTTGCGAGGGCAGACCCTTGATTAAAATAGAATAAGAAGGCGTAGAAACACAACTCATGACCCAATCTATCCAAATCCCGAGAGAAACCAAAGGCTGCCATCATTTTTGACAAGAAACTCCACTCCACCCTATCATAAGCCTTTGACATATCCAGCTTTAATGAACATTCCTTTATTACCAGATTTTTGCATTGTGTGGATTGCCTCCCGAGCGAGAACCACCCCATCCAAGATCCTGTCTACCCTCTACAAAACCCCCTTGCTCCGAGGAGATAATGTTATGAAGGAGAGGTTTTAGCCGTTCAGCCATTATCTTTGTGATTATTTTATAAATCACGTTGCATAAGGCAATAGGTCCGAAATCAGAAATATGAGCCCCCTTCTCCCCTTTTGGAATTAAAGTGATGAAGGTATGATTTAATGCCTTAAGCATTCTTTTATTACCTCTGGACTCCTCTCGTGACAGCCCAAAACATCCTCCTCCAAAGTATCCCAAAAGGCCTGAAAAAACTCAATAGGAAAGCCATCTCGGACTCGGAGATTTGCCGCTGCTCATTCCAAAGACCACATTCTTCGCTTCATCTCTATCAATGGGTCTAAGAAGGGTCTGATTTTCTTCTTCGGAGATAACAGAGGGTATGACATCAATAACTTCATTTTGAGCCTCTACATCTTGCTCCATACTTTCCTTAAAAAGTTTAGAAAAATAATCCATTGAATGGGAATGCATACCAGGAAGAGTATCAAAGGAGTGTCCATTCTCATCTTGAAGGGCTTCCATGTTATTCATCTGTCTCCTAGCACAAGCTGACCGATGGAAAAATTTGGTATTTCTATCACCTTCTAATAACCAAGTGGTTCTAGCTCTCTGTTTCCAGTAAGTCTCCTCTTGGTTATCAATGTCCTCAACCGCTTTACGCAAGGCATCATCCTCGGTTTTGAGCTGCTCTGTAATTGTTCCTTCCCTAAAGTGTTTTTGAACCTCATCCCATCCGGCCACCAAGGGAGCTCTTTGGAGCCGGAAATCTGACTTGTTAGCTTGCCTCCATTGTTTCAGTTGGACTTTGACAAAATGAAGTTGTTTGTGGAATTTAAACATTGCTGTCCCAAAAGGTGGACGACCTTCTTCCCACCACTGCAGAATTTTCTTTCGAAGATCCTCTTTTTGTAACCAAAAATTCTCAAATTTAAAAGGTTTGTGATGCTGCCCTGTCATAGTCCCTCCCTCCAACAAAATGGGAAAGTGATCTGAAACTGGACCCTCCAAAATCTGGAATTTAGTATTCCACTTTACAAATGCCTCCTCTGAGACCAAAAAATGGTCTAGCTTTACCTTCCTCGCTATGTGGCTCCCTCCTCTTGTTAGTCCAAGTAAAGTAGGTTCCATGGCCTTTAATATCCACTAAGTGAAGGGCCCGGACTTGGGCAATCGAAGTCGATCCCCCGGATCCAAAATTGGGGTTCCACCTTCCCGATCTCGAGAAGATAATTTAGCATTAAAATCCCCAAGCAATAATCCAGCCTAAATCTTCCCTTGAGGACCTCATGTTATGTACAACTTTCCATTGGAGCCTCTCGGCCATCAAGGTTTTGAGCCCCATAAAAAATTGTGATTAAAACATGTTCAACCGTGACATTATTCCTAAAATGAGATGTGAGAACACCCCTCCAAGCTATATGTTCTATTGCAGTCCATTCCAGAGAGTTCCAAAGAGTAACAATCCCCCCTGAGGCACCTTGGGCAGCCACATCCATATGACCAACGCCCCTCCGCATTTTATTAACTGTTTTACACATAAGATCTAAAGACATTTTTGTCTCCCGGATAAGCAAAAAATCTGTTTTACATTTTCCTAAGAGTCTTTGAACAGCAGATTGATGGGTTCTACTGTTTAAACCCCTAACATTCCAAGATTGAATAATCATTGAAAACCTTGAGAGCAGGAAGAATCAATTGTCCTCACCGATCCTCCAATGATCAGCTTGTCTCCTTGAACTGCTAGCAGGTCCTTATTTGATTTTCTGCCCGCTCCTTGAGAGTTGGTATTTTTGGATCTCTTTTCCACCTGAGTTATCCCTAGGGCGGGCCTTTCTCTGTTCTTTTCTGCAATTCCCATGCTGACATCCTTGATTACTGGCTGCGCTTGGGAGTGCACTATCAATGCCCCCGCATTCTCTGACTGCGGTGACTCAGTGTACTCAATCACCTGTTCTAAGATGGGGGGAGATGAAGGAGAAGCATGAGTGTGGATGTTATTGTCCTCAATATTCCCATCCACTCCTTCCATGACTTGATCCTCTTGGTCTACTAGTGTCTTAAAAATTTCATACCTATTGGCTGGCTTGAGTTGTGATTGCTCCTTACCATTTTTCTTTTGCTTTCTCCTTCTTTTGGGCTGTTCAAAGCCATCTTTCTGAACATCATTACCCCGAGGAGTATTGGATGGTTCTTTGGTAAGAGTAGACTTACCCTCTCTCGGGCGGATTTGGCATTCCAAGCGGGGCCTCCATTTTTGTGTTCAAAATATTTGGACAAAACCGGGCCAAATGCCCATGTTTGTGGCAAACTCTACATCTGAAGGGCAGAGCCTCATAATCTAGCTGTTGGATCCAAGATAGTCCTGCCAGTTCAAGTTCCACCTCTACCGATAGAGGCTGGCTAATATCCATTTCCACACAAATTCTTGCAAAAATAGTTGTATTTCCTTCTATGGTGTCTTTGGAGACGCCCAAATGTCTACCGAGGGAGTTACCGATCATTTCCAGAACCTGCTCACCCCAAAACTCCATTGGAAGAGCGTACAACCGGATCCAAACCGGGACAGCCGTGGGTTCAATACGAGGATCGAAACCCACTCTCCAGGGTTGAACAAATAACCCTGCCGGACCGTGGTTCCTCTTTTCTGATTCAAAAGCCCTGTTTCTATCGGCTAGAGAAGAAAAGCTAACAATGAAATACCCATTGCTAATAAACCATAAGGAGTACTCACCATGAGGCTCCCAGTTTTGTCTGAACCAGGTATGCAAGAAATTCAGGGTAGGGCGGATACCCATGAATTTACAGATCAAATCATGGTTGGCTCTGTATATGATTGTGTCTTCGACCATCTTTGGCTCGATGACAATCTTGGGTCTTGAGGCGGATTGCGAAAGGCATCCATTAACTCGATGTGCTGTTGAGCTCTTTCCAGCGTTCTTGAAGAGCGTATGAAGAGTATTTCTCTGAGCTTCGTCATTAGAAGACGAAGAATTTTCTTTTAGCAATTCAGCGTAAGAGCTCTTTCTCCCGCAGAGAGGGTCCGGAGGAGTCCCCATTGGGCCCTCCTGGGGCAGCAGACTTTCCTTCAGATCCACAGTAACCAGAAAAACACTACGGCAACCCACCTGACGCCCTGGATTTTCCTTCGCTCCACAAACCCTAGAACATCGCCTGTTAGTAATTTATGATTGTTAATGCACAAAAAAAATATATTTAAATGCAAAAGAAACAATCACAAATGCCCACAAATTTGAACACCTATTAAAAATTTAGCAATTATTCTGCCAAATGATTGTTTTTCCCCCTTTTATATTATAATTTTGCAAAATGAAACATGTGAAGACCTGAGATCTCTCCCTTGTCAAGTCGCAAATTAGAAAAGGAGTGGGAAAAAATAGTACCTAAGCACCCGAATTTTTTTTTGGAGCCATCAAGGCGTCATTTTGAATGCACAGGCATAAAAAAACCATGTCTGGGCATCAAACAGGTATTTCGGGCATCAAATCAGTTTCTTGTCATCAAAAATCAAGCGATTGTTAGCGTACTTTCTATTTCTTCATTTGTCTCCTTGCGCAATTGTTATTTTGTTATAACAAATTGCTAATACGGCTGGTTGGTTTGGAAACCTCCGGCAATTTGTTAAATGTAACCTTATATATTTGGTTTGCTGAATAATACGAGTTGTTCGCACATTTACATGGCATCAGAGCCAGTTTGGTAAAGTTGCTGGGCAGCGGAAATTTTCTTCATCGTAGAGGCATTTTTTTATTATACGTCCGCGCGCAACCGCGCGACGTACAATACAGTCCCGCTGCGCAGGAAGAGTCGGCGCGGAGAGCGTCACTGTTGCGGACGCAGGACAGCAGCCCCGCCAGGTGGAAGGGGACGGAGCGCGATCCCACAACCCGCGGAGGACTGCAGCGCTTGGCACTCTGCGTCGAGGGTGGTCAGAGCCCCCTGTAGCAACACCGTCCACACGTAAGGGACGCGGCAGGACTGTCGCAACAGCCCTGCCACGTGCGACAGCGCGACTGTCACATGTGACAGTGCACAGGGCGTGGTGCGACAGAGTGACTGTCGCAACAGCCCGGTCGATACAGGCGACAGGGAAGGAAATCGCACCGAGAATTAAATTCTCGGGCGGCGCCTACCCCTCCCCCCCAAACGGCCGACGGGAATTCAAAATTCCCGCCCGGCCGCCCCTCCCACCCCCCCCAAACGGGCGACGGGAATTCAAAATTCCCGCCCGTCGCACCTCGCCTAGGCTATAAACCCCCCCCCCCCCGCGTGCTCGCGCCGTGCTACGCGCGCGCCTCCCCCCGGCCGCGTTTTTTTTTATTTCGAATTTTTTTTTATTTTCGAAAAAAAAAAAAAAAAAAAAACCTGTTCGGAACGCAGGGAGGGACGCGGACGGGAAACAGAGGCAGGCAACGGGAGACAGAAGCCTACGGAGGATGGGAAATAGAGGCAGGCAACGAAAGAGCTCGACGGAGCAGCATACCGGAACTTGCAGAGGAGGTGGCAGAGGCAGCTGACGGACAGACCGAAACTGAAGAAGGAGGTCTCCATTGATCCTGACGGATCAGCCCGCTGGCTCACGTGGTCGTGAGCCGTGCGGTTAAGGCTCAGGGAGCCTGCAGGTCGGGGGTTCGAATCCCGCCGACTCCCCCAAAGGTATAAATTTTTTTTGCAAAGTCATTTTTAATTATTATTTTTTAATTAAAATTTTTAATTTTAATTTTTTAATTATAGTTTTTTAACTTTATAAATTAAAATTTTAATTTTAATTTATTTTTTAGAAGTTTTAAAACTATACAAATTAAAATTGTTTATTTTAATTTTAAATTTATAATAATTATTAAAATGCTTTGTTAAAGAACGCCTTTTTAAGGGGGGATATTTTTCAAAAATCAAAGGGGGATAGAGAGTAATTTTTCGAAAAATAGCAATTTGGCATTGTAAAAGGTGCATTTTCGGCTGTGACCGACACCTTGTGGGTTATTCTTGTGGGCAGTTTTTTTTATGTTGTATGTTGCATATTTCATTTTTGCACTATAACATTAAAAACTTAAAATCAAACACTCCCTAAGTCCCCGGAATATAAAACCCATCTGTGCAATTTTATTGCACTGCAGCGTTTGGTATTTGCGATACCTCTGGCCAGCACTTACAGGTAAAGCTGTCGTGATTTGGCTACTGTATCCGCCGCCTAATATAGTTGCTATAACGACGTCTGAGCTTGTTCTCTATAAATCTTTGGGGAGGAATAAGTACGCCATTTTTGTATTTTTTACTCCATCCACTACCCTTTATCGCACTTGTGTTTAGGCGTAAATGCTGATGAAGTATTCTTCATAGTGTTTAGGGGAAGTTACGCCCCATGCATGAGAAGAATCTTCTATGGTAGGTGCCATCAACAAGGCGATTCCCTTTCAGTACCGCTTATGTTCCACGTATCGTATGATCTCTAAATTTCACCTATAGTCTCCCTCACGTAAGGGCGGGTGATTTTTGTTGATATTTCTAAATACCTATAGTTTACCTCACGTAAGGTCGGGTATTTTGTATGGTATATTGGCATAGCAAAAGGTATATAGAAAGGGGGACCAATTTGGTGATATAAGGAACCTTCACTATGGCCGCTGTTGAAAAATTGATGACTGATCCGCATCAGTTATTGAAAGGTCCAAATTATACACCATGGAAACACAAAATGAAGGCTATTCTCAAAATGGAAGATTTGTGGGATATTGTTACTGGAGTAGCAACCAGGCCTTCACCAACAACGAGATCCACGAGTCCTTCAAGAGATCAGATTGCTTTTGACAAGAAAGACAAGTAGAGCAAAGGTGCTCATTTTGTTTGTTATTTTAGATGAAGTGCAACCTCATATAGCCGACAAAGCAAGTGGTAAAGAGGCATGGGATGCCCTTAGAACCATCTATGAGGGGAAGAATGAATCCACCATTCTTCATCTTCAACAACAACTTCATAACCTGAGTTTGAGGCAGGGTGAAACAGTTGAACTCTTTCTGTGTAGAGTGTCTGAGTTGAAAGAGAAATTGAGTTCTCTCGGAGATATTGTGGACGAAAAGCTTCTCATTTCACTTGTGATGAGAGCTTTACCTTCTTCATTTGATATTTTGATAACCTCCATCCAGGTGTCCCAACGACAAATTACCTACATCGAGTTGGTCAATCTGCTCCAACAACAGGAGGCACGCCAACTTCACAAGGATGATTCTTCCAATACAGCCCTATACACCAACAGGCAGGGTTCTAGGAAGAAAGGTAATGGGCAAAAAGGAGGCAACTTTCAAAAAGGAGGAAATTCTCAACAGGATACGAAAGGAAAAGGCAAACAACCTCAACAGAAGAAGAGGTGGTGCAAGATCTGTGAGAAAGACAACCATGACACCAATAGGTGTTGGCATAAGAACAAGCAGAAAGGCCAAAACAAACCACAAAATAAGAACAAGCAACCCCAGGTGAATGTTGCTGTTGAAGAATCTGACTCATATTTTGAATGGGCACACAAGGTGCTCATGACTACCACAGATTCCACACAGAGGGATCCTATTTGGTATGTCGATTCTAGAGCTAGTAAACATATGACTGGCGACAGATCGTGGTTTGAATCATTTGTGGCCAAAGAGGGCAAACCTATCACAATTGCTGATGATAAAACCTACAGGGTTTAGGGAGAGGGTACAGTTTTAGTCACTCTTCCTGATGGCAAGTGTCAGATTGACAAAGTCCTCTATGTTCCGGGATTGGCCAACAATTTGTTGTCAGTGACACAAATCCTGGACAGAAATATGGTTGTCAACTTTCGTGTTGAGAATGGAAAGAAGTGTTGTACAATTACCAGGAAGGGTAAGCAGATTGCAACAGCTTCATATAAGCATGGCTTATTTGCACTAGATGCTATCTCTACTCCACATGTTGCCATGATCTGTCTCTACCAAGGATGCAACTTCCCTATGGCACAAGAGATATGGGCATCTTAGTTCTGGCTACTTACTTGAGCTTAGCAAGTATGAGTTGGTAAAGGGTCTTCCTTCCATTTCCCGCCACATTGCCGTTGTGCTCGATCGCTAGCAGGAAAGCAACATAGAGTACCATTTGAGAAGAGCTCTACAAGAGCAAGAAAACCTCTGGAGCTAATTCACACCGATCTATGCGGTCCTTTCACACCCAACAGTTTTGGAGGGAAGAGGTACTTTCAGTTATTCATAGATGACTACTCACGAAAGATGTGGGTTTTCTTTCTCAAACTGAAATCTGAAGCTTTCGCATTCTTCCAGCAGTTCAAGAAATCCGTTGAGAAGGAGTCAGGAGCTTCTATTAAAACCCTCCGCTCAGATCAAGGGGGAGAGTTTACCTCTAATGAATTTTCTACATTCCTAGATAAGCATGGGATCAAGAGATAGTTAACAACTGCCTATACTCCTCAGCAAAATGGAGTTGCTAAGAGAAGGAACCGTTCTATCATGGAAATGGTTCGTTGTATGCTCACAGGAGCTACTCTTGGGCAACAATATTGGGCGAAGCTGTCACCACTACAGTGTATCTGTTGAATAGGGCACCCACAAAGGCCCTAAAAGGAATGACTCCACAGGAAGCATGGAGTGGTCGAAAACCCTCCATATCTCATCTACGTATTTTTGGATGTCAAGCTTTCATGCACATACCGAAAGAAAAAAGGAAGAAGCTAGATGAGAAAACGCTGAGATGTATTTTTCTTGGATATTCTGAGCACTCTAAAGGATATCGGTTGATAGATCCTTTGACCAAGAAAATTCATATCAGCAGAGATGTTGTCTTTGATGAAGCTTTCACATCACAGAGCACATCTAATGTACACCAAGATATTGTGGAACCTAAGGAAGAGGAGATTCCTTCGTCAACACAGACAGGAGGTCCTTCTACATCTTCTTCACCATCACCAAAGAAGAATCCTAAATGGTGTACAAATACAATCAGAGATGCAAATTTATCCACTCCTCCCAATTTGAATTTGGATAGACCTCGTACACGCAGTATGGCTCAAAAGGAAAGAGAAGCCACAGAAACCGGTGAGGTTGATGATCTTTGTCAATCTTTTGAGGAACTTTCCGTGACTCCAAGTAGAGAAGTTGAGGATATGGATATTGATGATGACAGGGAATTCATGTCTACCATAGATAGTCTTGAACTCGCATCAGTGCAAGATGCTCTTAGTGAGCCTCAGTGGAAGGCCGCTATGGATACAGAGTATGAGTCTCTGATGAAAAATAAAACTTGGAAGCTTGTTGATCTGCCGCATGGAAAGAAACCTATTGGCTGCAAATGGGTATACAAAGTCAAGTACAAGGCAGATGGAACAATTGATAAGCATAAGGCCCGTCTTGTTGCAAAGGGCTATGCTCAAAAGGAAGGCATCGACTATGAAGAAACTTTTGCACCTACTATTCGGATGACCACAATTCGGGTTATGTGTGCTATGGCAGCACAATATGGGTGGAAATTTCACTAGATGGATGTCAAAAGTGCCTTTCTTAATGGTGATATCCAAGAAGAAGTCTATATGACTCATCCTGAAGGATTTGAAGTGGAAGGCCAACAGCAGAAATTTTGCAAATTGGTCAAATCCTTGTATGGTCTGAAACAAGCTCCTTGAGCTTGGTATATAAAAATGGACAATCACCTAATGCAGCATGGATTTAAGAGATGTCCGTCAGATGCAAACCTCTATTTCAAGAAAGAGGGTTCTGAGATAGTGTTGCTTGTACTCTATGTGGATTATCTGCTCATTACAGGGAGTTCAGAAGATATGATCTCTACTGTCAAAAGAAACTTGTGCAAATCTTTTGAGATGATAGATCTCGGACTTCTCCATTACTGTCTTGGTCTGGAATTCAGACAGAAGGAGAACTCCATCAAAGTGTCTCAAAAAAAGTATGCCAAGACATTGCTCGATAAATATCGCATGACTGACTGCAAGCCAATGGCAACTCCAATGGAGAATGGACTTCAGTTATCGCGATATGATGACTCACCTCAGGTAGATGGCACTCTCTATCGACAGTTGATCGGGAGTCTCATATATCTGACCAATACTAGGCCAGATCTCGTATTTGCTATAAACTATATTTCGAGGTTCATGCAGGAGCCTAAGACTACTCATTGGAAAGCAGCAAAACGTGTTCTTCACTATGTCCGTGGTACTATAGAATATGGCCTAGAATACAAGAGGAACAACAAATTCTTCTTGCAAGGATACACGAACTCCGACTATGTCGGATCATTTGATGATCGCAATTCAACTTATGGATACATTTTTCATCTGGGATCCGGTCCTGTCTCTTGGCACAGCAAGAACCAATAGGTGGTTGCTATTTCTTCAACAGATGCAGAATATCGCATCGCACATGAAGCTGTGTGCGAAGTGATATGGTTACGTCACATTCTGACAAGTATGGGCCATCCATCAAAATCTCCAATACACTTGTTCTGTGACAATCAGGGTGTTCTGAACCTCGTCAAGAATCCAGTCCATCATGAAAAAACAAAGCACATTGACACACAATGTCATTTCATTCGAGAGGAAGTTCCAAAGCACCGAATTCAGCTTAAGCACATTCCCACCGATGCTCAAGTTGCGGACATTTTCACTAAGGCACTTGGACGTGTCAAATTTGAATTGTTTCGCAGCTCACTTTGTATTGCAAAATAATGTAAGGGGATGTTAGTAGTCTAGTATAGCTATTAGTTATTACATTACCCAAATAATGTAATAAAGGGGGATGTTAGCGTACTTTCTATTTCTTCATTTGTCTCCTTGCGCAATTGTTATTTTGTTATAACAAATTGCTAATACGGCTGGTTGGTTTGGCAACCTCCGAAAATTTGTTAAATGTAACCTTATATATTTGGTTTTCTGAATAATACGAGTTGTTCGCACATTTACAGTGATCCACCATCAAAACATCGTAGGGCATCAAAAAAATGCACCCGCCATCAAAAAATTGCACCCGCCATCACAACGCACGTAGAGGAAATGGAAACCGTGACCTACCGCCAAACAACCACTGCACTTACCATAGGAGCCAGAGGGCCTAATGTGAACATAGAGGAATTAGGCCAATGTTAACAACATCAAGGACAGAGAAGAGGAAAAAAATATAATCCCACATGGCCTATGCTGCCACTATGGGGATCTTTAAAGGTGCGAAAAGTAACTGTATCTTTCGGTTGCCTTCGGGAAACCACCTCACATTTTTTCCTTCGTAACTGTGCATCGATCCGCCCTAGCTTTCCATCATGTGTCCTCGATTTGTGTTGCATGCCTCTGTTAGTTTGCGTTGCTTGCCTCTATGTTCCATCCTCTATCTACGTTCGTTAGCCTCTGTGTGCCTCATGTGTCCTATTGGCGGGGTTAGTCCGTCTGATCAGTCTGTCATCTATCCTTCATCTTTTGTGTCCTCAGTCTGTCGTCCATCCTCTATCTATGTCTGATCAATCTGCATCAGTCTATCGTCCATATTCTGTCTGCATCCGAGTAGTCTACGTTAGTCTACCATCCGTCCTCTGTCTACGTTCAATCAGGCTTGTCTGCATTTGGCTCGCGTCCATCATGCTTGTCTGCATTTGGCTCACGTTCGTCAGGATCCATAGTCTGTCTGCGTCCGTAGCTCTGATGCCATGAAGAAAACATCGAAGCAGTTTGATCATATTGATTGATATCCATATAAAGGTTACAATGCATGTAGTTATTAGTTGGTTTATCTAACCAACCTGGTGGTTAATCAACAAACCTAGAGAGCGCCTATGAGCGCTACCATTTTGCCAAGTTGTAATACAATGACATATATTCTGGAGATTATTTTTTAATTACTATTTTTTTTTAGAATTATTATCAAATTACTGTTATTTCTAGAATTCAATCTTAAAAAAATAACAGTCTTATATTTTCTGATATATAAGGAATAAAACGATTTTTTATGTAGCTGATTTTTAAATTTTGGATAACTTTGATATTATTTTTGGATCAGAATGATGAATTTCTGTAACTATATTTTTTGATGAGTACACTTTTATAAAATTATTTAATCTCTCATATACTATAACATTCTTCTAAGAATGTGCATGTATCTTATATTGATGAATTCATATCTATTTTTATGTATGCATGAGGACATGCATAATTTTTAGTTTGGGGGAATGATGAGAGGTTATTTACTACTAATTATTGTATCAAATTCAATCATTTTACATGAGTATTTAATATATTTTTACATTTTATCATCAGTTAAATATGAATTATTGGTAAAAATGAGTAAAAATGGTAATTTGATGTTTATCAGTAACTTACATCCAATTTGCCTGAGATATGAGTTAAATGCAGCTAATAAGTGGAGAAACTACAGCTGTACTCTAGATGTGAAGAAAAATGACTAGCAGTTAGAATAAGTCAAGCAGATGATCTTAATTTATAGAAGACGATTACTGGAGGTAATTACGGACAGTAATTACGTAAGGTCAAAAGATCATTTTGAAGACTTACCATGGACAACAAAACATAATATGGACAACATAACCAAATGACAACAATTAAAATATCTCCAATATATCTTTCCTTCTCATTTTGGTTACAATATTCTCTCTAGCTGATAAAACCTTATAAAAAGGATTTGTAAAGTTATTATTTGGCAAATTTCAAAGTTGTTAAGACTTCCTATATTACAGGAGCTGAAAAGTCTTATTATGAGTCAGTTACATAGGAAATATTCCATGTAATGCCACTTGGAATTATAGAAACATTTTTAGGTCCAAGTCAAATAAAATATTTTTAGATTTAGGATATCTTATGGTGTATGTACATTCATCACTCCACATTTTAAGCAAGATACATATGTGGACAAGATTGTACTTTGTATTAGTATTAGTATAAAAATATACAATAGAAACCAGAGGTTCTCTCTCCTCTGGGGTTTTTCTATGATTACATTATTCATTACATCATGTTACATATTATTTTATGGAGCTTGTATAGTTGAATCTTCAGCAATAAAATAGTATTTCTTCCAATATGGTAACTTGTATCATTTATGGAATTTTTTTATTCTCTATTATGAATTTGTAAATTCTACAACCCGCATTAATGAATTATAAATAAATGTTAGTATAAATAATAATATTTAGTTACTGATAGAGTAGTTTAGGGGAAATAACTTACACAACCACTTAGGAAGTAGGGCCCACTCCTAATCGATAGTCCCTGAGCTCTTCACCCCATGCATTAGGTTAGAATTAGTTAGATCTGCATTAGAAAAAACATAAAACATAAAATTGCATAAGAGTTAAATTTCATAATAAATTGCACTTATTTACTATTTCCTGCATAATTCATATTGCACATTTTTATATTTATTTTTGTACATGTGTACGCATGATTTCTGAACTGGAAATTGAACTAGACTTAAGAATTAATTCCTACCATCATATCTATACTAGATTGCTGCTTTTTAAATCTCGGATTGATAAAATTAAATGTAAGCTTCTACATCCGATCATGGACTATGGGTTAGGGCAGACCTACCAAGTAAACCAATGTTTATTTGACCCTCACATTAACTTACCCTAATGTAAAACCAATTGGTATTTGTATGTGGCACATTTGCATGCATTTGACATCAATATTGGTGTTGATTGGCTAAAAAACCACAAGGCTCTTTTGAATTTTAAATATAGATGGTTGAAGTTTACAGATGAATCTAGATAGAGAATTAAAATTCTTTGTGATTGTAATTCTATTAAACCACATATATTGTCAGCAATGTAAATAAAAAGGGCAATAAGGAAGAGGGAAATGATCTATGTTGTTAATATGAACAAGAAAGAGGAGACTGAAGCTAATTCTGATCTCTTTTAGAAGCATCCTATTTTGGGTGAGTTCAAAGATGTATTTTTGGAGGACCTACTGGGTTTAAACTCAAAGAGAATTTGAATTTTCTATAGATTTATTGCCTGGAGCTGCACCCATTGCTCGGGCACCATATAGAATGACTCCTATAGAGTTGCAAGAATTTAAGATTTAACTTCAATACCTGTTGAAGAAGAGGCTCATCAAGACCAGTGTGTCACTGTTGGGTGCTCCAATTTTTTTTGTTAAAAAGAAAGACGGGTCCTTGAGAATATGCATAGACTAACAAATGTTGAATAAGGTTGCCATCAAGAATAGATATTCTTTGCCAAGAATATATTATATTTTTGATCAGTTGAAAGGATATACCATCTTCTCAAAAATTGACGTTAGATCATGTTACAATCAACTAAGAATTTAGGAAGAACACACATCTAAAACTACTTTTAGAACAAGGTACATACATTATGATTTTACAATCCTACCATTTGGGCTGACTAACACCCCAATTAAATTCATGAATCTCATGAATAGTGTTTTTAAAAAGTAGTTAGACCATTTTGTGCTTATGTTCCTTGATGACATATTGATCTATTCCCAGAATAAGGAGGAACATGATCAACATATGAGAACTATGCTTGAGATTCTTAGGAAGAATTATCTATTTGGGAAGCTATCAAAGTGTGAATTCTACACTCCACAAGTATAGTATTTGGGACACATAGTATATGCTGAGGGGATTGATGCAGATCCTAAAAATATTTAAGCAATTATTGATTGGTCTACACCCATAAATGTAATTGAGGTGCATAGTTTTATGGGGTTAGCAGGCTACTACATATAGTTTCTTAGAGTTTTTTAGAATATTGCTCAACCTATTACAAACCTTCAAAGAAAAGGAAAGGCTTTTAAGTGGTTATAACAATGTGAGGAAGCCTTTTGAACTCTAAAAGAGAGGTTGATGACCACACCAATTCTACAGTTACTTAATCCTTATAAGATGCTTATAGTGTGTATAGATGCATCAATTGAGAGAGTGGGAGGGATTTTGACCTAAGATGAAGTGGTCATTGATCTTGAATAAATGAAACTTAAGAGACATGAGATAAATTATGCTACTCATGACTTGGAGTTTGTAGCTATTGTGCATGCTCTTAATATTTAGAGGTACTATTTGCTTGGAAAATTGTTTGAACTCAAGATAGATCACCAGAGTTTAAGATACATTTTACTCAACCCTTATTGAACGCCAACCAATGTCGATGGATGAAGTTTTTGGTAGAGTATGATTTTAGAATTAAATATATCAAGGGTAAGGAGAATAATATTGCTAATGCTTTGAGTAAGAGAGGGTGTATTGCTACAATTATTAAGTGACATTATGATCTAATAGATCATGTCAAGGAAATGCAACAAAAGGATGAATTCTATCAAGAATGTAACACTCAAATTGAGCAAGAACCTAGAAAATATATAGGTTTTATGTGTGGATATGATTTATTGTACTATAATAATAGATTGGTTGTTCTAAATATGGATGGATTGAGAGACACAATCCTCAAGGAGGTATATATTACTCCTTATTTTTTGCATCTTGGTGGGGTAAAGATGAATGAGAATTTGAGAAAGGCCTATTATTGGCTAGGGTAAAATGATATTAATTATTATATGGCCATGTTATTGGAGTATCAAAAAGTTAAAGTAGAACACTTACATCGAGCAGGTTGTTTGTACTCTCACGACATTCCTATGCAAAAATGGTAGGTGATTTCAATGGATTTTATAGTCGGTTTACCTAAAATAAGGTTTAGGCATGATGCAATCATGGTGGTTATGGATAATTCAACCAAGATTGCATATTTCATACCAAAGAATGTATAGGATGATGCACCTATTATAGTAAGTATTTTTTCCAAAGAGATAGTGCGACTACATGGGTTTCCTAAAGTTATAATCTATGATAGAAATTTGTGCTTTACTCAAAAATTATGGTAGGTTTTGCATGAAGCATTGGAAACCAAACTGAATATCAGTTTAACCTATCACCCTGAGATAGATGGATAGACTAAGAGGTTGAATCAGCTCTTAGAGGATATGCTGAGAATGTATTGCATGGATCAAGATACCAAATGGAAATATTATTTGTACCTAGTCAAATTTACATATAATAATAGTTATCATACATCACTAGGTATGGCACAATTTGAAGCCATATATGGAAGAAGATGCAAGAATCTCTTTTCATGGGATAATATAAAATATCGGGTAGTGATTGGACCAAAAACTATAAAAAAAATGGAATATCAATTGAAAATAATTTAATAGACATTGAAGGAGGCTGAAGATCACCAAAAAAGCTATACAAACCTCAAAAGAACACCGAGGAAATACTTTGTAGGTGATAGAGTGTTCTTAAGGGTGAAACCTACTAAAATTTCTATAAAATATTCCAAACTTGACCCTAGATATGTGGGTCCATTTGAAATTATAGATAAAATAAGTCCTGTTGCATATAAAATTGCTCTCCCATCAAGCTTATACAAAATCCATAATATCTTCCATCTGTTTCTCTTTAGGAAGTACATTTTTAACCCCACTCATATTTAGAATATTTCCAATTTGTGAATGTTATACCCAATGATAATTGAAGTTCAACCAATTTGTGTACTTGGTTTTAGGACCAAGAGTTTGAGAAAAAAAAGCATAGAGCAATGTCAGGTCTAGTGGGACCACTACTCAAATAAAAATACCACATATGAGAGTGTGATTGATATGCAAAAACAATTTTATTATTTTTTTGAGTAGACATGAACTTTCTAAAAAAAATTATATGGGTTGATGATGCATATGTATAAATGTCTGTATAAGTGCCTGAATTATAAAGTAGGGTTATTTTTGTGTATATTTTGGTTTATACATGGATATATGTTTAAATGTAAAATAGAAGTAATAATTCAGCTCATGAGTACATGGAAGCTCACACATTAGTATATCATGTAGACTTCATGATTGATTGGATAATGTGTGTTTTGTTTTTAATATCTATTTGTTGCTTGATTAAATATGATGCATTCATAAATATTTTAGTGGTGATGAAAGTGCTAAAATCATGGGAGCATTTCATTAGAAAGCATTTGGTAAAATAGAGATTGTTTATACAATTATCAATAAATTAAAAAAAGAAGAATAATATTAGTATATGTATATACATGTATGGTAAAAAGAAATATGGATGTAATATTAGTATATTATGCAAGTGTATTATATAAATATATACACATTAAATGTGTGTAATATGCACATATATTATAAACAATATTAGAGGGGAAGTAAATGTAATATGAATATTATAATCTCAACTATTGATGAGGAAGAATAAAAACAAGTAATGGTAATGATTGTATTTTGGGAAAAACTTCCATGTTCTCCCAAGCGAAAGAGAGGGAAGTTGGTTTTTGAAATAGGACTATTCATATTGTGCTTGCATTAAAAATAAAATTATGGGTACTGAGTGTGCTATGTTGTGTTTCGTGTTTTCAAAAGGTTGCATCTGCTTGAGAGAAGTCTCATTTGGAATTCATCTTCAATCGATTTTTACAAGTGTGCTTACTTAATTATGCTATGAATTAAAGAATGTTGAAATAGTTTGATTAATTATTGTGAAATAAAGAGATGTTTCAATTTAAATATGAATATTTCCATGAGTTCATATGATGCGGATTGAGAAATGCTATTTGAAAATCTATAGGGAGTGACTGCATTTTCCACATGCATTGCTTTAATATTGAATTGCTCACAATACAGTAATGTGGATAAATGTGTGCTTTGGTGTAATTGAAATAGCTAAGCACCCTTTTTCCTATTGAATGATGTGATGAAGATAGTTACTTGAAACTAGAAATGGTTTGTTTGTTGTGAAGTAATTGTAAAAGGAAGGTTGATATTTAAACCAACTTTTATTCGTATTATGAACTTGAATATGATAAATTGAGGAAATAAACCCATTTGAGTTTTTTTGGATAATGTTAAATCTAGAAATACGAGATATGTTTGGGTAGATTCACATGTAGAATAATGACTTATTGTGTGGCTTTAATTAATATTCGACATGTATGTAAAAGAGCTAATATGTGAATGTGCCTATCTTGTATGCTATGTTACTATGAATGACAATGCATATTTGAATGTCATTGAAACTTGCATGTAGATATGGTTGAAATAGGTATAATTGATTTTATGAGTCGTAATTTGATCCCTGACATCATAACTTGAGACCCTGAATGGTGATTATGATATGAAAGGTTTTGCTCAAGCTAAGGATGAATTGGAAGCCATACAAGATACCGTTAGAACCTAGAAATGTAATGCAGTTGTGTTATGATAGTGCATAGAAAGTCTCCACAACTGTGTTGTGATAGTGTAGAGGAAGTATACAAAAATATTATAGATATAAAATCAGTATTTCCAGGAATACAAACTCATTGTAGAGACTCAGGTTTGAAAGATATTTGAATATTGTAGCTGAGTGCAAGATATATTGAACACATAGGATAAAGGGTTTTAGGAAAACCATATGTTTGATAACCCTATGTATCATTGAACAAAAAAAAAATTAAAATCAAAATTATATTGAACCTTGTTGGTGTAAGTCGGTATTAGTAATCCCTTTTTTATTTATGGGAAATATATTTGGTTGACCTAGGTTTTGTTCAATTGTGGATGCTAGTATAGATAACTTAAAGAGAAACTCAATAACTTCATGTAACTAAGATATTTTTTGTTATAATGTTTCAATAGAAAATTATATAAAGATGTGTTTCTGTATATCCACTTGTTATCCTTTGAATAGTTTTGATAGATGAAAGTATAAATGATATTTGGGTTGGTATATTCTTCTTGTAAGATCTTTGATGTTCGTACTTCATTAGTAGGTTTAAATCAATGAATTCAAAAAAAAACATTAGCAGTAGACTACCTGAGAATGGATAAAGGAACCTCGAAATTATGTTAAACATATAAGATTTTGCTTGCTCTTCAAAAGTTGCTTTATTATTGGTGAAAATGAATCTTTGTAAAATAGCTAAGAGCCACCTGATTCCTTTATGATATGACAAGAAAGGAGGTAGAGAAGTTCAATTATGGTAAACTGGAAGTATTGAAAGATGGATATGAAATATGGAAATTTTCCTTCAAGTGCAGAGCAATGGTGTAACCTCTAAGATTTAAGTTATAAGGTCTTGACATATGTTAGGTCTAGTAAATAACGTTTGAATTATATAAGAATATTTTATTCTCCCCTTTTTTTACAACCAAAATTAATAAAATAGTTCAAACATATTTTGAAGAAAAACTTGTGTTGAATGTTAATAATTATTAAGATATATATTTACTTCCAACGTACTGTGTACAATACTATTGAAAATATATGTGATGGTCAAACTATTTTAAAGAGAGATTCTTTACGATAAGTTATTTTAAAAGCTTAATAATCCAAGACATAGTGCCTTGAGATATAAAGCAAATAACTTAGGTTTATAATCTTTTAGACCAATATTTGGGACATATCTTGTAGGTAGAATGCAACTAAATGTTTATAAATATTTTTAGTATGGAATAATATTTCATGATGACTAGTGAAAAATATAGTTCCAGATCGTGTGCTATTACTTTGATTTGGATACTAACATTTCCAACATGGAGAAAATAAATCATAATCTTATGTTTGCATAAGTAATAATAAGTTAGAATTTGAAAAGGAATCTAGTGCTTTTCTGATATCATGGATTAAATAAGTGTTAGTAAGATTCTATATGGGATAGAGATAAGATCAACTTGGGTAAAAATGTCAAAGGTAAATATTTGCTTAGAAACCTTGAGATTCCTTATAAATGTAAAGAAACTATTATAAAACAAACCTTTGTGGAACAACATAAAAAATATGGAAAATATACATCCAATATCGTTGAGATGTGGGTAAACATGTAATGAAACTCAAGAGTAATTATTTTATGGTAAGAATAAGGTCAGTCAAAGTGACCTTGTCAAACTTGTAATAAGGGGCAATATGGGATGCCTCCTCTAGGTCGTTATCCAAGACTATGGTGATAAGTCTATGTACCATCTAACTAGAAGTGGGCTAGCATGAATTTGCAGCTAGTTTAGCCATGATGTTTGGTATGGGATAAATAGTCATGAGGCAGATTTTGCATTTAAGAACAAGTCCAGTGTTAGAGGAATGACATGGCTCTAGCTGACTCCAGGGAAGAGGATGTTCAACTAGATACTGTGCATATGTACACTAACCCCTTGCATAATTAATCTAAACAAGTTGATTGGTTAAGTAAAGGTTCAATATGCTAAGGAATGGGGAGTATGCATCTATCCTTCAGGTGTTATGGGCCCTAAAGCATAACCCCAATCGTGGTTCAACCCTCATGCTATAATAAGAGGATATTAAATGAGATAAGTTGATTCTACAAAATTATACTTTTACAGGATTTGGCAAATCTCGTCCACTTGGATGACTGTCTACAATAGTCCTGAACACCAAAAGTGGTATAATATGCCTATACAAATTAAATTTTTAAAGTAAAGAATCATTGGATGAATTATAATCACTAGAAATAGGAAAGCTCATTTTAGGATAAATGATAAACTTAGGTGAAAAAAAATTACCTAGAAAATTGTTTGGTTTATTTATGTGGTGCAACCAAATGAGAAGACTTGGGTTGTTACACATCTAAAGACAATTTAATTACAAAATTTTAATAAAGTGCTCAAATTGGAAAAAAATTAGTGAGCAATTAGTAGAGCTAAAAAAACTAGAGTAAAAACATTAGGCCTTCTTACCAAGGAAAATAATCTTAATTCTAGAAACTTAGGTCTCTACCAGTAGATATCCAACACCTTTAGTAATCACTTCAGTAAAAACAAACTAGAATCCTTACCAAATAAGGGGTTTTGAAAGGCTCCCCAAACCTTAAACAAAGGGGTTTTGAAAGGATCCCCAAACCTTAAACAAGGGGATTTTGGAAGGATATCCAAACCTTTAAGCAAGGTTTTGAAAGGCTCCTAGAACCTTATAAAAAGGTCAAGCCTCAAGCAGAGGACCATAAGGTTTAGAAAGACTCCCTAAAACTCATAAGGGGGTTTTGGAAGGGTCCCTAAACCTATACAATTAGGATTTTTAAAGGCTTCCAAAACCCTGTACAAGTGGGTCAGGACTCAAGCAAAGGACCATTGGGTTTTGATAGGCTCTCCAAGCCTAAAAAAAAAAAGGATGGAAATAAAAACTATTTCCTATCCAAAAATAACCAAGAGCGCTAAAATGATTTAAAATTTAAATTCCCACTCAAATAATAATAGTGAAATAAAAAATCAAGCCACCTAGAACCTTTTGTAAATGGATCAAGCCTCAAATAGAGGACCATAGGGTTTTGGAAGGCTCCCAAACCTAAAACATGTCAATATCCTAGAGGTACAAAATAAATGGAAGGCCCACATCTCAGGGAAAATAGGACTCATTCCCAATGAACATTAGATTTAAACATTGGAAACTCTCTCCTAGTCCAAATGGGAAAAAATTATAAAAACGTACAAACATGAAACAACCACTTACTATTCAGATTTGAAAATAGAAAAAAATTCCCCTCCTAAAAAGGCAATGATTCGAAAGACCACCAAAAATATCAAAAATCACAATAAAAACCTACCAAGGCCATGCAAAGAAATATAGACAATTGGATGATACTCGAGATCACCCATAGCTTCTCCAAAATGGATCTAGGAATAAACTATGCCCCAACAAAGCAAGCTTCCAATAAAAATAGATCTAGAATCTAAGATCCATCCAAGAAATGAGAACAAACCCCCAAAACAAGATATGAGGAAAGAGACAGGGCCCCTTAATAAAAATAATTTAGCATTAGAGCCAACACCCATTCACCAAGTTAAAAATGTAAGATCTCATCCCACTATCCAACAAACCATGCACCACTACATGGAAGTAGAAAAACATCCCAACATCCACAACCAACAATCAGTAAAGATCAGATTTCATAGAAAATATCTCCCACTCCTCATTCCCATAAGGAGTGGCTCCCTAAAACCCTACCTTCTACTTTTTAATTTGAACAATGATTTGATCAATAGCTTCTAGCATCTCATGCACCATTGCATGAAAGAAGAACAACATCCTAACATCTACAACCAACAACCAACAAAGATCAAGGTTCAGAGAAAAGAGCTCCCCACTCCTCACTCCCTTGTGGAGCGACTCCCTATATATATATATATATATATATATATATATATATATATATATATATATATATATATATATATATATATATATATATATATATATATGTAGATAATACTTAAATTCAAAACAAGAAAAACAAATCTTAGATATTTTACATAACATTATTTTCCTTTTAGAATGTATAGAATAAAATACCTATTAACAAAATATATATACAAATCAATAATGAGTAAATCAATTCATTACTTTTATTAGTTCCTGTTAATATTAGCATAAAAAATTATTACTATCCAATGAAGGTTTTAAAATTTAGAGCAAAAATATTGTTTTAAAATTCCTATATTTCATCTTTAATTCTTTGCTCAATGACAATCTAAGGATATATATTGATGTTTAACATTAATTTTAAAATAAAAAATTAATAATAAAAATAAATTTAAAATATCTTAATAAGATTATTAGATTAAATCTCTCACATGAGCTTTTATTTTAATTTAAAAACAATCAAAATAGGTTAAAGTATAATGAGAATTTTTAAAATATTTTAATAAAAATGCTAGATTAAATGTTTTACCTCAAAATTTATCTTATCCTTGAATTGATAAAAACAAAAAAATATATATTCAAATTCACATATTAAAAAAAGCACTATGTAGTATGTTGGTCCGTATTAGGGATGGGAGAATGCCCAATGAATATAGCATGATCGATGAACATTACAAACTAGTAGAGGCGATGATGTTTTGTAATCAAAAAAATTTAATCACAATTGTTTTACTATTAAATAGGGAAAATATTTTGTTTAGAAATTTGATAATTAACCAAAAAAATAGAGATCCAAATCTATAGTGAAGCAAAAATTTATTCACTAAGCATTAGACCTCTTTAGTTTGGTTCCACATAGTTCTAGACCATGTAAATATAATATTTTATGACAAGTTATGGTCCAAGTACAACAAATATATTTTTTTGTTATATAAAAGAAGGGTTTTATAAAGGGTACCAAAACCTTTTACAATAAAGATTTTTTTTAAAAGGCTCCCCCAAACCTTAGATTTATCCATTAAACAACTAAAATATCAAACTACTGAAATTTAAAATATTCAAAGAGCATTGGGGGTCAACCTAAAGCAGAGTTGCCCCAATTTAAATATCCAATGAGCATTGGAGGCCAACCTAAAACAAAACAAGATTTGAATAAAAAATTAAATATGGAACAATACGTTCTCCCACCTGAAACACAACACCAAATTTTGAATTGAGCACCAAGAGTTTAAAATTTTAAGTTCTCACTTGAATGAGACTTTCCCACCAAGCAAGAAGAACATATAGCCAAGTTGGAAGAAAATATGACCCCCTTGAGGACCATAGGGTTTTGAAAGGACCCAAAACCTTTACACAAGGTTTTACTAGGAACCTATAACCTTGAGAGGAGTAGGTCTCAAAGAGGACCATAGTGTTTTGAAAGGACCTAGAACCATAACACGAGGTTTTATAGGGAACCTAGAACCTAAGTTGAAACAATATCACCTAGCAAAAAAAATGAACCACTAAAAAAAAAATTGGATAAAACATTTTCCACATGCAAAAAGAATGAGATGATCAACCAAAATATTTTACCAAGATCATTGTATAAGCCAAGAAAATTAAACATAAATCATCCTACAAAAATGGAAAATCAAAGCCACAAAAATCATGCCCAATAGGAGAAACAAACCCATAAAAAAAACACCCCATAACAGTTGGGAAAAAATACCACTAGCCACAAAATGGTTGTGTAGAAAAACCTCCCACCAAGAAGTGGAAAAGTAGAGCAATAGCCATAAGATCTACCAGTAAAATTAAATAAATCACTAGAAACCATAAACACTCAAACCCATCATACAAAGGATCTACTGCAATACACTAGACACAAGGGTTGATAGCCCACTTCATCCTCCATTGTAATTCGACACATGGTATCACCCAAGAGTTTCAATCAGGTGGGGTAAGACCAAAAAATATGATAAGTAGAAATAAACTATCCGACACACGCCTCTAGTAAATACCTCCAACAACTTTGTTGGACCACCCAAACCCACAGACACAATGGTTGCAAGCACAAGAAAAATCCAATGGACATTGAAGGCATAAGGTCTCCCCCTGATATTTGTGTGAAGGAAGAGATAGACCCATATGATAGCAACCAGAAGATCCAAAAAATAAAATTATATTGGGCATCCAACAACCAAAATATCTTCCACAAATCAATGTCATACTAGATGGCATCTCCGTAGGGGAAACCCTCTCTGTAGGGGAGAGTATTTCGAGATTCACTTTTTTTTTTAGTACTACTTCTTACATACATCCACCATGGGGATTGAACTCGGGTCACATCACCCATAATGCAAGTGGTATCCTTACTGGTATACCACACTCACGGGGATTTCGGGCTTTCCTTTTAATTTTAAATTTTAATTGTTCTATTTTTCAACTACAATAAATATTTAAAACTATATTTAAACATCGATTGATGTCAACATGCATGTTTAGGATAAAATCTATCATTGAAATTTGGTCTACTCTCATGATTACCTATGGGGTTTTACTATAGTTCATTATAATGAATTAAAGGCATTACTCTTATCAATAACGTTGGTAATGAAACATTAAAACTAAGTGACAAACTAATCATAACATATTAAATATCTTATTCTTAGTTGATTACAGGAGATATATTTAAATTTTTGTAGGCCCTTAGTAATTTTTTTTTTCTTGGTATTATTTGATAATTCGATTAGTCCTACTCATATAGATCACCATATAATAATATCCTTCATGTATATAGTAGCCTCCACTAGGATTTATAAGTTACTTCATATGCACTGGCTAATAGCACCTACCAATGAAATTGAAGCCCTGACATATAAATAGACAACTAAGTATATATATTCCATGTAGAGTATAAATAGAATAATATGTAGTCGTATGAATCTATATATAAAGAGCATATTCAAACCAAGTAATCTCATGTATTGTATATGTCAAGAACATAGTAACAAGTTCAATGAAGTATCCATTTGTATTTCTTGAACATCAACAAGCTTATTAAAATTATTTTTGAAGAACATATTGTATTATGTTTGTACTATCAAATCATTAATGGTCATATTAACATCAAAAATCTTGTGTACAATAACTTTTGAATTTGAAAAAAAAATATGCATCTACTAAATAATGACTAGATTATCACAACTCATTATTTAATATTAAATAATTATGATATGATATTTATGAATATAAAATCCATTATCATCATATTATCATTAAATCATTATAATGATTAAAAATATAATATTACAATAATGACACAAATATTCTAAAGTAATTAAAATTATATATTTATATTTGATTAGAAAACAATTACATTAGTGAAAATCCATAGCTAAGCATAAAGTATATAGAGAAGCAACAATAGGATGAAATACTAAATAAACATTAATATTATGAAGGAAATAGAAAGACATAACCAAAACTAACAAAATATAGTTTGTGTTTGAAAAAGAAGAGTGGAAAAAGGACAACCTTACTATAATGATATAGTATCCTAACCAAGTTAATTTTATGATATCTATACACCAAGTTAGTGGTAAAAAAATAGGAAGAAATACAAAAATGGAAGGACAAGCCAAGTGTAATGGACTATTGTAATAAACAACCAATAGCTCCAATTGTTTTGAAGATACAATGACTTATGCAAAGAGTCATTAATATAAGCTAAGGAGTGGTTAATGTTAGTTAAAATTGAAATAACCTAATGTCTATAACTTTGTTTTTCCTCATATTCAACCTTAAGCATTACAAGCATATAAATTAATGTAATAATATCAACAACATCTTCATCTTCCAATGGTAAATGCATAGAGTAACCTGATGGCAAGAAGGTTGGTTATGAGTAATGCACAAAAGCAAAATCCACTTAGCCACTTATTGATTTTGAATTCTTCTATTGAGAAGGTTCATTTTGATCAACATAATAAGGATCTCAAGATTGAACATGCTCATCAACAATTGAAGTATGTGAGCTATGATCTGATGGGGTTTCCAAAATTGTAGAAGTGGAGGAATAGTCAATGGGTAAATGTGGAGGCATCAACCCAATTTCTTGTTTGATTACATGTAGTGAACAACTAGATTTATGTATTGGCATAGGTGAAGGCAATGGTGCTTCAATGATGTGTTTTTTCTTATATACTTTAATTGATAGCATTCACTTGACACAAATATCATTTGATTCCTTCAAATTGTTCTTGGAAGGGGTTCTTTAATCAAATTCTACACCATCCTTAAACACTAAATAAGGGTTGTATTATTATTTATTTTCAATAATAAATGCTTTATATACAATAGGAATTGTAAATATATCATAAAATTAACTTGGTTAGGATACCAAATAATAATACAACATAGAGAAATAATGATATTTACCATGAGGACAACCTTACTATAAATTTGATCCCAAACATATTCATGCATAAAATCCAAATAAAATAATATATTTTTTAAACAAAGTTAGAACACATTCATTATTGAAAATTAAATTGTAGAGGAAAAAACAATTAAATAAAATAGAAAAACTACATGTCATTGATAATAAGATTATAGTATCCCCCAAGGGTTAGGTGGATTGGTAATTGATTGTCTAGTTAGGCACTTACCAAGAAGATACCTAGGTTCAAACCTTGGGGGCATACCTATTGCAAAGATACTAGTTTGATCTGAATCATTCGAGTGTGTGCCAAACCAATGATGATGGTATGAATCCTGAGTGACCAGTGATCCTCCTCAAGTCGTGTCAACAATAACAAGGTGGTATAGGATTGTTGGGAGAAACCCATATGATTTAAACTTTGCAATTGGAAGTTACTAAAAAATAATGTGGATGTAACCAACTTGCCTATGTATCCAAAAAAATAAATAATAATAAGTTCGTAGTGAAAGTATTTACAAACTCTCATATGTAAATAACCAAATCAATATCCTAGCATATGTCAAAGTAATGTTATTACCACTATGAGTGGCCTAAGAGTGGAGACATTGGAACTCATAATATAGGTCTAAGGTTTTACTCCTATAAGGAGTAATATGGGACGTCCTGCTAGAGTATGGTTCGATAACAATATAATGGCTAAACACCATTTTCTATGAGGTTCATTTCATATGGTTTATGGCCTTGTAGTAGAAGAATAATAAAGTTAAATAATATAATATTTCAAAAAGATAAATAGAAAAAATATTATTATTATAAATTAAATGAAACAATAGAAATATCTAAATAAATTTAAATAATAATATTTATTAAATAAATGTAAATATAATAATAATAAAGCTAATGTTTTTATAATATCACAACATATTAAGGATTGAGCAGATAGTCATAGGAGCAGAAGCAGTTTGTAGGAGCTTGAGCAGAAGTGGTTCACAGTCGCAGGAGTAGATATTTGTTATTCATGCAAGTAGTCATAGGATAAGATATTTACCATTCATGCAAGCAATCACAAGAATAGATCTCTACCGTTCATGTGGAGGAGCTCTAACAAAATAATTCTGGTAGGTGGGCAGGTGAGCGCACATTGAGTAAAATTCTTAGAATTAAATTAAATTGAATCAAATTTAGTCTATTGTGGCATATTAACACTCAATTTTTTATTTGGCTAAGGAATATTGGTCTGTTCTTCCTTCCATATAAGGAGAAAGAGAGAGTGTAATGAGAAAGAGAGAGCGGAGGAGGATTTGCGATGGAAGGTTTTATTACACATCTACCTCATCGATTATAGTCATTTTGATACAATCTTAGTCTTCCACACTGATCAAGCCTGGGATGGTGGCCATATGGGAGATTTACAGATATCAAAAATCTATGAAGCTACTTATAAGGAAGTTACCCTTCCAACAACTAGTGAGGGAGATGCACAAAATTTAAGATGGATCTACAATTCCAAAGCTCGAAGGTGGTGGCACTATAGGAGACGATGAAGGTATATTTGATGGGGTTGTTTCAGGACACCAACCTATGTGCCATCCAAGCCAAGCGCATCACAATCATGCCCAAGGAAATCTAGATCATTTATCGCATTCACAGGGGAAATATAGGAGGGAGTGTGAGCTGAGATTCAATCACGGTAGAAGAGTGGTAGGTTTATTTGGAGTGCATCCATGCTTCAAACCCTTACCATGAATATGTGGAACATTATTTCTAAAAAAAATTTGAAACCAAGGAACACCGATAAAAAGAAGAGACAAGGGAAATTGTGAGTCAAGAGGGAGTGCAAGTTGGGGGTGATTGCGAGGCAAGAGAGATTGCAAGTCAAAAGGGAGTGCAAGCTAGGATTCAATCATGATGAAAGAGCAGTAGGTTCATCCAGAGTGCAGCAATGCGTCAAACCCTTACCACGAATGCATAAAACATTATTTCCAAAAAAAATTAAATCCAAGGAATGCCAAAAAAAAAGAGACACATGCAATTGCGAGTTAGGAGAAAGTGCAAGCTAGGAGCAAGTGTGAGGCAAGAGAGAGTGCAAGCTTGAAGCAAGAGTGAGTGCAAGTAGAGAGGGAGTGAAAACAAAGAGGGAGTGCAAGTCAATAGCAATCCCCATTAGGTATTGTGGAAGGAAAGTCATTTTTGAAAGCCCTAATACAAAGTCATGATACCTTAGCTAGAAATCAAAATGCCCTTATTGGAAGTATGAAGGCCCAAGCTAGAGATAAGCGAAATAGCGAATATGTGTCAAGTTTGATCCAGGTAGCATATGGTACACCAAAAATAAGTATCAAGGATGAGATGATTGAGAATGATATAATGGTTTTTAAAAGTAGAGGGTTAATATGTAAGTTTCATAGATCATGACCTAGTTTTTTGAAGATTCAAAATTGGATCAAATGGAAGTGGGAATTGAATTCAAATTATTCTATGACTTTTATTTATAAAGGTTTTTTCTTCATCATCTTTTCCAGTTCATAAATTAGGGATAAAATAATGGTTGGTGGTCCATGGTTTATGGGAAGAGATGCACTTTATTTGAGACCATGGAACGAAATTTTTTCAGTTGAGACAGAAACTATTAAGAAGCTTTCAGTGTGGATTGGGCTTTTTGGACTTCCATATCAACTTATAAATAAGGATGTTTTGAAAAATATTGGAAATACCCTAGGCGAATTCATCAAGGAAGTACCAAAAACTAAGGAGCAAAAACATGCTATATATACTCGAATATATGTTGTTATGGATATTTCAAAACCTTTTCCACAATCCATTAATATTAAATATGAATCAAGAGAATGGGATCAACAAGTAGATTATGAAAATATTGCATTTCGTTGCCATAATTATTTTGAGATTGAACACATCACAAGAGTTTGCAAAGTAAAAGCTATTAATAAAGAGACAATAAATTCTAGCCATGAGGTAAACTTCAATACGAAGCAAGGAAATCATTCAATAATAGAAGCTAGATAAGGATATTCCACTCCAAAAAAGAAGAGGCAAAGAAATCCTATTGACAATATCAATTGGCAATTTTATAAGGAATTAAAGGTGCAAAAGAAGATGTGGAGATAAAATCCAAAATGAAGATAACAAAAAAAGTCAAGTTTACTCCAGGTAAATCATCTTCATTTTTTTGTAGTATAGAACCCTCTTTAGGTAATAAAAGTGAAAGTGGTGAAGATTTTATCCCTTGCACTTTAAGGTTTCAAGAGCAAAATAATATAGAAATGAGGTTGGAGGAAAACCTTAACAATTTAGGGTTTTTAGGGTAGAATAAGAAGGTAATTTCTACATAAGAGCATCCTTGCACTTTAGGGTCTTAAGGGAAATATAAAGAAGAGTGTGTTTTTAAGTTTATTCCTTGCAAAACCTAAAGATGATAAGTCTTACTATGAGCAGTGTGAGAAGATTTCACAAGGCATACCTAAAGATGATAAGTCTTACTACAAGGAGTGTGAGAAGATTGATGATATTGATGAAGATGAAAGTATTGATCAGAATGAAAAATAAAGAGGAAGACCCAAGATGCAAAAACAAAGAGAAAAAGAAACACAAAGGGATATTGATATTGAAAAACAAAAGCAAATATTGCAAGTGTTAACAAGTGGGAATAAACCCACAAATAACAATAAAAATAATATCTTGGAATATTAGGGAAATGAATAAGAATCCTACAAAAAGTATTAAGAAATTGTGAGGTTGTTATAGACAAGATAGTTTTGGATATAGAAGCTTGGCAACAAATATTTTACCCATTAGAAGTGTTGAATTTCATCTTGACATAATTTAAATTTTTAAAAGCATTTGATATAAAAGAAGTTGATTGTGGAAACTTAACAGTTTGAGGAAGAATATTTTTTATAGAAGGACAAATGTAGAAGACAAAGTTAAGTTTGAGGAAGATGAATATTTTTGATAGAAGGGCAAATGAACAAAGTTAAATTTTTAAAAGCATTTGATATAAAAGGAGTTGATTGTGGAAACTTAATAGTTTGAGGAAGATGAATATTTTTGATAGAAGGGAAAAATGAAGAAGACAAAGTTGAATATGTTTTAATTAACTTGTTAGAATTGTAATGAGAGCAATGTAATGTTCTATTTTGGTAATAGGAGTGGGTCCAATAAAAACCAAGCATAGCTTATTAAAAAAATAAAAATAGACCTAATGTTTTCAAGTAAATAAAAATCAATCCCCCACAAATAAAACATAATAAAGTAAGCACTTGGATGCCCCAACAAATAAAACATAATAAAGTAAGCACTTGGTGCAACACAACGGTTCCGGCTTTGACTCTTCTTCTAAACCGCGATGTGGGCGAGTGTGTGGTGGTTTTATGTTAAATTCCCTATTAATAAGTATAGCTCTCAACTTTAAGAAGGGTCATGGTTGGGAGGAGACTGCTCAGCCCGTCTATCACAAGGGGAGTAAAAAGGAGATAACAACCTTAATAAATATAGAAATATTTAATAAATATAAAGGAAACCTTGTCAAGCATGTCCTGCCAAAAGGAAAATCTCATGTTCCTGAAGACAAATAAACTGGTCATTTCTTTTCCACAGGAAGCAGCTAAAATACTCGTTTAGGTTGTAAACTGTTTTGTCTAGAACCATGTTTCCATGTAAGTTACTCTCAAACAAAACTATTTTAGAGCATCCTTACCGATAAAGTAAATGTTAGGTAACATCCGCTTAGGGTTTAAAATGGACAGAGAAGCACCTTACATTATCTCTGAGAAACATCAATTTCTTTTCCCTAGAGACTGGAAAAGAGACACCTCTATGTGTACATAGCAGCAAGACGTCCTGTTTTTTATTATTATTTTAATTGAGATATTAACCTTTCTTTCCTTGTGCTTCCTTTCCTTTTGTTTCTGCATACTTATAAAAGGTAAGGAGGTCAAACTGCCTCTCCAAAGGAATATGATTCCATTTTAGATCCCAATAAATCCTGCTGCCTCTTCCAAAGGAATATGATTTCATTTTAGATCCCAATAAATCCTGCTGCCTCTTCCAAAGGAATATGATTCCATTTTAGATCCCAATAAATCCGGCTGCCTCTTCGAGAAGGAATATGATTTCATTTTCGATCCCAATAAATCTCCATGTGTATGAAATATAAAATACCTTGGGACAGTACTCAACAAATAAACATTCCTCGTGTCTCTTTAAATGGCTTCAGTTATGGAATTGTATCGATTCCAAGACTGTCTTCTTTCTCTTTAAAGTCAACGAAGAAAGTAGTGAAGCAACAGTTATATATATTTTATGTTCACAACCACCCTATTTTTAATAATTTATAAGTACACGGTGCACCACCGGTAGTTTGAGATTCATCGGAATTCATATTTTCATTATCAGTTTAGTACACAGAGTATTCAAATTAGACTACTACCTTTACAAAATAGGCTGCCCTTCAAAAAACCTCCTCAAAAACCTAGATATCTTTTTAATAAATACCTTATCAAACAAATACTTACCAACTCACCTATTCCTAAAAACATATCTATATTAATCAATCTATAAATCTTTAATACCATTCTCATCCTAAATAAAAATTACACTTTTGAGATTTACTCACCATAGCCATGGACTTTCACTTCCAATTTTAGAATGTCTGTCTTTTATAATTAAGGAAAAATCTTTTATAATTAAGGAAAAAGTTATGATTTTTTATCTTTTAATTCCAGATTGATGTCTTTTGAGAAGCTAAAACTATAGAAACCAGAGGAGAGTAGATCATCTAGATTCTGATGTCTTTTATATAAATGAAGGAGAAGCTAAAACTATAGGAACCAGAGGAGAGTAGATCATCTAGATTCTGCTAGAGTCAAAGGTTGTGGGGAGTTGAAGTAAGAATTGAGTAAGATGGGGGTAAACCGGTTAGAAGCAATTAATTATAAAAAATTATTAATTTAAAGAATTTATATTGTATTTCTTAAGTTAATGTAATATGATTTGAGGAAAAGATTTATTGTATTTATATTGAAATTATATATTTATTTTTAAATTTTTGTCTTTTAGAAAAATGAATTATATTATGTTTATGAAGATTTTTTTTTTTGAATTTAGTGAAAAAAAATTGTAGGGTCACCTTGGACTGAGAAACCATGATGAAGGAGTTTTACACTGTCAAAATCACTCGGGAGTGGCAGTCGGCCCTGACTGCACTAGCATAATCAATTGGATTTTGGGTACCCAATGTGTGTTTGATAGGGTGAAGATTCTAACTTCATGAACAAAATTTTTAATGTAAGAAGTACAACAAGATTTTTTAAAAGAAAAATAAAATAAATTAGAAATTAAAAATATATTTCTGAAAATAAATATCATCTTAAAAATTAAAACGTAGCTATAAAATAAAAATATTTTAATTATACTTAAGAAAAGTGATTATCACCATTGTTATAATTTTATATGTCCATATGTTCATCACTAGTTGATTCATTCAACCATATTTTTTGTGAGAAAGATAGATGGTAGAAAATATGCTACAATGGTTATTATTTCAATGGAATAGTTGATCGTGCAACTTCCCCTAGATTGAGGATATGATTTGTATTGTGAAGAGTTTGAAAACTTTTGTATGTTGTGATTTGAATTAATAAAATGATGAAATTATGTGATAATTTGTAAGCTTCCACAATGTTTTGATATAAGAAAAACTTTGCATATCATAGTATTTACTCTTGATATTTTATTATTGTCAAAGCTAGAATCTAAAGTTAAACCTATGAGACCTCATCCACAAAGTGCTTTAAAGGTACGTTGGAGCTATAGGTAGCAATCCTATATCTAAAAAACTAGTTAAGGAAAGATCCCAAAGCTCCTCAGTATAACAACCTCAATAAATGGGGGTCATAGATGTTGGGATTGAAAGAGATGAGATAATATTGATACAAGAATGATTACAATATATAGGCATAAGGCTTATATGAGAACACAACAAGTGTCAAGGACATATGTCATAACATGCAAAAATAAAGTACACATTAATATTCTAACATCCCACCTTAATGTGTACTTTTCTAAAAATAGAACCCTAACATCCTCCTTTATTACTTGATTTTGGTCTAGGCTCATGCTCTTTTTGCTTGGCTCTCCAACTGTGAATAATTCTAGATCAACAGTGTATACATCTCAGTTTGTTATCTCAGTTTTAGCCACTTTTTTGGGTCTATTGTGTCTGGGTCAGATGTCTAAGTGACTCATGGTCATTTTAGGTGCCTCAAGGTTAGCCTCTTCCTTTAGGTTTTTTTCCTCTACAAGCCATCCTCTAGGTATGCTAGAAGGTGTAGGTCTCTAACAAAAATGCACCTTAATACAAAAGAAATATTAACCATTTAAGAGTGTTGGTTTCTACCAAAAATGCACTAAAAAAAATACAATAAAAAATGAGCCATAAACAAAATTTAAATGTGGAGGAGAAGCAAGAAGAAATAAGAGAAGCCTTTGAAGTGTCTATGTCTGTAGTCTTCAGAAGTGGTGTCCTTATGGTAATCACCTCATCTTATTGGAATGCATGGGTAACCAGTTGCTACATCCGCCAAGTGTGATAGAGGAGAATACTAGATACTAGGTTCACTTACATAGAGTGTTGGGTTCAACTGAAAATGCACTCTAGAATACAACAATATTTGAGGTTAAAAATGCATATAGGACTGCCTCAAAAATAAAATTGAGCACCATCAATGTGTCTACCACGAAAAATCATTTCCAACAACTATAAACATCCCTATGTTCCACTCTCAATGGGGCCTTCATTTGTTGGAAAAAACAACATGCCTCTCTAGGTAGCGAAATAAAGAAGACATCAACAACAAGCATCAGGAATATTCTTGGCATAAACATTGCTCAATGGCAACATCGCTCTCTAGCAGAATAAAAAGAACTCAATTTTCCCTTGCAAGGGAAATTACATGGGCCTACTTAAGCCATCACCTGATTCAAATTGAAAGAATACAATAAAGGGTCATGAGAGCCTTCCACTTCCACTTTCCATGTGGAAAAATAGTAAAAAAATGCTTTTAGTTGAAATTTTAGAATCATGGAAGTTTTCCCTCCAAGGGAATAATACATAAAAAAAATATTACATGGTCAATTTTGTTTCGCCCTTCCCACCAATCACATGGGATACAAATGCATGGTCCTTTCCGGCCTACAACTTCACATGGGCCTTGTTTGTGGGTCCCATGAAGATGCTTGACTAAAAAACAACGCTCCACTTGGGCTTCAAAGAGCGTGCAAACTAAAAGTTTAAAATTTCAATTGTGACCATGGTAATAATTTGAAAAATTTCAATGACGATCAATACAAGACAGGTGGCACGATCCCACCCACCATGCTTGCACTGGAAACAAATGGTGTGGGGGCCCACCATAGTTACAGTTGGGACTATGGATTTGGTTTCAATATGCACGTATGGGCATTGTGGCCCATCGGTCAAACATGGGAATAAAACACTCGATCCATACGGGGTACAGGCAAAAAGCCATAACTCTACATCCATAGATCCATCGAGTTGAACATAGCTTGGGTAAAAAAAATAGAAGATGTTTGTGGATTGTTGTGATTGAAAGAGATGAGATAATATTGATACAAGAATAATTACAATATATAGGCATGAGGCCTATATGAGAACATGACAAGTGTAAAGGACACATTTCATAACATGCACAAACAAAGTACACATTAATATTCTAACAATAGATTCAAGTCCTAGTTAATCCATGTTTTTAACAAGCTATGAGAGTCAAAGACAAATTGAAGAAATCAAGTAACAAGTGAATGCTACTTGATCCTTCATTTAATAGGATATGAGAGTGAAAGTATTGAAATTGAAGAATACAAACAACATCATTAATATTCCTAAAATAGATAGGGAAAGTATTAAGAATAGGTGGATGAAAGCTTTGTGTGGTAGAAAAAAAACCCCACATATAAGAGAAGAGATGATATCAAGAGGAAGGAGGATGAAGGTTTGGAAAAGTAATAATATTTAAAAGAAGAGAAAAAAATTATCAAATCTATTTAGAGAGATGATGATATAAAGCAACAAAGAATATGTTGTAAGAAAGAATAGAGTGAAACTAAAAGTAGGAATATATTAAGTGCATGTGGCAACTAGAGTAGCTAGTTATCTATGCTATTTGGTAATATTGTAATGTTATTATATTAACACTTCTAGTTGAGCAATGAAATCATAGTTATATTAAGAAAAAAAGTAATTAAAATTTAAAAAAATAATCAAACATACTATTTAACAAAAAAAAAAAAAAAGTTGATAAAAGAGTTTTACTTTAAAAAGTCAAATATTGTCCGTTCATGCAGAGGAGTTGGAGAGCAAGTGGGTAGTTAAAACTCTCCAGTTATCTAGAGGCCCAAGTTCAAATATTTCCACTCACATGTTGCGGATATGTTGTATATAAAAGGTTCCTCATCAAAAAAAAAAAAAAAAAAGTCAATAAAAAAAAAAAAAAAGTCAAATATTTTATTAAAAAATTAAAGATTAAAAAAGAAAGTTTGAAAAAAGTAATGTATTTTTTTCTTAAATAAAAATAAAATAAATTATATATATATATATATATATATATATATATATATATATATATATATATATATATATATAAGTTATTATTGACATTATAATAATTATTAAGTGTAGACATTAAATTTTTCCAAAAAACAAATTCAATTTATGAAAAAAGTAACTCTAATATATCTTTTAACTTTTCAATCTATTAAAAAAACATTATAATAATTATTAACCTTCTCCATTGATCCATCAAATAATATCATCCAAAGTCCTGCATCATTGTATGTCATATAAAGAAACATAATATTACAAGTAGAAAGTTGGATTTTGTTACATGGGCCATTAATTTAACGTTATAGTTGTAATAATTCAACAGAGTACTTGCATTAAACATTTAATTTATATAAAGATTTTGTATTGTTAGATATTTTAAGAACAATTTAAATTTAACAAGTTAATATCATCATCTTATGTCTTAAGCTGATAATCATACACGGCAAGCATGCATTTCTCTAAGCTCATATACGGGAACGTCTCTTACCTTTGATGAATATCATAGCAAAATTGACCAGAAATCGTTACTAAGTTTTACACGTAAGAATTATTGTTCCCCAAATCTTATAATCTATCAGATTTGCTTTTGTCGTTGACGTGGCTATGAGCTTGTCCCTTGCTGGTGTCATATGCTAGTCTCTTACCAATTGATTACAGGATTCAGCCGTGCAAGCCGTGTATTTGTGCATTCATTTTTTTTTATTTCCATGGATTCAAGTTAGCAATATATATATTTTAATATTTTTTAGGGATTGAATTTGAGTCACATTATATTGGTAAATGATAATTTTATTATTTTTATTTCATATATTCCAACTGCCGGTGTAAGTTTGAAACATGTAATTGAGCCATGTGAGAAAGTGTGAGAAACGCTCCCAATCCAAAACCTCTGGGTCTGGTTTGGTAATTGGTTGGAATCTTTTCACGCAGGTGACTATAGTTGCCCATCTCCTTTCCTGGTACGGACTGGGTGCTTAGAATAGATGGACGCATCAAATTGAATATCTGGCTGTTATCTCTTCATGGAGGCTATTAAAGAGTAGTATATATATATCAAAGTTGAAAAAAAAAAGGTTTTGAGAGGTTTTAATTTTTTATATATTTTAAAAAAGATAAATAAAGTAGTCTTAATAATATTTAAGAAAAATAATAGAATTTAAGAGAACGTTTAGTGAAATAAATTATTGATAACAAACACACAAACAAAATAGGACAAACAAAATAGGACAATAGAGAACCAAAGATACAATCCACCAATTCCAAATCTAATAAAAATAGAATAAACAAAGAAACTGAGAACCAAAATGCCAACTAAGAGAATAGAATCAGCTATTGTTATTGATAATGACAATATCATTTTTGGCCAAAGATATAAGGTCTTGCAAAAATTCTTTTTCCAGATAGACATACTTTCATTTTGAAAATCTGCAACCATGTTGCCTTCCCTATAAAAATGTTTGCAATTTTTATTTTTTAAGGATCTTTTTTTATTCATCCATGTGATTACCAATATTCCAATAGCCATGATATTGATAATGTATAAAAAATCCCCTTCTATAATAACCTTATTACTTTATTAGACCCCATTGAATGGGATAAACCTTGGAAGAGGGCCTTGGCCTATGCAAATTTTTTAGTTCTGTAGCAAGGTTCTCAATAAAGGCTAAAACAATTCCTGTAGCTCATGCCATCTCCGAGTTTCCTAAGTTAGTCCAAACAAAAAAAGCGTCATTTGGTTTACAACCTACTTGAGCCATCCCCAGATTTTCTTTGGATGCTTTATCAAAATTAAATTTAAGTTAGTCCAAGGGAAGAGAGCTCTGTTTGGTTTGCAACCTACTCCAACCAGCATGAGAGGACTTGTGACTGGTGGTTTATGGAAAATATCACCTGCCCTAAAAAATATCCAACCTATGTTGGTTAAGTCTAGTTTAATGTTTTTTTCTAAGTAAACATAACAATGAAGATTTTAATATATTAAAGAGGAAGTCTAACATTCTAGCCTTGTAGAGGGTAAGGTTATATACCATAATTTAGTAATCAAATAGATAATTATATATTAGGTAAAATAACATATTTCATGAAAATAGCTTAGTATGGCTTGTGGCTTCCTCAACATTAAAATTTACTTTAGCTTTAAATTCAACTCAAGTAGGCCTAATGGCAAGACTTTGGAAAGTTGTTCATTATACTTTAATAACTAAAATTTGATTCATTAGACTTAAAATCTAATTTTACTTTTTACATTTTAAATGTCTCAGGAGGTAAAACAATGTTTTGTTTTAAGTTGAATAAAAGTAACCAAGATTAACAAGTTGGGTAAGAGAGGATTTTGTTTTAAAATAGATTATTTTATAATTATCATCAATGAATACAATTTAAAACTTAATATTGTTAAAAATATTATCTATATATATCTATATATATATATATATATATTATTGATTTTTTTTTTATAATTTTTTAGTTAAAAATATTATTGATAAAAATTAAAGTATAATAATTTTTTGATAGTTTTATATGATATAGAAGAACAAGCAAAGAATCTCCTTATCTTCAATTAACACTATAGACTAAAAAAGAACTAGGAAAGTGGATGACTAAAGTGGAATATATCCAATGTGTCGAAAACATAAGTTGTGAAGCATGGGTGTTTTATAAAAAAACAATATCTTTTTTTTATGGTTATATCCTAAATTTCTAAATATATGCATCCCATGTTTTAAATAAACCTAGTTTCAATATATCCATAAAAGGTACATGTTAATCTAAAGCAATCTTTAGAAGCATACCAAAGTACATAGAAAAGAAGACCATTTTCTATATTTCAACTACAACTTCAAAAGATTGTTATTAGATTTTTTTCGTCTCTATTTAAATTTATTATACTTAAAGTAGTGGAGGGGAAGATTTATCAAAAGGATATTTTTTCCTTGCAAATATATTTTCTTTTTATTCAACAATTTTATGATGTATTGAAATGATAAGTGATTTGTATCCTCAATTAGCCCAAGTCCTTAATATATGTAAATATGGATGTGGGTATTGTTATTTCTTCTAGTTATGACATCTTATTATAGATTAATTAGTGTATATCCTTAGGGGTAATAAATAATTTAACTTTCCATATGACATAATACCTCTTCATGGAATTAATATTATTAAAAGTTATGGTAAAATCATACAATGAACTACATCTTAAGTCAGTTCAATAGACCTATCAATACATCCTAAGTCACTTGAATGGACCTATTAATTACATATATTATGCTTGCAAGATTTAGGTTCCTAATGACATCACTATAGAAATTTATATATAGTTAATGAGTCTTCAAAAAAGATGGCATTTAATGAAAATGTACATTATATTCTATAAATTTTGATGGTGCATTCTATTCACATGAATAAGTCATACATGTAAATTTTTTTTTTATTATTATTATTGATAGTAGCCATAGGTGTAATGTTCATAGATCCAACTTGAGCATATTTTAGTCATACTACAATTTATTTTTAGTTGTATTACTAGGGTGGTAAAAAATAAAATGTTGTTGATGTAACTAAGGAAGGTAATAGAGATATAGGTATTCGAAGAATAAAAGTTGGTTGTGAAACAAGTGAAAGAAACAATTAGGCTAAAGAAAAATATTTAATATTTTAGCATTTTGGATACAAACCAATATGCAAGATTATTGAATATTGTCCTCAAATTTTCAATAATAATATGATTCACTATTAAATTACATAAATAGAATTGTTGATATACCATAGGCATGGCCATATTTTTTAGGATTAAAGTCAAAATGAATGGTTTCTATAGTGCATTGATGAGTTTACCCCTTAGGACAATGATAATAAAATTAGATTACCCATCCCAACCTAAATGAAACATGGGGTATTGCTCGACATCATTTTCTATTTCTTAATTAAAAAATAAAATAAAAAGGATATATTTTTTCTTGAATTAATCTACACTTTTTGAAACCCATGTCTCTAGGTAGCCATTAGAATCAAAGAACTAGAAAAGCCACTCTATACACAGAATATTATTTTCATATATTTTACATCTCCCATAGTATATAATTTGGTGTGTCGTCTATTACAATTATTTCATAATACATGGTAAGCATACTCAATTTTACTAAAGACATCTATGGTAACATCTATTTCTTTATTTCATTGGTAAAAATCATAGTAGTCTAGAGTAAAACAATAATTTTGATTTTTTATTTAAAATATTTTGATGTTAAAATTATAATCTATCATATTGTATTTTGTTATTTGATTATTTTTTGTTGCACTAATATGTATTTCATAAAGTAGTCTTTAACCAACTAGTTTAGACATTATAGTGTGCAAATCATATATTTTTTTCTCATTTTTTATTTCCATGAATATTGGTTTCATAATAATGAGATATGTTTTCCTTTTTATTTTATGTGTTTTTTTTTCAATAGTAATTTTGATGACATTTAATGAATCCATGTAAGAAAGTATCGTAATTTGAATTACAAGAGTTTAATATAAAAAGTTACACTACTAAAATTTGTGTTCATCCTTTCACGATCATATGTGTTTAAATGTCTATTACTTTTCTCAATATATACGAAGTGCTTCTTATAGATATACCGATTCCAAAATAAAAATATGTTCCACTTATTTGTATGTAAGAAGATTTAATAATCATTAAAAGGATTGTTGGTTACATAGTCCAAATAACTAACTACACTAGAAAGTCATATGATTTCTCTATCTTAATTAATGTGGTTTGTTATATCATATTTTTGGTTTCCCATACATATTTGAGATTAGAAAGCACCCACATTAAGCAAAGTAGAACCACAAAATAAGAAGATCAATTACATAAGGATAACTCTAAAAATAAATAATGCTATAAGATGTAATCAATGAGTAAACTTTAATATTAAACATTGTGTTAAATGTTAAAATTTATAAGATAGATATATCAATATAGGCGTTGGGAAACTTACATTATATTTTATAATTAAAAATAAATATAATAGAATACATATGAATACTTCAACATGTAGTTATACGTCTTAAATTATTAACATGAAATTAAAAACAATAACACAATGTTCTATTAATTAAAATATATAGGAAATTCGCTCATGTAGAGGAGTTGGAGAGCAAGTGGTAGTTAAAACTCTCCAGTTATCGAGAGGCCTAGGTTCAAATCTCTCATGTTGCTGATATGTTGTATATAAAAGGTTCCTCAAATATATATATATATATATATATATATATATATATATATATATATATATATATATATATATATATATATATATATATATATATATATATATATAAGGAATATAAATACAAATGCCATGACATTATATTATTACTAGGTATTTATGTTGGATGGAAGGACCAAAGAAAGAAAATTTAATATTTCCATTTGATATTAATTTCTAACCAAATAACTAATGAAGTTCTTTAAGAAGAAGACTAAATTGGGATGAATCCAATGATACAATGATTCATCTTTAGTCGTTTTAAAGCAATAATTTCTTCTTTTTTATGCTATATGTTTGGCTTCTAGATTTAAGAATTCACTTTTTTGATAATCTAATTCAAAGCCATCCATAGAATCTAATATTTATATTAGGAGCTATACTAGAACACATCAATCTCTCCTTTGTATATTTTACTATTGATTCAAGTGAATGTTTTGTATAATTCTAGATTTTGTTGCATCTAATTTAGTTATATCTAAGGTCCGAGGTGTTGACCAATTGGTTCATCCAAACCCCATAAAGGGGCGGAGGTCCAAGGTTCAAATCTCGGGCCTTGTCGAACTGAACACTTGTCCCTTTCCTGGTGCTTTCAGCGGCGTAAAATGTTTAAAATGATTGTGGCATGGTGGTTATAGGGGTGGACTACGTGAAGATCTGTGTGGCGACTTTCGAGGTGGATAGCGCAGAATACTATGGCGGCCATAAAATCCGGACAGCCTGTCCGGATTCGTGATGGCTACCGATTCCACCATGTAAATACAAAAAAAAAAAAAAATAGTTATATCTAAAGTAGTAGTGAAGAACACTAGTCTAAAATTATCATATATATATATTTGGTAGGTAAAATTGCTTAAGTACGGGGTTTAAATGGGCCCCAAACCCAAGTACATAAACTGGTAGCTAAAAAAATAGCATAAGATGACACATGCCTACACATTGGCTAGCTGAAACCTGAACGAAAAGGACCAAAAAGTAGTAGAGAAGGCTGAGTGGATGCCTAACATCATAAACACAAAAATTCAGCCTAAGAAATACCCACGTAGGGGTGCTTAAGAGAAGTAACTACTTATAAACCTTTTAAAGGAGCTTTAACAAAATTCCATGCAAGGGATGCTAAAAAAAAATAAATAAAAACTATAATAGATACTTGAATAAGAAGAAACATAGTATTAAAAAATACCCACACAGGGGCAATAAAGAACTTAGAAACAATAATGGGAAGCCCTAGAGCTTAGGTTCCCAGTTATGATGATATCTTTGCACTACTCTCCCTTTCACCGAAATTTCTATCATCTTGGCCATCATCTTAATTAACTCTGAAACAAAGGTTACGCACAACAACATAACCATTATTCCACTAATTGACAAAGGCTTCAATGATATCTTGCTTAGCCCATTTGAACTTGTTGAGGAAAGGAATGAGATCATGAGCTTCCAAAAATGTCTGAGATATGGGATCAAGCTGAAGGCTAAATGGCTCAAGCAAGGCCATGTTGGTAATACTAAGGAAAAAGGAAAACCATAGAAACTAGACACTACGCTTCTTACTACCTATGACACACAATATCGGATAAAACCAGACAAAAATGGATTAACAGAAACCAGGGTTGTAAAAATAGAATGAATGACCTTTCTAAAAGCTAATTTGGAGTGATTGGCAAACTGCTTAGTAATTCTTCATAGGGAATAGACATTGGAAAATACAAATATGGCAAAATACATACTATGCAAAGGATAGGACTGGGATAATATTAGGAGTGCAAATTTATTTAAAAAATATTATTAAAATTTGTAAAACCTAAAAAATAGGATCTTGATATTTGACACATATTGATCTTGTTTGACAACATCCAATTACACTGCCTAGATCTACTAAGGAACTTGAAAATCATGGAGAAGACCACCACGAGACAAACCCACTAACATGGCCTACCTTGGTACATAACATAATTCATGAAAATAAAATGGGAGAAAAAACCACTAGTACTTATAGAAAGACTAAAAGTCATGCTAATAATAAAACTTCCACCATAAGAATTGGAACCAAAGAAATAAATCATTGTGAAAAATCTAAAGTCATAATTGGAGAAGCTGACCTGCCAAAACGTGTGAGCATATATTTCAAACCAAATCATTATTAGTAGAATTTAAAACTTCTTGGGGAAAGCTTTCTTTCTAAATGGACAGTGATTTATGGATAACTCCCTACTTGGCAAGAATATTCGCAAGCTTGTTAGCTTCACGGTACACATGATTGATAGAGATATCATTGAAATTTTGCAACAACTTCTTAGCTTCCTGAATAATGGTTCTAACATTCCAAGAGGACACATTGTTGTTTTTTATAGCATTTATAATATTCAAATAATATCCCATAATAAAAATGTTGCCTTTGTAATACTTAAGAAGATCTAACCCTCTCCATAGTTTGTGACCTTCAAAAAAATGATTAGTTTGACACCCTAAATACTCAGCATAAGCCATAATAACTTGACCACTATGATCTCTGATAAAACCACCTGCACCTGCATTCCCTGGAGTTACTTTGGAGGTACCATAAAAGTTAAGTTTCAGCTACTCACGTGGGAGAGGAATCCAATGGGTACCCACTCTGGTATGGGGTCTAGAAAAATAGAACTAGAGTTGTAGGGAATTTTTAAGGAAGAGAACATAATAGACTCCAATCTAGAATTAGGAAATTTGGGACAATTGAAGAGCTAGAAATTTTAAATAGCAAAGGCAATAAGTTTATTGGTAATAGAGATGGGATCCTTAGTGGAGGAAGAAAAAAACCTACTATTTCTTTCAAGCCACGCTTGCCATAAGATATGATGAAGGTTCACTTTCCATAAATAAGATAATATGAGGTTTTTGAAAGGAGTTAGCCATTGGATGAAAAGGTGACTCAACAAATTAGGAGGAACCTATGAGATATGAAAAGTGGATATAAGGTGATCCAAAGTTATCTTGAAGAAATGACACTTTAGAAAGATGTGATTGATAAATTTCCAAGTATTCATGCACAAATAGCATTTGTTAGGGACAATCATGCCCCTTTTCATAAGATCATCAATTGTTAGAATCTTATTTTGTATGGCCAACCAACTAAAATGAGCAACTTTAATAATGAGATATTTAATCCAAACTTGATCATAAGTTATTTGAACCACTTGATAATCAATAATCAGACCATGAGTAGATTTAACTATGAACAACCCAGAATTGATCTCTTTCCAAAAAGGGAATTTAGGGGAATTATCAGTTGGGATGACTATTGCATTTAGGATGGTTTTGAGGATTTTTGAAGCATTAGAGATCTGGCCATAATAATTTGAAATATGAAAAATTTTCCAATGCTTAGAATCAGATGAAATGTTAATGAAATATTCAACCTTGCTACCAATTAAAGTGTCCAGGAAAGGTTGTAAAACAATAATTTCATTATTCTCTAAAAGTGGTTGATTAGAGATCCACCTGCCAGTCAAATAGTTAATTTTACTCTTTGTGCCTAATTTCCACCTTATCCCATTTTGAATTAGAGATCTATTTTGGATAATTAATTTCCAAAAAGTGGAGCCCTCTCTGGGTATATCATCATCTATGAAACAATGATTTTGAAGATATATTTTGTTTACAATTGAGACCCATTCAAGATTTATGTTGGTGAAAACCTTCCATGGTTGTTTGGATAACAAGGTTGTGTTCATATTACAAACTCTTCGAAGCCCCAATCCTCCCTAAATTTTGGTGGAGCACACATTGTCCCAACCAACCAAATTAAATATTGTTCTATCATTGACACTTACCCACAAAAATATTTTTTTAATTTGCTCAAATTTCATGTAGATAACAATAAGAAATTTGAAGACAGACATGAAATAAATAAGAACACTTTGGAGATAATCCATTTTTAAGGTGGCTTTGGTTGCTTGAGAGAGGACTGTCCTTTTCCAACTTGCAAGTTTTTTTTTAATCCTCTCAATAATGTTACTCCACATGGATTCCTTCAAAGCACTGGTGAAAAGAGGGAGGCCCAAATATTGGATAGGCTATTGAGATATAATACATCGACCGATGCATGCAATATTAGCTTATCTCTCTTGGGGAGTGTTAATGAAGATGATTTTGCTTTTAATATAATTTATTTTTTGCCCTACAGCCTCCTCATAGGCATCAAGAATAATATTAATAGCTTTTTCTTCCCACATAGAAGCATAAGTAGAAATGATGGTATCATCAATGAACTGCTGGTGAGACAAGGCTATTAAAATAGATATAGCCTTAATACCTAAAATTATATCATTGTAGTACATATTTTTGAGTGCTCTACCCAAGGATTCAGCAAGAATTATAAAATGGATGGGGGATAGAGGATATCCTTGTCTAAGAACCCTATTACTAGGGAAAAATCCTATTGTAGATCCATTGAACAGGACTAAAAACCAGGGATTAGAGATGTAGTTATGAACAAGATCAACCCACTCCCTTTGAAATCCAAATTTGAGAAGGATAGTAATCATAAAATATTTGTTAACTCTATCAAAATACTTATTCATATCAATTTTGAAAAACATGGTAGCATTTTTGTTATGGTTGGTATAATAAAGGGCTCCATACAATGTGATAACACCATCGATAGTATTTCTTCTTTTGATATATCTACCTTGACAAGGGTCTATGATCTTAGGAAGGATATATTTGAGTCTTGTAGCCATGTATTTAGTAAGAGTTTTGTATAGGACATTGCAAAGACTAATGGATCTAAAATTTGACGTAGATTTATACATAGGACATTTGGGAACCAAGGCAATAAAGGTGGAGTTGATACTTCTATGTATGGATTTAGTTTGTTGAAGTTCAATTATGGCATTGTAAATGTTAGGTCCAATGATTTCCCAAAAAAATTGATAGAACTAGGGAGAAAACCCATCAGGACATGGGATTTTGTCAAGGTGTATTGAGAAATTATCCTCTTTAATTTCATCAGGGGTGAGGGGTTTGATAAGATCTAAATTCATATCTAAAGTGACCATACTGGGAATATAATGGAGTAATTATCTACCATCTTGGGCAAAATTTTTTGGGTTGGCTCCCAAAATACCTTCAAAGAAATATGAAGTTTCATTTTGAATCTCAAAAATATCCCTGATGATGGATCCATCACTTCTGGTTAATTCTTTAATTTTATTCAAACTTTGGTGCCTTAGGGTAGTGGCATGAAAGAATTTTGTGTTTGAGTCCCCCTCTTTGAGCCAAAGAGCCCTTGATTTTTGCCTCCATAAAGTCTCCTCTTTAGCCATCACATTATGGTAGTTAGCGATAACCTATCTTTCCTCATTTATGAGTTGTTCATTGAGATGCCCATTCTGAATTTGGATTTCAATACTTTCTAGTTTTTGCAAAACAAAATCCTTATTTTCGAAGATGTTACCAAAAAATTATTTGTTCCAGACTCGAATATTTTCTTTGACACACATAATTTTTTTGGGAAACCCTAAAAATAAAGGATCCATGATAGTCAAATTACCACCAGACAGTAATTTGCATATGCAAATCTAGGTTTTATAACCACATAGCTTCAAATCTAAATGGGATTTTGAAACAAGGATCTTTCTCAACTTCAAACAATAAAGGGAAATGGTCAGATCTAAATATAGGAAGATAGATAAGAGTGCCATCATCCATCACCAATATAGCTTCTTGAGATAGGAAAATCCTATCAATTTTTACTTGAATGTGCTAATCCCCAATTCTCCTGATGCTCTAGGTGTATTTTACCCCTTTAGTCTGAACATCCATCAGCTCACATTTAGTGATGAAGTTATAAAAATACTCAATGTTCTTGGTGGGCATCAGGTTCCCTCCCTACTTATCAGAAGGAAAAATGGGAGAGTTTAAGTCTCTAGAAATAATCCACATAAGGTTTATGAAAGTAATTCTCATATGACTAAAAGTATCCCATAGATCCCTATGGTTGATAGGATCGTTAAGGGCATAGATATTGGTTATAACCCAAGATAAATTACTATTTTTACATAAAAACATCATATTTAGTACCCAATCGAAAGAGGAAATAATTTTACCTTATAACTTGTTTGAGTCCCAAATATAGAGAAGATCCCCAAATGTACCTTGAGTGAGTCAAAAAACAAAATCACCATTTTTCCAAATACAATTTGTGATTTTTTGTATTTTGTTTTGATCAATATTTGTTTCTTGCAGAACCATGATAGTGGGTCTATGTTCTTTCCTCAGAGTGCAAACAAGCCTTTGCTTGATAGCACTATTGAGGCCTCTTACATTCCATGAGAGGATATTCATTTAAAATTTTTGGAAATTTTTTGACCTCCCTTAGTTTACTGCAAGGGAACTTTGGGCCTTTCTGATTCATCCTTCTCCTGATCGAGAAGATCTTGGAATAAGGTTTTTAGGGTACCATTTGTAATATCATTTTTTGTTTCCTTTTTATTTTGATCATTGATAGACGGTCTTCCCTTTTTTATTTTCATTGCCAATATCAACATAAGCTTTCTTGATACTTCTAGTGTTAATGGGTCTAAAATCATATTTGTCTTCTTTATCCACTTCGTATGAGATGGGACTACCAATTTTTGTATGCCCCTCGAGGGTGGACGATGGTCTTGAAAAAATATTGGATGGCCCAGATCTGTTCGGGGATCGAGGTTCCTCTTGATCAAAAACTAGGGTTTCAGTTGGATTTGGGGTAATTTCATCCTCACCAGGTTCAAACCCAAGAATAATTGTTCTTTTTAAAACATCAATTTTTTTTTGTAAGGTAAAAATGTAACTCACCTTTGGATGATAATCCTCTAAATCTTGGATTTCAATCTACTTTCCTTTGGTATCTTTTGAAATTTATACCTTCTTCTGATATTGGATACTTTTCTACTTTCTCTATTGGGGTATACCTTGCTACCGCTTGGTCTGAAACCTACTTCAAGAGATATTGGTCAGTTTCATCTCCTTTGAGTTTCTTAGAAATGGGTATTGGGTTTTGAGATGGCACTGAGCCTCATATTCAATGTAGAATACAGACTTGTTCTCATATTATAAAGCCTAGAATCTACGGTATGAGTCGTAAACCATATTTATCTGAGTGGGAAGCTAGGAATCCATATTGACATTGATACAAATTCTAGCATGAATGATGCGAGTGCGTGCTCGATTCACTAGGTTGATTGCAACTAGCTCATCTATATATTTGATAATGCCCTGTAAGATGTCTTCATGCCAAAACTAGATGGGAAGATCTGGAAATCGAATCTAGATTGGTAAAAATATTATGCTTTGTATCTCAAGGTTAAAATATTCACCCTTCTATAAAAAAAGACTATTTCAATTGAAGAACCCAGTCCCTTGTAAGAATTCAGGAGGCATCGTCTTTATTATTGAGATGAATAAGGAAAAACCCTTTGAAAGGGCAACCAACTCCATATTGCCTAGGGTTTTCCATTTGGTATAGGCCCACCACCAAATAGATTCCATATATGATTGTCCTCCGATAAATTTCCCCACCAAATTGTGGGATTCAATAGAAATGTAATCCACCATTAGGTTTTTAGGGATTACCAAATCTTCACCTGCTAGGAGTAAGAGGGTTCCACTACCCGAGGGAGGTTTTGTAGACCCTTTCGTTTTCTCAATTTCTTGAGTGAGGGACCCATTAAGCATGTGCCCCTTATCGGGAGGATCCTTACCCCCAATGGTCTCATTATAACCTATATTTATATGAACAATGACATATATGTCCAACTACATTAAGAACCATGTAAGTACATTACTATAGATTGTATTTGTCACTAATCCTATTTATGGTCTCTTACTATTGAGTAAATGAGGTATAACATTAAGGGATAATATATAATTAAACTCATTGTAGTCACCTTTCATTTTTATGTAGATAATACTATTTGGTTGTCTTAATAGCATACAATGATCTACATTATAAGTTACCCAAATAGACTTCTTAGTTATAAAAATTATGCATAAAAAAATTATGTTCATCTCTTCACAATTATATATGTGTTTAAATACCTAGTACTTTTCCTAATATATGTTAAGTGCTTCTTACAGATATACCCATTCCAAAATAAAAATATGTTGCACTTATTTGTATGTAGTAAGGCTTAATAATCATTAATTGCCTACACTAGAAAGTCATAAACTTTCTCTATATTAATTAATGTGGTCTCTTATGTCATCCTTTTGGTTTCCCATACATATTTGATATTAGAAAGCACCCACATTAATAAAAATAAAAAACACAAAATAAGATGATCAACAACATAAGGATAACTCTAAAAATAAATAATGCTATGAGATATAATCAATGAGTAAACTTTAATATTAAACATTGTGTTAAATTTTAAGATTTATAAGATAGATATATCAATAGAGGAAATATGTCTTAACCTTGGAAAACTTACATTAAATTTCATCCCTAAAAATAAATATAACATAAACATATGAATACTTTATCAAGTAGTTATATATCTTAAATGATTAACATGAAATTAAAAACAATACCACAATGTTCTATTAATTAAAATTATATAGGAATAGAAATAAAAATGCCACAATATTATATTATAAATAGGTATTTATGGTGGATGGAAGCACCAAAGAAACAAAACTTAATATTTCCACTTGATATTACTTTTTGACCAAATAATTGATGAAGTTGTTTAAGAATAACTGAAAAGTAGAAGACTAAATTGGGATGAATCTAATGAGATGATGATATAGGTGATCGAGAATCATTTTATTCTTCTTTAGTCATTTTAAAGCAATATTTTCTTCCTTTTATATTATATTTTTGGATTCTAAATTTAGGAATTCAATTTTTTGATAATATAATTCAAATACATCCATAGAATCTAATAATTATCTTAGGAGGTACACTAGAACACATGGACAAGATGATCTCTCCTTTCTATATTTTACTATTGATTCAAGTGAATTTTTTGTATAATTCTATATTTTATTGCATCTAATTTAGTTATATATAAATTGGTAGTCGAGAACACTAGTCTAAAATTATCCATCTATATAGACATATATTGATTTTTATTTAAATTTATAACCTATATTTATATGACCAATGACTTATATTTCCAACTAGATTAAGAACCTTGGAAGTACATAAGCATATATTGGTATTTGTCACTACATGTAGTTATGGTCTCTTACTATTGAGCAAATGATGTATACCATTAAGGAATAATATATAATTAAACTCATTGCAGTCACTTTTCCTCTTTATGTAGATACAACTATTTGGTTGTATTAAGAGCATACAACAATCTACATTACAAGTTGCCCAAATAGACTTCTCAGTTATCTAGATTATCCATAAAAAAATTATGATATGTAAGTTATTCTTCTAAGGGATTACCATAAAATATTATTTTTAATCGATGAGACTTTTAAAGAGGTATCATATAAGGATGAAAATGAATTATGTTCTATATATTTCATAGAATATGCTCATGTAAAGGAATAATTATCTACATACTATTGACAAATATATTTCATAAGTGCATTCTAGCAATGAAGATGTACATTTATTACACCACTAATATAGATATTCAAGTGAATAAATGAAACTAAGTAGATATTTTTATTGAATTATTATAGAAATATGTTACAAGGTTTAATTGAGAACAACTTAAAATCATTTAAAATGATGATATTGACAAGGGAAACAATTTTGTGATATTATTAACTATTAATTGTATCCTTATACTCAACAATAATATTTTATTTGATAAAAAATACTTTATATTATGGAATTCAAAATAGAAGAGATACATTTTTTGTCTTTCCATGTACATAGGCTTTTGATTTAGGATTTAGCAGAATACATAGTGCTACATTCTCTATCAACTAATCTACTATAGTAACCCATGTGTAATAGGAACAACTTAATATAATGAATTACAAAACTAAATACATCTAATGATGCTACCATCAAGAGATAGGATAGAAAGAAGATATTCCCTAGTCTGTAATGCTCATCATCTAGGGGGATATTCATAGCAAGTGAGGTTGCATTTATATAGAGCCTAGTTAGCCATCACATATACAAATATTTTTGCTTTGTATGGATGTGATTGTATTACATAGATAGAAATCTTGCTTGTACCATCTAAATTTTCTCTACGATTCTCCTAAGTCTTAGTCAAGATTTCTATTCTCCCTTGGATTCTTAAAATGGTTAATCATGACTTGTGAGTTAGATTCTATCTAGATCTTATTCCATACTACCTTAACTACCTCTTGGAGCCCTTTAAGGATGCCACAACCCTTTTCTAGGTTGTTCGAAAGAATACCAAAATTATTAGCAATGGTGAAAATTGGGGTCCCATTCAATTATCATCCTATCCCTCTTACATTAGCTCTTCCTATATTTCCTCGTGATGCTTCATATATGTTAAATTTTTCCCAATCCTCTAGTGGAGGCTACCACTTTTCCTTTATAAGTACTTTTAGGTGCCTTATGGTTTCCATTTTTTGATTATCATCTTAAGGAATAATTTTTAGTCTTCTCATGATCTAATCCAATTGTTGGTGGGTATCCTAGGGATACTTCAGTGTATGTTGGACTATCTCTAGTATGTTTTTTGTGGTATTTTGCCAAATATAGTGGATGTCCATAAAATCTTGTTTGAATATGTGGTTGTTCCTTTCCTTCTACATTTTCCAAAGTAGGAGAGTAGTTCCTACCCATACTATCTTCCTAACATATTAGTCTACTTCATATTGTGTAGTCCATTCCCTCCACATATGCTCTAGGGTGGTAAAGCCAAACCAATTAATACCAAGTAAGATAGTCATCATATTCCACAACTTTGAGGCTATAGGACATTCAATAAATAAGTGATAAAGAATTTTGAGGTTCTTCCCACATATTTTACACTTGAAAGGACCATGGTAGCCTCTTTTCATAACTTGTTTCCCTGTTAGTACACTTTTATGTAGAAGAATCCAAATGAAGAATATCACCTTAGGCCATAAATTTTGTGCCCATATTTGTTTGAATAAGTCTCAAAGTAGGTTAGGAGTACTTTGGCATAGAACTATATATCCATTTGTTATTATATACTCCCCATGGCTCTTTTTTCCCCATATAAGGGAATCCTCCAATTGAGACCAAGAAAGTGATCTCTTTTATAGAGTTTTTTGGATATCAATTTTTTGCCTCTCTCGGAATTGAATTAGTCAATTGGCTATGGGGACCTAGTTTCTCCCAACTTCAAAATTTCTAGTTTGGTACCTATAGTATTTTGCTACTTTTATCCAATTTGCTCTATGTAGTTGTTCCATGAAAGGTATCCACTCTAGAAATTGAGCCACCAAAGATTGGTGCTTGTCCCAAGAGTCTATCCAAAATTTTACATGTTGATCATTGTGAATTATCTAAAAGAGCTCCTTCTTTATCAACTCCTTTTCTATCCTCAAAACTGCTAAGAGGGCGATCCTCTACTAGGGATTTGGTAGTGAATAATGGATATCAAAAGTTTATTTTTTGCATTTTTAGCTCTCAAAATTTGGGTCCATAGTGTATTGGGGTTGTTCAACATCCTCCAATATAGCTTAGTTTCTAGTGCCTTGTTGTTATTGATCATCAATCTAAATCCTAGTTCATCTTCATGTTTGTGAAGGCGTAAAGTTTTCTAATGCACTAATGCTCATTTTCTTTCCTCCTTAGTGACCCTCTAGAGGAATTGATGATTTATTTGATACATATCTCTCAAAACTACCTTGTAAATATAGAAAATTAGATATACATAAATAGGTATAGATTGAAGGATTGATTTAATCAAGGTTATTCTTCCCCCTAATGATAGCCATATATTAGTCTATTTTTTTATTTTTCTTTTTACTCTATCCACTAGAAAGTCAAATCCACCTTCTTTTATCTCCCTATTTTAAGAGGAACACTTAAGTAGGTGATGGGAAGGGAGGTATTTTGGTATCCTAGTTTATCAAGAACCATGATCTCCTATCTGGGTGAGCAGTAGAAGAAAATGACTTTAGAATTTTCCTCAATGATCTACTACCTTGTGGATCTTGATAAAAACTCATAATATTTTTGATTTTGAAGGCTTCCTTGACTATTCCTGTCCCTATAATAGTAAGGCCATCAACAAATTGTATATGAGAGATTGGTTTGGATCCATTTGCAATAGTGATTCTTGTTAATGTTTAATTTTTTCTACATTTGTCCATTTTCCTTCATAGGCATTCAACCATAATGATGAATAAATAAGAGGAGAGAGTATCTCCCTACCTAATACCTTTGGACATAGTGAAAAATTGTGAAGGGTAACCATTGATCAAAATTGCATAGAACACTAATGAAATACATCCCTTATCCAAATATATATATTCTTGTGAGAAGCCAAATAAACCCATTACATTGACGAGGAAATACTAGTCCACCCTATCATATGACTTGGATAAGTGTAATTTGATGAACATGAATGGGTATTTTTATGCTTCCATGGAGTGAAAAGCCTCTTGATCCAAAACTATGTCATCAACTATCTTTCTACCTTACATGAAACCATCTTGTTCTAGTGAAATAATTTTATGTAGTAGTTTGATCCTCTCCACCTTTAACTTGGTAATTATTTTGAGCAAGGCATTACATAAATCTATCGGTTGAAACTTGATAATGTGATCTACATATTATGCCTTTGGGATTAATGCTATATATGATTTTTTGATTTCATTTAGCAATGTATTTAGATTTCCTAGCTTCCTCTACCACATCCAAAATATTCTCATGTAGGATATCTCAAAATTCATGGTATAATTCAATCGAGAATTTACCTATAGACACCTAAAACACATCATGTCGAGGGTGACTACTCATATGGGACATGCTACAAGACCATATGGAAGATCTTGGACAGACTCTAAGATAGAGCAATGGTTCTAACCACTCAATTTGGGCTCCTTGGCCTAATTAGTATGAATCGTAGCTAAGACCTACGGTCTATAGTTTGAACCATGGCTAAGACCTATGGTCTATAATCTAAACCGCAACTCTCACCTACGGTCTAAACTAAAATTCAATTGGCCTTCATCCGAGCTAAATCAATTTGAACGGCCATTTTTTCTAGAAGAAGGTGGTTAAAGAATGGAAGCTTTGAATCCAACTATTCTACCACCCCTTCTTGATATTGGCTTCTCCATGAAGCCACCTCTAGCCCTTTGGTAATCCTATAAGTACCCCTTTGAATTAAGGCAAAAGTATCAAGTGTGCATTGGATATTAGAGCAGCGAAGCCCTGTTGGATTGTAGAATCACCTGAGTATACTAAGAGAGCCTAGTTGTTATTCATTTGCTAATTCATAGAGCATCATGACAATTTATTCCATGGATAACCTAAGGAGCTAGAACACCAAGAAATGTGAATTTGGGAAAACGGAGGCCCAATCGAGAAATTCAACTACTAAACCTATCAGAGGACACTGAGACGACCCTTGATAATCAATTTGGCAAGTATTATCAAGACGACAACCCTAAAATTTGGAAGGTAAAGTTACTTTGTTGCTTGTTGCGGCTGATAACTATGGTTTACAGTGCAGACCGCTCATCTGAGATGCAGTTTGTAATAGGTGATAGATCTCCTTACTATTTTCTTTTGATTATTCTTAATTAGGTTAGATTAGTCATTTTAGTGGGTTAATTCATGTGTATAGACAATCTAACCAGTATGCTCAGGGTTTAATCAATCTTATTTTCATTATAGCAAGTAAGACATTAATGGCTTATTTTCATGCTAACGTGCTTAATTTCATGCAATTGATCCAGTAGATAGATAACTATACTTCTTGCTTTCATGTTTCTAACAATATTTATGAATCTTGCATAAGTTCAATATGTTTTACTCATTTTCTTGATTTCATAGTTGTTATGGCATATTTATGCATATCTTCCTCAAAGGGCCTCATCATGAGAGGCTTCCTATTTGTATGATTATTTTGTGTTGTTTCTTGACTACGAGAAATCAGGTTCGAAGGATATTCAATCATCCAATTCCTTCCTCAATGTGAAGAGGGTCAACTCCACCCTAGAGCAGTTTGTGTCACCTTAAAGGCTTGAAAAGTGCATTTTATCCTTGTTGTAACACCGTAATTGTGTATCAAAAAGGGTATCCCTAAGAGGGACTCATTTATAAAACATGAATTGATTCTAAGAGGAATAAAGATGCATTTCATTTAATTGTTTATATCTTTGTCAATTTGTGTGTGAATATCCATTTTGTTTCATTTTACACAATTGCAACATTGGGTGCACATATTTATGGTCATACAAAAGGTGATCACGGTGGGACTCCACAATTTATGCAACTAATTTCTGACCCCTGTGTTTGTCTGATATCAGATGCAAACTACAAGTTTCAGCTATGATCTCATTGTTGGCTCGTAGCTTCAAAACGTGGGATGCAGTCTGAATCGCACATCAGACCTGTAGTTCACAAAAAACATAACAGGCAATAGGAATCCAAAGCTTGATCATATGAGGACCTGAGGTAGGCACCATTTTTCACTCTCTGTAATTTTTTATTCTATCTTTGTTTTCTAGAAAGCAAAAAAGGGGAAATCCAATTAAGACACTAAAAAAGGGAAATGAATTAGTTTTTGGGGTTTATTTTCTGATTTTGGCTAGGCATTGCTAGGAACAATGGACCTCTGAGTGTAGTCCACCCTAGAATATAGAATGTTAGATTTAAATTATGTGTTTATTTGTATTCTTGAGGCCCAATCAGAGGCTATATCATCATAATTTTGCATTGTCAAGAAATTATATAGGATATAACATGCATTCTCTAAAATGAAAGACTTATTTTTGCATATCATATAGAAAATAATCATTCATGATGTATTATGCATTTTCTTTTTTATGCAAATATTAAAACTAACCACACACACCATGTTTCACTTAAACGCTAGTGATTCTGGGAGTCACATCCAACCACTAGTAGGTTTCAACGACAGTGGGCATAATTTCCATTCGTTGGCCCAAATCCTACGTACCCTTGGATACTAGACCAATACCGAATTTGAGAACCTTTCGTACCTTAGAAAATTTGCATGTATTATCTTCGAAGGGTATAACGTTGATTGTGGGAAAATGGGTGAGGATATTGGAGGACCTGCACTCCTTTATTGTGTGTGGGCTTCATTACCACATATTATAGGTTGGATTACGCAACTTGGAGTTCATAGCCAAGTTGTCAAGTTGTGAGTATATAGTTGAAAGCCAATTAAACTGATAATATAATCCAAAAAGCTCTCAAAACATGATGAGGAGTTATTTACTGATACAACAAACTTGAAACAACATCAAACGGTTTAGGGCTCACTTTTAAAAGTTAATACGAGATAAACACCATTATATACCTTGTTTGTGTAATAAAGAATAAATCTAAATATTAGGTACACCATGGTGGAGACATAGGGTGGTTGACAAAGGCATAGGTTTGATGCCAATGACCAAGCCCTAATAGATTTGCAACATCATATGTCAAACCCTTGCCCACATGCGCTTCTTGAATGTCGTTTGGTGAGCATTAAAGGAGACGACTTGACACGAGAGGAATCTATTGAGCGTACCCCCGATAGAGGAGTTTTTGTGCATTCTTATAGGCACAAGATAGAGTAGGGAGCCTCTCAGCATGAGGGTATTCCACTCGAAAGCCATTATCGAGATCACGTTGCACATGCATCCAAGATATTGATCAAAGAGTATATTATACAGGGGTCTAAGTTAGTACCCCTATGTCATAGGTTTATAGGAGGATCCATGGCTCCACCTTTAGAGTACATACAGGATCGAGATCCAACCTTTCAAGGACATTTAGACAGGGTCATCATTGAGCATAGGATTGTGCAGACTCCCACATGTAGTGAACATAGAAATATCACTATTGATATGGCTAAGGTAGGAGCAAATGGCACATCACTACATGAGAGTTGGATATCTAGACAGTTGGACGACTTAGGTAGCATCCTTAAGAAAATAGACTATAAGCCTTCGGCTATGCCCACTCATGCCCTAAGTGAGCATAGAAGGAGTTCTATTAGGACTACTAGAGAACATGGAGAGGCTTCCAAGTGCCCTAATGTGACACATCCACCATCCACACATGGTGGCATAAAGTACAAAGCTCAATAGAATGCCAATTACATGTACATGGACAAGGGTAAAAGCATCACAAATCATTCAGATGGGTACAGAACCCATAAGGTCACTCGCAGAGCAAGCATACCAAAGGCCTGTCATGGCCAATCACCTTGATAGATCACACAGGATGGTATCTGAGTAGTGATGATATCTCCTCCAAGATCAATTGGAGGATACTCACTTATAAATGTAGTGCATTGAAGAATAGAATCTTCAATCGCAGGGGCTCATCAGACAAAGACTATATGACCAACACATGTGTGAGGAATGTATCCTTACCCAAAAGGAGTGCATAGAGTAGGAGGATAGGCTAGCCAAGGCTGGTCTATACATCACATGGAGAATAGAGAGTGCATTCAAAGAAAGTATTTTTCACAAGCCGATGTGTAGCAGGAGCACATAGACACTCACACTCATATTAGTGTCCTACAAAGAGAACAACCACCACCATTCTAATATGAGAAGCAAAAAAAATATGAGGAAGTTGAGGAGATGGAATCTACCAAGAGTATCCTAAAAATTCCCAAGTTCAGGAGGAGGAAGAGCAACGTCCTCCACCTCAACAAAGGAATAATGTACCTCCAAGACCACCCCCACGGTAGCTTAGGTAGGAGGACTTTCTATCCTCAAAGGCTTATAAAGCCTTTGTAAAAAAAGTAAAACCAATCGAGATGCAAGGTGCGGCTATTCAAAAGCCAACATTAAGAAATATTCATAATGAGCCTTTGGACCCCTTGATACCTGCTTCTACATACCCTGAGCATTTTGTTATGTCCAAGCTAGATAAATTTAAAGGTGACGAAGATGCACAGGAGCATGTCATAGGATTTTTGGATGCATGTTTCTAAATTGAAAGCAATAATTCCTTACTTTTTCACACATTCAACATAACCATCTTAGGCCTAGCCTGAGAGTGGTTCAATCAACAAAAGAGGCACAACATTACTAGTTTTGAGCAACTAGCTGACATTTTCCTTGAATACTTTTCTTTTGGCATTAAGAAATAGGCTAACCTTTTTGATCTAGTTGTGCTAGCTCAGCGCGATGACAAGCCAATTAAACAATACTAAAAGAGGTGGAGGAGATTGATGGTAAATTTGCCATTCCCTATTCCTACTATAGAATTGACCCAAATTTTTACCAAGATTTGTACCAATCACATCTCATTATTGTTGCAACTGTAGCAGTATCACACATTCGAGGAGGCTTTGGCACAAGCCAAAGTAATTGAAGACATCAATTTGCAAGAAGGCAACTTGAAGCTTAAGAACATGAAAGAGGGGCCCAGGAAGAGCCCCATGAAACATAAGGGCAAATAGGACCACATCAACCAAGTGGCACTAAACCTCCATAAGGAGGATAAAGGGCAGTAAAAGCACAATTATCAGGCTCAGCCTCCTGCATAGTACAAAAAGTGTAATAATAATTATAAGGGCAAAAACAAATAACAACACCCACCTCACCAATTCATGCCTTTGACAGAATTGCATATGTTGATATTCCATTAATTGTGTGAAGCCACAGTAATCCGATTACCCAAAATCAAGATGGTCGATCCGAATCAACCCAAGTCAAAGGGGTACTAAGATGACATGTTTTGCATATTTCACCATGTGAAGGGTCATGACATCAAAGTATGTTGGTCCTTCAAGTATATTGTGAAAAACATGATTTTAAAAGGTGATATTGTAGTACCAAATAATCTGCAATCGCTCAATAACTAAAATATGGGTATTTAAAAAAATCCACTAACAAACCATGAGGTGTCGTGCAACAATGCTGGTCATGTCAACTAGGTGCATGTTGAACCACCTACCTAGGGGTTCATAGGTATGGTTAATGTTCCTATAGTACATGGGATATATGAGTAGCCAAATCAACTATGAGCTCCTATAATAATACAAACCATACCAAATCAACAACTAACTCATAATATTCTAGGCCCACCAACTAGACCAGTGGTGAGCATATGGAGTAGGTTGGTTCAAAATTTGTAGACAACACCCGCTAAGTTGTCTATTTATGAGTTAATACAACAGTTCCCCAGGAACAGGGAGACTCTCATGGATATTTTGAGGTCCATTGAAGTATAGTTCTAGGATGCTCAAGCATTCACCAACTTTGTGGGACACGTACAACAATGCCAAGAACCAATGATCCAATTTTATGATCATGAAATAAAGATGGCTCCTACAGATACGGCTGACATACCATTGCATATCATTGCATGTCTTAACCATGTGCCATTCAAAATGGTCTTGTTCAACATTGGTTTGTAAATCAACATTATAACAACCAAGGCGTTGAGTCCCTTGAAGCTACCTAAATCACACATTGTGCCCACTAAATTCACATTGAGAGCATTTAATGATGTGTTATGTTCAATAGTTGGCATGATTTTCCTACCTATTTAGGTAGGCCTAAATATCATTTCTATAATATGTCATGTGATCCAAGGTGCAATTCAGTATAACATCCTACTAGGGAGGCCTTGGATTCGAGAGATGCATTGTGTTCCCTCTATATTACATCAATGTGTGAAGTACATTCACGAGGGACAAGTTCACGTGGTGTCATTAGATAAAGAACCATTTAAATTCGTGAACATGGCTGATTTTCTAGGGGATTTCATATTCCCATAAATGCACTTGGATGTCTAGCCAGCATCACTGGTTGAAGGTCCAAAAGAAAAACAAAGAGTATGTGTGCAACCATTAATATCTATATCACACATATCTGAGCACACTATTGCTACTTCCTTGAAACTGACTGCATCAGCAATGCTTCGATATGAGAGGGAGCTAAAGGTGAAAGTGGGAAAGAAGGAAGAGAAACATATGCATGAACTAGTCACCAATGAGGCTCCCATTCCTATGGAAGTGGAGGAAGCCCAATATATAGTCGAGGAGGTACCATAGCCTACCTTGTCTGCATCATCAATAGGGTCATTCACACCGTGTGTGACTGTTCACCTAGCCAACACAGGGTTGGGAGATTATATTATGAAAAAATTCACCTTCAGGCCAATTTTGGATATGGCACAAGATATGGACCGATCCCATGCTCATAATTTTTTGGTTGGATCTGTGGTACCATTGGGAGAGCCACCCAACCAGATGAACTTCATCTTTTCTAGGCTAGATCAGCTTTCCATGTGAATGCCCATGGATGAATATGATGACAAACCATTTGTAGTGAATGTTTGTTATCTTTCCAATCCCAAATATATCAGACATATTTTCAAATTATATCATTTGCATGGGTATGGCCTTGGTATTTTTGAACAAGGGTGTAGGACTCCTCTCGAGCCATGTTATTAGTTAGCAACTGATAGGTTTGGGTTAGGATTACAAATATGAGGATAGGATGATTTACTTGTAGCATCATTAGATCACCTGTACCTTAGTCTAGGGGATGATGTTGATTTCAACCCATATCATCCTGATCCCTCTACATTCCAGAGGGATGATCAAATGGTGTCTTATGTTACCATAGCTCTTCCTGAGTCGTATCATGAAGATACATTTATGGATAGTGAGATCTCACTTGATAATTAGTTGTAAGATGAAGCTGAACCGGTTTATGATGCGATATTGTATTTATGATGCTTGTACTAAATTTTATTAGACAATAATGATAGTGATCAGGAAGTGACTTACATGGGACCACACTTGCCAGAGTTTCTCATGCTAGTGGATAGTGGCAAAGTATTGTTTTATGATAATGACAATGAGGATAAAATAGAGAGAGCCTATCTAGGACATCTTTACCTACATCACCGTAATGCACCTTATACGGCCAAGGACATACGCAGAGAGATCTATCTCAATCCTTGCCTTAGGGAAAGACCACCAAAATTTGATGTGATCTATCACATGGTGTTTCCCAACCTACATGTGTACATGGATCTCATTGAGCCAAATGATCCCATATTGCAATTAGTGCATAGAGAGGACCTAGTTTTTCATAGTTTGCACATAGAGGACCCATTTATGCAT